>OY740720.1:143094186-144294186 GCA_963513945.1 Hydrotaea diabolus | reverse complement strand
TATGGATCACCCTATATAAAGAAAACACAACGTCGACCATTATACAATAAAAGAGGTATAGTTACTAGCTCAACAATAAATAAACAGTTCACTGTACTGTCAAAGGCAATTGAAAGAAAACGCCTTAAATATTTTTTTGAATGTTCGATGATTATTATAAATGTTTTTGATATTGAAATGAAGCTTCACAGAGTTCAAGAATTGTCTTTGTCAAATTTTAAATTTGAAAGTTTAAATTACTACGAGTATAAATTGTTAATCAGCTGTCTGCATAACAATACCTTCTTTACTGTACCATGTCTCCAACGTTACCTCTTAAATTATGTACAGAAAAAATGTTCAGGGCGGTCCATGGAGTTGTTTTAAAGTTATAAGAAGCACTGACTTTGAAAACGCTAGTTGTGCAAAAAACTCTTTCGAGTTTCTAATAAGAGGAGCGATTGCTAAAACTACTGTATCTGTGTTAGTTTGGCTCCGTTTCATCTCAAATCTTTATACCCAAAAAATTTAAAACTTTAATGAATTAAGCTAATAATGTGTTCCGCAATAGGGTGTCCAAAAACCAGTATTTTAAATGACGCTTATCGGTTTTTTCGATAAATCCATTTTACAAAAACCCAGTTTTCGGTTTTCATTTTCTCCTGTTACCGCTGAATCCGATTTAACCGGTTATTAAAAACAAAGGTAAAAAACCGGAAACGTGGTTTTTAGCACATTTCTACGCACATATCGATCTAAAGATCGGTTTTAATATGTGGTATCTAGAGTGTTAGTTTCATGTCGAAGGGGACACAAGAATGCCAGTATTTGGAGTTTTGAGTGAGCTCTTTGTTTTGAACGCCTCTTGAACTGCCATCTACTTTTTATTCTATTTATTTATGACAAGAATCAACAGTTTTAAACTTTTCTTTTGAAATTGGTTTATATGACTTTACAAAATATTTTGTTGCGATATCTTAAGATAATATTACAGTCCAGTCTGCAAGGTTTCGTGTAGGCTCTTTTTATTAAGAAATTCTCATGTAATCTTAAAAAATATGAATCAATTTCGATGCTTTACCTGTCTGCCCATATTATCATAGCATAGTTTATCGAAAATATAGAACGTTCTCGAATCTCCATCAAATTTAGTATTTGAATTTTGTTTTCCAATTGAAAGTTTGTGATCACGATCAAAGATGATAAATTGTACAGGATGGGCGATTTGGGTTTATCGAGAAATCGAAAAACAGAGTTGAGTTAAAATAATTTTGGAAATTCGGTTTCTTTGTTTAAAGTATGAGAATTTAGTGTTTTCTGTGATTAAATTTTGACAAACATATGTGGAAAAATAAACACCGAGAATTTGTGCGTTACTGAAGTGTGTTTTTCTACATTATTGCAAGAAAGAAGTACATCGCCCAGCTTGAATAATTAATCGTCTTTGATAATAACGACCTGTACTTTGTTATAATTTTAGAGTTTATTTCTATAATTGTTTAATACATTTCGATTCAACATCGTGTCATTTCGATATGTATGTGCCTATGTTTTGGTATAGGTATAGCAATATTATAAGTACTATTTCAAAACAGGGGACGATATAGACCAATTGCAACATAGTTTGTCCTTGGCCCAAGGCTGAACAATGTTCAAAGTTTTGTTAATATATTTTCATTAAAGCGAAAGACGATAAATTGTAAAATCGAATAATTGAAATTTATCGAGAAATCAAAAAAGTAAAAATCATTTTTGGAATGCTGTTTTTTGTGTTTAATGTTTGCGATTTGAATGTTTTCTGAGTTTTTTGTGTTTCAATTTTGCCCATCTAGCGTTCAATTGTGTACAAACAAATGTGGAAAAATAAACCCCGAGAATTTGTGCATTACTAAAGTGTGTTTTTCTTGTACAATTAATCGTCTTTGATAATTACGACCTTAACTTTGTTATTATTTTTAGAGTTTAATTCTATATTTGGTTAATAAATATATAGGAGCTTTCTTGGATATAAAAAAAACCTATCCCGGTTTAACCGGATAATCGAATAAGATAATTTTATAATCGCTTAACGAAAAAAACCCGGATTTATAGGTTTCCAGTTACTGTTTTGCATACGATGGCCTATTTCCGACGTTTCGTTCTGATAATACGTAAACCACTCCATGGAAAATCGACACCTAAAAACGGATATAAGTAATATTCGTGGATTTCTTCTATTCGTGCATAAAATGCATAAAGAAATCGTTTAGACTTTGAAGCCAAAATCCCATGTTTGAACGCACACATATCCGTTCAACCGTATTAGTTTGCTGGGAATAAGAAAAATTACAGCAACAATAACAGTCCTACCCGAAGCAACAACAACGGCTAAAAGGACAATACACTAAAAACAAATACATAAATGGCGGCTGTTAAAGCTACTTGAAAATTCATTACAAGAAAGATACCCAATGCAACGATTTATTTTTGTTGTATTTTTTCTCTTTTTTTGTAATAAAAGTTGAGCAGTTTTCGTCCTTAGTTGTTCATCCTCGATGCTTGTGAAAAATCCGAAATCCTGAAACATAAAACCAACACGCAGCCACACACACTCACACACAGAGAGACGAATACATTGAAAAAATCAATTAAAAAGATTTCCGTGTTTAATAGAGGACAAACATTGGGCTAGTTTATGGTTTTTCAAGTTTAGTTATGGGGCAATTTTTCTACACAACACTGCCCGGAAATGTATTCTTTATTTATTTTATACACAAGATTCTCGATAATCATAACTTTTTTCGGTGTATATTTTATAACACGCACACACTGGGAGGTAGGATACATAGTTAAGTGTCGAAAATATGAAGGCAGACACTGAAATTTGGAATTTGGCTGATGCTTACACTCTTTTTGCTGGTTGGAAAATATATTTTTTTAACATACACACGCACCCACACACGCACGCGAATACTATGTAAGATTAGTAAATATGTTTGTTTTTTTTAACAATTACTACTATTTCTGTTTCTATTTTTACTTTGTGTTTTTTCACTTCATGATGCTCTAATGTGTTCACGTTTTCATTTTTACAAAGGAACTGTCCGAAGAAATCAATCCATCGTAACTTTTTCAGTTTTTTTTTTTTCTTTTTCGACAATTGCTTTTAGGCTGTTGTCCTTTGCCTTGGCGCTACTCTCTTTCTCTCTCTCTCTCTCGCCTCTCTCTGGTTTGTAAAGCTGCTGAAGAGAAAACGTCTATGAAGAGAGCCACTACGTTTGTGGCTTAAACTTTTTGTTATGAAAATAACCGTAAAAAATGACAGCTGTCAATTTTCTGCCTAGTGTTTACTTTCAATAATAGGCAATACCATACAACACATCTTTTGAGGGGGTTGTAATGAACTTTAATACAATATTCAGGGGTTTTTTTTTTTGATAATAAATATATAATAAATCTCTAAACTTTACAAATGACCTGATGTTGAATTATACAGACATGCATAATAACTACTACACGCAAACGGAATATTTAAACGTTTAAATAAAATTGAACGTAACTGTAGCTGAATTAATATAAGGTTCTAAACTGTGTTATTCGTTATAAACACACTCAACTCGTTTAATGGAGTTCCAAAATCGTTTACCACGTGCATCCGCTAACATGCCGGCAAGGCGGTATTTCTGACTCAATTTGCAGTTAGAAATTAATTATAGGGACCGAAAATAACAATTATTAGTACTTTGAAATTTTATTATGATGCAAAAGTCGCACAACTGCATAAAGTATACGTATTGATAGATTTTTTCCCCGAGTTTAAATTTTGACAATAAACGTTTTGTTGTAAGTGGATAGTAGACATTTAGTTATATTCTTTTAACAATTTTTTCGGCTTGAGGTTATGTATTTAAACTCGATGTTGTATTTTTGGTTTCATTTTTATTGTTCTTAATATTTCGATTGACTTTGTCAATCATTTTCAGGGGTTGTCAATTAAGAAAATACTGTCGTTCGTCTGATTATCGCTGTTGTGATTAGAATGCAAAATTACAGTAATGTACAATAGAATTTTTAAAATCTTATATTTAAAAGAAAATTTTGATTTTTAATTTATTTTTCTTCCGAAAACAGTTATTGATTTGAAGAAATTCCCTCTGCCCATAGAGCACACCAAACAGCGACTTTTGAGGATATAACGGCGTCTAAACAATGACTTGTGGATTTTCATTACTCCAAATGCGACAATTTTTTTTATACAACTAAAAGTGAGCTACGTCGCTGAACAAAATTTTCCTGTAATAATAAGGATTGGTGACCAACTCGTTTTCGTCCCATTTACCACGATTTGTAAACGTTGTGTCTATACATTATGAAATGGCAAACCAAACTGAGCATAAATCAAGTAAAAGCTGTCAAAAAGACCAAAAACTGTGGCCGTTTTGAAAACCACACGGCTAAAAAGCCTTTAGATTCTAGTGCGGATTTAAAGGATTGTAAGATAAACATTTGGTAAACATAATAGTATTAAAATCAAATTATAATTAGTATAATTTATAGAAATTTAATAGCTCCATTTTAAAAGTTGTAACATTGTTTTCGATTTGAAGTTTTGATGTGAGATTGTTCCAGAGACGTGTACTACACACAAAAAATTGTCGTTTCCCTGCTTGGGTCGATCCAATTTTAGGCGTTTAAAAAGATACTCAGGATCTTTGCAATTAATGATTTTGTGAAACAGTAAAAGACAGTTGATTTTGAGTAAAATATGTTAAATATTTGATATGAAATTTCAGAACTTCGATCGTATCGCTTTCTGTTAAAAATAATATCTGCCGATATTATTGTAAGCCACATTAACTTTCCGACTATCATCCGAGTCGCAATTTACAAAGTGTTGCCCATAAATTTCTCAGCATTCCTCGTACCTTACCGACAATTTCTTTAATGTGATTTTGAGTAAAAGATTATTCCCAGATTTGAACATGTCTGAACACAGTCTATTAAAGTATTTTCAAGCGAAACGTTGTTATGTATAGGATCTATTCTTTTGTTTATAGTAATTAATTTTGTTTTAAAAGGATTAAGGCGCGATCCTTTAATTTTAGCCTGTTTGTAAATTAAGTCTAAAGTCCACAAAAAAGATTGATTGTTAAGCACATATTTTTAGCGAGGTACCTTTCGTCCCTTTGGCAGTTATCGTACATTTACAATCCCAAACAGCTTATGACCATAAGACATAATCGTGGAAATTTCAGGATCCTAGGTTGATTCGTTTGACCTCTATGCTGCTTTCACGGACGGAAGGACGGAAATGACTAGATCGTCTTAGAATTTTACGACAATCAATAATAGGAACATAGATCACTGTTTCATGGTGTTGCAAACTAACTAATAATTTTAAAACATCATCCAACCTTTCGGTGGAGGTTATAAGAATCGATAAGGTTTTTTTTGAAACCTTAATAGTAATCAACATAATACACAAATAAACCGCCCAAATTTTGCATGGTACGTTATGAGCGACCATTAATTAATTGTGGTGTCACATAGGCCCATATTTTAGAACCACAAAATTATTAACTCTAACATCATTAATGCCGGCTCCGAACGGCTAATGCATATTATAGAAAATTAGTAAAGTCACCGGCATTTACGAAGTGGAAACCCGCCGCTGAAAAATGGTTTGATGTTCTTCCCAGATTTGAACCTGGGTTTAATGGCATAAAAGCCGTACACACTATCATCACACCACGGCGGCCACTTAATATTAGTTGCTAAATTATTATCAAGAGATGTAAAAACAGAAATTGTTAGATTTTAAAATGATTTCCTGTCATTCGGCTGTGTTGTAACTCTCTGTTATAAGACGGTCTAAGGATATGCTTTGGTTTGAAAATATAATATCGATTGACAGTGCCAGTTCGGCGGTTGGCAACAATCTGGTTTAAATTTCTAATGTAAACTTAGCTTAATAAAGCCTATGCTTGCAATAGCCTTTTTATCAAGGAAACATAGCTGACAATATACTACCTTTCGTCAGATCGAAATTTTTACCTAAAAGTCAATATGAATTTTAGTTGGATAATTTTACCCAATAGGTTGTATATGTAAATCAACGATACATCTTGTACAGACATTACATATGGTATCATTTAAATACAAACTCTTCTTGTTTCCCGCCCATTTTACTTGATCCGTCGCAATTTGTAACCAATTAAAAGTTTTTCTTTTTCATTACATCCGAGGAATGACTTTGAACCACTGTCTTTAAAAATTATCACTTACATTCCAATTAGAGAACGCTTCGTTGTTGCTTGGCAAAGTGACCAATTCCCTTTGTCTTATCCGGAAATGCACAGGCTACCGTTATTTGAATGTTTTCCGCTGTCCGTTCTATTTAAAACTAAACAAAAAACACAGAATTGAATATAAAATGCCACAAAAAACAAACAATTTTCCACGGCGTTTTGTCTTTCCCTCATATACGCTGATACACTGGTGGGTATGATAGAATGGGGAATGGCAGACTGGATAAATGGTTGGATGGATGGATGTATATTTAACGTGTTCTTTATCTGCGGCTCTCTACTGATTTTGTTGTACGGGACCTGTGGCTAAGGTTACCTTCTTCCATACCACCACCCCACTGTTCAATTTCCTACCCAGCACTCTTCTACTCCCTCGACAAACCTTTCCATGTAAATGTCGTCGTTATTGTGTTGTACGTAGTGTGTAAATTGTTTAAATCAGTGATGAATTTTCTAACGAAAGCGTTGATACATCATTTTCACTTAATAATAGCTCAAGTGCAAATAATCGGTAGGAAACAATATCGCCTTTAACAACTATCAAAGAGAGGAGGATAGTCAGTTGCACCTTCTCGCACACCCCATGCGCCGGCTCCTTTACATTCACTAGCAATGTCATTAACGTCATCGTTGTTGTTGTGGCGTTTTGTAGCTTTATTAGTTAATTAAATAATCAATAATCGACACCCTTCAAAGCAACGAAAAAAACATCCGTTTATTTTTTATGCAATGGGTGTAAAAGAAATAAACAAACATCGCACGATGACCGGTTAAATAAGAGATGAGGCGATCGAAAATCTATTAAAAAGGTAAAAAAAAAATTTAAAAAAAACATATCTGGTGGTTTTTAAAATCTATTACAGTGGAATTTCCGTAACTCTGAATTCTTTAAGTTGAATTTTCTTTAAGTCGAAACACACCTAGAGCCAGTAGTGCAAAGAAGGCAAATTGCCTTAAGATATTCTTCTACTTATATAACTCGAACTGCCATAACCTAAATTTCTTTGAACTCGAAGGCATATCAGAAACTTCTATAAGTCGAACATTTCTGGGAAACGCTGAATATTAAAACAAATTTTGTTTTTTCAAAAATTACACAGTATTTCATAGACTAAGAACTATATAGAAAAATTAATAAAAAAAAGAGTAACTTTCCACAACTCAAAGTCTCCGTAGTTCGATTTTTTTGGAATGATGGTGGTTCAAGTTATAGAAGTTAAACTGTAACTATTTAAAAGTTAAATAAGTGGACAATTCGCATTTCGGCAGGGTCAAAGCTATCATACTCTCCACCAAGTATTGCATTCCAGTAATGCATTGGCAGTATTCAAAGATATGGTTGTTGGTGGTGGGATCTTTGATTTAGATTCGCGAAAAAATTCCATTTTTTGAGTACCTAATGTCCATTGTTAAAGGGGCCAATTATAAGACCCGTAGATTCGAACCCAGAATTTAGACAAATTTTGAAAGTTAGGTTCATATTGCTGAAAAATGCCATTGCTTCCGAGCACCCATAAGTTTATGTTCGCAAGGATTTATTTATCGGTTCTCTTAAATTGTTATATTTGGATTCAGGATAAAAGTTAAAGCGGTCTGATTTTTTGATCTTACGGGGACAAATTTGGATTAGTGAGAAAATTTCACTAACTCTGCATACCCAAATTATGTCCCTAAACATTGGCTTAAAAAATTATTGTTTACGTTATGTAGTGGAAATGACGAAAAATTGATCCTGTCTTTTTTAGTCCCTTAAAAATTAACATTTTTCTCCTTTTGCTAGATTTGTTCCATTTTTTGTTCCAGTGACATCCGAATCGTGTCTTTAGCAAATATGGCTAGTTCGATTTAGAGTTTTTCAAAAATACGATTAATATATATAATTTTTAGGTTTAACGATAATGTTGCAGACTGGATGACAAACCTATATACACTTCATCCACGGTCGGAAGTATAAATGAGGCAGTTTATTGGTAACATCGCTTAGGAGGTCGCTAACGCGATAACTTCACATAATTGTGCAAAAATATAAAAATAATTTTGTTTACAGAAAACTATAGTCCATTTGCGATAAAACCTGTTTGTTTTAAAAAATTAAAATTTTTGGGAAGAGAGTAATTCCAGAATAACCTTTTGCAAGTTTAAGCGAGCTCGGTTATTACTTGTTTATAGTATTTCTTTCAGAATTTTTTCTACATGATACAAATTTTGTAAATTAAATAGTTCATGGTGCATAAAGCCAATGAGTTCTTGTCTACAAAAAAAAACAAAAAAATCTCAAAGTTTTGAAGTTATCTCCATAGCGAACACTAACTCGTTTAATAAACGAGTACCAACAGAACACGCCTATTGTTAATCAAAACATAAAAAATAACAACCAAATATAACTAAAATAAACTATGTGCTCAAAAACTTGTAGTCCTAAAATAAATAATATTAGTAATTTGAGAACATTAGTAATTATGATTTATTAAATTTTTATTTTATTTTGCATATTATTAATTGAATTCTTGAAAACGTTACTGTTTCTGAATTTTATTTCAACGATCCTTGATTATTTTAAAAGATTCCGACAAAATAAATAAATAACTTTATTGTGGGATTGTGAAAAAATAGGTAAAACTAATAAAAAAAGTAAAAACTACTTTAAGTTCGGCCAGACCGAACCTTATATACCTACAGCCTGACTTCGATAAGAAATCATAAACAAATTTTATGATTTTTGGGCTACTTGCGTCCATGAGTCCGACCGTAATATCATATTCAAAATAAATCCATGTTTGGAATCGTTTGCTTTAAATGAAAACCATATGCCAATATTTACTGGAGTTCTTAGCCCAAAACTTTAAATTTACTTTAATTTTTTGAGGGACGTTTTGTGGGCCACATGTGGCAAAATGTCCAGCAACTATGATCTTTAAGATATTGAACGGGTCCGAACTAACAATACCCATTTTAACCATTGTTCGTCCACAAAAAAATATAATTTTTTAAAAAAAATACCTAATGATGGTAATTTTTCACGAGGAAAACTTTAAAAAAATTTTACCCACAAAATCAAAAGAAAAATGTACAAACAAGTTTAAAGTAGAATTAAACACTGCACATAAATGCCATAAAGGCTTTCGCTCACTAAAATAGACTTTATGTTAACGGCATTAATGTGAGGCCACCTTGTATTTTTTTGACAGACCAAACGTAAAATTTCTTAAAGCTCGTGCGTACAATTAGTGATTGGAAACCTAATCTGAAAAACGATTTTTGTCAATTAATTTCTTAGTCGATTAGTCAGACAAGATAATCAACTTAATTTTCTATTATAATAAATTTTACCTATATTTGAAGCAGCTTTATTCTACATATATCGTGTACCAAGTAAATACAGCACTAAACAGAGTTTTGGATAAATTTCTGTCATTGCAGCCGACATAAAATGTATGTACCTATACACAACTCTAATAAATGAATAAACTGAAGAAGGGTCACAGGGACTTGAAGACGATACAGCCCACTGTTATAAAAGTATGGGCTCAAGGATAAATTTATGGGCGTGGCCATAGGCAGCCCAAGAACGAAAAAAGTGAAGCGTAGGGCCCTGTTTAAATTAAAACTATGTAGACATTTTTGGTAAGTCGTCATGAATTCAGACCTTCTTTAAAACACTGAACCGAACCAAATCGAGTTCTGAATTTACTTACATCCCTGTCGACAAACCAGCAACTCTTGAAGCATTGGAAGCCAATATTCATTGACCACCATTGGCGCCATATGGCCAGATTCATTGGAAAGAGTAGCAAAAAATTTGACTGATAGAATGAACCATTTAACTTGCCGATGCGGCTAACATGTGCCGGAAATCATATACACACAAAAATTTAATGCCGTTTTATGTTTAAGAAACTCTTTAAACAAGCACCTTTTATTTGTAGAAATATTTACAATTTGATCATAAAAGTCAAATAAAGGAAACCATTACAAACAGCTAAAATGATGCATGCAATTTAAAAAAAAAATTATAAAAAGAAGCATTATGTTACAATTTTCGAAGGATTTTTTTTTGTTTTTTAAAAAGAGATTTTAATGCTCGTGCCTTTATTGTGTATTAATATAAAGATTGAAACCGGGAACTTGTCTGTTAATAAAGAAGCATTTCGCATATCTTCTACTCCATCATCTTTTAGCGAAACTCAAAATCGACTTCGATTAACTTGCCAAAATCATAGACGATAAACTGTACTACAAATTATCGACTTTGGCGAATACACTCTCCAACGAAAATCGAAATCGATTTGGCAATCACTACAAGGTAAATTAATAATTCTAGATAGAAGAAAAAGTGGGAGAATAATTAGTTTTTTTCTTAAACGAGGGGAAAGAAGGCGTGTGTTTTCGTAATTCTTTAAAAATTAATTTAAAATTGTGGAAATTTAAAAGGAAAACTGTGGCGCAGCTTACCCCGAAAAAATCTCATAGAAGGAATGTAATTGAAGATTACGAAACGACGACTTTGTAACGAACAAGGATATTACAGATTTGAATAACAATTGAATTGTGGGGTGAGGAACTAAAAATAAATGAATTTGATTTTTTCACTGCAATTTCACTTTCAATTTATGTGGGAAATGATATCAGATCAGCTGTTGGTTTAAGTTCCCCTATTTTCCTCTGTTCGTTGGTTTCAACATGTTCACAACGTGTGACTTGAAACGAAAAATGCACTCTTTCTGCTGTTCTACTATTTATTATATTCTTTATTATTGACCGACCGACCAACCGGTCTATTTTTATCGTTATGTTTTTCATGAATTTAGTTGTTCAGGGTTGTTGTGTTTGAGTAGAATGTTAAACCAAATGCAAGCAGCTCTTCAAATATCGGAAAAGTTTGTTTAGGTAACATAAGAATGCATGTACGTGTGTAGTACGTGCCGTACAGCACATATCAGCGTTTAGTTTCTTTTTTTAATCTAATACATATTTAGTAACAGCGGCTTGATAAGATTGATTTACTCTATTCTAATCATTTGTTGTGTTTTTTTTATTTCCAGATAAAGGTGCTATTTTTATTTGTCCACTTCTCAGACAATAAATTGACGACATTTATTACAAAAAGAAATTACATTGTTTTCTCCTGTAACCTTGCATCCAAATAATTACAAAAACAAAACATGGTAGCTGCTTCTCAATACAAAACGGAAACCGTTTTTGACTATACCTGGAAACAGGTTGTACAGGCCTATTGGAATCGATATCCCAACCCCTCAAGGTAAACGTATTATTCACTTTGTCAATTACGTTCACATCTTGGTTTACACTTTCCAATTGTTTTCGTTTTAGTACTCATGTTTTAAGTGAAGACACGATTTCGCGTGAAATACGTGATGGAAAATTGTACTCTCGCCGCATTTTGTCCAAAACAAATCATGTGCCCAAATGGGGCGAACGTTTCTACAAAAATACCCCAGTGAGAATTATTGAAGATTCCGTCTTGGATCCCAACAAAAAGACGCTGATTACATTCACACGTAATATTGGTTTTAAGAAGATTATGGTAAGAGGCATTACATTTACTGGTTATTTCATATTTGTTTAATTTATTATGGACTTTGTACCTATTGTAGCCATTGGCTAGACAAAGTGATTAACTCACTTTAAAAAAATCGTTGAAAATTAATTTTAAAAAATAGATAAGGCATAATTTCGATGCAGTTTCGAGTATTATATGAAAAACAAGAAGGCCAACAAATTTACAAAAACAAAATCTGGAAAATAAGGGTTAGCCTTGTGGGCGAATCAACGATGCCTATGCTGTACATATGTGAAAAATATGTGTATTTTTTCGTAACATTTTTTCATTGAAAATTTATTGGTACATAAGGTCATCCTAACAAAACAAAGAACTCTCTCTAGGAAGACGCAAAAAAAATGTTCACAAATTTAAAGCAGAGTATTTTACATTGGCTTGTGACTTAAAGGATTGCCTGCAAGATAACTCCAACAACCTGAACATGGCACGCCTTCCTGCTGAAATCAAAGATCGTCCAAGAACATGTCTTCGATTTCCGGCCACAAAAAATGGATTTCTGAATTCCCACAACATCCTATTAAGAAACAAGGGGAAACTTCTCTCAAATCATAGAGCTCAAGTTTTCTCTCAAATATTGCTGGTCGGTACCTACTGCTTAAAGACGGATCCGAACGCCTAACGCTTTTACATGACTTAGAGATAAATCTTGTACTCCTTACGAAGCCGGCAATTACGAAAACTAACGATTGTTGTTTTTACCCGGAGTTGAAACTGGCTTTATAAGTCGGGCACACTGCCATCACACCACGGCGGCCGAAATTAAATGCATTATCATGCCTTTATATCTCTAATTCAATCGTTAATTTGAAGCATTTTAAAAGAAAAAAATGGTAAACAAATGCCATCGGCCCATTTGGCTTGTAAGCATAGCCGTCAAAATATGATTTTTTAATATATCACATAAGCAAATGTACCTCCCTATTATTTGTCTGAACTGAACTAAGGCTGGGATTTTAATGTAATTGGAAAAGCAATGCCGAAATTTTGGCTTGTAGGTGTTGTGCCCAGGATTAGACTTAATATACTTCAATTTGCGTTTTAACAGACTAACTGGCTAACTAACTTTATCATTAGAATGTAGCTTTGGGTAAGATTCAAAAATACATTTCCTAAAACCTGCATGCAAAGTCGAACAGAGAGGCATATCTCAAATTTAGGAGCTGTTTGGGCTCGGAAATTCGAACAAACTACCAACACTATGCCACCGTCCACTAATTTCGAGATAATGCTGATTTCAGAAGGTAATTTGAAAACTCTGGAAATCGAACCCCCATGAACGTGGTCAGCGAAATTTGTATGGAGTACGAAATGGTTCTGAGACATCCTAAATCATTTCCAATTATTTTTAAAGGATATCACCAAGTAAAACCCGACTACACAATATCATCATTGATGTTTCATATTACTAGGTTTTAAACGAATTCTCCAAATAGATTCAATGACAGTCTAGACGAATCAAAGAAATCAGTTTCATAAACAATATTGTTTCCTTTTTTTCTATTTGTTTAATTTTAATTTCTAATATCATATCATGATCTATCGATTTTCCTGTTCTTTTTTCAGAAAGTAGATGAAATCGTCGAGTATTCGGAACAAAAAGATGGCCGCACACTAGCAGTGCGTCGTGCCTACATTAGTTCCCAGGTCTTTGGATTCTCCCGAGCCATACGGGCATTTGGCATTGAACGTTTCAAATCGAATTGTCAAAAAACCGCTAATGGTTTTAATTTCGTCCTGAGTCGAATGTTTCCCAATCAACAACACTTACCTATAACAACAACGGTAGTGGGCAGTCTCCTCGAACCGTCTGGTGCAAATAAAGGTGTCGATCATCACCACACCGCCTCGTCACAACAACAACAGAGCAAAACGGAAGTCTTTAAAAAGGGCTTCAAAAATAGTTATGCGTTTTTCAAAAGTCAAGCGAGTAAAGTTGCTCAAATGTTTTCGATTAAAAACTGAAAAATATAATCGGCCATAGTTCCACACACTCCAACAATCTAAAGAAGGTCTGAATCTTTTGTCGATCACCATGGAAGAGTAACTCCTCAAAGGTGCGGTCTAGTAATGCGAAGATAATTCATTGTTCGTCGTCCATTGTCATCTCTTAGTAAACGCCATAGTTGTAACAATATTAGTATTGTTTATTGCCTAAGTGTTAGTTTTAATTAAGCATGTCTTTGAATACGAAACTACAAATGCTAAGGTCGAATAATGAATTGTAATTGTTTTAAACTTCTGTCTTGTTTTTAAGAATGATAGCCTTCTTTCATTTCTTTTTATAAGAACAAAGACCTTGAAATGATTACAGTTCTAAACTTTGCAAAATGTTAAAACTGCTTTATTCAAAGCAACTACCACGATAATTCCAGAGTACAATAAAGTTCGAAAATAGTGCCACAAAAATGGAGCAAATATTTTCTAGAAATGTTTATGAAGAGTTGTTAGTTCAACATCTAGAAAAAGACACTTAAAGCGGTATTGTGACCAAAAAGTCTTGTTTACTTCATTAATATTACTTCTTGCAATAACATGCATTTCATTCCAACGGTTTTTTTAAATATATCTCAGCACCCTAACTTTTCTCTTAGTCCCGTATCTTTTCCGAAGATTAAAAAAGAAGGTCCGGTCCTTCCCTTTCGAGAGTTGTATAAGTTAAGATCATACTTCTCTCCTTCCAATACTTGAAAGTAGTTAATATTGTTTCTAGTAAACTTAAATATTATATTATGGTTTTTTTATTATTGTTTAAAACAAAATTTAATCTAATCTTATGTATATTTTTTGAATAATATAAGCGCAAATAAAAATAATATGGAAGTAATATTTGAAGTTGTTTTAATTGCATGCTTATTACCTTTAAAATCTACTTGTCTCCTTATGTAAAAAGCAGAACTAGTTCTAATGAGGATAATAATAAGTATAATATATTTATTCAATCTTTGGCGAGTGGAAAATCCAAATAGGTATGATATTATAAAAGATCGAAATTGTTTTGCTCCCAGTTTAAAATAAGCGAATTAGCTACTTTTTCTGTATTTTCATTCAAATGATCACAAATCAGAGGCCTAATACACCCTGATGCTAAGGGACAAAGTACTATTGTAACTCGTTTTCGTTTGCTATGAAAAGGAGAAAAAATTGTTCGAAATTAATTGATAACAAATGGTGCTGCTTCCAATAGACGAAATCATATATGAACACTTTATTCTGGATTATAACACACATTACACATCAAACCAAATCAAATTACGAAAGTACTTTGTTCAAATTAGGCCCCAGGTAACTTCGAAGCAAATGTCAAAGAAAACAACAAAATTTTTCAAACATCCGAACATACACGTGCAGCGCAATTATCTGTGGTTTAAAAAAAATTGTATAAAAATTATATCGGACCAGAAGCGTTTATAACTAGTAATATATACTCTTTTTTCTTTTAATGACCCGTTTTAGCTTTTAAAACATCCATCCGCCGATAACATTAAAATTATGTACAATATTTTAAAAACCATTAATATGCACAACAAAATCTGATAGTCATACATTACTTATATTTTCTATATGTGACAACGCAAGGGACCTAAGGGTAAAAAAAAATCAATTTTCACTTTTTTTGATGTGTAGAACATCTGAGCATCGAATGAGACCGATCCCATGCCCCAAAAGTTTTCCCTGCCAGAGATATGCGCGTTTAATGAAAGTGATGGCACACCAAAGATACATGTATTTAAATCTTTAAAATGGCTCTCCTGAACAAAACTGCTTTTTACCCTTAGGTCCCTTTCTATTTTGCGCGTCACATATACCAAATCCTTATGTAGATCATAAATAGGCCGATAGCCTTAGTGGCTAGAGCATTTTTTTTATTAGTTTTTATTACAATTTTATTTGTATTAAAACGATAAATAAATATTCTTTTTTTAAAACAGGCAAAAACACAATTGATTTTAACAGACCCTCGTGTCGTGACACTCGAAAAAAGTAAAGTCAGCTGGTTTTATTTGACATTTTTAACTAATTATTTTAAAACCAAATAAGCCAGATGTAAGTTACAGAATTAAAAGTTTAAGCACACTTTAACCAGTAAACTAGGCTAAACCTCATTTGGAAAACTGGCTCTTAATATATAACTAAAAAACTGACGTTAGAAAAATTATTTCGACTAACGGCATACTGTGCTCGATATTAAAGACGATAAACTGTACAATATGACCGACGTGACCATTATCGAGTAATCGAAAAACTGATAAGTAAAATCATTTTAGGAACGCTGTTTTTGTGTTGAAAATGTGCGAATTTAGTGTTTCAGTTTTGACTTTCTGGCGTTCTTGTTATTGTGTACAAACCGCCGGCTCCGAACGGCTTATGTATTTTATAGAGAAGTTTTCACATGACGTAGAGATAAATCTCTTACTCGTAAAGTCGCCGGCACTTACAAGGAGGAAACCCGCCGCTGAAAAAAGTTATATGTTCTTACCTGTGGCACAACCTAGCACACTGCCATCACACCATTAGTTTTAATTTATTTGACCAGTAAAAAATGTACTGGGAAAGGTAAAAAACGCTGCTAGCTTCGTTTTTTTTATATTTAGTCGGTTCAAATCTTACGACGATTTTTTGTCTTGTCGCTTTGTTACGAACCAATCTATCAGAACGTAAGTACATTTCGACGATTAGTTGCGGTTTTTCTTGTCGCGTTGGTCTTAAAAGAGCTTGATGAAATGTATAGAAAAAGAGTTTTAAAAGTCAATCAACTAACAATTGTTTGTCTCGACTGCCTTTCACATAATTTTTTTTTAACAAATGGGGTTTTTAGTCGTTTTTGTTTTTTCTAAAATCTGATATCACAAGTTTTATATTATCGTTTTTGACGCCCGTCTCAAAGGTACCAAAAGTTGGCAGCACTGATGTTACAAAACAAAAGACATTATTTAGCAGTTCGGCAACACTCTTTTTCACATTCGGCGGCATATTCCGCTTTTTCTCACACTTCATTTTCGTGCTTCTTCGCGTTCAGCAAGCGGCGGTGTAAAAAAAATTTGTCCATTTTATCAAGCGAGTTTTTAACAATTAAAATTTTAATTTTGGTGGCATTCGATTGCAACCATCAAGAAAAATGTCGAAAGATGATGTGAAAATGGAAGGCCTAGAGGCAAATGAAGAAAATTCGGTAAGAAAAAATGGAAAAATGCTAACAATCAATTCGCACACATGCAAAAGTTGGAGCAGCGGTTTCGGCTGAAAATGCCATTATGACGCTGACGACGCTTTTGTTGTTATTAGCAGCATTGAGATAAAAATGTGCCCGATTTATTATATTTCCGCAGAATGAAACAAATTCCGAGACTACTTCCTCGTCGGGCGAGAAGGAGGAGGCTTTCGATAATAAAATACAAACAGACCGTGGCAAGCGTTTTGATTTCTTGCTAAAACAGACAGAAATTTTTACACATTTCATGAGCAACAGCACAAAGAGTCCCACAAAACCTAAGGGACGACCAAAGAAGAACAAAGAGAAGGAAAAGGAGAAAGAAAAAGATATTGACATTGATAAGGATAAGGAGGCCGAAAATGCTGAGTAAGTTTCACTTAAATTCATTGTGTCAGGAGTACTTTTTATTTCATCAATGGTCGACTTTTGCAGTCATCGCCATCGCAAAACGGAACAGGAAGAAGATGAAGAACTTTTGGCCGAAGACACCCAGAACAAGGATATTTTCCGCTTTGAAGCTTCGCCCACGTACATTAAAAATGGTGAAATGCGTGATTATCAGGTTCGCGGCCTAAACTGGATGATTTCCCTCCATGAGAATGGCATCAACGGCATTTTGGCCGATGAAATGGGTTTGGGTAAAACTTTGCAGACCATTTCACTGTTGGGCTACCTGAAGCATTTTAAGTAAGTTGTTGCAAAACATTCGATTTGATAATAAACAAAATGTAACATTTACATCTTCATCTTCCTTTTGTAGAAATCAAGCTGGCCCCCACATTGTAATTGTTCCAAAATCCACTCTTCAAAATTGGGTCAATGAATTTAAGAAGTGGTGCCCTTCTCTCAGGGCTGTCTGCCTAATCGGCGACCAGGATGCTCGTAACACATTCATCCGAGATGTCCTACTGCCGGGGGAATGGGATGTGTGTGTGACCTCATATGAAATGTGTATTCGTGAAAAATCAGTATTTAAAAAGTTCAATTGGCGCTACATGGTTATTGACGAGGCTCACCGCATTAAGAATGAAAAATCTAAATTATCCGAAATTCTAAGAGAGTTTAAAACAGCCAATCGTCTCTTGATCACTGGTACACCATTGCAAAACAATCTTCATGAGCTGTGGGCTCTGCTAAATTTCTTGCTACCGGACGTTTTTAATTCTTCTGAAGATTTCGATGAGTGGTTCAACACCAACACCTGTTTGGGCGATGATACATTGATTCAGAGATTGCACGCTGTGTTGAAGCCATTCTTGCTGAGACGTTTAAAATCAGAAGTGGAGAAGAGATTGAAACCCAAGAAAGAAATCAAGATTTTTGTGGGTCTCTCAAAAATGCAAAGAGAATGGTACACAAAGGTTCTAATGAAAGATATTGATGTTGTCAACGGAGCGGGCAAGGTGGAGAAAATGCGTTTGCAAAACATTTTGATGCAGCTGCGTAAATGTACAAACCACCCGTATCTTTTCGATGGTGCAGAACCCGGACCACCTTATACCACAGATACACATTTGGTATACAACTCGGGAAAATTGACGATTCTTGACAAGCTCTTGCCTAAATTGCAAGCCCAAGGGTCCAGAGTTTTGGTTTTCTCTCAAATGACCAGAATGTTGGATATACTCGAGGATTACTGTTTGTGGCGTTCTTATCAGTACTGCCGCCTCGACGGTCAAACACCGCATGAAGATCGTAATCGTCAGATTCAGGAATACAATGCGGAAAATTCTACAAAGTTCCTTTTCATGTTGTCCACCAGAGCTGGTGGCTTGGGTATTAATTTGGCCACAGCCGATGTTGTCATTATCTATGATTCAGATTGGAATCCCCAGATGGATTTGCAAGCTATGGATCGTGCCCATCGTATTGGGCAAAAGAAGCAAGTGCGTGTTTTCCGTTTCATTACCGAGAACACAGTGGAGGAGAAGATTGTCGAAAGGGCCGAGGTAAAATTAAGACTGGACAAAATGGTTATACAGCAAGGGCGCTTGGTTAGCAATGCGGGCAATCAGTTGAACAAAGACGACATGTTGAACATTATTCGTTTCGGCGCCAATCATGTGTTCGCTTCCAAGGACTCTGAATTGACAGATGAAGACATTGACACTATTTTAGAGAGAGGCGAAGCTAAGACGGCCGAAGAGAAGGCTAAATATGATTCATTGGGAGAGAGTTCTTTGCGTACTTTTACCATGGACACAAATGCCGAGGGGGCCTCTTCGTCGGTATATCAGTTTGAAGGCGAAGATTATCGCGAGAAACAAAAACTCAACACTTTGGGTAATTGGATCGAGCCTCCGAAGAGAGAACGTAAAGCCAATTATGCCGTTGACGCCTATTTCCGTGAAGCGCTGCGTGTTTCGGAACCCAAGGCACCAAAGGCTCCACGGCCTCCTAAGCAACCCATTGTACAAGACTTTCAGTTCTTCCCTCCCAGGCTGTTTGAGATATTGGATCAGGAAATCTATTATTTCCGCAAGACCGTGGGCTATAAAGTACCCAAAAATCCTGAACTAGGCTCTGAGGCCTCGAAGGTGCAACGCGAAGAACAGCGAAAAATTGATGAAGCTGAACCTTTGAGCGATGAAGAAATTGTGGAAAAAGAATCATTGCTAACACTGGGTTTCACCAACTGGACCAAGCGTGATTTCAATCAATTTATCAAAGCCAACGAAAAGTATGGTCGTGATGACATTGAAAATATAGCTAAAGATGTTGAGGGAAAATTGCCCGAAGAGGTTATCGAATACAACGCTGTTTTTTGGGAACGTTGTCACGAACTGCAGGATATTGAACGCATCATGGGTCAGATAGAAAGAGGAGAGGCTAAAATACAACGGCGTTTGTCTATCAAAAAGGCTTTGGATCAAAAGGTGAAATATTATTTTTGTTGTATTTGGAGATCTCTTTCTTTATTAATATGAGGTGTTTTTTTTTCAGATGTCCCGCTATAGAGCACCATTTCATCAATTGCGTTTACAGTATGGCAACAATAAGGGTAAAAATTACACCGAAATTGAGGACAGATTTTTGGTGTGCATGTTGCACAAGCTTGGCTTTGACAAGGAGAATGTTTATGAGGAATTAAGGGCAGCTATTAGGTTGGTAAAAATACATACTCCATTCCATTTAAGAATCAATATGTTATTAATATTTTTGCGAAATTACATAGGGCCTCACCGCAATTTCGGTTTGATTGGTTCATTAAATCCCGTACAGCCTTAGAGTTGCAAAGACGTTGCAATACTCTAATTACGCTGATCGAAAGGGAAAATCTCGAACTAGAGGAAAAGGAGCGCCAGGAGAAAAAGAAAAAGGTGGCTAAAAATTCGAATGCACCCGCTACAACACCACAGGCAAAAACCAATCAAAAGCGTAAATCCGAAGTGGTGGCAAATGAGAAAAATGCCAAGAAAAAGAAAAAGTAAATCATTATGTTCACTATTCTCACTCCATATAGCATAATACACACATAAGGTAACAATTACGAGATTAATTATAATTTGTCTATACATATACGTTAAATAACTTCGCATTAACATTTCCTTAATTATATATGACACAAAACCGTTTGCATATAAGTAAGACCAGGCGTAAAACAGCTATATAAATATTTTGTGGACGATTTTAAATTGATTCAAATCCTCTTCAATTTTAATCCGTTTCTAAACATTTATTTATTACACATTTTTTAAATTAAACAACAAAATTAATAAAAACTTTTTTTTAGTTTAGTTATTTTTAAATATCTGTTAACGGAGGTTTTTAAAAATTTTGTTGGAATAACTTATAAGAACATTAAAAATTGTAGTCTCTAGAACAAACTTGGCTTGATTATAGATGTAGTTACGTGTATGTCTTTAATACAAACATGTTAATTTAAACTGATATATACAATAAAAATATATTTAATTATAAATAAAATACATTGTGACATAAGAACGGTGTACGAGTATGTATGGTAGAATTTGCTCTGGCCAAAATTACGCTGTTCCGAGTTCGGTTGATTCGTTTGTGCCGTCATAAATTACATATTACATAATAACATACAACGCATGATTTCGGGACTCAATTCTGATGATTGTTTGTGAAAGTAGCCCCAAAAAGAAGAACTTCTGCATCATTCGTTTGGTCAAGGCACATCAAATAATAATTTTTATAATAAATATAAAAAAGTTAGTAAGTGTCGTATAGGGGAATTTGTCACGTTTTAGGCTCTTTTGTTTGTCATAACTCGAAAACCACTTGTCCGAATAAGCTGAAACAAATTTAAAAAAAATACAATTCCTTTAATCTGTTTATTTATACAACGTTTCGCTACATAAGCAACAGTTCCGCAGTTATAAATGAAGAAAAAAATATTTTTTGCCTAAAAAATTAAAGTTTATTTTTTTATTCATCGATTTACGCGCTTCGCTGTTATGCACAATTAAGTGAAGCTATATGAATTTCAAAAATTTGCTCGAGATATGTATATTTTTTAAACCTAGGAAACAACTTCATCATAGTTTCCGAAAATAGGGAACATTTTACAGTAATTTTATTCCGACATAATCGGGGAAAGTGACATTCATTCCGTCGCCATGTTCTCGACTTGATATGAAAACTAAAAACGCTTCTTAAAATATTTCACATTGATTAATTCAAAAAGGGGGTCAATAGGCCGTCAGTCCAGCCACAAATCCCAGATGAGAGCAACCCCATCGGAACAGCGGGATAGATTCTAATCACATAAGAATCATAATCCTGAAACATCACACGGTCCTGTATTAATTGGGTAGAACGTCAGTTCTTACCCCAACTTATGACAAATTGGAAACACCACAACGAAAATATATTAACTCAGTTGAGTACAAATCAAACGAGAATTATTGAGTAGACGAACAAAACGTAAAACTGTGGGTAACGAAATAAAAAAAAAATAAAACCGGGAAGCATAAAATGTGTACACAGACACCACACTATGAAATACCATTAAAAATAAAACAACCAAATTCCACTTAACATACACAGCTGTGGTCTACCCACCAACCTCTGACGTCATCGGTACACCAACAACGTATTTATGTACAACTTTACTTTCATTGATGTTGTTGTTGAAATTGTTCGGTTCATTTTGGAGACCGAACACAACCATAACGCGTAGCGCTCGACGAATGAATTTTATTGTCGAACAGACATTGTCAGGCGACTGAACTTGTAAATTTTTGTGAAGAAACAATTTGTTAAAGTCCTTATGGAATTCTTTATGTTATTGGTAAAAAGTCTCAGCAAATTCAGGCACTTACTTACGTCCTTATGGAAGCATTCACACCTAAGCGACACGACATAAAATCGATATCGGCTGAGCGGCGGCAATATAAAAAAATGAGCTGGCATCGTGTTTGCCCTCTGTCGCACCGTGTTTTGTTTTGTCAAATAAATTCAAACAAATAGATTTCCAAAATTCTTCTTCTCATTAATTTTCTTATTAACTTGGAACTCAAATCAAAATTAAATGTTTATTTCTTCAAATGTTTTACGTTGTTTGCATAGAAAGGTGATTGCGATAAAACGTCTTTGGTGGCAATGTTTTAGCGGTTGTCGCTTGAATGGCACGACTGTCACAGCGGTAGCGTTCTGTCGTATCGCGTAGGTGTTTTCCTATTTAATTTCATCAAAAGTGGATTGAAACTTCTTTTTTCTACAACATTTGCCAGAAAATATCAATTAGTTGCGAAAAACACTTAACGTTTGGAAAGTACTAGTGAAAATCCGTTTTCAACACTTAAATTTTTTAAAAATATTTGAAACAATGATAATAAAAACAAAAAGTAAAATAGAATTTAAGTTGACATCTTGTCGCGAGCGGCCAATCAAATATGTATGTACACATGGCAAAGGGCCATACGAGTACGACTATGACATATTTGTGTTCGGGCTCTTAAGTAGCGTTCGCATCTGCCGTGAACAAACGTCAAACATTTAAATTAAATGTTTGAGTCAGTACCATATGTGACGCGCAAAATAGAAATGGACCTAAGGTTAAAAACCAGTTTTGTTCAGGAGAGCCATTTTAAAGATTAGGTCCCTTTCTATTTGCGCTTAGAATCGTCGACTTCACTTTCATAAAACGCGCATATCTCTGGGAGGAAACACTTTTGGGGCATGGGATCGGTCTCATTCGATGCTCAGATGTTGTCCACATCAAAAAAAGAAAAAAAAAAAGAAAATTGATTTTTTTTACCCTTAGGTCCCTTTCTCTATGCGCTGTCACATATGGAGCCTGAAACAAATAGACTCTACCACAAAAAAAAAATCAGCCCTGGTATATGATTATTGTATACATAGTAATTTATACTATTCTTTGGACCCAATACTACAGTTTTTTTTTTATTCAAAAAATAATTCAATGTTTCAATTTCTTTTGGTTTGGTTTAAAACTGGTTCGAGTTTGGTTTGCAACCCTGTCTATAATACTACAATAACGTACAGAATTGAACGCCGGGCGCATTCATCGGATTTTGCGTCGAAGTCTATTACAATTTGTACGTAAAGTATCAACCAAAATACGAGAAAAGCCTCATTCGCATATGGAATTAAAATCCACATTCATATGATTTCGTGTCAAAATCGATTACAGTTTGTTTGGAAATGAACAGCCGAAATTTGATTAAAATTATATAATATTAATTATACATAATTTCGTTGGCATGTGCGAATACCGTATAAAGCCGATGTTACAAATATATGTAAATACTAGTTTTGTTCGTTTGAAGTTACTTTAATAGCAGTTGTATGAAAGTTACCAGGCTAGCAAGTGAATTGGCGTTAAATCGCTAAAGAAACTAGTAGAGCTGACCATAACTTAAGAAATTGTAACAGCAAAAGGTCTTATCCGCAAAATCGATTCGAGTTATTGTACACGAGATTGAAAAATGAATTTTTTATTGAGCAACTTTTAAACCAAACAGAAATAACGTCGATTAAATAAATTTTGACAAATTTTTAAATTAAAAATAAAATTTTTAATTGTCTTTAGCAAACACCAATTGTTTTCCGCATAACCGAAACATTAAAACATCTCTTGTAATGTTTTTAGAAAACAAAAATTGATACTGAGAATGCATTGAACATTCCGTTTTATAATTATTTGACAAAAATTTCAGTTTATAAAAAATGTCAGTTTTGGAAAGTGGTTCTCACTTTTTTTTCAAACATTAAGTGTTTTTGGCTACTTACGAGTATTGAAAGTTTCTGACAAATATCATTAAAAAAGAAGTTCCATTGCATGTTTAATAGGAAACATGCAATGGAACTTAGTATTCCGCTGCTTCTGAAGCTTCGGTGTGCTCTGTTCTTAAGAGTAGTAGGTACGGGAAGGGAGCTTTAGACTTACGGTACCAGTGTTTTGGCAATTGGTGCGTCGCCGCCGAACCTTTCTTGCTTATCATAGCCGCCGCCTTTTTAAACATCTAGAATCGCGTTGGTTCATATATTAAAATTTTGTTTAATTTTAAATATTTCATCTCTGATTTGAAATTCTGCCCTTACTGCTATATGTCGGTAGCTATATTGGCAAAAGTTACTTATTTAACACGCAAAAAAAAATACATGACTTTAATTACTTTACATTTGATTGCGAGTGGCTTGAAACCTTTTTTTAATTATATAAGCAATGAGCCAATGATTAAAAAAATGCGCCGCCGACGATAGTTTTTCATCGATTTGAAACTCTGTACAGCACACGTTAACGACGTACGCTTACAACCTACGTGACGTGTACGATTGTTTGAATAATCCGCCCTTATGTAACTATCAAAATAAAAATTCACGATTTGAGTTTCTGTCAATTTGGAAGACACAATGTTTTTATCATTCATTACCGAATCAGTCACAGAATTAATAAATTAAATATCTACAAATACACACCTTGGAAAAGACAACGATTTGGAGTCCATTCGGAAGACACAGTTTCTCCAAAATGGCAAAAGTTTTTCAATTTGCTAGAAATCACTGGAAGAAGTTGACTGTGGCTTCAGTGGCGCTTGGATATGGAGCAAACTATCTCTGGACAGAACATGAAATATCAAAGCACATGCAGAAGGTGTGCCGCAATTTGCCGGAATCCACAATAACGAGGCCTTATAAAGCACTGATTGTTATCAATCCCGTGGCTAACAACAAAAAGTGTGAGAAACTGTTTAAGAAATATTGTGAACCTATTCTCCATCTGGCCGGTTACTCGGTAGAGATTCTGAAGACCAAGGAAATCGGTCATGCTAAGTCATTGGTTGAATCGCTTCCCCAGTTGCCCGACGTACTCATCATTGCGGGCGGAGATGGTACTTCGTCGGAGGCAGTAACCGGTCTGCTGCGCCGCAAAGATGACCCCTGTCCGATTTTACTATTACCCCTGGGAGAACGTAATGAGACTGTGTCTACGTTTATGCCAGTGGATTCCAAGAAAAAACTTGAGTATGTCAAATGTTTGTCATCCTGCCTGTTGACGTTGTTGGAAGACCGCCTGCGCTACCGAAATGTTTTGAAATACGAAGTTATGTCCGATGATAGTGACCCAGAGCCCCATCGACCAATTTATGGCCTTAAGAAGTTTTCCTGGGGTCTGCTGAGAGACATTGAAGCCAACAAGGATAAATACTGGTATTTTGGATTCCTGAGGCATCAGGCTGCTGCTTTGGCTACCTCCTTCTCAAGTGAAATGTCGCGGAATATTAAGGCCAAGCTAACATGTACGCCACCATGTCCGGGATGCACAAAATGTGCGGAAAGTAGAACACATACCCAGGGCGTATTTAAGAAGCTTTTTGCTCCCAAGCCATTTGCATCGTCTGCAAGTGTCAGCTCAAGTGTGGCCAATGATGCATGTGGCATTAAAGAAGATCGTGACATCGAAGCCAAACAGGTGGACATAGTTTGTAGTCAAAACGCTCAATCATTCTCCGAGTTGAATACTGAAATTGTTGAATCGATTGCGAATGGCATTGATTTTATCAGGAACATCAGAAAGAAGATGCAACCTTCATTGCTGCTAAAAAGTCGTACAATAGAAATAATGCCCAAAGAGTCGGAAATGCTGACTTATTCTATAGACGGCGAAGAGTACGATGCCAGACCGGTTAAGATTACGCTTTTACCAAATGGTGTAAAATGTTTTTATTAAATAAACTTGTTTGTACAAATGAAGAGTTTGGAGTTTCAGGAGCCGTATATTTGGTTTTTTTTTGATCACGACAATTTTAGATTATTGCTCCTACATTTGTGTACTTTCTCCTCATATGAATGTGACAGTGACAGAGGAGTTTTTCCTATTAATGCAACTAGCGCCACTTCACCTGCTTCTTTAAGAATATTTGTTTAAAATACGTTAGTAAGCTGGGATTAATATGACAAAAAAAATCTTATATAAGCGGGCATTTACTAAAGTTACTTTCTGTACGTTTCGTCTAGATTGCACTTTGTGAATTTTATTCTTCGGAGTTATCGGAAGTCAAAGTCTTCGACTATTCAATACCTTTCCCAAGAATCTTGCCACCGTATTTTGGGCCTTTTTTATAACGAAGATAGTTTGATGCAAAGTATTTTTTTCTGAAATACACCCAGCGCCAGTTTATCTGGCTTTCGTAAGTAAATTTGTTTCAGAGAAATAAATGAGCTTAGATTGGCAAGACATGTAAAAGAAAAAAGTTTTGTTGTTGTAGTGTCCAGCCCGTAGTGACAGCCCGAATAATTGTTCTTCGAGTCAATCCGGTCCACTGAACCGGCTGTCGTGGGATTATAATAAAGTTTTGTGTTATCTTTTAGCGCTTGGACAGGCCTTGCGTTGTCCTAATGTATTGTCCGAGAAATCGATTCTTTCCATTGCTAATGCATCTGCCTTTTCATTATTTTAAATGTCAAAGATTCATTGGATTTTCAGGGCTATTCGATTGCCTAATTCCTACAGAGTTCGGCGTTTTCCATCGCTAATTCATCTGACTTTTCATTACTTTAAATGTCGGAGATTCATTTGATTTTCAGGATAATTCGTTTGTCTAATTCCCACAACATTCCATTAAGGATCAAGGAAAAACATCTCTTAAACCAGTGAGATTTGCCCCACAAAATTCTAATAACCTCTGACCGGGACCCAACGGCTGCTTCGAACGGCCAATGCATTTTGCCGAGGAGTTTTTCCATCGCTTAGAGATACGAGTAAATCTCTTGCTAGTGAAGTCGCCGGCATTTACGAGGTGGAAAATCCCGACTCTAGAAATATTTAGATTTGAACCTGGGTTTATATCTATATATTATATACGATAGTCCGGCACACTAACCAACACACCACGATAACGTATGTCAATTTAAACTTCAACCTCGTTGGCGTCAAATCTAATCCACCACCGAGAGGGCTGAAAATACAATTACCGAATTTGGCAATCCAAAGATTGTTTGTGGAGCGCTCTGTGTAGCATGGCACGCCGTTCTTCTGAAAACCTCGATTCTCTAAGCACCTGTTTTAGATCTCCGGCCTTAAAACTCGTTTATCATGAATCTGTAGCTCTCATTTTTTTACCGAGATGGCATTTTCAGCAACATTTTCAAAGAAAAATTGTATAGTTATATGTCACCGCTCTGAAATCCGCACCAAACTCACCTTTATAAGTATGCATTAGCTTCTTGACAATCACTTGCAGGTTTTCCGAATCCCAGATGCGGCACTTTTGCTTCTTAACATAGCTGCCAAGTTGAAAATGCGCTTCGTCAGAAATTATGATTTTTGGAGCGAATTCGTTGTCCATTCAATCGAGCTGTTCTAAGGCCCAAACTAAGAAGTCATGACGATGCGGATGATCGTGTGCCTCGTAAGGTGCAAAATTCGCTGTTGAGATCGATGGCGAGAGTCGCATACTCTTGGTGGGCACGGCAGCCATATTATAGTCTGTGCGCAAAGTTCCACGAAAGGGACCTTGAGTGTTGCTATCATCGTGCTAATTTTCAGGTTCTTAGCTTATTTCCTTTGTTTTTATATGGCAAATTTTAAGGGGAACTCACCTATAAAATCAGTGCATAGCGTTGGTGAGTAGAGTGTAAGGGATTGGAAAGTGAAAGTCCTGTTTATTAACATTTGCCTTGAACTGCTTAGTGTCGTTATTAGTGGAAAAATAATTGTACGGACGAAAAACGAATACAATCTATTGCGTATAAGAAGGTTGCGTATTCCTGCAAACCTTTTCACCTCAGGAATAAGTTGAAGGATATCAGATGAACACAACCCACATTCTGACGTTGCACGATGGAGACAATCGTGTCTATTATGCACGCCGACGGATGGCTGCGGATCGGATTTTTTCCGTAGTTGAATGTATACCGCTTGTGATACACTTCTCATACAAATGAGGCAGAAAATTGTTGCGGATTAGCTGCGGATCAAGTATTTTTTCAATTTTTTTGCGAGTGGGCGACTGATTTTGCGAATACAACCTTTTTTTTTGGATCTTGCTGCTTGCTGAAGCTAAAAGGTAAGATGAGAAACCAGTGGAAATAATTAAAATTTATTCTATCATTTGAATAAAAAGTACTCGTGCTACTCACATTGCATCGGTTAATTTAAAAACACTAACAGCCCTCTTTCGAACTTCTTTTCATGAACGATGCAATTTTCTTCCATATTACATATTAAAAAAAAACAATTAATGAATTCATTAAGCGCTCTCAACTTTTGTATGTTTTGTTTTGCAAAATGGCTGCCAAAATGGTAATTTGACAGTTTACTGCATGCACCGACTGCATGTCGATAATAGCGATCATCAATTTGCTCCAAGGTTGACGTTGGATCACCTGCCTGTATGTGGGAGTTGTATTTAATTTTGGGCCTGATCTATATTGTGTGCTTAGTAGGGATATAAATACTGTTACAACATTGAACACACCCATGTCAATAGTAGAACTGAACATACCCCGTTAATGTCATATGGGTTTTGAAAGCTAAACTTAACAGCGTAAGTCTGTAACGGGATTTTAAAATTGTTTCAACTTTCATCATGGAGTGGTCAGATAATGAGAACCGTATCGCTGTTATAGCGTTTTTCAAGTGTGAAATGAAAAAAGCGACATTTTCAAAACGCTCCGGCCACAAGGGATTAGCCGCATTTTCGTCTACCGATGCATAAAACTGTTTGAGGAGACTGGAGATGTAAAAGACCGACACCGGTCGGCCTGCCCACGCTCTGTTCGAACACCGCATGTCATCAAAGCCGTTAAATCAAGAGTTCACAGAAATCCGCTCCGAAAGCAGAAAATCATTGCCCGTGAGATGAATATCACGCAAAAGACTTGGGACTTGGGGCTTTCAAACGACGTATCGGACATTTATTGACTGCAGCTTTAAAAAATGCAAACGTCTTTGGGTGAAGCACGTTGATAACTTGCACAGAAAAATTTTGTTCACCGATGAAAAATTTTTTACCATCCATGAAAAATTCAACAAGCAAAATGATAGTGTATGCGTGGTCATCTAAGGAAGCATCTGAACTGTTCCCAAGGGTGGAAAAGGGTCATCACCCAGTTTCAGTCATGGTTTGGTGGGGTGTCTCTTACGATGGGGTCACTGACCTGTATTTCTGCGAACAAGGAGTCAAAACATCGGCCAAAGTTTACCAAGAAACCGTTTTGGAAGCTGTTGTGAAGCCTCTTAATAATTCCCTGTTCCAAAACTAGCCATGGACATTCCAGCAGGATCCTGCGCCGGCCCATAAGGCTAAAACGTCCCAGGCCTGGCTTCGAAACAATTTGCCAGCGTTCATTTCCTCTGAAGAACGGCCCTCAGGCAGTCCAGATTTGAACCCATTGGACTACAAATCATGGACGGTTTTAGAGGACAAGGTTTGTCACAAAAAATACCCCAACATTGGATCTCTTAAGACTGCTTTGGTTCGAGCTGTGGCCAATTTTTCAATGGACGAGGTTCGTGCAACTATTGACGATTGGCCAGTGCGACGTGTGTAATTGGCGTGTGTAAAGGCAAAAGGCGGACATTTCGAATAAGTCGATTCTTTTTGGATACAATATACATCAATAAATATATTAAAAACATTTTGGTCCAAAAACATTCAGTACTTTTTATTTTACAGCATAAAACGTGTGTAACAGTATTTATGTCCCTACTAAGTAGATATCGAAAAGATGAGGAGTAAAATATTTCTTGCACCGCTTTAGAAATTCTATACGTTTGATTGATTTGATTTCAATAATCATATTATTACAATGGTAAATAAAGCATATGGCGTTCTTTTCTTTATGAAACGTTGGGCAAAAGAGTTTACTGACCCGTATACTACGAAACAGCTGTTTACCTCACTTGTGAGACCAATTTTGGAATACGGCTCGGTGGTATGGGATCCCTAATATGATTTTTACGTAAACAAAATTGAATCTGTGCAAAAGCAATTTCTACTTTTCTGCTTAAGGAATCTTAACTGGTCTTCTGGTTATGAACTACCATCCTATACCAGTAGGTTAAATCTCATTAAATTGCCCACATTAAAGAGTAGGCGAACAATGATGAATACTATGATGATATATAAAATTATTCGGGGGGCTGTTCCGTCGGACTTTTTAATATCAAGAATTTATATTAATGTCCCGTTAAGACCTTCGAGACACTATCAGTTTTTACACTTGGATTTTCAACGATACAATTACGCATGTGGTGATCCAATTCGTAGAATGTGTGCCGACTTCAATTCCTTATTTCAACTAATAGATTTTTCCTTAAGCTTCGATGCATTGAAATCTATTATTATTTTTCATTTAAACTCACATTCTGTATAATATTATTAGTAGATACTAGATTCTAGCTTTAAGTATTAATTCTTATTGTTTCTTGGTGCTGGGTATTATTATTGATATTTAAAGATTATGGTGGTGGGTACATTATGCCTATTTAAATTCTCTATATTAGTTTAGATTTATGTATGTGGTATTTTACCGGTTGGCTGTTGACTTGTGTCTGTAGCTAATCTTCGAATGATGTTATTTGTTGCCATCTCTCCGTTATGGATCGGTTCATAATGTGTACGATGTCCCTACGTCATGGGGATGTGGCCCCCTCGGTCGGCAGGGGCGGGTATGAGTGGCGGCGATGGTAACGTTCGAGGAAAAAAAAAAAATTGCATCTTTCCATACTTCGAATACATGTCTTGCCCAACAAGTGTCTGACCGGTTAATATCCTTACCAGTGTTAGAAATTGACGACACCGTTGCGTCAGTGAATCGCTTGTGAGACAACAGGAGCCACTTTGTCCAAGGCGTATTAAAATCTATTCTATTCATTCTATTCCACTTGGAAATAGCCAGTAGATCCCAACCAAAATTCACCTTTTGTCTTTCATCCCATCTTGAAGATTCAGTCTCTGGTCCAAGAAATATGAATGAAAAATTTGGTGTCATCCGCGAATGAGTAGATTGGATTTACAGTCTGCCCTTAAAGGAATGTCAATAAGAACAAGTAAAAACGTCGCTTAATTTGGCCAGAACGAACCTTATATACCCTTCACCGTACAAAAGATACTAAAACTAAATAAAAGTCCGTTGGCTTTTTCGGACAGATGATCGTGTGCCGTCAAGGTCTACTGTCCAAAAGCTACTAAAACTAAAAAAGTTTCGTTTTTAAGCTTTATTGGCCAATGCCTCCATGCCTAATCTCAGGCAAACTTTAAAATTACTATTTTTAAATTGGGAGCACAACAAATTATGATTTCAAAAGAAAATACTCAAACAAGTGTTCTTCCTGCCGAGGTACCTTTAGTCCTTTAAAAGAAAACAGTTCCAACCTAGGCCGATTTTGCCCATTTACACAGACCATGTTTTAAATTTTACAACGATAAATTACATACATGCTTGTATACTTTCTAAGATATCCAAACCATATTACGAACAACATCTTCCGACTATATTCAACGTAGCCGTTTTTTAAATGGAATGCTATGTATGAAACTGCTATTTCTAGACGGAAAATGGCTAAAATGTCCACATTTTCGTCTGGAGAAATGCGACCACCGGTTCGCATAAGTAATGGCCAAGGCAATATAACGTATACGATCTATTTTTTTATTTATTTTCTGTGGAATTGTTTGTTTGGAATGTTTTGGGGTACAAAAATTATCATCCTCAAGATGACGTTTTTTTTCTTACATCAGACATCATTAGACTTAGTATTAAAATCTAGAGTAATAAATTCTACAAAGTACAAACTAGAGTCACAACTAAGTACATACGGGTATATGTATTTTTATATATAGCACAATACATATACACTCAATAACAAATTCTTCAAGATAATTTCAAAAGTTTTTCTATGTTTTTTTTTTTGTGTAAGACTTACAACTAAAACCTATGAAATAATATCAATTTACAAGGGCAGTCTATTAAGTCGTAGCAAATAGAAAACTCCTCAATTACAACTAAATAGGACACTAATTGTCATCTAGTGTTTCAAAATACAAAAGAAAACTTTATAAACTATAGTAATAAATACTTTCGATATGTTAATAAAAACTGAAAACTACTATTAAACTTTATAGTACACAAGCTCTAGAAAAAATAAAGTCATGCAGAACCTACTGGCAAGACCAGCTCACTTTCGAAAAAAAAAAGAAATCGGAAGACTACATAAACTACATTTAGTTAGAGTACATGGCAATTATATCTTCAATACTGACAGTGGCACCGGCCACCAAAGCGCAAATGGCCAAGACGCACAGCAACACGTTCTTAACCAACATCCATTTGCAACAGCCCAAGTTGGGCCACAGGTAGACAGTCTCCACAAAGCTGGGTACAAAAATACCTAAAACAAAAAACAATGTCGGTAAAATATTTTATCAATATTTCAAAGGTTTGGTGTTGACCCATTGAGACTTACCCAAAAGCGAGAAGAAGACAGCACCCACCAAACTGATAAACGGTTCCAGATTGGGTATGGCTGCGGCCACACCGCCACTAATTAAAATAATACCAGTTCTCAAAAGAATTTGTGAACGATTGTGATTTTTAGGATCGAATTTATGGCTGATTTTCTTCCACAAAATATCATTGGGAACATAGAACTGCAAGCCATAGGTGAACAAAATGGCAATGGCCATCAACAATTTAGCAGTATCAGCCAAACTGAAAGAAAGAGAAAATAAATTTAAGATTTTTTTAATACAAAAAAAGATTTTTAACAACATGACCTATTAACATATACAGGGTGGAGGGTTTGACATATTAAATTTGAATCGGTTGTAAAAAAGGACTAATAATTTTTTTTAATTTCGATGGCGAATACCAATCCGACTCTCTTTTTTAAAGCCCAAAAATATTACTGGAAACAAGTCTCTAATTTCTATTGTTTGTGGTATAAATTTTAAGCATCTCTAGGTAAGGTGCCTTCGAGTTTACATAAACATTTATAGCCTTTAGCAAGAATAGAAGTCGTGTTCCAAATTTGGCAAACTCGAGTAAATAAAATAAGGTATAATGCTCGCCCAAACCGCAGTTTAAATCCGAATTCGATGCCTTTTTGTAAAGCTCTACACTATTTCCCATTGAAATTGAGAAAATACAAATTAAAATTGAGAAACGTAAATTGAAATTGGGAAAACACAAATTGAAAAACGTAAATTCAAAATAAAATTAAGGAACGAACATTGAAATTGGAAAAATACAAATTGAAATTGGATAAATACCAATTGAAATTGATAAAATACAAATAAGTAATATTGAGAAACGTAAATTGAAATTGGGAAACACAAATTGAAATTGAGAAACGTAAATTGATAAAAATTAAAATTAAGAAACATAAATTGAAATTGGAAAAATACAAGTTGAAATTGAAAAAATACAAATTGTTTGAAATTGAAAAACGTGAATTCAAAATAAAATTAAGAAACGTACATTGAAATTGGAAATATACAAATTGAAATTGGATAAATAACAATTGAAATTGATAAAATACAAATTATAAGTAATATTGAGAAACGTAAATTGAAATTGGGAAACACATATTGAAATTGAGAAACGTAAATTGATAAAATTAAAATCAAGAAACATAAATTGAAATTGGGAAAACACAAATTGAAATTGAGAAACGTAAATTTAAAACAAAATTAAGAAACGTACATTGAAATTGGAAAAATAAAAAGTTGAAATTGAAAAAATACAAATTGTTTGAAGAAAAGACAAGAAAATATTCCAATATTTCCCGATCGATAATAAGTTTAGTGTTGGTAATTTAAAATATATTTTTTTTCAAATTTCTGGTTTTTTATAGGTTGAACTTTGTCATTTAATAAAGAAACACAATATCGTTTATATGACTACCACAACTGACTCGCAAGATTGTTTGGCAGGAGATAAAGAATTTTACCGAAAAATCGTGTTTTTAGATGAAGCTCATTTTCATCTCGGTGGCTTTGTCAATAAGCAAAATTGCCGCAAAAGGGGTTTGGAGAACCCTCACGTGACTTTTGAGAAGCCAATGCATCCACAACGAGTCAATTTTTGGTGTGGACTTTGGACTGGTGGCATCATTTATTCATTTTTTTCGAAAATGAGCAGGTTACTGCGCCAAGCTTGTTTCCAAAAATTCAAGAGAATGACATGGACGCCATATGTCACACAGCCAACGCAACCTTCGTTATTTTACGCACTGTTTTTGAAAATCGAATAATCAGCCGGAATTGTGATGTCAATTGGCCGCCTCGGAGCTGTAATTTGAGCCCTTTGGATTATTTTCTGTAGGGAGCAATAGAACCGTTGAAACATAAAATCGAAGTTGCCATTAAAGAGATTCTACCCGAAACAATCGAAAATGTACTTAAATATTGGGTTGATCGGATGAGGTACTGCCGGGCCAGTTGCGGTAGTTATATGAATTATATTGTGTTCCATTATTAAATGACAAATTTCAACCTTTCCAATAAAAGCAGAAATTGGAAAAAATTATCAGAATATTTTTTTTACAGCCGATTCAAATTTAAAGTTTTAAATGGCGCACCCTGTGTTTATCACGTCTTAGCATTTCTTTCAACTGTTTGGATTAAAATATCCATTCAAAAGTAATAACCATTTTTTCCATTTTTTTTTTCTAATGCAGTAGTAATATTTTGCTTATAAAAAATAAACTTGCCAAGACACGTGTAAAAAATTAATACTTTTCGGAAATAAGACTTTACAGAGATGAAAACCAGACAAACAAATCTATAAAAAGGTTCGTGATCAAAGTTCCGTCCATTTTTCCAAAAAAATATATTCTGGGTATTTTACCCACCATTTTTGGGAATGGTGGGAATATGCCAATGAAAGAGTAATGCAAAAAAAGGTATATGTGACAGCGCATAAAGAAAAGGACCTAAGGGTAAAAAAAAATCAATTTTCACTTTTTTTTGATGTGGACAACATCTGAACATCTAATGAGACCGATCCCATGCCCCAAAAGTGTTCCCTCCCAGAGATATGCGCGTTTTATGAAAGTGGTGGTACACCAAAGATACACGTATTTAAATCTTTAAAATGGCTCTTCTAAACAAAACTGTTTCTTACCCTTAGATCCCTTTCTATTTTGCGCGTCACATATTTTTTTAAGAAACCGCAAAAATTAAAAAAAAAAACATTTTCGCAAAAGTATTCATCCCTATCATAACTGAAATTATTTCGAAATTGTATTCTTTTTCAGTCTTTAAATAGTGAAATTTACAAATTTGAAACCCATTTTTTCCCACTTCGATTTGTTCGCCTTTTTTTGGTGGCGAAATAGCAAACGAAGAAGAGGTTAGTATTCAAAAAGTTTCGGTTAAAGTTTCCATCCATTTTTTTCTATAATAGAGATAATTTCCTATAACAAAAGATGTCCAACAAATTGCATTTCAACTTACGGCGAACCATCCGGCAAATTCAATGTTATACTGCCTCTAACATCCGGACCATAACGTATATAACCAAAGAAGCCAATGATGGCATACAGCGACACAACCGTAAGCATGGCCGTATTCAAGACACCCGGGCAACCCAAAAACTGCTGGGGTTTCTTCATTGAATTCTCCACGGGCATAACTACACCAATGCCTTCCATGGCAAAGATGACGGTGGCAAAGAAGAGTGGTATTTGGGAGACTTTGGCAATGTAGGGTTTATCACTAATCACCATGGGTACATTAAACATATAGTACAGGGTAATGCCAAAGGTAACGACAATGAAAACATTAGCCAAAGCCGAGAATGGTACCAGCCACTTCAGATTGCGGATTTGACCAATAAACAGGCAGGGTATCAATGTCATGGCAATGTAGATGCGAACATCCCACTTCAGATTGAAATCATGATTGACAACATCATGGAATGAGGTGGCAATAAAGACAATGTAAACACAGGCAGCTGCATAGTATGTGGCCATAAGTGAACCATCCACAAATTGTCTGAAAAATAAATAGAAAAAAGGTATTAGGAAAAAAACTAAGTATGGGTATTATATTATCTAAAGCGTCATTTATATTATTCCATAGAGTTTTGCGAAATGTCATGATCCTTATCTTAGAGAATTTTCTAATTTTCTTTACGAAAACTCGTGTGACTTATTGGAATAATCTAAGTGAGACTCTAATTAGTTGCAGATGCTGCTCAACTTACTTGGCAAAGTTCGACCATGGCCTAAGGGGTTTGGGCCCATATTCGAATACTTTCTCAGCTGTCTCAGAAAAGCTCAAAAACGGCACTTTGGCATCCCTGCAAATATTGTGGGAGGTTTTTACCTAGAATAAAAAGGAAAATTAATACGTTTAAGATTTATTTAAAAATATATTCAACAAATATTTATCATTTTCATCATCATTATTAAGCAAATGTTGTGGGTAAAAATAATATGTACGCATTCATGCCATAAAATGCTTTTGATGTAGATTTTTTTGTTTTCAACTGAAAATCTTTTTTCTAACTAACTTGCGGTTTTTGTTCGGTTCGTTTTCTAACAACAGTTTGGTTTACGGTTCGGTTTATAGACCAAAAAAGTGATTTGGCTCGGTTCAGGATCAAATCGGTTTGCATTTCTAGTTTTGCAGTACCATTCGCGTTTTGGTACTACAAAATGTTATTTTTTTCATTTTTTATGAACAATTTCTTGGAAATATGTAAAACAAATTTAGTTTTCTTTAAATCCGGCCTCTGGTTCAGAAGTAGTCAACTAATTTCTAAAATACAGGGTGATTCATTCAAGACTGGACAAATTTCACCTGCGTATTCCTAGGCTCATTTCATGAAATTATGTTTATCAACGACCATGCCCGAAAATTCAAGGGGGCGAAATGGCGGTTTGAACATTTTCGGATTGGTGGTCGGAGGGTAATAATGTAAAATTAGGTCAAAATTGACGGTGAAGGGTATATGTATAACACATTTTCCGACCCAACGTTACTAAAACGCAAAAAATATGGTCCATTTTTCGGCCCATGCGTCCGTAACTAATCTCAGCCAAAACTTTATTAGGAAATCCCTCTCATATATTGATTATAAGTTTTGGATACTTATTTCAATCATTAAAAAAATGCTTCAGTGTGCCCTAGCCTTTAAGCGGGGTTAAGCTGAATTTTTCGCTTGACAAATAAAACTCTACCAATAAGAAAAATTGCGAATAACCATATTTGGCATAGAGAGTAATGTTAATTCAAAACGGATTGTGGTATATACAATAAGCGTGTTCGATAGGATCCCGGTTATTAAAAAAGTAAGTGATCGGTAAGACGATATCTGGAAAACTTTAAGATACATTTTTGAAACAAAAACTAATTGAATTTATGCATCATAAACCATTTGATTTGAAAATTTGGGATTTACAGAAAAAAGTTAATCAAAAAATACTAAAGGTTGGTCCAACCATAATGCACGATGTTAATTGTGAGTCACATCTTAACATCAAGTTTTTTGCCCAACTTAATTTGACATTTCTTTGTTTCAGTGTTTGACAAATTCAACCACGGAGATGTATACAATTGAGCAGCGTGTTAAGATTGTTAAAGCCTTTTACGAAAATAGGCGTTCAAATCCAAATGTCTTTCGTGATTTTTTGTTGTTCAGCATAATTGATATAATTGTGTCCACAATCGGAAGAATTATACGCAAATTTCAGCATTCCGGGTCTGTAGGAAATTTGAAAACATCTGTACATGCTTGTCCAGTTCGTTCTGCAGAAAACATTAATGTTGTTCGCTATAGTGAGACAGTGGAGCCCCGTTAACCTCGACTATTCGCGTGTCCAACAGTTGAATATCACTGATGCGAATCAATGTTCAACTGTTAAAAGAGCTGAAGCCTTCTGACTAGTAAATGTAAATGCACCGAATGGTTTGCTGAACAGACGGAAGTGAAACTTTACAAAAAAATCATCTTCAGCGACGAGGCACACTTTCACCATAGTGGATTTGATATCAAGCAGAATTGCCGCATTTATACAAATGAGAATCCCCGAGTGATTTTTGAACAGCCGATGCATCCACAAAGAGCGACTGTTTGGTGTGATTTATAGACTGGCGGCGTCTTCGGGCCGTACTTCTTCGAAAATTAAGTCGTCAAGTAGTTACAGTGAATAGTGTTTGCTATCGCGAGATGATAACGGACTTCTTGTGGCCAGATATTGAGAATATGGACCTAGACGACATGTAGTTCTAACCGGATGGTGTAACGATACAATGGAACTTTTGCGTGAAAAAATTCAATGGCCGTGTCATCTTACGTCGTGGCGATGTAAATTGGCCGGCACGATCATGTGATTTGACACCGTGGCAATCCTTTCTTTGGGGAAATTTTAAAGAAAAATTGTACGCCAATTATGAGCTAAGTCCTCATTGATGATTTTTATGATTCCCTTTTAAACTTGCCTCTTGTATTTGCACAAGTCAATTCGGTTACGGCTTTTTTTGTTTTCATTATTGCTTTTTCTGACATTCTGTGACTTATTCGTTCTGATTTTTGTGTGAAAAAATACTAAAATAATCTGCAGCCAACTTCACACTACGAAAAACACAAAAGACATTGGCAGTACGGGCAAGTTTTTTCCCATTCCATTCCTTTTACCTCTCTCTCTCACTCTCCTACAAACTGACAGTTGGCGCAAGTAAAAATGCCTTATGTAAAAGGGGACTAAGGGATGTGATAATTCGGAACAATAACGAGATTGAACCCTAATTAAGTTTCAGAGTCATTAAAAATATGGACCATTAGATAGATGAATAATACGGAAGCCGTGGCGAGCATTTGGACGATATTTTTCATAGATCCTTCTATCAAAATAAAAAAATATATATGTGACGCTCAATATAGAAAGGGGCCTAAGGGTAAAAACCAGTTTTGTTCAGGAGAGCCAATTTAAAGATTTAAATACGTGTATCTTTGGTGTACCATCACGTTCATAAAACGCGCATATCTTTTGGAGGGAACACTATTGGGTCATGGGATCGGTCTCATTCGATGCTCAGATGTTGTCCACATCAAAAAAACAAAGTGAAAATTGATTTTTTACCCTTAGGTCCCTTTCTCTATGCGCTGTCACATATTAAGATAATACTCTGAAAACTTTTGGTTTTATTTACAATTAACATCGTGTGTTTTAGTTGGACCACCCTTTATAAGCGAGTAATAACCGTGCTCGCTAAAACTCACCTAAGGTATCTCCCATATAACTATTATCTTAAAAACTTTAATTTCAAACGGGTTTTAACGCAAATTGTTAATAGTTTTCAGTCGACAAAATCATTTTTAATTTGTTGTCAATGTTTTGGATAACAACATTTATTATAGCACATGTTCTGGATATCAGAAATGTCCATGAAATTGTTAAGGATAAGAAAATTACAAAAATGTCTTAATACATTGTTACAGATACGAGTAACATGTTGTATTTGAACTATGGTCGAGTACTCGTATATTGTATAGCAGCAAGTATGTATTATCTCTAAACAATTTCTAACGAAAGTGCTTACCAAATTACAAAAAAAAATATATATAATTGCTATGCACTCGTTACCATCATTGGCTATATTAACCATTATAAATTGATAAGATAGGGGCAATTGACTGACAAGAGCAATTGTCTGGCTGACAAGCTTCGAGTAGTTATAGGGCATTGCTACTTCAATTAAGAAAAAACTGTTAGTTTTACTGAGTTTCTAAAAAAACCAATTTTTTCTAGATTGTTTTAAAACGGCATGTTTAGTAGCTAACTGAGATAAACCTTGAACTACTTTTTTGTAAGATAATTCACAAAAAACATTATCAATCAGACGCTTGATCGAATCGTTATACACCTATGACGACGTCATTGTATGTCATGTTTTCGATTTTTTAATGTTATAAATTTATGACACAAAATAACAGCTTTTACTGTATTCAATAGAGCGTTGGACAAGTTCGTTCGATACTTATTAACAAATTCAAGTATGTACGTAAATAAACACTTGCATTATAATGAATAAATCAAACACCCAGAGAAAAGTGACGTGTACAACTTGTGAATGATTTATTTGCATGCACAAATAAGAGAGGGTGGCGAAATTAAATTACTTCAAATCAAATTATGTATGTACATAATGAGTAGAATTATGACCGATAATGTTTTTAGCGTCGGGTTTTCGATCTCATTAATGTCGAGTTTATGCGACCTCAGTTATAATTAGGAAATAGTATTTCTTAACCCATTCCTGCCTAATGGGTATTTAACCCAAGAAAGTATTGATTCTAAAATAATTTTAGCGTGGGCCAGGTGAGCGATATCGCGGTATTTTTTTTATAGAAAAGAGGAAAGATTGGACTAAATACATTTTTTTTCTCTCAACTTCTATGGTCTTTAGGACATAAATTTCCAAATTTTAATAAAATCTTAAGAGCCGATCTATGGGCAGGCAGTAACGGGTTAAATATTTTTTTTTATAACAATTGAATGTTAGAAGACCAACAGGACAGTAGCTAAAAATTATATAAATTGATTACCCCTGATGATGAACGACGAAGTCAGTTCGAAATATTGGGATATTTAAAAATAAATAAATTAAAAACATCCACAATAACGGAAAAAAATCTAATTTTCAAATAAAACGATAAATGATGTATAAAACCAATCACGTTTTGTATTCAAAAAAAATCTCTAGATTTTTACAATAATTTGCAGTTATTGCCATAACGACTTTACTTAATTATAAGTACAGTGGTACCTCTCTAACCCGTGCACTCGCTACTCCGGACTATCCAGTAGTCTGGACAGCTCAGTGCTTGAGACAGTTATACAATTTATGTAAAACATTGGACTCGATTGAGAGTGGAAAAACCATCAGACAAGTGAGTGAAAAATTTAATGTCTCAAAATCCATTTGATATTAAATCTCAAAAAGATAATATTAAAAATGTGTATCTCAAACATGGAAAGGATCATTTACATTACATATCGAAAAAAATACGGTTAAAATCGGTAAGAACCTGAAAATCTTCAATTGGAAGAAGCATTGAAGGCATGGTTTATTTAGCAGCGTTATTACAAATTTCAGCAGAACTTTTTAAATGCAATACTCGTACTTTCATAGAAACTATTTTGGAAAAGAAAATTTTTCTGCAAGTAACGGCAGGCTAAATTTGAAGTCTCGAATGGTACCAGGTGTTTGAAAATGTGTGGAGAAATATTATACAGCAAAGATTTTGCTGTAGAGCCGTTTAAAACAAAGTTCTTGAAAACTCTTAAGGAAATGTGCCTTGATGATGAACAGGTATACAATACAGTACAATGAGTCTGCGCTATTTTTAAGAGCTCTTCCACCAAGTGGGTTCCACAGCGAGTTCATTCAGCACCTGGTAGAAAAATGTTAAAAGATAAATTTTCTTTCATGCCATGTGCGAATGCAGCTGAATCTAACAAGTAGCATCTCCTTGTAATTGGCATTTCTGCAAAGTCAAGAGTGTTTTAAAACATTGAACTTCCTGATGTTTATAAGTCTACCAAAAACGGCTGGATGTCGACATCGGTTTTTGAAGATTGGTTTAAGAATATATTTATTAAAAACCTAAAAAAAATTCTGACCGATGCTAACAAGCCACTAAAAGCAATTTTGATAAGGATATCGCGGCATCACATCGAAACGTTAGGGAAAGCAATACTCGTACTCCCCCAGACTTTCGAGTTTTGTTTGTTGACTTTCGGTTGCAATCCAATGGATCAAAAATTAATTCAGAACATCAATGTTGGATATATATGTAATATAATGCAAATATCACTAGTGTTCGGAAAACATTTAATTTACTCAAAGCCGTTTTGTTTTTCAAATGCTGCTTGGCTGAACACTGTATAATTTTGTACTCTAGTCCGGACAATTCAGTAATCCGGACAAAAGTAAAAACTACTTAGTAGGGACATAAATACTGTTACACACGTTTAATGCTGTAAAATTAAAAGTACTAAATGTTTTTGGACCAAATATTTTTAATATATTTATTGATGTATATTATATCCAAAACTAGCTGCACGAACCTCGTCCATTGGAAAATTGGCCACAGCTCGAACCAAAGCAATATTAAGAGATCCAATGTTGGGGTTGGGGTATTGTGACAAACCTTGTCCTCTAAAACCGTCCACAATTTGTAATCCAATGGTTTCAAATCTGGACTTCCTGAATCGCCATTCTTCAGAGGAAATGAACGCTGGCAAATTGTTTCGAAGCCAGGCCTGGGACGTTTTAGCCTTATGGGCCGGCGCAGAATCCTGCTGGAAAGTTAATGGCTGGTTTTGGAACAGAGAGGCTTCACAACAGCTTCCAAAACGGTTTCTTGGTAAACTTTGGCCGATGTTTTGACTCCATGTTCGCAGAAATGCAGGTCAGTGACCCCATCGTAAGAGACACCCCACCAAACCATGACTGAAGCTGGGTGATGACCCTTTTCCACCCTTGGGATCAGTTCAGATGCTTCCATAGATGTCCGCGCATACACTCTATCATTTTGCTTGTTTAATTTTTCCTGAACGGTAAGCCGGATCGTTTTGTAAATATCGCTTTTTTCATTTCAAACTTGAAAAGCGCTATTAAAGCGATACGGTTCTCATTATCTGGCCACTCTATGATGAAAGTTGAAACAATTTTAAAATCCCGTTACAGACTAACGCTATTGAGGTTAGCTTTCAAAACCCATATGACATTAACGGGGTACGTTCAGTTCTACTATTGAAATGGGTGTGTTCAATGTTGTAATAGTATTTATGTCCCTACTAAATAGATCTGCCCGTATTAGAAACAAAAAAAATAAATTGCAGTTATGGTTTAGTTAAGCATATTTTTTTTTTTTAATTTTATATTTTTATTTTTAAAAACGTTCGTGTTTTAAATAGTTAAAGTCACTGTTTTGATGTTTTTTTTTTTGGAGGGAAGCATTTGCATTGGGTACCAAAATACGACAGTAGGATTCCCCAATCAAATTATAGCAGCCATTCATGCGATTATTAGAAATCCTTTTAAACCTTTCGAGCGGTAAACATATTTAAGGTGCGTATTAAATATTCTGACCCTTTTAAAGATATTGTCTTCTATTAAAATCAAGATGCCAAAAATCTCGAGTAGGTTTTAATGTCTGCACTATTATTTATTCAAAACGTTTCAAAATCGTGTTTTGAGGTTTTTAACAAGTAAAAACGTTTCAGTCCGTTGATCCGTCTTACATATACCCTCACCCATATATGGATTTTAACTTGTTCTTCCTTCCGTCCACGATTGCTTGAAAAGTACTAATTTTATACAAATCTCTTAAAAAGGTGCTGGAAAGGGCGTGGCATACATTACTTTCTTATGCGCAATGCGCATACAAAGATGAAATATGAATATATCAGGAAACATAATTCAAGAGGGTTTCAGAATACACTTGGATAGTACCGAGTAGGATAGTAAGATAGTAGCAAGTAGAAGCTCTAAATTTTCGTCTGGTAGTCCTATTTTTATTTTATTACCAGAATGGGGCGTGTCATCAACTCTTTGTACACTTGTTCAAAGACGTTATACAAATATAAGTATAATGGAGTTCACAATTTATTTTGACTCACTGGGGGACAAGTAATGTTGGTTCTAATCTGCTCTGAAACAGTGCCATTTGTGTGGGAGGTACTTAAAGTTGCGTGGCTTGGAATCCAAGGTAACCTTTGGTCTTATGTATTGATTTTGGGTTAGATCGTATGAGCACCATTAAAGATATTTGAAGAATAAAAAATGGGCGGAATCCCTTTTTGATATGTAAGTATAAAGCCTTAATAATTTAAGCGAATTCCAAGCACTCAGTTAAATGTTATGTGAGTTTATTTCTGCACTGGACAAAAGTTATTTGTGTGGGCACGGGAGTGACTAGGCATACATTTTTTGTCACTAAGTGAAGCTTATCACACTGTTCCTAAACATTGATTTTGGGCTACATCGTATGAACAGGATTTAAGATATTTCAAGAATACCAAAATTGGGCGTAATGGTATAATTGTGTGCGAGGTACCTGAGGAGTGTATCAATATGGGCCATTTTTAATTCCATTAGGTGGTTTTGGGAAAATATTTCGAGGAGAAAATTTATAATCGATTGCTAGCTCTATTTGCGAGTTATAGTGCGTACCAGCCACACAGACAAACATTGCTCAAGTGACTTAAACGGCCATGAAACAGATGCGGTTAAAACATATGTACGGTCAAAAACGCTTTTTTCGATGCCTTACACTTTTTGTCCTTACCAAATGATACATTACAGTAGGTTGAGGGTAAAAAAGTTGTTCAGCAAAGACACCCTATTAAGACTTTTGAGCCCGCATAAACGCTATTCAGTACGTTTAACGATTTGAATACCCTCATCCTACTGGGTGATGGGATACATATAATTTGGTACGGACAAAAAGTGTAACGCATCAAAAAAGCATTTTATATCCAACCTATGTTTTGATCCAATCCGTTTCATGAGTTCTTAAGTCATTTAAGCAATGGCCGTTTGTACGTTTAGTTCGCACGATAACTCTGAAAAGGATCAACCAATAGCATTTATATTTGGCATGCCACAATATTTTTGCAAAACTGCCTATGGGTTAAAAAATGGACCATATTTCCACACAACTTTTGGTACCTCCCAGACAAATTTACCATTACGCCCACTTGTAGAGTTTTCGTAATATCGTTAATACTATTTGTACGATTTCACTAAAACCAACACTTAAGAATTAATTTATAAGGCAAACTTGGTGACAACGACTTCGACTCCTAGCCACGTCTGTTCTGGTACCTTTCACACAAATTACCCTGTTTTAGTGCAGGTGAGAGCCAACCTAACTAAATTCGATTGAATTGTGAACTCCTTGATATTTTAATAGGGGCGTTGTACTCGCGAAGATGGTTGGCACGCCCTATTCTGGTACCTCCTATGAAAATGCACCATTCCGCCCACTTTTGGTATTCGCATAATCATTTCAATACTACTTATACGATTGTGCTGAAATTTAGTAATTAGAAAATTGGTTACAAGGTAGACTAGCTGAAGAAAAACTTGAGCCTTAGACACGCCCACTTGTACCTCCCACACAAACTACACTATCCGAGCTTAGATTGAAACTTACATAACTTTAAACATAATGCATGAATTTTATTTTCTGCAATATGTTTAATCCATCTTTGTATATGCATAAGAATAAAGTGAATGCCACGCCCTATTCTGGAACTTCTACACAATGAGATTTCAATAAAATTGTTATGTTTCAGGCAATGAAGGACGAAACGATCGAAAATTTAAAATCCATATATGAGTGAGTGTATATGTAAGTCAGGTCAAACGACTGAAACCTTTTTATGTTGAATAAATTTGTTTTTTTTTAAATTTTAATGTTCAAAACAAACGGGTTTTAACTTCTGTATGTATTATATTTTTCTACCCTTCACCGAAGAGGAGATGGTACTCAAATTGTCATTGGGTTTGCAACACAAAGAAATATTTATCGGAGAACTTTTAAAGAAAATATTTATATTATTGACCTCGTAAAATTCTAAGACAATCTAGCTATGTAAGTCCGTGTGTCCATCCGTATGTCTGTTGAAAGTACGAAACGAAATAATCTAGGATCCAGAAACTTTGCATGACGATGACTTATGGTCATAAGCTTTGGAGGGGTTTACATCGCAATATTTCGATAGTTAATTAAAGCACGTCCATTGTATGTGTTATTTTCCGGCTTAGCACCCCTTAAACATAGCGCGAAAACTGTCTAAAAACTAAATTACTACTCACCAGTATATGCACACAATAGGTACAGAGGAAACCAACAGCCAGCGTTCCGATCAATCCAAAAATTAGACCGGCATTATAGAAAGCCATGGGCATAGCCAAAATACCCGTGCCCAGTGACGATTTTAGCAAATGGGCCAAAGCACCACCGGTAGAGGCACCATTTTCCTGATCGCGATGTGCAAAAGGATCATATTCATCGATCGGCTGGCCCTTTTCGGTAAGATTTGTCCTAAAAACACAAGAATTGTAAATTATTTTACTGGATTTCCTATTGAACGCCGACTTACCTTGAGTGAAAATCGTTTAAAGTAAAAACCGAATTTGATTTCTCTTTGGATGTCGGTGTTGTATCTGCTGTCATCTGTGGTTGCGAGAACGAAAGAGAGTGCGAGAGGAAAGGCACATTATTAATTGATTGGTACGATATCGTCAAATGTTGTGAGAGTTTATTTAAATTTGTTTTAATTAGTAAACCAATTTAGGTGTGTGTGCTTAAGTATTCAAATCAAAATTGTTTCTTTTTTTGTTAATGCCATGTGATTAATTGCTGTTGTTGTTTTATTTTAATCAATTTTATGGTAATGAATTCCTCGGGTTTAGTGCGAATTTGCGTTTTGTCACATTCATCATTTTTAAATGTCAACCCTACTCACTCTCCCGCTCATTGAAAGTAGGACTAAGTCGCATTTAAGATCTTCTATAGTTCTCTGTCAGGTGATAAGGCACCATCTACAAATTCGTGTGGTTGGCAAGCGAAAAAGTTGATATTTTTACAGGGAAACTTATCGCCTCTTGTACATATTGCCAAGGGTTTACCATGAATGTTTTTTTTTATCTTTTCATTGCATTAAATGCATTTAAGATTTACCTAGTTACAGCGAATTCTTTGCATGTTACTTATAAAAACTTTTTGGAAAGCAAATGTTGTGCATAAAAACATTTCGTAGAGAAAATTTTGTGGATAACAAGAATTCGCACAAAAATGTTGCAGATAACAACATTTCGTACATAAAATGTTGTGGATAACAACATTTCGTACAGAAAATGTTGTGGATAACAAGAATTAGAAAAGAAAATGTTGTGGATAACAATATTTCGTACAGAAAATGATGTGGATAACAGCATTTCGTACAGACAATTTTGTGGATAACAAGAATTCGAATAGAAAATTTTGTGGATAACATTTTTTATAAAAATATTGTGGTTAACACAACATTTTTTTATAGAAAATGTTGTAGATAACAACAGTTTTTTATAGAAAATGTTGTAGGTAACAACATTTTTTTAAAGAAAATGTTGTGGATAACAACATTTTTTTAAAGAAAATGTTGTGGATAACAACATTTTTTTTAAAGAAAATGTTGTGGATAACAACATTTTTTATAGAAAATGTAGTGGATAACAACTTTTTTTATAGAAAATTTTGTGAATAACAACATTTTTTATAGAAAATGTTGTGGATAACAAAATTTTTTATAGAAAATGTTGTGGATTACAACACTTTATATAAAAGTTATTGTGGATAACAACATTTTATATAGAAATTGTTGTAGATAACAACTTTTGTGGATCTCCTGGTTATATGTAGAATAACTCAGTTGTTAAAAAGACTTTATTCTATTAGCCTTGAGTGACTTTAGAGCCAAAATTAGAGTGCGAATTTTGTCACCACAACCATTAATTGTTTCCTTATCCAGTATTAACTTTTAATAGAACATTAGACTATAAAAATCAAAGATTATAAATCTCTTCGGTTTTAAAGATAAGAAACTAACTAAACTTTGCTCGTACTTTTTTCGAAGAATTTAACGGCAGGTAAATGCACTTTTTTACAAATACAATTTACAGCACGGCAAAGCCCTTGGAATTATCTCAATCATAAAGTATACTCAATTGTCTCAAGTACATTTTTTTATATATATATATGATACGATTTCCCCACTTGTTTGTTGAGGGGAGATGAAGGAGCACAGGCGAAACTGACTGACCACAATTTATGAAATCTTTCAAATGCTATTGACTTATCAATATAATCGAAACAAACCAATGTACAAAAAAATTAATACAAATTGGCAACACAACAAATCATCATAAATTTAAAAACTCGTATCGATTGTTAAGTTGGTAGAGCTGTTATCATTATTAGCCGATTCCAATAGCTTGTCGTAATTTCATTGGTTTGTGCTCCTTTTGGGGTTTTGTGTCCAAAACCATAAATATTTGCTTTAATTGCTATATGGAAGTCTATAAAATTCACCATGTGACAGAAACAAACTGTTCAGTTTTTATGAATAGGCACCAGCAGTAGTTTATTTGGAGAACTGTAGGTGCTGTCAGGAATAGAATTAGTTTTAATATCAATTTGGCATTGTCTGTTACCGGTAATTACCAGTTCAATCGAATACGTTAAGTAAACGTGTCAATAGTAAAGCGTTTTCGTTAAACTCACGTTCCTTGTAACACTTTTATATGTCGTTGACAGATAAGGATCCAGTAACAGGCGGTTTACAAAACTATTAAACGGAAGTGCACTAAATGGCCCTTTAGACTATCGCGCACTCAAATATATCTTTGAGAATTGTCTGCATTATTTATAACTAACTATATAATCGTAAAATTAGATTATTTTATTTCTTGAAAACGTTTTCATTGTGCGTCATGGGATTTTCGCTAACACTTGAGTAATAAGTAGTATATTGAATTGAATGTTTGCAATATGCTTATGCCATATCAATTGGCTAATCTGAAGTGCATAAATGGAAAGTGTTTTATTTGTCAATATCTTCTCAAGAGTCACATGCGAGATTTTCGGCTCCAATCCGACATCTATGTATATTATTTGGACGCATGGCATGTATGTTTTAAGCGATAATCTAAGAGATTATGTTAGCAAATTTCGATAACGTCGCAAGTGCGATAACATTATCAAGCCTGCCATAAATAAAACTATCCCCTGGTAATTAATTGATTTTCTGATCAATTGGGGAAAAAATCAAATATGAATTTTTTTATTGCAAAAAAAAATTGCAAATGAATTTTTTGTTGTTAATTTTGTAAAAGTAGCGTAGCTTCCAAAATTTATAAAATCATTTAATTTTTTAAATTTAGATTTAGTATTAGAAAAATAGACTTTCGAATAGTTTATTTTTTTTTTTTAAATATTATATTTATTGAACAGGGATTATATTTACTTTTCAAAAGAAAATTTATTTTCTTTAATTTGTTGTTTTTTATCGACCTTTTGTGTAAATATTGGATTTAAGCTCGAGGTCATTTGGTTTAAAATGTACTCTCCGAAAGATTTACAAATAGGGAAATAATGTGGTTTTTATATTTTTTGAAAAAAATTTCTTCTTTGCCAAAATTTTCTTAAATATAATATATTTAAGAAAATTTTGGCAAAGACATATTATGTATTTTTTTTAATATGAGGTATGGGTTATTTGACAAACGAAAACATTTGCTAAAAACCCCACTTAAGTGATAACTTTAAACCAATTTTTTTAATTATTAAAATTGTGTTGGGTATACGCTTCGAAAATAGTTTGTTTTGAAAATTTGGCAAAGACATATTATGTATTTTTTTTAATATGAGGTATGGGTTATTTGACAAACGAAAACATTTGCTAAAAACCCCACTTAAGTGATAACTTTAAACCAATTTTTTTAATTATTAAAATTGTGTTGGGTATACGCTTCGAAAATAGTTTGTTTTGAAAATTTAAGGAAAAAAGTTTTGCCAAGTGGTTTCCTTTATGTTCGCTTAACGCTTTTTCTTGAAAAACTTTTCTTCTGTAAATTAAATATTTATAAAATTAACACATTTCAGTAAATAAAACGTTTTATGTTTTTTGATAACGATAATTTAAGTGAATTTTCGCTCGTCAAATAAAACACTCTTCAATAAAACGTGAATTCCGAATTAATGAAGATATTGTAAAAACCATCTTCAATTTTTGATATTTTGAAACCAATGGGTTTTGTGGCTTGTCGTTTCCATCTTCACTGTGACAGATGTTAAGGTTAGCTTAGGTTTTATTGGCAACCCTCCGAAGCATAGCTTACTTGGCACGAGTAGATTCTGTTATGATACCGTATAATCGTTACGAATAATTTGCTCTATTTAAAATTCGGAAATTATCAAATCTATAGGAATCGTTAAAAAGACATATACCACACGTTCTTCTTAAACAGCTCAGCAGTACCAGCATAAAGGCAGCACATAAGTCGGGTTTACCCGAAATATGTTCAACTTTTTTAGATTAAGACTGGCACTCAGATCTCCCTTTCATACAAAATTGTGTCTAACTCTAAACTATTCATTTCACTTCGAACTAATATACATTGGTATATATCACATTGAAAGCCGAACTTAAAAACGATTCCTGTGCTTAACTTTATAGAGACCTTAAACATGCCAAAATAATTTCATTTAATGCCAGGAAATGATGAACTTTTATAATTTGTATACAAATTGATGTTCCAAATGAACAAAATTTTAAATTTTGTGCAGGTGCGTTTAAAATTTATTGCTTTAATTCCTGTTTCTTTCTTTGACGTAAATTCCCATTTCGTGTGCATGCATCGTGAGGTTTAAAAGAAAGTATAATATATTCATAAAACGTCATTGTCCCCATTCTTATGATTTTAGTTGAAATAATTTCTGAAAAAGTTTCTGTTGGAATTGGCAATTCTGACCAGGTTCTAGATATGTATGTACATAAAACTGTTATTTTTCAGTTTATAAAACTACTTTCTGAACCTTAATTAACCTTCCCCATCTTCTTTACAATTCAAATTCGAACCATTTCCATCTTTTTTACAACTTGAACTCCTCATTTGTTTTGTTCAAACAATGAACGAAAATTTATTATCGTCTGTTTGGGTGTTTGCAACACAAATTGAACATTCAAAATTAAAATTCAAATTTCTTGATGTGATTTTAAATATCGCGACGAACGAATTTGTGTGATTTACAAAAACGAAAAAAAATTCCTTTTGTCTGCTGACAAATTGTTTCATCTCAGACAAATTCGTTTTATAAAAACAGTCTGTAAATGTTAACGTAGATTTTTTTCTAACGTAGGTTTCAACTTTCGGTTATTTAAAAATCATTGAAATAAAGTTTAAAACATATACAATATTAAGACTTGAACTGTTCTTATTCAGATTCGAGACCTTTTGTTGTTTCTTTTTCAGAATCAACGTTAAAAAATATGTATAACTGGACTTTTCTATAAAATATCATTTAGTTTTTGTACATTTTCAACATATATTTCAAGAGTTTTCAGGCTAACCGAAGTTTAGAACGCAGCGTGGGAAAAAAATTTGAATGTGTCCCCGGTACTTTAATTGTAAAAAATTTTTAATATATTTTTTATTAAGAAAAGTCATTTCATTTAGTACTGCTATGTCCTTTAGTATTTTTTTTCTTTCTATTTATTATTTAAACGATTATTTGTTTAATATTTTTCAATTGCGGGCCAACGCTTGTTTTTAGCATTTCTTTGTCACATTCACATTAAACTGTTTTTGTCACTCTGTTTATTAACATTTTGTCCTTAAGAGTCCTTCATTAACCGCACAAACACCCACATTTGCATACTCCTAAACAAACCATACGTTCAAAATTACCTTTCGAACTTCAGAATTTTACTTTTCCGTTTGCAAAAAATGTTGTTGTCTTAACGAACCACAGTCAACCGTTCTTATTGATTGACCAACATTAACTGATCATACCAAAAATTGAATTAAGCGCCTTTGGCTAAAATGTCGTTTTGTCGTTTATTTTCTTGTTTTTGTTTTTGCCTTTGTTTTTGTCGTTCTTTTGCTGCGATCAATTGAAGTCACAGTAACGATAACAACAATTAGACGTCGAAACGCTGATAATCACACTGAAGTACTTGTGTTTCATTTGTTCGGCTATGATGAGGTTGACGCCGCTATTGCCATTGCAATGTTAGTAGTAACTTTGTGCCTATGTATGTGTGTACTTATTTAGTTATTGGCCGATTGATAAAATGTTTGTTATAATCAATTATTATAGATTTTAATTAAATCGTTAATTTGCACTGTTTAACAACAACAAATGCTTAAACGAAAAAAAACGCACAGAGATAAGTTCTGAGCATGCGAAGAACAAATTTTCGATTTTTTTTGTTCAATTTGAAAAGGATTGATGATAGGGGAAAAGTGTGGTATGAGTTGCAAGTTTGTCTCGATTTCCTCAAAACTTCAGAAGTTACTCAAAAATGATTTATTTTATGCCAATTCGAAATAAAGGCGGCTTCTAAGGGACATCTGTATCTGTCTATATAAAATATTGTATTTGTATTTACTATCAGTAGGACAAAGCATAATATATACATATCTATGTACAAGTTTTGAGTTACTACCTTAAAGATATTTCAGCAAATGATACATTATTTGTTTAGGTGATTACAATAAAAATATTACAGATGTATAGGAAAAAGATAGTAAAAAACCTATTACTAAATCTATATAAAATAATCAAGGGCTAAATCGAAAAATTTGAAAGAAAATTTTTACGTTATTTTGGTTTTACATTTTTACAGCTCAAACTGATATTTATACTTATACGAGGGCTGCTATATATATTTCTATATTTCTGGCCAAATAATGCAAATATTTATCATCAAAAATGGTTTTTATTGTTTTTCAATGTATTCTCTAGCATTATTTATACACTTTTGCATGCGCTCAAACCAATTGTCGAAGCACTTTTTCCACTCCGATTGAGATACCTCTAAAACATGCTCTTTGAACGCTTCAACAGCATCTTCTGGCGACGAAAATCGTCGACCACGCATTTTTTCTTGATGTTCGGGAACAAAAAAGGTCATTGGGTGCCAAGTCAGGGCTGTACGGCGGATTACCCATCAATTCGTCGTTTTGGCCGGTCAAAAAGGGTCTGCTTTAAGCCGATGTGTAAGAGCTCGCATTGTCATGGTGCACAATGATTCGCCTTCTCTTGTTCGTATTTCTCCGAAGACTTCAGGCACACATTGTGGTGAACCACTCAAAATTGACCTCCTACGTTGCTCAAGCGAAATGACCAGTTTTGCCGAAGAAACAGGCGACCATTCGCTTCGAAGTGCTTCTTCCACGAACCACTTTCGTTGGTTTTGGCTCGTCTTCGAAGACCATACACATAGCTCCATTATTCGTCACCTGTGACGATCTTATAAACGTCTTTTGAAGCACCTCGATCGCATTTTTCAAAATTTATTTGCACCAATCGACACGAGCCTTTTTTGAGCGATTTCAAATTGTGCGGGATCCAACGAGAACAAACCTTTTTTACGGCCAAGTGTTCATGCAATATGGAATTTATGCTGGTGGAAGAAATGCCCAAGGATGCCTATCTCATTGTACGTCACATGATGATCTTGCATTATCAGTTCACGAACGACATCAATTTTCTCTGGCACAACGGCCGTTTTTGAACGACCTTCGTCTTTGAGCGAGCGTCGGCCACTATTGAGTTCATTAAATCAGTTTTTTACAGTGCTATAGGATGGTGTTTCATCGCCATGAAAAGATTTTATCGATGCACTCGTGTCGTGATAATCCACGTCGAAAGTTGTGAAAATGATCGTACGAAAATGTTCATGAGTTAATTCCACTTTTTTGCTGAATAGATTTTTTCAAGTCACTGTAATCAACAGAAATAATGGTCGTACGTCATAACGTTGAGTACGTTTATGCTAAAAATTTTGAAACTAGGCCAGAAATATCTATATCAACCCTTGTATTCTACATTTTTTAATAAACTATTATCTTATAATAATAAAATTAAGTTAATTAAATAAAGTACAATTTTTTTCTGAATAATGAAGTACTCGTACAGTACGCGCTCGATTTAAGCAACCTCCGATTATCGCAACTCCCCGATATGCGCAACCAGCTACTTTTTTACATTGTGGTCTTTATAAGTGCAACTTTTTTTGAAAAAGGGGCCGATAAGTGCAACAATTTTAGGAATATGATATAATTAGTTTTCGTTTACTGTCGTTTTCCCGTCGTGTCGTTGTCATAAGCCTACAACTCTAAAATATGTGACAGTTGTCAACAAAGTTACACTTTTTTTTAAACATTACTCCATATAGCTACGTCTCTGGCAAAGTAAATCTGTACAAACAAACAAATCTATTTCAAAATGAAAAAACACAAACAAAAATTTCAAACTATTTTTCTAAAAATTAATATTTCTTAACTCTTGCATATTTTTTAAACATTCTTTTTTTAGTAAAAGTTATTTAAAAATGTTATTATTGAAATGAATTTTAATGCAGATTTTTTTGTTATGTTCTTTTGTTTAATAAATTTTATTTTAAAATGTCATTAGGGTCGGTATGTGCAACAATTGCGGTAAGTGCAACAGGCCTGATTTCTTATATATGCCATATAAAGGGTTAGCCACTTTATATTTGAACTACCGATTACTTTTACTTTGAAAGGTAGAATATCATTCATTTTTATTTTTGGGTTATGTTTGACATTTGCAGAATGGCACGCTATGCGCTTGAAAAAAATTGGGATATATAAACACTTACTTCCAAAGAAGAAAAAAAGGAAAATTTTCGAAAAAGATCGGCCTTCAGTTTGTGCTTTAATTTTTGAAACGAGTTCGTGAAAATGGATCGTTATTGGAGAAATCAACCCGAGTGCGTTCTCGTGCGTTCAATCGAAAACATTGCTGCTGTGACTGAGAACGTCCAAGAGCATCTACCAACATCAACTCGTCATCGTTCTCAGGAAACGAACATTTCTCGCAATTTTTTGAGAAGAATTTTGCATAAAGTCCACGGTATGAAGGCTTACAAAGTTCAATTGATCCAAGAACTGAAGCCTCATGACCATTCGTTGCGTTTTCGCTTCGCTCAATGGTCTGAATATTGTTTGGCAGGAGATTAAGAATTTGTACCGAAAAATCGTGTTTTCAGACGAAGCTCATATTCATCTCAGTGGCGGTCAATAAGCCAAATTGCCGCATATGGGTTTCAGAGAACCCATGTGACTATTGGGAAGCCAATGCATCCACAACGAGTCATTTTTTGGTGTGGATTTTCGACTGCCGGCATTAATTTTCTTCGAAAATACGCTAGGAGCCACCGTTACCGCCATCGTGAGCATTACCGCGCCATGGTCAACGAATTTTTGTTTCCAAAAATTGAAGAGAATGACATGGACGACATTTGATTTCAACAAGACTGGGCCACATGTCACTAAGCCAACGCAACCATTGATAACATCGATATTATGACGTTAATTGGCCGCGTCGACGCTGTTATTATTTTGTATTATTTTCTGTGGGGAGCCATTATGTTACGCAAAGCATCCAGAGTCAATTGAAGCGTTGAAACATGAAATCGAAGTTGCCATTAAAGAGATTTGGCAGGAAACAATCCAAAATGTACTTAAAAATTGGGTTGATCGGATAAGATACTGCCGAGCCAGTTGTGGTAGTCATATATATTGATATTATGTTCCATTATTAAATGACAAAGTCCAACTTGTCTCTCTAAACTAGTAATTTGAAAAAGTACTGATAGTACTTTTTGACAGCCGATTCAAATTTAAAATGTTAAATCGACGACCTGTTTTTAGAAATTTTAGGACGGATTGTATGTGATGCGATTAATAATTCCAAAGTTATGAGCTTGCAGTATTAGTTTACAAATAAAGGCATATAACTCTAATTAAGTGCAAAAAAAAATAAAAAGGGCACACAAAATGGCTACAAACTAATTTAAATAGCAATCTAAAGACATATGCCACACTTAGGGAGGTAAGATTCTTAACCGTGATTTACGGAGAATGTAAATGGATCCAGTTTTATTTATGTGCGAATTTTTCTTTTGACAAACAAGAATGTATGCATTTTATACCAATGAATGGACCAGTTATGACATTTGCTGCTCTCTAGTCGGTTAAAATCAAATCAGCAGGTACATACTCGTACATTTATTTGAACAGTGCCCATATTAAAAGTTGGCGCGAACTGGCCAATTTTTAACGATGTTTATCGGGGCGATATCAAGACGTTGACTAGTCCAGTTTTATAGTGAAGAATGTCGTTCTATTAAGAAACTAAAATAAAAAAACAAATTTCATGTAAATCCGGTAAAATTTGCCGAACTTTTAAGATAGATATATCAAAACATGGGTTGATCCGGGGAATTTTTAAGAATGTTTTTTTCTGCGTGCAAAATGACACCACAAAACAAATATTGTTGAAATCTGTTCAAATTTTCAGCTGTTATGTCGGTTAGACACTAAATCGACACATGTATGGCGGCTATATCAGAACTTGGACCAATATTAATAGCGACCCAACAACCCATGTACCCAAAATTGGTAAGGATATAAACAGACCATGTTTACATTAGAAACTTAATTGTGATATTCTCACAATAGCGATCCAAGTGCCTTAGTGTAGTTAGTTTATTACTTTTTCGAGGATGATTTTGATGGTGATAAATAGTTCCCATTCGATAAGTGCTTATATTTATTCTATTAATGTTTTTTTTATCAATATATTTTGATTCTAATTTTTTAAACAATTGTAGAAAAACTCAGGGCTTTTTTAAATAAAATAATTACAGAAATACACATACAACTGCGAAACTGTCGATAATCGATATAATAATTAACCAGAACCTTAAATACTGATTGCATTTAAAATTGAACTCTATTTATTTGTAAATTTTAATTCTTAACGAAATAAACAGAAAACAGGCAATTTAAATACATTCCAATACTTAAACGCACGATAAAGCGAATAGATATTTAAGTATTTTATTTTGGCAAACCTGCATTGTAGGTTTTTTTTATTTGTTTTAATTACTTTTTATGTCGCGAAATAAAGGCGTAATTCTCTATCGCCGCCGCATTTCGCTGATTGTCTTGTTATGGGTTTTAATCTTTTTTGACTGATTTAAATACATACATAAGTAACCCGGTTTCATTAAATAGTGCGTAAAAAGTAAGATTTTTTGTTAAAATAACGCATAAAATATAGATACAAAATTAAAGCAAACAAAGATAAAATCTAAAGAAAAATTGGATTTTGACAATACAAAGATAAAAAATATTTGCCATTTGTTTGTTGAAACTGACATTTAGAAAATTGTTGCTTCGACAAACTAGAGCAGTTTTCAATATGTCCGAGCCCTAATTTGTTTTAAAACAAATAAAAATATTGTATAAAGTAGGAATTAGATAAAAACGTTAAAACGGTAAAACTCACGTAAGCTGCAAATATTTGTATTGGTAGTTCAACAATATAATTTTCGTTATACAAGCGATTTGCATAATAATGATGATTCGTTCTGTTATACTAATAGCAGAATTCATTTTTACCTAGAACTTTTTGAAACGGGTTTAGCCATAACTGTTGCATAGAGACTTAGGACGTAGGATTTATTTTTAGTCTTAAAACAATTCAGTTTTGGATGGCATTTTTTTTTATAAATTAACATAAATATTTAATTATACCATAAATTAAACACATGTTTTACTCCTTATCGTGCACGCGCTACAGAACATGGTACGTTTCTTGGAAATTTCGCGAGTAGCACAATTTAGAATATACTTTCCAGGGATTTCCGGTTAAGATGGTCCAATATCAACTATTTCTCAGCAGTAGTTATAAATGGGGGGGGGGGGGCATGATGATCTTCGCCCTGGTCAAAACTTTTATTTACGATCTACTCCAAATGTTATTATATTTTTGTTTTTACACCTAAGATTTAAGTTTATTTATGAAGATTCATACTCTACTAGTTAATGTAAGTTCCGGGAGCCTATTAAAGCTAAATTACAACATGCATCAAAATGTTAAATAGAACATCATAAACTACCAGAAAAAATAAAATATATTAGTAACATTAATTATGACCTTATTTCCTCTTATTTAAATTAGTAATATTTTTTCGCATTTATCAAATACAATACACTGTAATTTGAAATTTTCGTCTATTTTTGTTTTTACTTAAGTGTGTTTATGCTTTTAAAAGACTCAAATAAATATAAGATTAAACTTAATAACCTTATCGTGCATACAAGTTAAGCAGAATACAACTATTACATACTTGCGGTCGAACCCCATGTTTTTTGCAGGGACCTAAACAAACCCGGGGTTGCGGCATTCCGCGCTTGACATCCCATGTCCCTTAAAGTCTATTTAACACACATAAAACGAATTGGATTTCAAGAAACAGTATAATAAGTTAGTTCAACGACAAATATTTGTGTCTACCAAATATTTTTGAACTAAAGCTAGCTTTAAGTGTACCGATCAACTAAGAATCTAGAGCGGATTCTATTTAACGATGGCTGTCCATCTAATCTAACTACAAATCTAACGCGATCACTATGAACCGATTTTGATGAAACTTGGGTACATTCTTGAAATGTGAGCCAAGGACGAACTCGATTGATATTGATTTACACAGGTCCAAGTTTTGATATCATACTTGAGGTTTTTCCGATTTCTGAACCTACAGCTCTGAAAGCAAATTACATCAGATTCTATCCAGATTTCGCACGGAGTGTTACGAGCGATAACCACCCATCTCGCGTTACACAAATGCTCCTACTGATTTGAGGTCCTGCAGCTCTAAAATTAGAGCTGTAGCAATATAACGCGATACCAAGCAATATATTGCTCTCAAATATTGATTGGTACGTTATCAAAAAACAGAGGTCCTTCCCAATATTACCAGCTGTAATATCCACATATTATATTTCATTAGGACCAAATTTCACATAGATCGTTGCTTGTGACAAACACCCAGCTCTGATTAAATTGGGCCATATAGTTTCATGTTTTTAAATCGCCCTCATCTGTGTCTATTTCGTTTCTACTCTGAAAAAAACTAAATTTAGCAATTCAACAATCAAAATTCATAAATATGTTATTTTGGATAATATCAAAATTTATACATTTTTTTGAAAAAGGATAACATACTTACGAAAGGGATACATACTTATATATGATACTAAAATTATGAAAGTACTTTTTACACATATTTACTCAAGTTCGCTATAATGAGATCACAAAAAGCCCGATATAGCATCCACGAACCAGGTGTTCATCTAAGGGAATCTGACTGGAGGATAAAGATCAACGAGACAAAATGCACAGGTAACTTTCACACTGAACTTAAGCACATGTCCGATCATGTGCTTAAGTTGGTTGATCACTGGCGCCCCTTGGTACTTGAGGAATGAAAACATCCATCGATATCCGAATATACACCTCGTCAAAGATGCAATTCAAATTATCAAGATGATGCACAAACGGAAGCTTGAACGACATGACAACATATTAGCTAGACAGTTACTATGTACTCCAAGCACGTCAAGACTTTGGAGAAATGAACGCCAAGTATTCTGATCTATATCTGCGAGTCTCTCGTCACAGCAAATCGCGAAAACACGCGCGCAAAAGACTGTGTAGAATCCTCACTTCGACTTCAGGAGGTTTTAACCAAGCATGGTTTAAACGCTCTCACAGGTGATCCTTATTGCAGTCAAAAGAAAAAACGGAAATGTCTGGCTAAAGAGGCCCCAACCTTTATTTCACAAGGTTTAAGCCAAATCTGGTTTCAAATTCTCAGTTATGTGAACGCTCAAATTGCGCTCAAAGGCATACAGTACGAGTAGTACGAACAATAGCGCGCATAAGAATAAAATCGACTTTACCAATCAAGTTTTATAAAACTAGAGTTCTCCACTCTACAAGCCTAGGGTTCTTTACTCTACAATCAAAAATGTCAAACTAATACAGTTGACATGCCACTGTGAACAAATGAATGCAAATCCTGCCAAAAAGACGCAGAGAACCGCATAACACAGATATCCATGTCAGAATTCGCTATTGAATTTTACTTTAAGATTCGTATACTTATTGTTAGGCTCCCCTGGAGCAGATCCAATAATACCAAATAAAGCATTAATAAAAATTTACTCGGGCTTATTTAAAAGAAGGACGAAAAGGACACGCCAAAATAAGAGAAAGCTATTTTTTAATTTATTTTTTGTGGAGCCCCTTAGCTTTGTGTAATCTAAATCTGCCAGTCTAAAACTGTTAAATCGCAAAGCTGGAATTTATCTAAACCTATATTTTTTTAATTGACAGGTTAGCAATTTATCTTCATTTTCTCTCTCCTCTACTCCTAATCTATGTATATATATATTGCTTACAATTAAAATATTTTAAGAAAAAAAAAGTTATCTCAACCCGGGTTTCCTGGATTTCAAAGAAATAATTATTAATATTATTATGGTGGAGGATACAAAAAACATTTAAAATCGAAAGAGCATTATCATAGTAATATATAATTATTTTCGATTTAACACTTTAAGATGTTATTGTTGTACAGAATTCGATTTAGTTGGTTGGGAAAATTTTGTTATACACCAAATGATACCCAAATTAATACGTGCTACAGGTATTTGCGTATTTTGGGTATTTACAAGCTTTCTGGAAAAAATTGAGTTTGTATACATTTTTTCAGAAGGGATCTAACGACATACCTACTACCGTTTTACGGTCGCTAATTAAGTCAAAATAAACATTTATTTTTGTGATTCAAGTTTTATCAACAGAGTTCGATAAGATTTTTGGATTACAGGAATTGATAAACAGCGGTTTTATATAAGCGTGTCTTAAGTTGTCAAATGCGAAATCCAATGTTTTAGGGACTTGGGTATATTTACAACTACAATTTGTCATTTTTTTACAGTGAATTTGACAGCTTGTGGTATTTAAATTGTTTTAGCGCCTCTATGTAGGCAACTGAGAGTTCCAACGAACAAGGTACTGCCGAACACAATACTCGTACATACATATATGGTGGAGAGTGAATAGGATTTGACACGTTATTATTTGAATTTTCGGTACGCAGTTTTTGTTATCATTTATTTCAATGTCACTTAATTCTTATGAAAAGTGCATGCAAAATGTATTTGGTCTTGAGTTTCTAATCGCAACGCGATTGATTGATTCCGATTTATTTTTCGACAATAATAACTTCTTATCTGGCCATGCACTGAGGGTTATTAGAAGTGTGAAGACATTATTTATTAAGATTGAATTATCTTTAAATTTGATTTTTTTTTTAAATAATTTTAATTATTTTTAATAGCCCATATCCACTCTGTGTTGTCTTTTTTAATAATGGATTGATGAAGAAATTATTTAAACTTAGCCAGTATATTGAGTCGTATGATGATATTAAACTAATAGTCTTTATACGAGGGCTGCTATATATATTTCTGGCCTAATAATGAAAATGCTAATATTTATCATCAAAAATGGATTTATTGTTTTTCAAAGAATTCTCCAGCATGATTTATACACTTTTGCATGTGTTCAATCAAACCAATTGTCGAAGCACTTTTTCCACTCCGATGGAGACACATCCAAAACAAGCTTTTTGAACGTTTCAACATCATCTTCTGTCGACAAAAATCGTTGAACACGCATTTTTTTCTTGATGTGCGGGAATAAAAAGAAGTCATGGGGTGCCAAGTCAGGGCTGTACGGCGGATGACCCATCAATTCGACGTTTTGGCCGGTCAAAAAGGCGCTGGTTCGAGCAGATGTGTGAGAGCTCGCATTGTCATTTGCACAATGATTCGTCTTCTCTTGTTCGTTTTTTGAATTACTCCGAAGACTTCAGGCAAACATATAGCGGTGTACCACTCAGAATTGACCGTCCTACGTTGCTCATGCGGAACAGTCGCCACATGACCAGTTTTGCCGAAGAAACAGGCGACCGTTTGCTTCGAAGTGCTTCTTCCTTCGTTGGATTTGGCTCGTCTTCGACCCACACGGTCGATTGCTGTTTTGTTTCGGGCTCATACGCATATGATTCGTCACCTGTGACGATCTTATAAACGTCTTTTGAAGTATCCCGATCGTATTGATCGATTGTCAAAATGTGCGGGATTCAACAAGAACAAACCTTTTTTACGGCCAGGTGCTTATTCAATATCGAATGTATGTATGCTGGTGGAAGTGCCCAAGGATACCTCTATCTCACGGTATGTCACATGACGATCTTGCATTATCAGTTCACGCATGACATTAACGTTTTCTGGCACAACGGCCGTTTTTGGACGACCTTCACGACTTTCGTCTTTGAGCGAGCGTCGGCCACGATTGAATTCATTAAACCAGTTTTTCACAAAGCTTTAGAATGGTACTGCATCGCCATACAAAAATTTAAGTTCATCGATGCACTCTTGTCGTCATAATCCAAGTCGAAAGTTTTGAAAAATGATCGCACGAAAATGTTCACGAGTTAATTCCATTTTTTTTTGCCAAATCGATTTTTTCAAGTCACTGTAAACAACGCAAATGATTGTCGTACGTCAAAACGTTCTGAGTACGTTTATGCTAAAAGATGTCAAACTTTCCAATGGAAATGTCAGATGGCGCCAGACAACACTTAGTGTTGCCTAGGCCAGAAATATATATACTTATATAGCAACCTTTGTAACAGAACTATTTTACCAACGTTTGCTGTAAAATTTTATGAGATATCAGATAATAACATGAAACAGTCAGAACAGTCAATCAGAATATTTAGATAATGGAAATATTTAGGCAACAAATGTGAAAAAAAAGTTTTCCAATTACAGTGGGCTACAAAATTAAAAAAATTTCAGTCTTGGATTTAAAACAAATTCAATTTTTGAAACATACTTTACATACATACTATCTTTGTTAAAAAATTCACTATTGGTAATCGGACTTTTAGCACTTTATTGTACTCGTATAGTGGCAGTTTTAAAAATAGTTCTGTTTTTTGAATCACATTAAGACTAATAAAATGTTGAATTGATCTGTTCTTGGTGTGTGTACGTGGAATGTAGCTATTAAAGTCACAAATCTACAAAATCAGGTTTATCAATTAAAATCGTATTAATAAAACCTCTTAGATTTGTACACATAATGTGGTATACAGTGGGGTTGTTGAAAATTTCCATCCACTTGAATTTCTAAGAATGGCTCGAACAAATAGTTTCCTTTACTTTAGATTATTATCATATGCACGTGCCTCTAATCGGACATTTTTAAATTTTATATCCAGCATGTAGGATGATAGTATATAAAGTTTGTTAATCGGTTTGCAAAATCTAATAATGTTGAAATGCCAATATTCGTCGTATGATGGGGGCGATTTAACATTTTAAATTTGAATCGGCTGTAAAAAGAAGTACTGAATTTTTTTTTTAATTTAAAATTGAAATTGAAAAAGTTGAACTTTGTCATTTAATAGTAATGAAACCAAATGTCATATGACTACCACACAACTGGCTCGGAAGTACATCATCCTATTAACCCAATTCTTAGTACATTTCCGATTGTTTCCGGTCGAATTTCTTCAATGGCATCTTCGATTTCATGTTTCAATGCTTCAACTGTCTCTGGATGCTTTGCGAAACATTTATCCTTAATGGCTTCCCACAGGAAATAATTCAAAGGGCTCAAATTAATTGACATCACAATTTTGGCTGATTATTCGATTTTCGTAAATGCGTAAAATATTGACTGCGCGACTTGTAGCCCTGTCTTGTTGAAACCAAACGTCGTTCATGGCATTCTTTTGAATTTTTGGCTGTGCGACTTGTAGCCCCGTCTTGTTAAAACCAAATGTCGTCCATGTCATTCTCTTGAATTTTTGGAAACAAAAATTCGTTGGGCATGGCGCAGTATGCTCAGAGTAATGGGAACGGCTGCTCCTTGAAGAAAAATGACCCAATGATGCGGCAAGATCAAAATCCACACGTTGTGTATGCATTGGCTTCTCAATAGTCACGTGTGGGTTCTTTGAACCTCATATGAGGCAACTTTGCTTATTGACATTGCCACCGAGATCAAAATGATCTTCATCTGAATACACGATTTTCGGTAAAATTCTTCATCTCCAGCCAAACAATCGTCAGGCCAATGGGCGAAGTGAAAACGCATCGGATCACCATTTTTAAATAATGAAGTTCAACCTTTACAATATAACCTGAAATTTGAAAAAATGATCAGTACTTTTTTTTACAGCCCATACAAATTTAAAACTTAAAATGGCCCACCCTATACATTAAACTTTGTTTACATTAAAAATTAAAACCTCGTTTCTTACTCTAGTTTGACATTGACTAGTATATTTGCAATGGTAAATCATTCAAATAAGGAAATACCAGTCGAAATTAGCTCAAAAAGTCGGACAGGGACACATGTGGTATGGATACATATGGTATCTTACACCACTCTGGTTAATATAAGACTTATGGCATCATTTCGGAATTTAAGCAAGATTGAATAATAAGGACCCTAAATTGGTCTGGCTGGCTTTATGTAAATCGACCGATATGGTCAAATGTCACCAGGCTTGGCAACAAATCATCTCAGACGCACTATCCTAATTTTGAGCAAGATAAGATTTGAGGTGTGACTTGCAGAGCTCCATAAACTCCGAACAGGTGGGAACTTTACATGAGGGCTTAATGAAAACATGGTTCGCTATGGTTCACCAGGTTTGATTTTTGGTTGCCCTTAACGTGTAAAGTGCTCACTTAAATTTGCTTCAACCGGATTCGAAATCCATTATGTGGACGAAATAAAGTGTCACGAGTCAATCTCACATCACCAGAGAACACAATGTTTTTAAGTTGGCAACACTTCAATCGCCTAACACTGTATTTGTTGCATCCCATGGCCATCGGGAAGGGTATGTATATCATATTCGGCCCGACTAAAATGTATGTATTGATAATTGTTTACTATCGTTTGTTTTACCAATGATAAGATAAAAATTGTATGTTTGTACATTTGTATATAAACAACAATGCAACATAATGTTTTGATAATTAACACAGCATTTATTTATCAGTGCTAATACAAAAAAAACCCTGTTAAATGTAAACGTCCCATACATGAATCAAGTGGTTATAAGAGGTCATTTCTTTAATACCAGATGCCCATATGTGTAAATTAAGTCGTATTACGACTTACAAGCAATACGATAAGATTTGGCTATATTCCCTAGTCACTATAACTTTAAACTCATATGACAAGGATCACATCTCGAACCGCATCTACAAATGACGTTTTTCTTTTTAAAAGCTCTAAGCTCTTCCAAATTCTGCACATTCCAACAGGTTGGTTAAATCTTTGGTGTTGGTGGATATTGAAGTTTATTGACACACCCGTTCTGATATGTTACTCTCTTAAGGTGAACTTTATTCACTGACAAATATGTAGAATTGGAGACTTAGTTATGCCCTAATTAGTAACTTCCAAAAAAATGCCATTTCACATCTTTTCTTTTTAATTTGTGGCATCTTGTGCGACAGGATCTCAAGGAAGGGAAGGACCTTCTTTCATGAGGTGCTATATGAAACATGACTGATAAGCTCTATGAGAAATTTGAGCAAAATTGGGTGAAAAAAGTGGGAGCGACAAAACACACAAACTGCAGGAAACCTCAGTGTTGGTGCTTGGTTGCAAATATGGATTCGAAAGCCAGGACCTTAAACCAGGAGGGACCTTTGTGTTATTGCTATTTTTAAAACAAAAGCTATAAAGTCCAATTCATTTAATATTGTTGTTGGTCGTTCATGACGTTCAAAGGCATACTTTGTATCGCATGGAATGAATGGATGTAAAATATATTGGGGTGGGCCAATTTGCAAAGACAAAAATTTGTCGATATTGATTTCATTGATTTTACGATAGCGTTTTTGATTCTAACGCGCTCATATGTTATATTGTGTTGTATGTGGCAATGTATATTTGTATGTCACTATGGAAAGGTAATATTAGAAAAAACTTTTTTTTATTACCTATTAAAGATTTTTTAAATTAAAAGTTGAGAAAAAGTGGAAAAATTGAAATTTTGAAATTTTTTTTCGTAGTGGAACTTTTTTTCACGCCAAAAGCTATCGAAGATTCGATAACGCAATATCGATTGCTAAATCGACCCATTTTAGTGTATGTTCATAAATCGATTTCTTTTGCAAGGTCTTCGAAGTAGGGCAGCCAATTTTGACGTCTTTTTGAAAATTTTATCGTCATTTGAAAATTTTGTAAGTAGAATTTGACCCAATTTTCAAGTTAAAACGCCGATATTGTCACCGATTTTTATAAATCTTAAGAATCTGACGAATAATTGGTTATAATAGGTGATCCAAGTAGATACTTTTTTCAATAGCCTTTTTTTGACAGATCACGTGTGAGTCGTGTCATGCTGTCATGTTATTTTTGTTTAGTACTTATATAGTTTGGAATTTCATCATAGAAAGCCTTACGCCTGAACAACATTTACAAATCGTTCAACTTTATTACGAAAATTCACGTTCTGTGATGATTGTGTTTTGTGCATTTTCGAGCCAAATTTTGTTCAGCGATGAGGCCCATTTCTGGCTCAATGGGTAATTAAGCAAGCAAAATTGCCGCATTTGGGACGAAGAGCAACCAGAAGAGGTTCAAGAGCTGCCACTTCATCCAGAAAAAACAACGGATTGCTGTGGTTAGTGTGCCGGTGGAATTATCGGTCCATATTTCTTCAAAAATGATGCCGGTAAGAACGTAACCGTCAATGGCGACCGTTTTCGTGCCATGATAACCAACTATTTGATGCCTGAAATTGAAGCTCGTGATCTCGGCGACATTTGGTTTCAACAAGACGGTGCCACTTCCCACACATCGCATCAATCAATGGATTTATTGAGAGAACGCTCTGGTGAGCAGATAATTGCACGTTTTGGGCCGGTCGATTGGCCACTAAGATCGTGTGATATAACACCGTTAGACTTTTTTCTTTAGGGCTACGTAATGTCCAAAGTCTATGCTGACAAATCAGCTACGATTCAGGTTTTAGAAGCCAACGTTGCGCGTGTTATTAACGCCATACCTGTCGAAATGCTCGAACGAGTCATCGAAAATTGGACTCAACGGATGGACCATCTGAGACGTAGCCGCGGTCAACATTTGATAGACATAATCTTCAAAAAAATAAATGCCAAAGAATGTTCTTTCAAATGATTATAATCATTCCCCATTCAATTTGTAATTTCTGTGTTTTTTTTTCTTTAAAAAAGTAGGGAAGCTCAAAATTATTACGCTTTATATTAGTGTTTCAATCACAGTGAGTAAAGCCTAACAGGTATGTGACGACTTTACGATGATTTGTATTTTTAAAAATGACGTTTTGACGATTTATTTTTTTGAAAAAATACGATTATCTGTGGTTTTTGTTGGTAGCGCTGCTTCGAAGCCCTTCCACATAGTTTTTTTTCCGGCATGTTGTCTACTATAATTACGCAATGTTATAACTGCTCTAGTAAGTCACAACCAAACTATGTTAAGTGGCATTCAGTTGACATTAAACCATCGCGTTACAAGCAATTTAGACAACCAACACCAACGCATTCGCTGAAAGGTAGCCAACCAAATAAAGCCAACTTCCTTACTTTTACGTAGCCATCATCCATTCATCACATCAGGCCACACAATTTCGATTTGTACGCTCAGTGAGTGTTATGTTCATTCGCTTCAACTTATAATAACCGAGACGTATCTCATCAATGCATCAAGTGAAATTTTTTGTTGCACTACAAGTAGTGCACTAATAAAGTTTCATCGGTGTTTCACAAAAAAACGAATCTCTAAAAAGAAAACAAGTTTCCATTTCCAAATGATACCACGCGCACTGCACTGATGAAGAGTTATTTCTTCGTCTTGCAAATCGTTGCCGATGTTGTGTGGTTGCATTGGAAGGTTCGTTTCATCAGACTGGCATTCAATTTGGTAACATCAGACACAGACATACACACATTACATTAAGGGTAACCGCTGTAATGTATTCCTAAACCCTATATTTATTTCCACGTGCGTAATGTTTGTGAGTTGTGTTGTTTTTTAATGGTAAAAAAGAAAAAATGGTCGACGAAGTCGGCAACTTTTGTTGATTTATCTCCTTTACCGTTTTACTTGCTTGTAGTTTTTTAAGGTAACTCTCTTTTTAACGGTACATTTAGCCGAATTTTTCATTAAAATTTGTTTTCAATTATAGCGTTTTTTTTTAGTGAATTGTATAACATTGGAAAGGGGCTTGTGTGAGAGATGCATAATTTAAAGTCGAAAAAGAAAAGAAACGCTATCAGTTGACCTCATTAAAGAGTGTCTTGAGTACGAGTATATTGACATGCTTTAAGGAAACAAAAAAGGACTGGTTTAATACCAAATTTTAGTACGGAGTTTTGTTTCCCACAAGAAAAGAAAACGATTCAATTGCGTTAGCTAAAGTTTTCCTGTAACAGTGGTACTGTTCAGTTCACAGACTCACAAATTAAAATATAGGGTGATCAATCTAGAGGTGCTTTTTTAATTAGGTTTTTTTTCGCATATTACGCTTGAGTTGTGTTAAACTTTGTTTATTTCCTTTTCATAACGAAAAGACTTACACCGCGAAAACCACGGTGGGTGTCATTAACGCCATACCGGTCGAAATGCTCGAACGAGTCATCCAAAATTGGACTCTCAGAGAGGACATCCTAAGGCGTAGTTGCAGCCAACATTTGAAGGAAATTATTTTCAAAAAATAAATGGCATAAAATATCCTTTTGAACGATACAAAAAATATAAAAATGATTTAAGTATTTTTTTTTTTTTTTTTTGAAAAAATAACTTCTAGATTGATTACCCCAATTTATGTCCCCTATTGTCCGTGTCCCAATTGTATCGAAATTTTAGAAGCAAAAGCATAATTGGATTCATGCACGGTAAGACCTTATATTGCAGTTACCAAATGCCAATAATGCTAACGCATATTTCGTTTGACATACCATAAGATGATACGAGGGTTGATATATATATTTCCATCTGACATTTCCATTGGAAAGTTTGACAGTTTTTAGCATAAACGTACTCAAAACGTTTGACGTACGACCAACATTTGTGTTGTTTACAGTGACTTGAAAAAATCAATTTAGCAAAAACATGGAATTAGCTCGTTAACATTTTTGTGTGATCATTTTTTACAACTTTCGTTGTGGATTATCACAAGAGTGGATCGATGAACTTAAATCTTTGTATGACGATGAAGCATCATCCTATAGGACTGTGAAAAACTGTTTTAATGAATTCAATCGTGGCCGACGCTCGCTCAAAGACGAAGGTCATCCAAAAACGGCCGTTGTGCCAGAGAACATTGATGCCGTGAGTGAACTGATAATGCAAGATCGTCATGTGACATACCGTGAGATAGAGGCGTCCTTGGGCACTTCTTCCACCAGCATACATTCTATATTGAATGAACACCTGACCGCAAAAAAGGTTTGTTCTCGTTGGATCCCGCACATTTTGACAATCGGGATACTTCAAAAGACGTTTATAAGAACGTGACAGGTGACGAATCATGGATCTATGCGTATTAGTTCGAAACAAAACAGCAAGACGAGCCAAATCCAACGAAAGTTGTTCATGGAAAAAGCACTTCGAAGCAAATGGTCGCCTGTTTCTTCGGCAAAACTAGTCATGTGGCGACTGTTCCGCTTGATCAAGGTAGAACGCTCAATTCTAAGTGGTACACCACAATTTGTTTGCCTGAAGTCTTCGGTAAATTCGAAAAACGAATGAGAGAAAACAAATCATTGTGCACCATGACAATGCGAGATCTCACACATCGGCACAAAGCAGCGCCTTTTTGACCGGCCAAAACGTCGAATTGATTGGTCATCCGGCGTACAGCCCTGACTTGGCACCCAATGACTTCTTTTTATTCCCGCACATCAAGAAAAAAATGCGTGGTCAACGATTTTCGTTGTTAGATGCTGTTAAAGCGTTCAAAAACCATGTTTTGGAGGTGTCTCAATTGGAGTGGAAAAAGTGCTTCGACAATTGGTTTGAGCGCATGCAAAAGTGTATAAATCATGCTGGAGAATACTTTGAAAAACAATAAAACCATTTTTGATGATAAATATTCGCATTTTCATTATTAGGCCAGAAATATATATAGCAGCCATCGTACCATATTTTTGAAAAATATATGTTAGATCTAAATATCTAAGTTTTCATGTATTGAAAATGCCATTGCTCGAACCAACATTCAGTTATACTAAGGAAATACTTGGGAGTCCACAAACCTTAATCATTCAGTCGCAAAAAATTCGGCTGTGACAACGAATCTGTTCTCTGTGTGTGAGTATATGCAATATGTTGCGATTAAAATAATTACGGAAATTTCCTACCAAATGTAAAACTTACAGCTATAAACGAGAATTTCTATAGTAAACACTGCTTAACCGTTATATCGGTAGCTGCTTTACAAGAGTTTCCACGTTAGTCGCTTAATGTGATATTAAGAGAAATAGGTGCGTTCGTACTTGTAATGTAATCGAAAGAAGTTGACATTGTGTAGGGTATTCTGTAAAGGACTACGACCTTATAAATATTATGTAAAAACTTTTTGCGTTATTACTACTCAAGTATATTTTTTTTTGTCATTGTTCATAAAATGACAAACTTGCAAAATATTATTTAAGTCGCAATTGTTTCAAATAATTAAAAAGGCTTTATGTTTGTACTCGAGAAATCGTGAGTGAACATTCTTTAAACTTTTATTACACATGGCATCACCTTACCACTTATTTTCTTATCTAAGTCTGAGGAGCACAATGATTTGAATATTAATACGATCGAGGCTCTTTTAATTTTTAAAAACTAAAGTTTGTCGGCGGTTTTGTATTATGTGTAACAAAATACATAAATCAAATAATAGACGCGTTTTATTTGGTATGCAAGAAGTTCCGTTCGATTAGTTATAAATCAAAAACTTAGAACAAAGTTTGGCCTACGAAATTAACTTGGGCAAATTTTGTTCAACAGTTTAGATACATTTTAAATGAATAAAGAAATACTTTAGATACATTTTAAATAAATAAAGAAATAGCTAAAAACAGAAATGAATTTTTGACTTTATCAAGTGCTGTCTGAGCGACAAACACAGGAGCACTACAGTAGTGAACATCCAAGACACTCCTATCAGTTAGTCCTACTATTTACAAATTTGGCAATACTTCATTGATAAATTTAGTTAGTCATACCTTTTAATGAAACATCGGCATTCTAAAAATAAATTTAAATCAATAAAAAACAACATCTAATGAAACAAATAACGAAATTTAGAGAAAAGCAATGACAAATTGAGTTGTAGAATAAAAACAAAACAAACGATGGTAACTTCCGCAACATTAGCCGATGAAAAACAACAATGTGTCATTAAAAAAATTAATATTCAAGCAAGCGTGTTAAATATAAATAAAATTCGCCAATATTATGACATATTTTATGGAATTTTCCACATGTAAAATGAGTTTAGTTGCCTTTGTTCTTTAAAGTTTAGCACATGAGTCGGAAACTAAAACGTTTCAAATGTACACTTCACACAAATTCCCTATTTAAGATGCACTAGGTATCGAATATTTTAAAACAAAATGTGATATACTCAATACTCATATCTCACCAATACATTTTTAAAATAATTTGATATCGTTTAAATTATTTTGCATTTGGATATGTTTTTGTTTTGGGCAAAAACAACGTCAATTTGGGTGATTCAAATGATAGCACGTGAGTTTTGTTTTCTTGATGAAACCCCAAAACAAATTACGGGTGGTCCATTTATTGGGTTATTTTTGTATAAGGTATTTTGACTAAAATAATTTCTTCCACTCGAAATTGGTCTGGTATTAATTTATAAATAATAAAAGGCAAACCAAACTGAGCAAAATGCCTTATAGAATTGCCAGAGCTTACCAATTTTTGACCGTTTGTAAATCCTAATCTTCGCAAAAGACTTTTAAAAAGCCTTGTCTGATTAAAAAAACTGCATAGTCTGTACATGCAGCTAAAGCCAATAATTTTCTGTTGTATACTGTTTACCATGAGGAATACAAGCTACAAATATTAATCCACTGAAGTATTTAGTTATATTAAATTTGTTATTCAGATAACAACACCCCTAATTAAGGATTGGAGACCCTATATTAATTTTCGTAACTTCCATTTGTCTGTGTGGCTGGCTAAAGCGAAATAAACTCAGCAAAACGACAAAATTAGATTCTAAAATTTTGTAGATAATTCTTTATGTATTGCAAATCGAAGAAATCGATCCAGATGGAAAATGTTTCCTGTTAAGGAATTAAAAGTATTTTGGTAAAAACATTACTTATCGAGTATTTGCTTTAGTTCAAAAGTAATTATATAGGGTGATCCATCTAGAGGTATTTTTTCAATAGGTTTTCTTCACAGATTACGCGTGAGTTGTATTAAACTTAATTTTTTATTTCTTTTCAGTACTGTTTGACATTTCATCATGGAAAGATTTATACCACAACAACGTCTCCTAATTGTGCAACTGTATAATGGAAAAGAGCGATCGGTAAGAAACTGACTTCGGCCAAAATTTTGTTCAGTGATGAGGCTCATTTCTGACTCAACAGCAACGTTAATAAACAAAATTACCACATTTGGACTGAAGAGCAACCAGAAGAGGTCCAAGAGGTGTCATTATACCCAGAGAAAACCACGGTTTAGTGCAGTTAATGGCCTAGTAGAATCATCGGTCCATATTTTTCCAAAATGATGATGGCCAAAACGTAATCGTGAATGGTGCTCGCTATCGCGCCAAGATATCGATCTTTATGCAACCTGAAATTCAAGCCCGTAATCTTGACGACACTTGGTTTCAACAGGACGTTGCCACTTGCCATACAGCTGCTTAAACAATGGATTAATTGAGAGGTCATTACGAAAAACATCTAATTTCACGTTTTGGACAGGTGAGTTGGCCGCCTAGATCGAGAGATATTACATATTTAGACATTTTTCTTTGGGGTTACATAAAGTCCAAAGTCTATGCTGACAAACCAGCTACGATTCAGGTTTTGGAAGCCAACATTACGAGTGTCATTAAAGCCATACCGGTCGAAATGCTCGAACGAGTCTTCCAAAATTGGACCCTCAGAATGGAAACCCTGCGGCCAACATTTGAAGGAAATTATATTCAAAAAATAAATGCCATAAAGCGTCCTTTCAAATTACCAATAAATTTTCCACACTTGATTTGAATTTTTATATTTTTTTTGTTCTGAAAAAATACCCCTACATAAAAAAATATTCCCATTTGCAACAAATATATTTGATTTTCGTTAAAACCACTTTCGTTACCTCCCTACTTATTATCCTTTAATCCATTATCGTTATGTTTTAAATAAGAAACCTTTGTAAATAGTAGTACATTTTCAAATAAAAAAACTTTACTAGGAATTTAAAAAAATACAAAATGAAATATGGAATCTCAAAAGAACTCACTTGAAAGAACAACTTGAAATGTAAGTTGATGTACCTAAAACAACCCAGATAAGAGTGGTTTAAAGAAGCAAACGATATTCAGTTGCAGCAACGAATAGTTTTCTGTGCCCAGCTTTTGTCGGATTTCACTTTTAAGTTCCGTCTGGAAAAAATTATCCACAATTTTTGGTATGCCACAATTTTATGATTTTTGTTAATTTTTTTTTTGCTTTTAAAACTGGGACATGTAAATAAATGGCTTCTTTTGTTTGTATGCTATTTCCATATTATGTTATAATTAGCATTGTATTATTTTCTTGAGTTTAAAAAGTTTTATTTCTTATGCTTCCCATGTTTATAATTACCTTTAGTTGGAATAACTATTGTCTACGAATTTGTTTGTAAACAAATAAACGTTGAATATGTTGACGGTTGTAAATTGCCGGATCTTAAATTTTATTTTGTTAAGACAAAACCTTTTCGGTTTCTTAAAAACTCATTAACACTTTGTTCTTAATCAATTTAAAATCCTTTTAGTATTTGTTGGCTGTTTTTTTGTTTCTTTAATTTCTTTTATGCTTTTAATTAAATATTCTATAGAAGTTGTTTATCAATCGCACGTTTTTTGCTTGAAAAGGCATTAGCCAGACAACAAATAGAATACGTGATGGTGATTTAATGTTTATCGTGTTTGAATATCATTCATTACGTTACAATATTGTTCCGGTAGTAAGCAAAGGAAAAAAGGAAAATTTAATTGTCACCTTTGCATGTTTTTCTTTTGATGTACTCGTTAGGAAATATAAACAAAAGTAGACATTTGATGTATTTATCGTTTTCGTTAATTTCTAGATCTTGTCGCGCTTTTATGTGTTTTATCGCGACGCTTACGTCTGTTGTGTTGTTAACTGTTGCGCGTACATTTAGTGACTGATTTTATAAAACAGATCGTGCAAAAAGTTATTGGAATATCAACAAAAAAAATTATGAGTAACAAACACACAAGTCCAGACGGACCGACTGGCAGGCAGACTCAAAAGGTATCCGAAACAAAACAGCAAACACTGCCATAGCAGCAGCAGCAAAACGAACAACAACTGCCATCTCAGCAATGGTTCAATATTGTTGTTTATCATAAAGACAGAAAAATCAACAGAGGCGACGGCGGCGCGCGCCCATGCGCTCTCTTTCCACATTTCAGCCAATTACATATTTTTTTAGCTGGACGTTAATTTGTGAATGAATGTAGGATACTCGGGTGACTATCTCTGCGTCTGTGCGATTTAAAGAATGAACTAATGTAAATTTTTAAGTGGCAACATACACATGTAAAGCTGTTAACAGCATCAATAACATATTTATTGTCTCTAGATTTTCTTTTTTTTTATAATTTTATTTCTTATTAAAACAGGTAGGAAATAGTTTTAAATGCTGTCACATGTTAGGAAACGATATTGATTTGCCCATGTCCATATAGAACGTATCGTGAATATAACAATATTGATCTTACGTACTTATAACACTTTGCCAAAGCGTACATGCTACATTCATAAGTAATGTTTTTGTGTACATAAAATGGGATTTCCCAGAAATGCTATGACAGACAAGACAAAACGGAAGTAACTTTATTTGATACATGTATTTTATGATTCATACAATTTGACGTTTTTTAATTAATACTCGTATATCAATGTAGTTCACAATTAAAAGTTTAGACATTTTGGGGCGAATGTGTGTTTATCAGGATATTTTTACAGTCACGGATCAACTGAAGTGATTTCGAAAGAAACGAATACGTTATTTTTAAAAAACAACAAAATTGACCTTTTTGTGACTAGAACTTTAAAGCATTTTTTTACTTATTTAAAGTAGCTGATTTTAATTCAATCTTCATTTTTCTCTATCAGCTCGACTTTTTGAGGTATACCGATATGTCTAAAAATAAGGCACTTCCACTACATAAATTGGAATAACTTGAATTGTATATTTAATTAAAAAAATCTCAAAAATCGCCAACAAATACATTGGATTTCGAATTGCCCAGTAGTTTCAGAGATGTCGTTGAAGTTTAAAGAAAAACAATTTTCAAAAAAAAACATTTTTCTTGTTCTTTAAATTTTTCGACAAAAATATATTTGGAATAAAATGAACTTTATTTCATTGAAATCGGCGCATCATATTTAGTGCAGATTTGAACTCAGCGTCCCAAATAACCTTAAAAACAGCATTTAGTTCTTAATCAACAAAATACTTGTTCCCTTGTGTAATTAAATGTTTGTTATTTTATTTTATTGTTCATTTTATATATCCGTGTTATAAACAGCAAAATTTCGAAAGAGTTCACTCAGTAAAATTTAATGCACACAAATCATATCAGATCAATTGGTTTCGACCGGACACTTTGGCTTAAGAGCTAATTCGTAAAACAGTTAGCATCTTGTTGGAATTAGGTTTACCAAATATGTACTGGCAAGTCCGTAAGAATAGAATTCCATGCGTATCAAATGTTTCCACCATAAGATATTTTTAAAAATATTCTTTTAAACATTTATGTTAGCACTTATAAATTTACCGTGGACCCTATTTTTTTGACCGCATCTACGGTTAACATTTCTCATTTTAGACGATGTACCACATTGCCTGCCTTTAATCGTAAGGCATTGCCGAATTATAAGACGATGTACCACATTGTCATTAATCGTAAGGCATTGCCGAATTATAAGACGATGTACCACATTGTCTTAAATTGTAAGGCATTGCCGAATTATAATTTTCAGAAACTCTACTCATTTGCAATAATACTAAGCAAAAATATTTAAAATAGTATTGAATTTATTTTGTGTTGACTGGAACTTTTAGTAATTTTTTACTAAATTAAGGTCGGTGATTTAAAATCTTATATACAAAAATTCAATCCTACGGCAGCCGTTTCTATGCACCGGATTGAAACGAAACAAAAATTCTTCCTCACCCCGGCACTATGTGTGCCGCTTCAACAACATATACAAAAAATTTATTTTTGTATAAAAATCGCGATTTTTATCAATTCCAAAATCCAAAAATTGTGAACAAACTCAAAAGTTGTGCACCGATTTCAGTGTTGACTAGAACTTTATAGCATTTTTTTTTACTAATTTGAGGTAGATGATTTTAAATCCAATCTCCATTATTTTTCTCTATCCGCTCGACTTTTTGAGATATACCGTATGTCAAAAATTAAAGCACTTCCACTTCATATGTTGAATTAAATTGAATATTTAATTTAAAAAAATCTCAAAAATTACCAACAAATACATTGGTTTTTAATTTTCCCGGTATTTTCAGAATAAAGCTCATTTTATTCAAAATATACTGAACTAAACAAATAAAAACTGTAATTTTAGCGGCAACTTTATTTTTTTATGAATTTTTAATTCATCAAATCAATTTTTTTTTCAAAACTTCAATGATGTCAATGGGCAAATTTAAAAACAATATAAGCACGGCATACATATAATTTTGCTGACGAGTTTATGACTTTTGCGCTCGAAATATTGTTTTATATCAGATTCTTCATGCAAATGTAAGCCCTTTAGCCCGTCAGATCCCATTAACGACAGTAAACAACACAAAACGAAAAGAGTGAACAAATTAAGGTAAGGGCTGTTCCGAATCATTTTTACCCTTGATCATCATGAATTGCGCTTCGGTGTATCATAGTCGGCACACCTACTAATCGGCTGTCAACAAATTTACAAAGTCAAAATAACCTTTTAACACAGTGGCTGAGAATAGAAAAATTAAGCTTTGTTGAAGGAATTTTTTTTAAAAAAATTTTGCATTTCACATATACTTTACTTGTCCTTGCGAGTTCTGTTGAATTCTGGCACATGAAATTTAAAAAGAATTTATCATAAAGGAAAACCTACCACCACAGTCAAAGGTGATCCTAGACATCTTTTCGCTTAAGACATTGCGGCTGAATATAACTTCTATCAGTTTTTCCTCTTTCAGAATCAAATATTTCATGTCTACATCCATCATCACGCCCGTTTGTATCCAGCCATTACCATGAGTAGGCATGTCCACTAGGGTGGAGTGAAAACATGCTTTTTTTATAATTTGAAAAAGTTAACCTCGGAAAGAGATGTAGTCTGGGGTCCTAAAGAGGGGAAAAATAAAGAAAAAAATTTAAAAACATTTTTAGGGGTCGCGCCACTCCTTAGAAATTTGGAAATTATCGCTATTTTGGCGTTGATTTTAGAAAAATCCTAAAAATTAACGACTTAACTTATTCGAAATTTAAAAGTTTGAGCTTGTTCAGTGCCCAAACAAAAGTATTTGAGGCAAATATGAGGATAATCGACTAATATTTGTAGCTTTAGTGGCGATTTCATTGTTCAGTCAATTTTCTGAAGAAGGGACGATTTGACTAATTTTACTTTTTGAAATTTTTGAACAATGAGAAAAATTTTTTTAAATTTTTTCATGCCCTTATTTCATTGTTTACGCTATTGCAAACATTTATTGCCATAAAACTTTTTAGGATTTTTCTAAAATCAACGCCAAAATAGCGATAATTTCCAAATTTCGAGGGAGTGGCGCGACCCCTAAAATTTTTTTAAATTTTTTTCTTTATTTTTCCCCTCTTTAGGACCCCAGACTACATCTCTTTCCGAGGTTAACTTTTTTTTTTTTTGAATTTCACTCCACCCTATTGTCCACTCTCAGCATAAAACCAAATGTGGTTTCATGTTTCACTAAATTCGCTTCAATAAAACGCAAAAAAACTGGTATTTCAAAAAGACCATTTAAATTAATTAATGATTGACTACTGACTTTATGGTTTATATGCCAAAAAAATGGACATACCAAATTATGAACATACGCCCGTGTACATACGAACACGTATGTTCATGCATGTGAATGTGCTAATATTTTCTTGTACATTGTCATCGTCAGTGGCTTTATTTCACAGCCACTCGGACGTTTAGCTCCAAATGATCACGTGCAATTATTACCTTACAAACATAGACGGGCCGGGCCATGTGGACGGGCATAACAACAGAGAAATATGTATGTACGACCATACAAAATTTTTCAGATCATGTTGCCTTGATTGTTTTTGCGATCACTGGTTTACTACCCTCTCGTATTTGCCGCCTCTTACGAGGAGTGGCGTAATAATTGACTCCATTTTCTTTTGAATGAGTAGGCGCTTGTAGAAGGTGGGAAAGGATTTACTTTAAAAATTTCTTTGGATGATGTTAACAGAGGAGAAAAAGAAATTAAGGGTACGAGAAAAACGTCGCAACAACATTTTCGGTATTTATTTTGCTTTCTCTCGTGAGTACCCATTACATAGAATCTGGGCGGTGACATCTTACAACCAACTTCCAGTTAGATGATGTCCACTGACATTATAACACCCAAAGAAAGGTTTAATGACATTTCTTTTAAAAGTGTTTCAATGTCTACGAAAATTTGGCGTAATTAAATAACACTGCCGACTACTAGTCTAAACCATATAAAACTTGTACTAGGTGGCCCAAAAAAATGTCTTATGTCAAACTCTAAATTTTTAAATACAATTTTCGTGAAAGCAGAACTCATTTTTTTTATTTCTAAAAAATGCTAGACATTTGCGCCACCTTACATATGGAAAGGGAAATGTCTTGACGATTCGAATAATAACAGCTCTCTAATAAGAAAAAAATGCACTATACTGTACTATAACTATTTTGTAATTTCTTATAAGAAAAAAGTCATATAAGCAAAAAAAAACTCGTGGTATTTCTTTACAATCTTATAATCGTTATCTACTGTAATATGCAAAAAATAGTTTTTTTTAACAAAAGGTGGTAGGAGTTAATTGTGCTTTTGTGGGCAATTGTGTAACAGAAGCTTGAAAAGTGAAATTTACAACAGTAGTTCTCATTCCTTTGGTGAGTGTCTTGCCTTAAAGAGTTCGGGTTTTCTTTTAACAATCTTTAACAATTGCTTTCTAATGAATGTTGTCGATATAAGCAGTGTTCAGCCCCAAAAATCAATATCACTTTGCCGTTTTGTTAAAAACTTGTCTTCTATTTAAATATAGATACAAGAGGTATAGAGCCGGTTAATCCCCGTTCAATGTGTAAAAGCAAAAGACCGAACAAGGAACTTGATTTTAACCGCTTGATATACTATTGAATCCGTATGTGGACCCTAACAACCTTCCGCGACTGAGACTTATTTTCTACCATTTTCCATAGCGATTTTGGTAATTTGAGTGGGAAATATATTTGCCATACTCGTCAAACCATCCCTATGGCAAAAAAATAAAAAAAACAGACGGACTGCATTTAACATTTTGCCACTTCAACCATTACCGGCCATAACTATCTATGTTCGCACAACAAATCACGGTAGCTACAATTTACGTCGATATTAATCAATAGCAACAAACGCAGCTATTGCGGCTGCTGCTGGAACTACAACAATCTAACATTTTGGTGGTCTGTTGGCTGGCCGGTTGGTTGGCTGCTTGGCTTCCATAGACGGCGTTGCATTCAATCAATCTTTGTCTTATTAAATACTTGTTGCTGTTGTTGTTGCTTGACGGCGGCCGGCCGTCTACTTCACCTGTTTTGTTGCTGTTTGCCACATTCAACATCTTGTTTCGATTATTAGATTTACTTAGCGTTTGTATTGAACATACACACAGCAGGCAGTGGAAAATTTTCTGAATGAAAACGTATCTTTTTTTCAGTTTTTTTTTCTGCTTACCGGTTGTCTAGGTGTATTTACCCCATCAGCTTCTTTTTCCACAACGGCCAACAAATTGTATGTGTTCCAGTTAGTATGTGTAAACACCTTATCGTACACTAGAGTGGGCTAACAAAGTTTTGAAAATACAATAGTATTTTCTGACAAAAACAAAATTAAAATTTGGGGGTTTCAATCTGTCCAATCTGTAAAATGTACATTTATTTTTCGATACCCTTACCACAGACTGTTGTACAGGGTTATTATGACTTCCTAGAAGCTCATTATAGATTTAACTGACCCACGTGTGCATGAGACCGGCCCCATTCTCAATTAAATCAGAAAAGTTAACTAGTTAAAAAACGTAGTCAGGCGTGGCCGACTATACTATACCCTGCACTTCTGGATGTTCAGAGAAGCTAACTAAAAATAGGTCTAATGCACTTCTGACATTTTGTAAATTTGAAAAAACATTTCATTGTTTTTGGTAAAATCGTTAAAAATGTATGTGGAAGCTATATGCAAATCTGAACCGATGTTCACCAGCGTCTGCCTTACTTGTGCCAAATTTCATCATAATTGGATTTAATATATGGCTTTTAAAGCTAAAGTCCTTGGTCCAAGAAACTGACCCGTGCCAAATTTCATTGAGCTTCTACTAAAGCTTAAAACATAAAATCGGATGAACATATGTATGGGAGCTATATCTTAAACTGAACCTATTTCCTTAAATTTTCATAACTTCGGTCCTTGGTCCAAAAAACTGACTTGTGTCGAATTTGTATGGGAGCTATATCTTTAACTGAACCTATTTCCTTAAATTTTCATAACTTCGGTCCTTGGTCAAAAAAACTGACTTGTGCCAAATTTCATCAAGATTGGTTGTGGCTCCTAGAACTAAAGGCAAAAAATCAAATTAAAGGATGTGTGCGCGACTTATATTTAAATCTAAACCAATTTCCTTCAATTTGAATAAAGCCCTTCTTGTTCTAAAAAACTAACGTGTGCGAAATTTTATCAATATTGGATGTAAGATGTGGCTTCTAGAGCTTAAAACATAAAATCTTGCGAACAAATGTGTGTGGGAGTTAGCTCCCAAAATCTAAACCGAACAACAATTGTGACCTGTAGTGTGATTAGAAGCTTTAGATATACGGTCAGACAGACAGAAAGGATAGAAATTGAATCAGCTGGTGATTATACATCGATCGGCATACTTAAAGGTGAGTCTAGCTCAAATATGTTTGGTAGTTAGAAACATTTGTCATAAAACTAACTTACAAAAGTATAAATTTGCCATTTTTAACTATCCATATTTACGATTGGTCGCTAGTTTTGACTACAATGGCGGTATAATGGTCACCAAGGTCCATTATACCGATCTAAGTCGCAATTAAATCTTAAAACTAAATCCGTTAATCGATTCGTTTGTGATTTGCTTTGATTTCAGTACCTTTCTTTACATTAGGTCTCTTGTTTAACTAAAACTGAATTTGTTAGCGTACATGGGCCTTACGAAAACATTTGATAAAGTGTATTGGGGCTAGGTTGCCAGGCAGACTGTACAGCTGTTTCTCAACCCGCCATGGTTTGTCTTCAGCTGTCATTGGCAACGATTTTTAGTTATTTGCTTTGAGTGGGGTATAAAATGAATTCCTTTACATAAGGTCGTTTGCTTACTTGACTAAGGTTCGTTTGTACAAATCTGGACTATATTTCTATTTTTGTTGTTGTTCTACTTAATGTAAATATGGCTGGGGAGCCAATCGCGTTAAATTACAATTGTATTTAATTATACATTTTTATTATTAAAGTTTATTCTAGTTTTTAAGTTTTTCTATTTGGGAATGTTTTTCTAAGTAATACGGGTTTTTTTGGCCCTGTGGGCTTTTGTATTACTATATGAATTAATAAAATAAAATAAATAAATAACGGCATTTGTTAGGGTCCATGGGTCTTACGGTAAACTTTGGTGAAATATATTGGGGCTAGGCTGCCAGGCAGACTGTACAGCTGTTTATAAACCCGCCAAGGTTTGTCTTTGGCAACGGTTTTTACGTTGATTCTGAAAAAGAATCAACAAAGGTCTCAAACCAAGTTAAATACTGCTCAAGTCATATTTCAAATTATTATAAAATTTGATTATCCTCGAGTTACCATTTGTCCACGTTTATTCGTAAATTTTTGATGTGCTAAGGATATCTCAACTATCTCTGTTCCATGGGTTGTCCACGAAAATTGGAGATATTAAATACTACAAAAAAACAAAAATTCGGATGTAGCTTAAGTACCTTTAAGGCACTAAAATGCCGATTTTGCCCGTTTGCAATTCCAAGCAGCTTATGACTTTCGGCCATAATCGTGCATTTCTGGGTCCTATTTCGTTAATCCGTGCTTTCAAGGATTGTAGCAATCCAAAGGCAGCTTGGAAATATAGCGATATATTTTTGTATAATTTGGTTTTAAAAGATGTGGCCGATTAGACCTCAAATGACAAGGACCTAGTCGATATGACATGAACCACAAACAGAATGCCCATATACATTACGTCCTTAAAATGTATAAAAAAAAACTCCAAAAGTGTCGCAAGGTCCAAAGACATTAGGATCCTTTAACAAATTGCAAAAACTTTTTTCGGTGTTTTTTTTTGAATTTTTTTCTAATTTGGGATGTGGAGTTTAACTTCAATCGAACTCGTACATTTTACCGAAGACTAGTGACAAATGGCGTATAAAGTTCGAGATTTGGACTAAACGAAACTGAAACTTATTAAGCCAAGCCGAAGGACGGCCAAGCAGAATGGAGTTTTTTAAGATAAACATGAAATCTATCCGAGATTCAAACCAAAATGTGACAATAATAGATTGATTGCATCCAAGATATTAGATTCTACCTCAATAAAGATATGTTCTACTCAAGTTTATTAAAAATAACGGGAAAACTTTTTTTACGTAGCGTATAACAAACCCTAATCTAATGTACAAATATGTATGAACGCAAGTAGTATGTCTGTGTATCTAGATATGTTTAAACTACTTCATATTATATTGATGGCGTTGCCTGTCAACTTGGCTAACTAAAGTGGCATCTTATTGATATAATAGTAAGCGTATGAATGTATACGATTATATACGAACAGTCAGGAGTACACGTTTATTTTTTTTCAGTTATTATCGTTTAACAACATTTCCTTGCCTCTCCCGCTCTAGACCATAAAAACCGAATGCGATATAAAATAGATAGATAAATACTTGTTAATGTTTAGTGTAGTAAACAAAAACATACTAAAACTACATTAAATTTGTCAAATGTTTAACACATATTTTAAATATGTAATACCCAACTAATTACCGAGCAAAAAATGTGGTTTAATTACTCACCTCATATCGTTTTCAAATATTTGTCATTTGAAGCGGTCAGTGTACATTTTATCGTTAATGTGCATAAATAATACTAGATTTGTGGGAATCACTTGTGAGAAGTTGGGTGTAGTCATCTCTTGCAAATGATGCGATTATAAATAATGATGTTGCCGCTTATGTAAAAGTTGAAAGAAATATTAGGGGTCACACAAGTTAGTTTGAGCCTACGGATTCTTAACATTGAGAATTATTTACAAAAGAGGGAATAGTATTGATATGACTCACTTATGGTGGTTAGCTTGCTGATTTGGGACACATTCTCCCGTTTGTTGCTTAATATGTATGCTAATTGGCTTGAAATTGAGGGGTCCAATAGGAAGGAACCATACACTCTGGGTATACATCTGCCAGTACACGGCTTGTTGTGCGTTCTTGTTTTATAATTTTTTAAATTTTCCATCATTAATAAAGTTCTGGGTCGCCTATGGAAGTTTTGATCCTTCTCCATCACAACCCCCTTTTGTGCTATAGGCTTGTCACACTGACCGAAAAATGTTGTATTCTCGATCTTAAGAAAGGTAGGCATTGGCATAGAAGTGCTCAATTGTTTCGTCGTCCTTCTCGCATGCATCGCATATGTTTGATCTTAGTCTTCCAATGCGTAAGAGATGTGCCTTAAGTGGTGAGTGGCCGGTAAGAATGCCCATCATTGGGTTTAATTCAGTTTTCTCAAGACTAAATAACTTTTTTTCTTCTTTAAGCAGGGTCTTCCCAAAGCGTTTTGGTGTTTTTGCCGCCTGCTGTGCTGTTCCATAGCGTTTTGTGCCTCACCAGAGGCCAAGATTTGAGCTCTTATTGTTCCAAAAAAGGGCGGTGCAGCTCTTGCTACTACTTCCTGTAACGTTGCGCTTGATAAATCTCCATCGACAATTTTTCTATGGAGTAAATTTTAGTGAAATACTTAAATCAATATTATTCACCACAAAAATTTTGAAAAAAAAGAACAAAAAAAACTTACCAAAATGCAAGGGATTCAATCTGACAACTTAATGGGTATTTCAGAAATAACCAATCTAAGCCAATCTAAGCAGTAATTGTCAACTGTCTGTCTAGCTGTAGTAATTGTCAACTGTCTGTCTAGCTGTCCCTTTTCTTGCAAGTTGTTTTTAGTTGCCGTCAATGTTAGAATGCCCAGGGGGCCATATGATGTTTAGGATGCCACTTAGTTCGAAATTGGTTAAGAACATTACCTTGATTGCTGCTTGGCTTATGGTACGTTCAAGGAATTAAGTTGCTGTTGTTGTGAGCGCCTACAGTGTGTGACAGCTCCTTAGCCGAAGAGTTGATGCTTCGGGTCAATTGGATACATATAACCGGTAGTCGTGGGATAGGCGCGAATAAAGTAGACAGAGGTTTTGACTTATTCTTGACTGAAAACGTAGTGTTGCTCTTACGCGGATTTATATTGGGTCGTTTCTCTAACATAATCCTTGTTTGGTGTCAATGAGTTCAAAAGTGTGGTTTCATTCGTTATATTATTAATCATCAGATTTAAATTTTCATCTCTACTGGGTTTAAAAAAACTGATTGCCATCAATTCCCTTTCGCGTAGCTTTCGTCGGAAGTCCTCCCTACGGTCCTCCCATGCAGCTTTTGCTTCTACTTCCTGTAACGTTGCGGTTCATAAAATGTTTCTATGGAGTAAATTCTATTTAACTTTATTAAATTAATATTATTTATCACTAAAGTATTGAAAAAAGAACTGAAAAGACCTTACCAAAAGGCGAGGAAGCAGTCTTTAATTTAACGGATATTTCTGAAATAAGCATCCGTTTTGGATGCTTGCTAGTTGTTAAATATTCCGCAACAGATTTATTAAAATTTTGTGGATCAAATTGGACATTCTCAATCTGTAATCTGAAATGTAAAACAAAGAGTTATTTGAAAAAGTTATTAAAATGAAAACCATATCTATCAATTCGATATTGAATTAAAAATTACAATAAGGTATAATAAAAACAATACCCATCGACCAGGCTAATCTCATTAGTGCAGGGTGGGCGATTTAACATAATAAATTTGAATCGGCTGTAACTAAAAAAGGACTTACTATTTTTAAATTGCTGGTTTTATTGGAGGTTAATGGCTTCGATTTCACGTTTTAACGCTCCAATTGTTCCTGGATGATTTGCGTTACATTTATCCTTTATGGTTCCCAACAGAAAATAATTCAATGGGCTCAAATCCCAGCTCCGAGGCGGGCAATTGACTTCACAATTTGGACTGCTTATTCGTTTTTAACAACAGTTCCTAAAATATCGATGGTTGCGTTGGCTGCCAAATACCACCCATATAATTCTCTTGAATTTTTGGAAACAAAAATTCGTTGAGCATGGCGCGGTAACGCTCACCGTTGTCGCCGACAGCTTGCTCATTTTCGATGAAAAATAGCACAATGATGCCGCCATCCCAAATCCACATCAAATATTGACTCATTGTTGATGCATTGGCTTCTTAATAGTCATGTGTGGGTTCTCTAAACTCCATATGCCGCAATTTTGCTTATAGACATAATAACCGAGATGAAAAAGAGATTCATCTGAAAACAGGATATTTCGGTAAAATTCTTCATTTTATGCCATATAATCTTCAGCCTATTTGGGTAAAGCGAAAACGCATCGAATTGTGTTCCATTATTAAATGACAAAGTTTAACCTTTCCAATTAAAATAGGAATTTAAAAAAAATCAGTACTTTTTTTACAGCCGATTAAATTTTTAAATGTTAATTGGCCCAAATACAATAAGGATTTTGTTTGTGTTTTAGAAATTAAAATGTCAAAATTTTCTCATTTTACAGGGAATACTAAAAATCTGCTGGTTATTGCGACTTCCTTGGTAGATGTGTTTTGAATAGAAGGAAACCTTTCCAAGAAATTATGAGACACTCCATATGATTTACTCGTATCATATGATAATCCTACATTGTTGAAAATGTATACATTGACATTACCCTCAATTGTAATCCTAGCAAAAGACGCAGCTTGACTTTTAATGCCGCAAGAGCGTGACCGTTCATAAAAGACAGCTGTTGTTCATTAACGCCTGTTTCAACGTTTTTTTAACCACAGATGAATAAAATACATAAACACCTTAAAAATACATATAGCAAGCTAAATCCCAGGAATTAATCAACTAAGTAGCGAGATTTTGACAAATTAGCAAACAAGTTTTATTTGTTAAATACAGTACAATTTTAATGATGCTTTTTTGAATGAATCCGAAAGAAATTGGGTAGAACAAACAATAAGTAAAATACAGGGTGGCCCAAATAAGACCAGCTGATGTGAAACACAAATATCTTTTTTATTTTTCAACATAATTTATTTTTTCTTTTTGCAGATTATAACTGAGCTCCTGGAAATTTAAAATGAATACGTACAGTCCACAACAACGCATTAAAATTATTGATTTTTATTATTCTTCTCAACGATCAATTGTTCTGACGCAGCGAAATTATCGCCCCTTTTTTTAACGTAAGATCAGCGCCCACATCTTCCATGATTACAAGTTAAGTTCACAGTTTTGAGGAACTGGGTTCAGTTGCCGACCGTCTAGGAAGAGGTGCTCATCGAAATATTCGTACTGAAGACAATGTGGAAGCTGTGCAGCAGAGTGTTGCATATTTATTTGATAATGAGGATGAAATGCCAGAAACGGTCTCCGGGGCTTCTTACAGAACAATGATCGACAACTTTTTGCGGCCAATAGTAGAGCAACATCCTAATTTATGTTTTCACCAAGATGGAGCCACTGCGCATACATGCTGCGTGAAATTTTTGGTAAACGCATAATTTCAAAAAAATCAGATTTCCCTTGGCCTCCTCGTTCACCAGATTTAACTGCGGCCGATTTTTTTTATGGGTTTATTTAAAAGACAAAGTGTATGTTAACAAACCACAGACACTTGAACAGCTCAAGCAGAATATTCGAGACGAAATACGGCGCCTGCAACCAGAAACATAACGCCGTGTAATGCAAAATGCGCTCAAAAGAGCCAATGTCTGTATCGAGCAAAATGATGGTCCATTGTCTGATGTCATATTTCACACATAGTCACCTTAAATTTCCATAAAATGTACTTAACATATAAAAATAAATCATTTAAAAAACCCCGTTATTACAAGAGTAATACGTGTTTTACATCACTAGGTCTCATTTGGGCCACCCTGTACAAGTAGCAACCAGCATACATAGATTAAAAATATTATACCAAAATAAAAAAAGTCGAAATTCGACGAATTCGAAAGGGATTCTAAGAACAGCCCGTTAGAATTGACATTGATAGAGTTCCTATTATTAAAACTTGAATATTCTAATATGGCTAATACAATACGCGTGTTCTATTGGTACTCGCTAATAAAACGAGTAAGTGGTCGCTAAGGTGATGGCTTCAAAACTTTACAAGACATATTTGTATTTCTTTTGTATACTATACGAACTGAATGGAATTATGCATTGTAAACCGTTCGATTTGAAAATTTGTGGAAAAACGTTATTTAAGAAAAAATAAAGGGTGATCCATCTAGAGGTATTTTTCAAAACAAAAAAATATAAAAATTCAAATCAAGTGTGGAATCTTTATTATTAATTTAAAAGGACATTTTATGGCATTTATTTTTTGAAAATAATTACCTTCAAATGTTGACAACTGTATGATGGAAATGAGCGTTTGGTGAGAAACGGGAAGATCCGCTGTTTTCGACCAAAATTTTGTTCAGTGATGTGGCAATAAACAATAAACAAAATTTTCGCATTTAGGCTGAAAAGCAACAAGAAGAGATTCAAGAGGTGCCATTATACAGAGAGAAAACTACGGTTTGGTGCGGTTTATTTATCATCGGTGCATATTTTTCAAAAATGATGATGGCCGGAACGTATCCGTGAATGGTTCTCGCTATCAAGCCATAATTTCGATCTTTATGCTACCTAAAATTGAAGCCCGTAATCTTGACGACACTTGGTTTCAACAGGACGGTTTCACTTGACAAACAGCAGCTCAAACAATGGATTAATTGAGTGGTCATTACGAAAAGCAGCTAATTTCACGTTTTGGACAGGTGAGTTAGCCGCCTAGATCGAGTGATATCACACCTTTAGACATTGTTCTTTGGGGTTTCGTAAAGTCCAAAGTCTATGCTGACATACCAAGTACGATTTAGGTTTTGGAAGTCAACGTTACGCGTATCATTAAAGCCATACCGGTCGAAATGCTCGAACGGGTCATCCAAAATTGGACCCTCAGAATGGAAACCCTGAGACGTAGTAGCGGCCAACATTTGAAGAAAATTATATACAATAAATAAATGTCATAAAATGTACTTTCTAATTACCAATAACGATTCCAAACTTGATTTGAATTTTTATATATTTTTTTTGTTCTGAAAAAATACCTCTAGATGGATCACCCTATATAATCAATTGATCTAATTTTTAAGAGTAAATAACTCCACAAGCTAAAAAGATCAGGATATTTTTTCATAGGGGAAAGGAAGATAAATGAAACTCATCTCCGTCTGGTAGATGCACGTTTCGCCGTTGGTGTGGGCGGCTTTGCAAAACCATTATGTGTGCTGCCGACAAGGTCTCTACTCAATTAACGATCTATATACACGAAACATTTGCTTGATTTTGCCTATGCGAAGTATTATTGTCGAATATTTAGCACGATGAAACCCATTTGGTAAAGTGGCGTTGCTTATTTCCCTGTCTGTGAGGAAAATAATTATATTGAAGAGCTATAAGAAAAGTTTCCTGGTTGTTCCTTAATAGGATGATGTGGGAATTAAGTAAGTTTAGGGGAATATGTTCACTCTTCTAGACCAAATTTAATTTTTTTCTTCTGTCGAATTAGAGGACTGTAAACAATAATAATACTTCTAATAGTTTACCGGAACCTACCATTATAGCTTGGGGTGCCTTTACCGAGGCAGACGGACATGGCTAGAGTACCTTAAAACTTTACGATAACTAAAAATATATGCGTTAGACGAAAGCTATATTTGAATCAATAGATACAGCTTTATTAATATCAACCTTTAAAATATTGAAAGCCCACTGAGCAGAGCATTTCGAAATTTCTTGCTAGTAATAAATGGAAGTTAAATCTGTGTTTTTTTTTGTTTGCAAAATTCTTCCGAAATGTGCGCATTTTTATTTTACGTATAATTGAGGCTTTTATTACAAAACCAACACAAACCCCGACTTTTTTGCAAGTTTAGCCTTCAGACATGTTTGAAATTTAAATAGAAATTTCACTTTAAAATTATACATGTCTGATGCACAGTGGTATACAATGACAAGAGATCAAGTATCTTTAAAATATGTTAGTATGTTTTCAGTTCACACATTTATTAAAAAATAATAATACAAATGTATGACGAACAAGCCTATCATACAAGTAAACCCAGGTTTACATCTAAAAATTGTTTAGCAAAGGGGTTTCCATCTCGTAAATTACGAAGACTTGGCGAGTAAGAGGTGAACTTCTAAGCTAGGTAGAAACTTCTCTATAAAATGTGTTAGCCTTTCGAAGCGGGTGTTAAACGGTAGGTCCAGGTCAATGAATATATAAGTAAGAGTTATATTATACACAGCTCAGTGATTCGAGAGAAAGTTCCCCTAGTTCCTTTGGATATGTTGGGGGAATTATGTATGTAAAAATACAAAATATGTTTAGTATATTTTTTTTAATTTGCTCATTACATAGTAGGGTGGAGTGAAAACATGCTTTTTTTATAATTTGAAAAAGTTAACCTCGGAAAGAGATGTAGTCTGGGGTCCTAAAGAGGGGAAAAATAAAGAAAAAAATTTAAAAAAAATTTTAGGGGTCGCGCCACTCCCTAGAAATTTGGAAATTATCGCTATTTTGGCGTTGATTTTAAAAAAATCCTAAAAATTAACGACTTAACTTATTCGAAATTTAAAAGTTTGAGCTTGTTCAGTGCCCAAACAAAAGTATTTGAGGCAAATATGAGGATAATCGACTAATATTTGTAGCTTTGGTGGTGATTTCATTGTTCAGTCAATTTTCTGAAGAAGGGACGATTTGACTTATTTTACTTTTTGAAATTTTTGAACAATGAGAAAAATTTTTTTAAATTTTTTCATGCCCTTATTTCATTGTTTACGCTATTGCAAACATTTATTGACATAAAACTTTTTAGGATTTTTCTAAAATCAACGCCAAAATAGCGATAATTTCCAAATTTCTAGGGAGTGGCGCGACCCCTAAAAATTTTTTTAAATTTTTTTCTTTATTTTTCCCCTCATTAGGACCCCAGACTACATCTCTTTCCGAGGTTAACTTTTTTTTTTGAATTTCACTCCACCCTATTACATAGGCTGGGTAAGCTAAAAAATATATTCGAGATTATCATCCTTTACAGACAGAGAAGAAAAAAATCAGTCCGAACCAAAACTATAAATTGAACAAGATTGACTATTTGAGTTTTATCGAAAAATCAAAGAACAGAGTTGAGTAAAAATCCTTTTGGGAATGCTGTTTTTTGTGTTTAAAACGAGTTTAGTGTTTTCTGAGTTTCAATTTTGACTTTTTAGCGTTCTAGTAATTGTGTATAAACGAATGAGGAAAAATAAACCCTAAGAATTTGTGCGTTACTGTGTACTGTTCAGGGTTACCGTTGAAAAATTTCAAAAAGTCTCACAAAAAGGCGATTACTTTTAAAAAAGTGACACAAAAAGGGTATTTTTTTAAAAAAAAAAGTCGCAAACTTTTGGTAAGTTCATTTAATTAAAACAACACATTTAAATTTAATAGGAAAATACTTATAAATACTTATAAACATCACAGTAAAAACTAGGTTCCATGAAATCAGAGGTAAAATACACATTTAAACTAAAAAACAATTCAATTTCTGATTCTCATGTACCCTCCACTATACGATAATATAGCAAAAAAAATGTTGCAAAATTTGCGTTAATTTTAGTACCCATATGTCCATATTGTCTATTAATTGCCGGTTTTGAGCATGCAGGCAATCTGAGCCCAGCCTTTCAGCAGCTTAGCTCTTTTTTGAGGTATTTAAAAAGGTAAAAACGTTTTCCCCCTGGGCCGATTTAGCCCATTTACAATCCCAAACATCTTGTGACCATAAGTCTTCATCATGCAAAATTATTTTGCTTTCTGTAAACACGCGGACGGACATGGCTAGATCGTATAAGAGTTTTACGATAATCAAGATTATATATACTTTATAGGGTCTCCGATCAATATTTCGTGGTGCTGCAAACGGAATGACAAATTTAATATTCTCTTGCGTGAAGGGTATAAAAAATCCAAACATCAAAAGTCGGGCATGGCATACAATATTATACCCTGCTCTACTGCATGCGCAGATGAGCCAACTGAAACTAGGCTTTTGGGCTCCTTGAAGTCATGAACCGGGTTCTTAATATATCTAGATTTTAAAAATAATTTCATATGGATTTGTTGGGTTTGTTGTAAAATTTTGAACTTTCGTACCCATATGTCCTTGAATGAATTGGCCGGCTTTTCGACCACCTCAAATCAAGGTTGCAAAAGATGATACAATAGAACTTTTTTTGATACATTTTCGGCATCGAAAGTACAGTGACAACCGCGGCTCAATTACGGCTTACTTGATACATTTAACAAATGTTCCGAATTGTTGGCATTTTTACCCTAAAAGCACACTGTCGTTTGGATTGATCAGTAACTGATCAATCCTTATGAAATGTTCCGAATTTCGTCAAGACTGGATGTAATGTGTGTGTTTCAGAGTTGTAAGGCGGGACTGTTTGGAGGTTGTCTTCGCAACCTGTGTGCAATACACATATAGATGCTTTGACACACTACTACGAGTACCCGTTAAGCCAGGTTATAACCAAATAAATTATAGTAGTTTTATCCCCGGAGCAACTCTTAACCCTAAAAATAAGAATACGCGTATCTTTTTAAAGGAATACACACATTTCGAGTTGTGGAAAGCAGCAAAAATTTAAAAAAGTTTCAAAAAAGAGGATTTAGGGGCAGCAAAAGTCGCATGGCTTCCAAAAAGGGCCGGATTGCCACTTTAGTCGCACAACGGTAACGCAGTACCTTCTATATTATTGCAAAGAAGCAGCACATCGCCTATATTTAAAAATGTTTCGTCTTTGGTCTAAACTATACGGTCCTTTGGATAAGAAGACTTTCTGCTGCAATTACTAAATGGAAAATTCGACATACCATATGACGATTGTTGTGGCAATATGTTAGTACATACAACGGACAACTTTGTTATTCTAACAGAATTCTGTCCTAATTACTGGATGTCAGAACCGCACTAAGAGAAGCTGAAATGTTGTCCAAAATTGATCGATGGTTCAAGCAATTAGTAATGAAAAAAATAAAATCGTGCTTATAACCAAATGATATGTAGTTCTTAGGCCTGCCTTAGCATAAAAACAACAATTTATAAGGAAAGGTTTTTATAATTATCCATTGTAACAGGTATACAATATAGAGTGGGTGATTTAACATTTTAAATTTGAATCGGCTCATAAAAAAGGACTGATCATTTTTTTACATTTCTGGTTTTATTGGAATGGTTGAACTTTGTCATTTTATAATAGAACACAATATCATTCATAAAGATATTGTATTACCACAACTGGCGCTACAGTACCTCATCCGATCAATACAATTTTTTCAGTAAATTTTCGATTGTTTCGGGTCGAATCTCTTCAATGGCAAATGAATATTTTTTACAACCATATATCCCGTACTGTTTCAAACCACTGTGTAATGCAGCTGATTGCCGGAATTCAGAATTGTGTTTCATATCAATACATAAGGTCAGAGGAGTGTCTGCCGTTTACCTGCCTGTTTTTTTTGCATTATTTAATACAATTAAAATAACTGGGATTGCTTTGTCACTTTAATACATTTAAATATACGTTCTGTCGCACATGATGTCCACAGCGATGTCAGTAATTTCCCCTTTAATTATAGAGCAAAAAAATACTTAAACTGGCTAAAATGTTACTTGTATGAAAGCCGAAAAATTTGGCACTGATATATTGAAACTTTGTTTCAATTTGATTAATTAAAATCGCCATACCAACGTAAGATGTTATCATACTATTAGAATAACATGGAAGAGAATCGCATCATATAACGATAAATAAATATCAATCAAATTGATACAATTTGAAGGAAATGCTTGTCAAAACTGTGCACAAAAACACATCTTGAAAGATTCTATTTATTTCAAACTGTTTCGTTTTTAACACGTTTATCGGGAATTACTTTTGTTCACAAGAAAAATAAAACCAGACGCTATGCAAATGTTTTATTTTATTGTCATCATCAAGATGTCGAATTCTATATTTGATCATCACACATACAAATCTGGTACCCATCTCCTAATTCGTTAAGTTTGAGATCAAATTTGCAAAGCATAATTTGAACAACAACAAAAAGTAAATAACATTTTAATATATTTCGCAAACAAAATACAAGTTTTTTAAAAAAAAGTCAGTACAAACGCCCGTTCGTTTATTTAAACTTATTAGTCTAAACGAATGCCATGTATTGTCGACCAATGACCTGAACTTTATTTTTAAGAAATTGAATTTTACGCAAAATATTCTGTGGAGCAGAATGAAATTGTCCACGACATAATTCTTTACAAGATGACCAAATGAAAACGATAGGAAGACAAATTTAAATTAGAAAGTAACAGTTCAAGATATGGTATTACTCGTATTAGACTTTACTTTTAAGCTGCAGTTATACCAGACATGTGGTTTTCAAGAAGAAATAAAACGCATATAATTTAATGTTATGGCCAAGAATTTAGCTTATATACGGTGATCCATCTAGAGGTATTTTTTCAGAACAAAAAAAATATAAAAATTCAAATCAAGTGTGGAATCGTTATTGGTAATTTAAAGGACATTTTATGGCATTTATTTTTTGAATATAATTTCCTTCAAATGTTGGCCGCAACTACGCCTCAGGGTTTCCATTCTGAGGGTCCAATTTTGGATGACTTGTTCGAGCATTTCGACCGGTATGGCTTTAATGAGACGCGTAATGTTGGCTTCCAAACCCTGAAGCATAGCTGGTTTATCAGCATAGACTTTGGACTTTACGTAACCCCACAGAAAAATGTCGAAAGCTATGATATCACTCGGTTTTAGCGGCCAACTCACCTGTCCAAAACGTGAAATTAGTGCTTTTCGAAATGACCTCTCAATAGATCCATTGTTTGAGCAGCTGTATGGCAAGTGGCACTGTCTTGTTAAAACCAAGTGTCAAGATTACGGGCTTCAATTTCAGGTAGCATAAAGATCGATATCATGGCGCGATAGCGAGCACCATTCACGGTTACGTTCCGGCCATCGTCCTTTTTGAAAAAATATGCACCGATGATTCCACCAGCTTATAAACCGTACCAAACCGTGGTTTTCTCTGGGTATAATGACACCTCTTGAACCTCTTTTAAAATGATTTCGGGCAAGTGGACGCGTCCACATCAACATTCTCCAATTTAGGCACGGAAAAATCATTAATCATGGCTCTATAGCGTTCCCGATTGACTGTAACATTCACATAACATAAATAATTATGGCCGGCTTAATTTTTGAAAAAATATGGACCAATGATTCCCTATGCCCATAGATTACACCAAACAGTGACTTTTTGAGGATTTAACGGCGTCTTAACAATGGCTTGTGGATTTTTATTACTCCAAATGTGAATATTTTGGTCTTTAACATGCCGATTCAACCAAAAGTGAGCTGCATCGCTGAACAAAACATTCATGTAAAAATCAGGATCGGTGGCCATCTTGTTTAGAGTCCATTCACCACGAATGGCAAACCAAACTAAGCATAAATCAAGTGACAGCTGTCAAAAAGACCAACTCTGAAAATAGTCTGGCCAGATTTAAAAACCGCACGTCTAAAAAAACACTCTTTACTGAAGTAAAGATCACTTAAAAGTGATCAGACCAATTTTTAATGACTAGGTCTAATATGTGTGGCGGTATTTCCGCTATAGCATCTCGATTGTTGGTTTTAAGCTCGCCCAAAGTGGTGAACCTGCCAGAGGACACTAATACATGGTAGGCGATTTAACATTTTAAATTTGAATCGGCTGTAAAAAAAGTACTGATAATTTTTTCGAGTTCCTAATTTTATTGCAAAGGTTGAACTTTGTCATTAAATAATAAAACACAATATCATTTATATGACTACCACTACTGACTTGGCAGTACCTTATCCGATCAACCCCTATTTTCAGTACATTTCGATTGTTTAGGGTCGAACCTCTTCAACAGCTGCTTCGATTTTATGTTTCGATTTCAATTGTCTCTTGAGGCTTTGCGTAACATTTAGCCTTAATGGCTCCCCACTGAAAATAATCCAAAGGGCTCATGTCACCGCATCGAAGCGGCCAATTGACATCACAATTTCGGCTGATTATTCGACTTCATAAGCAGTGCGTAAAATATCGGTGCTTGCGTTGGCGTGTGGCCGTCTTGTTGAAACCAAATGTCGTCCATGTCATTCTCTTGAATTTTTGGAAACAAAAATTCGTTGAGCATGGCGTGGTAACGCTCAAGCTCCTTGCTTATTTTCGAAAAAAATTTCTCAATGATGTCGCCAGCCCAAAATGCACACCAACTCGTTGCGGATCTATTGGCTTCTTAATAGTCACGTGTGGATTCTCTGGACCCCATATGAGGCAATTTTGCTTATTGACATAGCCACCGAGATGAAAATGAACTTCAACTGATTTTCCGTAAAATTCTTTATCTCCAGCCAAACCATTTCAACCGACTGGACAAAGCGAAAACGCATCAGATGGTGTTCAATAATAAAATGTTCAACCTTTCCTATAAAATTAGAAGTTTTAAAAAATGATCAGAACTTTTTTTACAGCCGATTCAAATTAAATGGCCTCCCCTATACATTTTATTTTAAAGGTTAAGAGTTAAGACAATCACCTTTTTATAGGAACAGACACAAAGTATGCTCATTTGAACAATGGAGTTAACCAATTATGTGTCTGAGAGGCTTCATTTTGTTTGATTTAACAATTTCAGAGTATAATCATTTTTTTATTCGATAATTCTAAGAAATGAAAAGTTGCCTTTGGCTAAAGCATGCCTCACTATATAAATAACCTTGATTCTTTCATATTGGCACAAAGACATACATATAAGTATCGTGGATATCGATTATAACATCGAGTCTGCCTCAAGCAAAACATAATAATGCAATATTTACAAACATTTGATTTAACAATGAACTTTTCTTAAAATTGTATAAGCGATTCATGAATAATTTATAAATAAATCTTTTTTCTACAGCCAGCATAAGATAGACGGCTAACTCGTCACGCTACTCTTATAACAAAAATAAATTTATTCGAAAGTGAAGTTAATATTTAAATGCATTTTAATTGTTATCATAATCACGTTTATAAAGAATTTGTCATTCGTCCCTTTCTCTAATTAGAAGCATTAGATGTGTCGACACCCCCAATACTGGGGATTCGATCGAGATTTTTTCGGAATTCTCTAAACTTTGAAAACAGTTTGTATGAATACAGTAGACGCTTACAAATTAGAACCAGCATTTTGATGCATTGACAATTTGGAAACTAGAACCAAAAGTTCTAATTATAAGTACATGTTACGCAAAAACTAACTATGATAAGATACACTGCCGCCGCATTCCAGCAGTTGGATAATAACATTTTCCTTTATTTCAATGAATTATTTTAAGTTTGAAACATTATGTGATATAATTTGACTGAAATGTTACTTAAGTTTTCGTTTTTCTTAATAAAATACTGAAGAAACCACCTGAAAAAAAGTGATTCTAATTTGTGAGCGTCTACTGTAGCTTGGTTTCAGATCCGATTCAAAACATGTTACATCTCCAACAAGTAAAACAATCTACAGTAGGAAAGGATTGTTGAGATGATAGCCTTTAATAATGTTGCATACAGAAGACTCATCAGAGTTAACTACGAGAATTGCTATTTATATTTGAGGTCCTGACAATACTAGTGTACCCAGATGCAAACTGAAACATCCATTGGAAACTTTGACATTTTTTTAGCATTACTTCACTCAGAACGTTTAGCCATTTGAGGGCGAATTGTTTTGTTTACAGTGTGTTGAAAAATTCATCTCAGTCAAACAATGGAATTATCCCGTGACCATTTTCGTGCGATAATTTTCAACGATTTTCGGCTTGGGTTATCGAGACAAGAGTTTTTAAATCAACTTCTTTCGACTATTGGCTATGAAGCACCATCAAAAACCACTGTTAATCGCAGGTACCAAGAGTTCAGTCTCGGACGCCGTTCGCTCCAGGATGAATTTCGTGAAAGACGCCCAACTTCGGTCACTTTGACAGAAACCATCGATGCTGTGAACTGATTAAGCAAGACCGACATGTGACAAACCGTGAGATTGAGGCATCCTAGGACATTAGTGTGACAAGCATCAATAAGATTTTACATGTTCATTTGGCCGTGGAAAAAAAATTGTTCTCATTGAATCCCACATAATTTGACGAATGCTCAAAAAAGGCTCGTATGGATTGTTACAAAGAGATGTTGAAAAAGTGTAAATGCAGTAGCTCAAAGGCAGTGTATAACATTGTCACAGGTGACGAATAATGAATCTATGCATATGAGCCCGGAAAAAACAGCAATCGACCGTATGGGTATTTTAAGACGAGCCAATCCAACAAAAGTTGTTCGCGGAAGAAGTACTCGAAGCAAATGATTGCGTTTTTTTCGGTATAACCGGCTATGTTGCCACAGTGCCTTTGGTGGAACATAGGAAGTTCAATTATGAGTGGTATAAAACCATCTGTTTGCCAACATTGTTCGAATATATGAGAAAAGGTAATAAGAGATGACGGATCATTTTCCATCACGACAATCACACATCTCACACTTTAGCTGAAACGATGAGCTATTTGACCACTCAAGATGTCGAATTGATAGGCCATCCACCGTACAGTCCTGATTTGGCACCCAATGACTTCTTCTTATTCCCTAGCATCAAGAAAAAAATGCGTGGTCAACGTTTTTCATCGCCCGAAACAGCCGTTGAAGCGTTCAAAAAAATGTTTTGGGGGTGTCTCAATCGGAGTGGTATAAGTGCTTCGAAAATTGGTTTGTGCGCATGCAAGTGTATTGATCTTTAAGGAGAATATTTTGAAAAACAATAAAACCACTTCCAATGATAAATTATTGTGTTTTTATTGCCGGACTCGAAATATAAATAGCAACCCTCGTAATAATATCAGATTAAAAATATTACTTCTAGAGTTTGTTTATAGGATGTACATCAAACACTTTACACAATTTTGGCAAGATCAAATTAAACATTTGTAGAGCGACAGGGACTTTGTATGGTAATACGATTGTTTGGAAAACATAAAACTAAATTTTAACAAGATGGGCTTTAAAATGTAGATTGTTGATCGGAAGGACCTTAAATCGTGTTTGTTGTTTTCACGGGGGATATTGAAAGACAGGAGAAAAATCTTTATGGTAAAATTTCACTATGTGAAAATTTTACTATAGCGACAGTGCGTAAAAATCAGAAAGAACCTTTGTATGGATGTCAAATGAAAGCATGATCATATATGGTTCCACTTGCAAGTGTTAACAATGCACTTTGTTAATTTTAGCTAGATCGGATTTAATTTTTTGAATTCTAGAGCAAAAGGACCTCAAATTGGGCTGATATGCTTCATTTTACCTGGCTTGATTATTATTTTTTTATTTAATCGTAAGTATTTTACTATAAAAGACCTAAAAACCAAACTTAATAACATTCGTTTATTTTTCTTTTAAAAAAGGAGAAGAACGCATTATTTTTCACCTCACAGACACATTCTTTAATACTACACCGAGGAATTAGCAAACTTTCCTTTATAACTGCCATTTTTTACTTTTTTAACTTTTTTTAACTGCAGCCATTTCATCGTCTTTTAATTCATCCATTGAGGCTAAATCCAGCCGCCGCCTTCTTCTTCATCATCCCCACTGCCGCCAGATTTATTATATACGGTGGTGGGATATTCTGTAACACAATCTTGCATTGTGCGGAATGCTTCGTAACAGTCGGATCCTTTGGGAGCAACCTCGCTGTAGTGGAAGCAGGAGAATGCTTCACAGAATTGAACACCACGTGGTCCTGTTGCCATGCCACCCAGGCAGGGAGAACTCCAATTAATATCACCCTCTTTGGTGATTAGACCTTGAGCAGGTTCTGTCGGAGATAGCTCAACGGATCTTCTTTGGTCACAAAGAAGACGGTATCTTTACCAAACGATTTGCTATAACTAGAAGACATTTTGTTGCCTTATCTATAAGTATACAAGTATAAGTATATGTTTGCCAATAATTTATAAATCAATAGGCTTCTCCGACACCTTCAGAACTTCAAAATAGCAGGGTATATCTTGAAAACGACCAATCTATGTTATGGCCGCTTTGGCTTGTTTTGAAAACTCTTTGGGCCCTCTCGAAATACCCCGTCTCCGAGCCGAATAAAATTTCAATAGCTCCAATTCCGTCTGTCCGCCAATTTCACAAAAAAAGTCCACTAGAGAACTCCTTGAAAATAGGCTGATGTCAGTATAGCTGAAGATTCGTCTCTAAGTTTCAACTCCAGATCTAAGTAAACGAAATTGTTCATAACTTAGATGCATTGAAGCAACTTTTCAGAGAATTAATTTATAAAAAATCTAAATCAACACAAACAAATGTTAACTATTTCCGAAAAAAGTTCACATTTATAATTATAATTCTATCTTAAAGGCCTTTACAAAATTTAAGTAAAATGGGAAGTAAAATGTGGAGTGATTGACCTGACATGGTCCCATTTCTAATTAATATGGAGGCATTTTGTTTTAAAATAAAACAAAAGTACAAAAATTCATATCAAGCGTGGAATCTTTATTGTTCATTCGAAAGGACATTTTATCCCATTTATTATTTTAATATATTTTCCTTCAAATGTTGGCAACTGCATTATGGTAATGAGCGTTTGGCGAGAAACGGGAAGATCCGCTGTTTTGGACAAAAATTTTGTTCTGTGATGCGGTCCATTTCTGGCGCAACGGCAACGTCAATTAACAAAATTGCCATATTTGGGCTAAAGAACAACCAGAAGAGGTTCAGTAGGTGCCATTATACGGTTTGGTGCGGTTTATGGGCTGTTGAAATCATAGGTCCATATTTTTGTCAAAAATGATGATGGCCGGAACGTTACCGTGAATAGTGCTCGCTGTAGCGCCATGATATCGGACATTTTGCTACCTGAAAGTGAACCCCGTGATCTTGACGGCATTTGATTCCAACAAGACGGCGGTACATGCCATACAGCCAACGAAACAAAACGAAACTTTTGGTGAGCGCATTATCTCGCTACGTAGGCCTGTGGCGTGGCCTCCAAGATCGTGCGATTTAACTGCGCCGTACAATTTTTTGTGGGGTTATGTGAAGTCGCATATCTATGCGAATAAGCCCGACACAATTGACGACAGGGAAGAGAATAATCGTCGCGTTATTGCTAAAATACGGCCCCAAATGATGCCAAAAGTGGTCGAAAACTGGGCACCCGGCTGGAATTTATTAAAGCCATCCTCGGCGGCCACTTGCCCGAAATCATTTTTAAAACATAATGGCAAACCTTTATGTTTATAATAAAGCTGAATTCTTAGCCATAACATCAAAGTATATGTGACGCGCAAAATAGAAAGGGACCTAAGGCTAAAAACCAGTTTTGTTCAGGAGAGCCATTTTAAAGATTAGGTCCCTTTCAATTTGCGCTTAGAATCGTCGACTTCACTTTCATAAAACGCGTTGATGAAAAGTTTTGTTCAGGAGAGCCATTTTTAAGATTAGATTCCTTTCTATTTGTGCTTAGAATCGTCGACTTCACTTTCATATAACGCGCATATCTCTGGGAGGGAACACTTTTGGGGCATGATATCGGTCTCAGATGTTGTCCACATCAAAAAAAGAAAAAAAATGAAAATTGATTTTTTTACCCTTAGGTCCCTTTCTATATGCGCTGTGACATATGCGTTTTATTTCTTCTTGGAAACCATACGTCTAAAAAACAAACTTTAAATTTATGTGACTGGTTACCAAAAACGTTTTTTAAATGCCGCAAGTGAGGCACGCCAGAACGTCCACTACAGCTAGCTGGATAAATTATTTTTAAGGAAGAAAACTCATAGAAAACTGACAGACCCTATTTACCCAGATGTCTACGCCGTTTTTTCTGGACGACAGATATTCCAGTTCCTACAAGCGGATGTATTTGATCTTTCCTACCTTGCACTAGCTAGTCATTTATTTTACCCATTAAGCATATCCCGTCTTGACTCCCAATTACATTTTTCTGTTTCAATGTTTTTCAAAAGTTTGGGCGAGCCATGCCGGATTTACTCTGTTTCCTAAAGCATCACTGTGCCCGAAAACTCAACGGAGTGCAACAGTCCGGTTTGTTAGGTCACTCAAAGATTTACTTATAACTCTCATTAGCCGGTGTGGATTTAACAAGGTGTGACAGTACTGTCTGAATGTTTACATAGAAATTAATACCTTTGTTATACGGTAGGTGGAATAAAATGTTGTGTAAAGGTTTACGTAGTGAAGAACCGGGATCGCAGTAAAAAAAATTTGTATCAAAATAGCAGGGTATATCTTGAAAACGACCAATCTATGTTTTTTTGACAGATCACGTGTGATTCGTGTCATGCTGTCATGTTATTTTTGTTTAGTATTGTTTGGCATTTCATCATGGAAAGACTTTTACAAACCTGAACAACGTTTACAAATCGTTCAACTTTATTACGAAAATTCACGTTCTGTGAGGAATGTGTTTCGAGCCAAATTTTGTTCAGCGATGAGGCCCATTTCTGACTCAATGGGCATGTAAACAAGCAAAATTGCCGCATTTGGGACGAAGAGCTACCAGAAGAGGTACAATAGCTGCCACTTTATCCAAAAAAAAACAACGGTTTGGTGTGGTTTGTGGACAGGTGGAATCATCGGTCCAAATTTCTTCAAAAATGACGCCGGAGAGAACGTCACCGTTAATAGCGACCGTTCTCGTGCCATGATAACCGACTAATTGATGCCTGAAATTGAAGCTCGTGATCTCGGCGACATTTGGTTTCAACAAGACGGTGCCACTACCCACACATCGCATCAATCAATGGATTTATTGAGAGAACGCTCCGGTGAGCAGATAATTTCACGTTTTGGGCCGGTCGATTGACCACCAAGATCGTGTGATATCACACCGTTAGACTTTTTCCTGTGGGGATATGTAAAGTCTAAAGTTTATGCGGACAAACCCGCTTCGATTCAGGCCTTGGAGCAAAACATCACGCGTGTCATTCGCTCAACGAACTCAACGAATGGAGCATCTGAGACGTAGCCGCGGGCAACATTTGATAGACGTAATCTTCAAAAAATAAATGCCAAAGAAAGTTCTTTTAAATGATAATAAACATTCCCCATTCAATTTGAATTTTCTGTTTTTTTTTTTTTTTTAAAGTAGGGAACCTCGAAATGGATCACGCGTTACTTTAAACCTGGATTTCGAAATTCTGTAGTTAGTGATTGCCATACCTAAGAACTATCTAGCATCTTTTCAACTCGCATGAATCATTGTAACGACTCTTACACGCGTTGATTGATCAGTGACATTGTACTGAAAATATTTTAAATTCACTTTAGAACTGAATATCTGACTGATAAATCAAATACATACTCGAGTATATAAGGGTGTTTTTTATTGAGGTATAGAACTTTAAGTTGGCATCACTTTTTTAACTGGCGGCCATTTTGTCAGCTGTCAAGTGATTAATATTTAGTTTGGTTTGCCATTTCATCATGAACAGGTTGACAAAAGAACAACGCTTGCAAATCGTGCAAATTTATTTCGATAGTAATGGTTCAGTTCGCGAAGTTCACCGCAAGCTCCGTCCATTTTATGGTCGACATAATCGTCCATCAGAGCAATTAATTCGGTTAACCATGGATCGGTTAACATGGACCATTGGATTATTTTCTTTGGGGATATGTGAAGTCGCTCGTCTACGCCAACAAACCAGAAACACGTTAGGGGACTTGGAAGCCAACATTCGTGGCGTTATTGCCAACATACGGCCCCATATGCTCGAAAAAGTGGTTGAAAATTGGACCTGTAGAATTGGCTTTATTCGAGCCAGCCCCGGCGGCCACATGCCCGAAATCATATTTAAACATTAATGGCATAAAATTATCCTTCCAATAAAGCCAAATTGATGGACATTAAAACGATTTTCTTGTGTTTTATTTCAATTCGAAGTTCTATACCTCAATAAAAAACACCCTTTATATCCACAGTATTACGTGCAAATCGACTTACTACGTATCGTGCATTGCAACTAGTGTTGGATGTTAAAATAAAAACTTCCAGATGTCATCGCTTTCGCCTGAATTTAAAATACAGAAATTGAGCCGCACCGCCAATTGTCATTACTTAATTATTTTTAATTGTATTACCTGACATAAGGTTTAGATGTGCATATTGAATTTTGCGTGAAAGTCCCTTTTTATCTGAATGCTAATTATTACTTTATTCTTAATTATTTTATTTTTGTAATATAATTATATCATATTGTGTTTTTAAGTGCAAATACAGAATTTTGTAAAACATTTGTATTATAATTGTAATCAACATATGTACTTGTTTGTTGTCAGGAAAAATATCTGGACTGTCATAAGGTTTTTACGTTATAATTAAATTAATGGCATTAATTCCGCTTAATTCCTGTAGACCGCAGAAGAAACTGAATCAATTATGCGAGTATATCGCAGCTGTTGCTCAGCTAACTTTTGTTTGGAGTATTTTATTTTAAGCCGACAATTGGATGCACGCTTGCTTGCTTGCTAAAGGGTCGTCCATTAAGTGGTTTAAAAGATACAAAATTTTGTCATACCTAGTATGAATTGCGTTTAAACATCGAACGCAAAATTGTTAAAAACCTGTTACTAAAATTGTGACAATTTAGCCGATTTTTTAAACAAACATTTCCGATCACTGAAATTTTCAAGCATACTTACATGCTGCATATGTAGTGAAAAAAAATGCTAAAAATTGTGTGCTGCTATATCGCGAATGGAATTTGAATCTACATTTTTTGTTTGGGATCCAAAGAAAACATTCTAAATAAACAAGTTGTGGTTTAAACTTCAGTATTGTAACATTTTTACAAGATAGAACCAGCGATGTGATACATTCCACTTTATACAAAAAGAACCAGCGGTGTGATATATACCACTTTCAGGCAGCGTGAAATTCTTTCTTAGGGTGCTGTGGAAAAAAATTAAATTTCTATTACAAAATTCCAACAGATCCTGGTATTCTGATCTAAATTTCACTGTTTTGAGGAAGTGCATTTTATAGACATAACACTGCCCTATGTATACCTTTGGACTGAGTTTTTATGTGTAAAACTTTGTACTGAGATCACCTACTGATGTGAAACTCTATATAAAAAATCAGTGAAATTGGAGTTAAAATAGTTTTCGGTCGATAACGTTTTTTTTTAAACCCACGAGTCCAATCTTACTTAAATCAATCAAAAATAAGTAAATACCTCGTCAAGTTCGAGAATGTTGACTATTATTTACACTCCATCTTTTTCAAATAATCAAAAAGGGTCCTTTTCGAGTTACTTTTAGTTCCTAAAACCTGTTACTAAAATTGTGACAATTTAGCCGATTTTTTAAACAAACATTTCCGATCACTGAAATTTTCAAGCATACTTACATGCTGCATATGTAGTGAAAAAAATGCTAAAAATTGTGTGCTGCTATATCGCGAATGGAATTTGAATCTACATTTTTTGTTTGGGATCCAAAGAAAACATTCTAAATAAACAAGTTGTGGTTTAAACTTCAGTATTGTAACATTTTTACAAGATAGAACCAGCGATGTGATACATTCCACTTTATACAAAAAGAACCAGCGGTGTGATATATATATAAAACTGAATCTTTTTCCTTCGGGCCGACTTCGTCCACTTAAAATCACAAACAGCTTGTGAATGTCATAAGTTAGCATCGCTAAATAACACTAGTTTACAAATTATGATTTTTTTCCTGGTTTAGAGTTCTTAATATTTTATTCCTAAAGGTTTTGGCCTCCTAACCACCAAAAAGAATTAAAAAAAGAAATAAAATTAAAAAAAAATTGTCTGATTGGTTTTCAAGATAGAATTATTGGAATTTTTTTTACTAAATGTCTCAGGTTTTTGGACCATAACTCTTAAACTCTATTACCGATTTAATCAAAAATGATTTAAAAAAAAGAAATTAGCTTTTCTATTTCATACAAAGTTTTTTAATTAGTTCAATAGTTTTGACGTTAGAGGCATTTAAAATTTAACAAAATGCAATTTTTTGTGCAAAAAAAATATATATAAACAAAATAAAAATATATTTATAAATTGAGCATAAAGTTTTGACTTTCTCGAGCAAAATAAGCCATGGTTTGAAATTGGATGAGAAATGGTAGAGCTACGGACTGCAAACAATTGTTTGTTATTATTGTTATTTTTTAATTTTTCTTATAATTTATGTTCATTTCTATTATTTCACGTAAAATGATCATAAAAAACCAAAAAATTATTTTACGCTTTTGCATTCACAAAAGCCAATTTGGAATATTCGCTTTTGGTTTTTCAACATACTTTTTATTTCAAAATCCACTTTCGTTAAACCCCCTTTCGTTTAATCCTAATTTTTACCATTATTCGCCAACAAAAAATTATAATTGGTTAAGCAAATACCCAAAAAAGTGTTCTTTTTACCGATGTACCTTAAGTCCCTTATAGGGCAGATTTAGCCCATTTACAAGTCCAAAAAACTTATGATCCTTAGCCATCATCATACAAAATTTCAGGATCCTAGGGTTATTCGTTTAACCGCTATCGAGCCTCCAACAGACACACAGACGGACGGATATATACTTTCTAGGGTCTCCGAGCAATATTTAATGGTGTTGCAAACGGAATGACATATTTGCTCTGCGGCGGAGGGTATAAAAATATACACATACACTTTACAACAGTCTCCGATTAATATTACGAGATGTTTCAAACGGAATGACAAAAACTAATGAACCCATAAGGGGGTATATAAATTAATCGGGGCTGTCATAGAAACCAATGTTGTCACTATTGGTTTTGAAAACGATAAGATAAAATGCTTTGGTGTCATGAAAGCCAATGTTATCGTTATTATCAGCAACAGAACATTGGTTTTATTTACATTCGAAATGGACAAAACCAACTTGGTTTCATGACACCATATGAAACCAACATTGGTTTGCAAAAAAACAATTAGCAAAACCGACAAAGTTTCTATGACAGCCCTGAATAAACCCAAACTCTCAGCAGTGTGATAGAATCCACTGTCACCTGAGCATAAAACGAGTTATATTAATGAAAACACCTCTTACAAACTCAATAACTCGTTGGATTCTTTTAAGACTACTAAAGTCATTTGTTACATCTTTACTTTACCTGAAAGTTGAAGGTAAAACACATCTGTATCTAATCGACTCCGTTGATATAAACGATTAAAACTCAGTAACTTGTTGAAATAACAAAGTCATGTCACACGTTTGCTAAGTTATTGAACGACCATCGAGTAATCAGCATAAATACAAATAATAATTTACATACATTTATGTACAATGAACATGGTTGAAAAATTCGTTTTGATTTCCGGCACTGAGCTCCACATATATGAATAGCGCAAACGTTAACTTATATATCTTAAAGTGCAGTTTCGTGTTAACTACAACATGATTCAGAATTAAAAAAAAGTTAAGACAGCATTGTATTGGAACGGGTCGAATTTAAAATACCCTCCTCTTCATTGGTTGCCTTTCAAAGGAACATCGTCGTCAAAGCCATTAATCGTAAGCATCTATCACCAGTTCATCGCCTTTATCCGCACCGCACAAAGTGTAAGCAGCACCATTTAAGTGAACAATATTATACTTAGCCATTGAAAATATAGAATTATTTTGAGATAATAATGACCGTTAATTAGAAAACATCTGATAATTTCAAGGAATAAGATCTTTTGCAAAATTATCTTTAGCGATTGTATAGAAAATGATTTTCTTCCCAAAACTGATTAGCAAGTGATACATTTTAAATGACCTGCAAGAACGATTCATCCATTTAAAATACAATTAAAATTTAAATAATACAGGGTGGATCGCGGTAAATTGCCCATTTTTCACTGCAGGCTGTGGCGGCACTGTTGGTTAAAGAGAGTGGAGAGTGTGCCATCATGCCATCATACATTGGAAACGTGAGGAGAGGTCATTCTGTGTTCAAGCGTATTTTTTAAATGCGCGATCGCTGTTCCCCCACGCGGACGTGTTCCTGGACGGCAATCAATTGTAATTTGGGTAACTTCGTTGAGAACAGCAAGAAATGTGTCACGTGTACGAAGAGTACCTGAGAGAATGATTACAACACCAAAAAACATCGAGAGAGTTAGAGCAGCAGTACTGCAATCTCTGAAACGCTCTGCTCGGAAGCAATCACTTGCTCTTGGCATTTCCAGACTGGTTCTTGAGACAATGCAATTAGAGGATGCATGGTTCCAATAGGATGGTGCCACTGCACACACAGCGAGGGTTATCTTAAATTGTTTGAGGCAAATTTTGCCTGGACGGCTTAGCCCCATGCGTTTTTTGCTTTGGGGTTACCTGAAGTCAAAGGTGCATATCAACCGTCCCAACACCTTGGAACACCTAATTCACAATATTGATGCTGAAATTGGCAGAATACCAGTCGACATGCTTAGAGTTAGAGTTCATGAAAACTTCAGAAAACGTATGCAGCAGTGTGTGGATAGCGAAGGCCGACATTTGCCAGGTATACTATTTAAAACCATGTAATTTAAAAAATCCCTTACTGTTCACTATAATTAATATATAAAATAAATTTTTCTAAGGTTCATAATTTTTTTTTTATTTCATTTCCAAATAAGGAAATTACCGCGCTCCACCCTGTTCATTTAAAATGAAATGGAAAAGAAGCGTTAAGAGATAATTTCATTCGAATGTTGGCCACGATTATGTACTGGGAGGCCTATTCAGAAGGCCCAACTTTACCAAAACAAATGTTCAGAAATTATATATCACACGATCTAGGCTGTCAGTTAATAGGATCAATCAGTCTTATTTTCGTTATCGTCGACGCCACAAAACGAGGTCATCTGTTGTCGTAATATATCGATAACTGGTAACATATGTGACAGCGCATAGAGAAAGGGACCTAAGGGTAAAAAAAATCAATTTTCACTTTTTGTTTTTTTTTGATGTGGACAACATCTGTACATCGAATGAGACCGATCCCATTCCCCAAAAGTGTTCCCTCCCAGAGATATGCGCTTTTTATGAAAGTGATGGTACACCAAAGATACACGTATTTAAATCTTTAAAATGGCTCTCCTGAACAAAACTGGTTTTTATCCTTAGGTCCCTTTCTATTTTGCGCGTCACATATACTTATATTTGGTATTCTGTAAGCAAATGGGTCAAAATATTTGATATTTATCAAACGAAAAGTAAAATTCTTCTATATAATTGTATACTGCGTCCCAAGAAAAAAAGTCACAAGCGCCAAAATGCTAAAATTGAGATAAGGGCAGATTCGGAACAGTGAATGAGTTTTTGAGTTTTATGTTAAACATAAAAGACCGATTTCTAACTGTAAATGACTAAAGAACGTTAAGCAAAATAGTCTCACCACTACCACTTCCAGTGTGTTTCGTAGTCAAAAAAAACTTAAATCTCAAAACTACTAAACTGGAGATGTGACTTTCTTTCTTAGGAGGGCAGTATAGTTGATAGTGGCAATCAGTCTTATTTCCGTTATCGTCGACGACGCAAGACGTCGTCGTCTGCAGTCGTGATTTATGGCTAACTGATGACATATATTTGGCATTCTGTAAGCAAGTGGTTCAATATTTTTTAAATATAAATAAAAAAAATTTTTGAACGAAAAGTTTATAAAATGCTTCTTTACAATCGATAAACCTAAATTTCGATTTTAAAAATATTTAAATTTTTAACAAAAATATAAAATTGCCCATAACTATAAAAATTATGGCGATCCCAAAAATATTAGTACTTATTTGGATTTGTAAGAATTATGCTCAAAATTCACAGGGTCACAGAAGACTTTTTCGACGGGTTGTACAGGTTGGCACAAAACTACCGATGTGGTTTGAATGATTAATAACTCTTAATAACTCTTTATTTATATTTTTAATTTTTATTTCAGAATATTGTGGAGTAAACTTAGCGAATTTGAAATAAAACAATACTCAACAGAACATCGATCAGCAATTGTTGAATTTTATTTTAAAAATCAAGAGTTGTAGTTGTTGCAGCGGCAACTGTGTGCCGGTGTGATAGCCCTTGGCCGAAGAATTACTCTTCGGGTCAATCCGGTCCATAGAACCGGCTGTCGGTCAATAGTCAATTGTTTTGACGCAGCGAGCTTATCGTCGCTTATTTAATGTGCGTACTGGACCTTCAGAACCAACAATAAACCGCTTGGTTGATATTTTTCGACAACATGGTACTGTAAAAACAGTACATCAGCAACAATTACACCCATTTAAGTGTAATGTTTGGTGCAGTGTATCGTCTGAAAGGGTCATTGGTCCATATTTCTTTGAAAATGCACATGGCGCCTCAGTTACGGTTAATGGTGCTGAATACTGAACGATGCTGAACAATTTTTTGAGGCCAGCTGTAGAAAACCATCCACAGTTGTGGTTCCAACAAGATGGAGCCGCAGTCCACACTGCAAGGGACACAATGGCTCTGTTACGGGACCTATTTGGCGAACGCATTATTTCGCGCAGAAGCGATTTCAATTGGCCTTTGCGTTCACCGGATTTAACAACGCCAGACTGTTTTCTTTGGGGTTATTTGAAAAAAGGGTATACGTAAATAAGCCAGCGACCATACCATAGCTAAAACAAAAAATTCGCCATGAAATTTAAGCCGTAACACCGGAAATTTTACGAAAAGTTATGCAAAATGTACTGGAAAGAGCACGAATGTGCGCAGCCGAAAAAAGGGTATACGTAAATAAGCCAGCGACCATACCACAGCTAAAACACAAAATTCGCCATGAAATTTAAGCCGTAACGCCGGAAACTTTAAGAAAAGTTATGCAAAATGTACTGGAAAGAGCACGAGTGTGCGCAGCCGAAAATGACCACCACAACGGGATATTAAAATAATAATTAACCAATAAATAAAAAAGTTATTAAACATTCAAACCACAACGGTAGTTTTGCGCCACCCTGTACTTTTTATCATACGAAATGATTTTAGTGCCCAAATGGAAAAACAACGTAAGAGATCTTAGATCCAAATGAAATAAAGACTTCAAGCTAATTTTCATATTTAAAAGTAGACATCTTTTGGTTTAGCCAAAGATTTAAATTGTTACAATTTTAACTAATTCTAAATTAATGTAGGTACCTATTAATAACTGATTGCTAGACACTTTACGTACTCTTTTTAATACAAAACAAGTTAAAACATTCGCCGCTCAGTGATTTAAGAAAATTCACCCTTTGTTGCCTAATGGAATCAGGGAAAAGTAAGTAAGTAGTAAATACCTTATTTTAGTAAATACTTTATTTGAGAAACACTTGTCAATACTACCTTCAAAATCGCCTATCTTAACTTTTTTAAAACTTCTTATATGTTTGTACAAAAAAATAATATTTTGAAATGAAATTTAACATAGGATGTATATCCTTAACAGCTCAAATATAGATAAGGTAGACACTTACATACTCTACTTTCTTCCCTCAACATTCTAATACGAAACAAACCTGGAATTTCTCTCAAACAGTAAACTGTGCATGATATAATTCGTACACTTACTGACCGGGGCCTATCTTTTAAGAAAACTCCGAGCGTCTAATGCATTTGGTAGAGATGCCATTAGATACGAGGGCAGATCAATAATTTCGTGACTTTTCAAATAAAACACATTTTTTATGCAAAAATAAAATGGATTTTTCGAGGTCCATAAAAAATGCATTTGTTTGATCAACAATTTCATCGTTGAAAATAAATCTATTTCCACCGAGCCATTTCTTTTGGTTTGGAAATAGGAAACAGACACGGGGGCTAAATCCGGAGAATATGGCAGAGAAGGTACCAAATCGTAATCCAATTTATGCAATTTTGCCATTGAGACTGCACACGTGTGCACCCGTGCATTATCTTGATGAAAAAGAACTTTTTTCTTGGCCATATGGGGTCGTTTTTTATATCCTCGTTAAATTGGTACAATAAGTTGGCATAATATTCGCCGTTTATTGCTCTTCCCTTTTGAAGGTTATCGATGTGGATCATCACCTTATTGGCCGACAAAGTCACCTTGGCCTTCTTCGGAGCCAGTTCACCCGGGGAAACCCACTGTTTAGACTGCTGCTTGGTCTCCGGATTGTTGTAATAGATCCATGATTTATCCACAGTTACAAAACGCCGCAGAAACGTATTCGAATTGTGGTTAAAAACAACTCCAAACAATTCTTTGAAGTTGTCACACGATTATCACACGATAAAATCGAAACCACACTGTCTGAAATGCGTATGGCATCAACAATCTCACGCACTTTTACTCTTCCATCGGCCAACGTGGATTTTTTTCGACATTTTTGGGTGTATTGACCTCAATTGGCCGTCTAGAACGTTCAGCGTCATTTGTACTTATGCTAACACAAACGAAATTCAATAAACCACCTTTTTACCGTTAAAATCTATGGTGCGGATTCCACATGGTATTAATCCAACTTTTCCTTGTTTTGATTGACGGTTTTTTTCCATTTTTAACAAAATCCACGAGGTTGTATATTTTGAACAGCTGTTTAACTCAAACTAAATGACGGAACTCTCTTTAAATTTGACAGTAGTCTATTAACAGATGGTACTTGATGGGAGCAGTGTTGCATTTCTTATAACTACAAGGGAAGTTGGAAAAGTCACGGAATCATTGATTTGCCTTCGTAACAGCGATTAATCTCTTATTCACCAAGTCCCTGGAGCTACGAGGCAGAAAACAGTCACTGACGAATGTTAGATCTTCTTATTATCCTTGGAGCCTGAGGCTTTTCCAGTTTTTATACCAAACATATGGACTTTACCCAAGTTTCTTCGAAGCAGTCGGTCGAAAGGCTTTAAATTTATTTTAGACATAAGAGTTCTTGGACAATTGCACTCAATAACGACCAATTATACTTTGCACCCGTTACTTTCTCTTCCCATACTAATGTACAACATTTTTGTATGTTCTGATTTTCAAGAGGCAAGCAAACCCGTATAGTAAAGAAGAAATGCATTGAAGCTACCTCCGTATCGTATGTCAGTTAAAAAAATGATTTATTTAAGGATAAAGTGTATAAGCGATTATTATGCATCAAGCGTTAGAATAAAAAACAAATCTTAATCATTAACAATTTCTGTAAACAAACTGTCAACAATCGTTTTTTTGAAATAAATTACAAATTTGCAACAGAAGATTAGAATAGAAGCATCTCAACCTATTAATAAAGACCACGTGCTATATAGCCTTGATTATAACATGATTAATTATAACATTTTAAAGATTTCCACAAAAAGCTATTTTCGGCAGCTTATCGCTTAAATTCTGTCTAGCTTTAATTACGTTTGAACATATAAATAAATTGTGTAATAAATTTAAATGATATGTCTACGTTAAGCAATTTATGTTATAAGTAGAATGTTAAAACAATGTTTATCTCGGATTTCCAGTTGCCAATTTTATTTTCCAATTTATAGATCTACTTTGTTTTAAGGCAGTAATTTATTACGTTAATAAAATTATTAGGGTGTTCACAAGGGAATCCACACCGTAGTAGGTGTTGTATGTGCTAAATGTGTACAACCGTAAAAAATGATGTTGGCGATTTCCACAAAAAAAATTTGTTCGACAATACAACTTTTGTAGATGTTTTTGAGGTGTGCCAAGGAATCAGATGTATTAACATTTACGGAATAAAAGAATTAATAATTTTTGGAAATCTTATTTCAAATTCGTTACTATCAAAGCAGCCTAGCAGCTTGTGGCTGATTGCAGATACCGATGTGACATGAGCGATTCCATTGTTTGTGGACTGGGTGTGTCCACAGGCACCTGAGACCCCTATAAGTGGGCTTAGCTGGGTATCTGAACAAGTGTAGGGTTTTTACTGCTGACACGTTTTGACGTCAGTTTTAGCCGATTACGAACTGAGGCAACTAAACCAGCCAGATGTCAACTGAGCCAATACCAATCTGGTTTGACGTGGGTGCCTATTCTGCTGCTAAAGTACCTCTGGAGGATGGTCTTCAATCACGCTATTAGCTCCGAAGTTTACAGTTTCTGCGGTTCTGTCAGAGTGAATGAAGGGAGGCGTGCCTGATGGGCTCTTTGATTTATGTACATCATGAAGGACTCTTCTGGCTCGCTGGATTGGGTGAAGCCAATCCGTTGTGTTTGTTGTAACAGAAATATATTTTGTTATGCAAGTCCTGCTCGCGTATAGGGGATCTGCTTCGATAGGGATCAGCTGAGTGGGCTTGGTCGGACAATTAAAGAGGTGCAGCACGTCATGTGGTCCCTGATGGCAGGCTGGACAAACGTCCGAACATTAGCATTAATTCGCGCACAATACGAATTGAAGTGGCTGCACCATCCAGATCTCAGCTGAGCCAGAACCACGCGCGTCTGTCGAGGTAGCATCTTCTCTGATGAAATCTGCGGGGTTGTTCCCCTAGCACAACATTCACGCTACAGCCGGATACTGCTGCCAGCGTCATCAGCATAAATGTCGTTCTGAGCTGCCTGGTAGCTTCAATGATCTAAAGGCTCTCACTTCTACCGCTGGATCTCCTTCTCTACATTATGAAGATTAGTCCGTGATCTGCCTGGGCGGAGGCATCCTGTCCATAAGATGGTGGTTGGAATTACTACTGCTAAGACAGCAAAGCAGATATAACAAGAAATTGTGTCTGCGCACGGTTAGGACCTTCGTCTTGTGTATTTAGATGGTCCTCAAATGACATAAGGAGACACAATGCTGATGTTCTCAGAGCGTCATTCTGGCAAGTCTGCATTTTTTTTCCACTGCGTTGTACTTACACCGGCGACCACAGCGGTGCTGCGTAGTTCGCTGCAGACCAAACTATAGCTTTGTAAGAGGTCAACAAGGTTTCTTTGTCGGCTCCCCAAGTACTGCCGGCTAGTGACTTGAGGACCTCGTTCCTACTTTTAATAGCTGTAGCATGTACAGAGGATCGAAAGAGGCGGTCTTATGTAACCCAAGGATTTTGGGGTAGTTAATTTCAGGATTTGACGTCATGGACCGCACCTCTGCGGTCCATTCTGTGTGGCTGATGATTTGGAGGCGGATCTTTTCTTATTCCTCGCAGTAAAGAAGCATTACGTTACTGTTACTTCAGTGACGTAACAGTTGATTTTCTTCCAAATGTCTTCCACTTTAGGTCCTGACGACAGGATTGTGTAATAATCTGCGTACGGCTAAATTTCAACTGCGTCTGGTGATCCAGATATTTTTGCTATATACAGGTTAAACAGTGCCGGATATAACACCCCACCCTGAGGAACACCCTGTTTAACTCTACAGAGCTTTGACGTCCCGTCTGTAAATTCTAGCCAATTCTAGTCGGATTATTCCTACTGTAACACCACATAAAGTACTGTCTCGACAACATTAAGCCGACGGGACGTCAAGATCATCGTCTCATAATGCAGGGCGCCCGCGCACTTGTTACTCGAAAACAATCGGGTTTAAATTGTAAATTGGACTTTTAGAGCTGCAGAACCTTCTGTGGTTACTATTCGAAATAATGGACCGAGAAGGTCCAATTTTACCAGTGTTGAATGTTAGTCGCATATAACGCTTTACGCGAGTTTAAATGTAATTGGACGAAACAAGTGGCTTCTAATTTTAGGAAGCGTTTAAGAAATTTTGTATTTTTTCTTTCGCTCGTTTGACAGTTTAAAATTGACATTTGTTCTTTCACATATGTCAATAAAGTGCAACAAAGAAATTTAATTAATGGGGGAACAGGGGACCCCCTAAGGGCTTAGAAAATGATACCGCATATTTTCATGTAAGTGCGAGTACTTAAACGAAAGCAAATTACTCAAGGATGCCAAGACTGCATAAAATTACTTGGGCGCGGCCCCAGAAGGCTCTCAAAAAAAGACCGAGAAAGACCGAAATATAACATGAAATTATATACAAAATGGATGTAGGTCAAGTCCACTGCCTGAATTAAAGAAAATTAAAAAGTTTTTATCAAAATGTTTGTTTTCCTTGAATTAAAAATGTTTACCTAAAGTCCGGTGACCGTGATCAATAGCAGAAGGATTCAAAGACCTTGATTACGCCGGTGCATAGATGGAAGCCTTTAAACCTACAAGAGGAAATTTAAAGTAGAAAATCGAATGTCACCTGGACCCGAGAGCCCTTTTTAATTTTTTTTTTCGAAATATCCACATTTTATTTTTTGTGTATCACACATCATAAACTGGACTTGTGCCCATTTTTGTGCTCGACTTACGCCAACTTTAAAGGGTACTAAAATTATACTGACATAAAAACAAAAAAGAGGTCGACCACCCAAGGCATTTGCGACTATAACGAGGTGATAAGAAAAACCTTACTCCTGAGGTATAATCACGCAAATTAAATAAAATGTACAAATGTATGTATGTGAAGAGTAGACATACCTCATGGTCAGCAATGGAATCAAAACTTTAAGTCAGCTTTTGATTTGAATCTTACTTCTTTGATTTCTTCAACACTTTAATACCAGCTTCAGGAACTATGAGCTGATCTTCCCTCTGCTGTGTGCAAGCAGGCCATCTTAATTTTCGTAAAATTGTAATCCATCTTTGCACATTTTTTTGTATTCTGAATTGATATTGGCGGTGCAATGCCAAAAAAAAAATGTTCCGTTGTTTATGGTGCAGGGTTGTTTTTCTCCAAGGCTTTTAAGCACAACGAAACTAATTAGCGACAGCGATACAAACCACATCGTGCGTGTGGACACTCTGAAAAATGTTGTCTTGCAGCATCCTCCTTAAGACCGAAGAGATCTGAGCTCTAGCTTCTATAACTATTATCAAATATGCGCAACTCGTACAAAACAGACGCGATTGTGTCAATGGGGAAATAATTTTTCGTTTGAAAATATTTTAAAAATCAATAAAACTACCAGCACACTGAAAATGTTTAAAATTCCTGAAACCACTATAAAAGGCTTTTCAATATGGAAACAATATGTTGCAGGTATTTTTTATATCCACACACCGTTATCAAGATGTTTCAGTAAAGGTTCATGCACACTAAAGCCTCTTTTTACTTACGCTGTGTATTTTTAAACTTTCGGCAGTCTAGCTGCCATTGAAATAAACTCTAAAACCCACAAAAAATTAATGGTATGGCTTTTTTGTTAACAATGCATTATTATTAACTTTTTGTAAATTATCTGGTCTATATTTCTATTTATTTTAGTTCTACTTGATGTATATATGGCTGGGGAGCCAAGTTACATGTGTATTTACATACATTTTTATTATTAAAGTTTATTTTAGTTTTCCTTTTTAGGAATGTATTCTAAGTGCAAAATCCGATCAATTTTAGAATATCCCAACACACTGAAAAAGACTAATTTTGATGCCGGTACATACTTTAGAATCGACAAAACAGAATCAAGCTACAAGAGGTGTAATAACCATTGAATGGGAAAAAATACAAAAGTAATTATAATAAATTAATGTATCATTTCATTTCTGCATTAGAAAACATTTGAAAAATATCTTTAAACTACATATATGTCTTTAAACTATGATGATATTTGAGTTGATTTAAGTATTGGCGTTTCCCATCTCGTGCACATAAGGTACAAAAAATCACTCATAGCAACACTTGAAGCAACTGTTGAAGAATATTGCCACTATATGTAATCGACTTGAATTGAAGCTGCAAAATGTGTCATCGGCAAATTTGAGTCTTGCAGCGATTTCGATCTCATGTGCATGAGATCGGTTTTTCGTAAATATTAGACACAATTATTGAATGGGAATAAAATAACCGTAATGTTTATTATATTAATACATTGCTCTAGTTCTGCATTGGAAAAATTTGAAAAATGTATTTACAATGTCCGTTTGAGTAAATTTGAACATTGGCGTACACATGAAGCTCAAAAATAGAATGGATTTGAAAATTTAAATCAATTGAATATAATTATTACAATTTAATTATTTAAATCAGAATGATGAATGACGAAATATTGGAATTATTTAAATAAACAAATTAATAAAAAAAAACAACCATCATTTTTTTTCTTATGCCCTCAAGCGTAACAATAATAGAAATATAAATTGAAACTTTTTGCTCGTGGGATTGTCCCTATGCAACCGTTGTCGCCTTCGAATTTGGTTGTGTTTAGTGTCTTGTGTTGTATTTTTTTCCATTCACAATAGAGAAATAATCACCCTGCCATAAGTCTGAAAATCCCTTATAACGGGTTGTGCTGCGGCGGTTGGCAACATTTGCTAAACATTTGTTTTGACATTTGTATTTGTTGTTATTTATTGTATTTATGGTGGTGCAAGTGTAAGTGAAATTTTTTAGACTTTCAATGCACAATTAAAAGTAAACAGACGAATTTCGGAATTTTAACATCGGTCAAAAGAAAACTGCCATTCACAACAAATGTCGAGTACTCACAATCTTAAGAGAAACGAATGAAAACCCAAAAAAGAAAACAAACTGAAATATGACGTAGGCTTAGAAAGAAAAAAACAGTTCACACACAAAATTGTTCGCGATATTGCAAAATTGGATTTCGAGAAATTGGTAGCCACCGAAACGTACTTACCAACGACAACAAGTTTGGAAATTTGAACGGAATAAGCCAGCGTAATTTCGGGGATCGGACTTTTGCACTCTCTGAGGAAATTTATTTTTAGTCGGCACGTCATTGTGTCTGCCTTGAAAATACGGCGAACGTACCAACAAGAAAACAAGAAGGTATTGCATACTTTTATTTTCATTTGTTTGTTTTGTTTATACAATGTCTCTATTGACTATTGTTTTTATGCTAATGTCCTCTATTCATCTCTAGAAAAACGAAGTTTTTTTTTTGGATAAGTTTACTGTAACTGAACTTGTTGCTCCCGGCTTTGGTTTGCGTCTTCACTGCTAGGGGACATCTAAGACTATGTTGCCCAGAGGAGTTGAATTAGCTAGAATCCTGCATGCCAAACAGCGCATATTAAGCCAACGGGCTGTGAGTCATTTTAGAAAACAACTTTTGCCGGGTTATCGGGAGGATGTCACCACCAACAGTAGCCGCAACAACAAAAGTTTGTTTTGTGCACAAAGACTTTATACGTCTAAAGATAAGGTGGGTATGATTACGAACGATAATCGATGCTGATTATAATATTTTATCATAAATTTTCTAAAGTTCATAGAAAATAGACAACAATTCTTTGTGAAGTGGACTGCTACAAAGGGGTATTTATCGTTGATAGAATTTGGTCAAAAGGGCACTAATTCCATTCTCTTTAAAAGCGACTTAAAAGCAATTAAAATTGCGGCTGAGAACATTAAAGTAGGAAGCTTATATAATCATGTTTTTGTTGTAGCGGCAACTGTGTGCCGGGATAACAGCCCTTGGCCGAAGAATTGCTGCTTCGGGCAATCCTGTTCATAGATCCGGCCGTCGTGGAATAATAATTATCATTAAGGCAGCTAGCGTTAAGGTTCTCTCAAGGTTTAATTCCTTTGGGAAGTACTTTTAATAAAGTCAAATTTTTCGAAATTTAAGTAAGATCGAATTCAAGTTGTAGCTCGAAAGGCAGGACCTCAAATCAGAAGGTATAGGGTGATCCATATAGATATATTTTTTCAGAACAAAAAACAATATATAAAGATTCAAATCAAGTGTGGAATCTATTGGTAAATTGAAAGAATTGGTAATTTTTTGAATATAATTTCCTTCAAATGTTGGCCGCAACTACGCCTCAGGGTTTCCATTCTGAGGGTCCAATTTTGGATGACTCGTTCGAGCATTTCGACCGGTATGGTTTTAATGACACGCCTAATCTTGGCTACCAAAACCTGAAACTTAGCTGGTTTGTCAGCATAGACTTTGGACTTTAAGTAACCCCAAAGAAAAATAAAGGTGTGATATCACTCGATCTAGGCGGCAAACTCACCTGTCCAAAACGTGAAATTAGCTGCTTTTCGAATTGACCTCCAATAGATCCATTGTTTGAGCAGCTGTATGGCAAGTGTTACCGTCCTGTTGAAACCAAGTGTCGTTAAGATTACGGGCTTTAATTTCAGGTAGCATAAAGATCGATATCATGGCGCGCACCATTTACGGTTACGTTCCGGCCATCATCATTTTTGAAAAATTATGCACCGATGATTTCAACAGCTTATAAACCGCACCAAACGGTGGTTTTCTCTAAGTATAATGACACCTCTTGAACCTCTTCTTGTTGCTCTTCAGCCCAAATGCGGCAATTTTTTTTATTGACTTTGCTGTTGAGCCAGAAATGGGCCTCATCACTGAACAAAATTTTGGTCGAAAACAGCGGATCTTTCCGTTTCTCATCGAACGCTCATTTCCATAATACAGTTGCCAACATTTGAAGGAAATTATTTTCAAAAAATAAATGCCATAAAATTTCTTTTCAAATTACCCATAAAGATTCCACACTTGATTTTAATTTTTATCTTTTTTTTGTTCTGAAAAAATACCTCTAGATGGATCACCCTATATTAAACTTTTAGTAAATATTAGGCTAATATTTAAGGTTAAAAAAGCTTGGGCTACAAATACCACCAGCTAATACTGTTTACATTTCAAACTTTTAAAGTTATTTCTTTTTTATGTGATAGTTTTAGTAAGGGAGATGAAATTGAAAATTCTGTTAATGTTTTCTGTGCTAGGAGTTTCAAGAATATCCATTCCTTTATTATTTAGTATCATCTTATACTGGTGTGATAGGAAGCTGCAGGAATCAAGAATATCTTCAACCGAGATTAACTGACGTCCTTGGACGTTTTTTGCGAGATTTTTGTTTAAAAGGTGCTGATGAGTTCGAAATTTAAGTACGTAAGATCGAATAAAAGTTGTTGCTCGCAAGGCAGGACCTCAAATCGGAGGGTGTTGGTTATTTGAAAACATGGTTCATGGTCCAATTTCAGCAGAGTTGGTTATTAGTCGCTCGTAAAGTACTATGCGATGATTATAGATTTCGCATAATGTACTTTTCAAAATTTGAAATATATGAAGAGTAAAATGTGGTTAGTAGATAAGTAGGACCTGACACCGAAAGGAACCTTTACATAGGGTCTATCGAAAAACTTGGACCGATATGGTAAAATTTCACCTGAGTTAATTATTAACCACTCAGCAATCCCACGACAGCCGGTTCTATGTGCCGGATTGACCCAAGCAATTATTCGGCCAAGGGCTGTCACGCCGGCACTATGTGTGCCGCTACACGACATTATCCGCTCAGAACGTACCATGCGAAACTTAAGCAAGTTAGAATTTAATGTATGGCTTGACATCAAATCCGGAGGGTCCTTGCTTGAGGTTTATTTCAAAACATGAGGCAACAAGGAGCAATTTTACACGAATTGTTTATTGATCGCTCGTAACGAAATAAGCGAAATTAAGTCAATATCCGATGTGATATGTTGCTTTTATTGCTAACGAATCTGAACTTGGAAAAATCCCTCAATTAAAGAAAATATCGAGCAAAATGGGCTAATTTCAATGGGTCCCTAGCTCAATCCTGAAAGTTTCTTCAATATCGGTACAAATTTGCGGACTGTGTTTTGATAACATGTCTAGATGGACATCGTTCAATAGAATCGGAAAGTTATTCAAAAGTTAGGGGTTAAAAAAGTTGCTGATTATCTCCGTTTCTTTCAAGTGTTGATAAAATAAGCACTAAGCCCACTACCCTGTACCACTGTGATATACGGAACCTTAAACAGTGTCAAACAAATTCTTTATTCATCGCCGAAGTAGTGCTACTTCACATGTTATTTGGAATGTCTTATACGAGCCTATGAGGCAGCACAAATGCCTCATCATCTGCTGTAAAAACCTTTTGGTCGGTAAAATGCATAAGTCGGTTTAGAGTTTTTGTTAAATATTATAATTCCAACGATGAACCCTATATGGGTTTAGCAGGGTGGATTTTATACAACGTTGGCCTTTGCCGACATTTATACTTTCCAGGTTTAAGAGATTGTGGCCCGCTGTTGTAAACCCAGCTTAAATCCAATTAAGAATATTTATTAGCGACGAATTTTTTAATTCGTAATTTTTTGAAAATTTTTGGGTAAGGAAATAATTACTTTCTAGCAGGAACATTTATTAGCGACGAATTTCCCACCCTGCAAATCTTGGCAACTTTTCGAGTAAGGAATTAATCTCAAACACATCTACAGTCTTCCCTATAAAAAGCAGCCGTTCGATTCCGTCCCGGTTAGTGTGTATAATATAAATGAGGCTGTAGCCTTATTCATTAAAATCGGGCCATTGGCATATTTCATTTTGATCTAGCACAAGCCATTAGGAAAATAAAATGAAATTTTGAATTTCCCATATTATTAACAAAGCAAATTCGTTTATTTTAATAGGAATGCAAAACAAGTCTTTATTTTCATAGTTAAATTGATTATTAAAACTTATCACGTGTTTATTGCCTTTAGGTCATTGCCTCCCCAGCTACGGGTACAACATCGTCGTCACCATCAAGCAACGAGGCAAAGACCACCAAAACAAAAACTACATCAAAAACGGCTACGGAACCAAAATCATTAAAAGGAAATCCCTCAAAAAACCCACCAAATGTCTCTAATACTACAGACGGCCCAAAACAAACCAAAAAATATGAAATCGAAACGTCCAAAGGTGTGCTGTCCATTACGACTACCATTGAAGATTCCAAAATTAACGATATAGTTTTTGAAAAGTCCAAGGGTTCCACAGACTCGACGGCAGCTGTACAAAAATCGCCAACAACCACATCTGATATGGCAATAACGACGCCTATTTCACCACCGTCGGCTGAAGAAATTATGAACAAAGCTGCGAAAATAGCTGCCAACATAACGGAGGCTAAACTCGATGCAGCCAAAACAGATGCCACTAAAAAATCAGCGAGTATGGCAATAGCGGAAGCAGTTGTTGTGACTAAATTACCATTAGTCGAAATAAAAGCGAAACCGGTAAGTTTAAAGGCACTTTAGATCCTTAATATTAAAAGATTTTTTAAGAAATTCTAGGAGCACTTCCAATTGTATAATCTTTGTTTATTTTTAAATAAAAAAAAAAATTTTTTTATTATAGAAACGCATCAAGGTGGATTGCAATCGCTCGTCTTTGGAACGTAATTTCATTACACCAGCTCGTGCCATGAGTGACTTTTTACTCAAGGCTTCGGACTTGGAGGCTTTGGCCAAAATTAAGCGTCGCTCTCCCTATGAACAAGAGCCACCCATAACAGTATTTTGGCGCAAAGATGTCGAGGCAAAAGCCATAAATATATGGGGCTCCAAAGAGAATCTCATTAAGGAATGTCTTAAGCGCGAAGTGGAACGTAAAACGCACCAACAAAGTAAGAGATACAAATCACTTATACTAAGAGTACAATTTCAGAATCTAATCGTATCGAACGGTTAAAAAGTCGAAGACTCCTGGTGCCATGAACAATACTTTTAAAAGATCTTTGCGGACGGTAAAAATATGAAAATATATAAAGGAAAGGTTTTTAGCCGACCCAATCAAAACATAGTAGGTGTTTGTCAGATTTTAGAAAAATAATAAACAAGCGTTATCTGGATCATGGCTAGTCATAAAATATATATTAACTTACTTAAGTCCCACAACATTCCATTAAGCAATAAGGGAGGACTTATTTCAAATCAGTGAGCTGTGACCAAGACTTAATGTTTAAAGCCTTCTCCAACTACTACTGCATTTTATAGAGAAGTTTTTATATGGCTTAGAAATAAATCCCTTACTCGTAAAGACTCGAAATCACCGAAGAAAAGTTTTTGGATGTTCTTACCCGGGGTTGAACCTGAACTTACTGGCATGATTGACGTGCACACTTCCGCCACAACACGTCGAGAACCGGAATTAGAATCGAGAATCAGTGCCTTGTACGTATTTATTATCCTTATTTACATCTCATTATGGAATAATTTTAAATCGTAGAGTTTAACACGCTAAAGAATGGTCCTTATTAAGGTTGAAGTCTAGCACTAGTCAAAATTTCGATTACCATAATAAGGGTGTAAACTAAAGGAATGTTTTTTTAGGCAAGTTTATTACATGACTTTTGGAGAGTAATCTTGTGCTCATAATAGACCATCAAATATTTCTAATGTTTTAGCAGAGATTTGAAACTGGGTACACAGCATCTATCCTTCTACGGCGATCCACAAATAATCGTCGCAGCAGGTAAAAAAGATGCATTGGCCTATAAAAAGTCATATTGAAAGACTCAAGCCTAGGCGCATAATAAAATAAGGGTTTTGGGGAAAAAAGTGGATCCCGCACATGATCTGAACAAGTACAACATGAAACAAAACCTTCTGGCGTAATTTCGTATTATGATAAAAATGGGAACATGGTTTTAGTTATATCAAGTTTGACGAGAAACTGGTAACAATACAACTCCAGTTGAAGTGTTTACAGTCTAATCCTGATGAGGTCAACCAGCGATTAGGTTCAACAAGGCCGCAGGAGTCGACGAACTGATAAGGTACATGATAAAGGTAGACTGTACAATCTAAAACAACCTCAGTGTAATATGTCTAATACATAAAGAGACAGCATTGTGGACTAAGTCTCATTTCCTTCATATATTAGAGCCTATCGAATCACCTAACTGAACGGTCCTCGTCAGCGTGGCACTTTAGTAACTTTCTTCTCACAATACCCCATTAAGGAATAAAACAGGAAACTTACCCTAAATTAATGAATTTTTACCCTAAATTAATTACGTTTGCCGGAAGTCGTTTCCACATACCACAGTAGGGCAAAAACCGAGTTCGATCTGAAGTGTTTAGTGCGGTCAACTGGCCAATCGATAACAAACGGGTGTGAATTTCTGGAAAGTCGCGTATTCGTGGAGAACATCCTAACGTCAGGAATAAGTCGACGGATGTCAGCGGAGCACTCACCATGGACGTAAAGATAGAACAGCGGCTTACATCCCACATTCCGACGATGCTCGAGGGAGACAATTGAGTTGGATACCCCACTGTCACCTATCAGCATCATCGCTCTCCTTTGAACACGGTCCAGTAGCTCCAAGGATGAGTTTGGAGCACCTGCCCATACATGGGAGTTGTATTTCATATTAGGACTGATATAGGTCGTAAAGATGTTGAAAATATCAGAGGTAGTGAAATATTTCTTACACCGCTTTAGAAACCCTAAACACTTCAGTGCTTCTTTTGACACTACGAATACATGTCTCGCCAAAAGAGCATTATGCATTGAATTTTCATGTCCAGAACATCAAGAGCATCGGATTGTTCAACATCCATACCACCGATAGATAATGACGACCTTGATAGGTCAGTGGATCGCTTGTGGGACAACAAGCAGCACTGCGTCTTGCGCACATTTAAATCCACTCTATTCATTCGACCCCAGTCGGAAATGGCTTGAAGACTTGGCCTATGGTTGAATGAATAAGAATGAAAGAGGTTGCGGTCATCCGCAAAGGAGTAGATTGGATTCACTGTCTGACCCAAAAGATCATCAATGAAAATAAAAAAATAAAGAGGGAGAGCGGACAGAGCCTTGTGGTACACCTGTGGTAAGCCTATGTTTGTTGGATGAGAATCCATCTACAACAACTCTTATAGTGCACCGTGCCACACTCTATCAAAGGCCTTGGAGATATCCAGAGCCACAACCTAACTCTCACCAAACTAGTGGATAGACCGACTCCAGCTGTCCGACAAGAAAGCCTTCAGGTCTCCCGTAGAGCGATTTCTACGGATGACATACTGTCGTTCACTAAACAGGTCGTTGAACTTTAGATACCTCACAAGATGGTGGTTAACCTATTGGCCGATAATTTACAGGATTATTGGCTTCACCCTTTTTATGAATTGGCTGGACGTTCGCAACCTTCCAACAAGCTGAGAAGACTCCCGCATGATAAGCAAGGTTGAAAAAGTTGCGTAATGGACGGGCTAGCGTCGAGAAGCACTTACATGTGACAAGTACCGAAATATCATCCAAACTCCGGGACTTATTTACGTCGAGATTCGCAAGAACACTTTTAACCCCACGTGTTCGAAAAAATATCTGAGGCACGGAACTAAATACGTTTCCGATCAAGGAAGAATTTCCTACAAACATTTCAGCCAATAGGTTAGCTTTATCAACCGGGTCAGTGAATGCCTGATCGTCTTTAACAAGAGTTGGGATGAATGATGAACTATCCTTTACTCTTCCTACAAACGACCAAAATCTCTTACTTCCCCTGTGGCAAGTAGGAACCTTTGTACGTAGACGTTGTTCGTGCAGAAAATTTTCAAGCCTAAGCATTCTGGCACACGAAGTTCTTGCCTGTTTAAGCAACAGTTCAGTGTTTGGCGCCAATTTCTGAACGTCTTTACATCTGACAGCATTCCAGCATGCCTGGTTAAACCAACTGTTTTTGGCTGGTTCGGCCGACATAACTTTTTTTGGAATAAATGTCTTCATTCCAGTTAACATTATATTTTGGATCATTTCAGCCGCAGCATTTACGTCGTTGTCAAGAAAGCAAAGTTTCCAATTAAATGCTGAAAAGAGTGGTTGAGCTCAGCCCAACGTGCCTTTTCGTAGATAAAAATTGTTCGCTTTGGAGCTGGTATCGAAGCGACACGAAGAGCGGAAAACGAAAGGATGCTGAAACAATGCAGTGATCAGGGTTGCCAAGAGGTGCAAGGACATTAATTTCGTACTTTTCAGGGTGCGAAGTTAAGAAAAGGTCAACACATGGAATGTGTCACTTCATTCCCTAGTTGCGTCAAGTCATTTTGGGCGGCGTATTGGCCCTCCAAAGTTGTATAGCTCGAATGCGAAAGCCAGGCGGAATTGTGGACATTGAAATCTCCAGCAAGGACGATTTCACTGTCCGAATAACTCTCCAAAACTTTCGTTATTGAATCGGAAAGGGCGTCGAAGCCGTTAAGGGAAGCCTACCTTTCCGAGCTTGGGCTTTTGTATATAAACCCAAAATGAAGTACGTGTGTTTCAATCTTGAACTTAACCCAAAGGGAGTAAAATTCTGGATCTTGTGAACATAAGTGTTGCTGGCTCTGAAATACTAATCGTTACGTACGATAGATACATTTACCACAGTCCTTGCAAATGTTGTCGATTTGCGAGTACGAGATTATCTCTAGTCATGGGATATTATGTAAATATGTAAAAATGTATAACGGATGGACATCTACTACTAACGGACCTGCAAAATTTCTTTGGATCGGTTATGGACAGTCATACTTATATTATTTAAATCAGAAGGTGATGCTGTATAGACCGGCATAATAAACAGGGTGTTTTTCCCTCACCGTAGGACAAACATAAACATACGCCCTTATATATAAGCCCTTAGGGTATACAAAATCTATAAAAAAAAACAATTTTGACACCATTTTTTACACAGTAAATATATTTCAGATATTTTTACGGTTAAACGGAGATTGCGTGACTATAGGAGAGAAATAGGCTCGAGAACAGCTGTACACGATGATGAACCAGGACTGAGAGGCAAATCAGGCAAAGTGGTTTTAATAGCCATAGTCATGTAAGTTCAATAAGATATAGTGTACTTTTTTAAAGTACTAATCATTTAAATAATTCAATTTCGCTTTTAGCAATGGTCTGAATTTTGTTTTCAAAGTTGGCGGTTGGCTGTATTCCGGCTCGCACAGTATGTTTGCCGAAGCCATACACTCGCTGGCCGATACCATCAATCAATTGATATTGGCCTATGGCATACACAAATCGACACAAATGGCCGATTCTGATCATCCCTATGGCTATACCAACATGAAATATGTGTCTTCGTTGATATCGGGCGTGGGCATATTTTGCGTGGGTACCGGTTTGTCGTTCTATCATGGCATCACTGGTCTAATGCATCCCGAACCCATGGAAAACTTCTTTTGGGCCTTTTTCATATTGGGCGGCTCACTGGTGTCAGAGGGTGCCACTCTCCTGGTGGCGATGAACGAAGTGCGACGATCGGCCAAACTAAAAGGCATTTCGTTTAAAGAATATGGTACGAGAGAACTTTAACAATATTTGTATGCAATCATATGGAATAATTTTCAAAAAAAAAAAAAACAATTTTAGTGATTACTGGCAAAGATCCTTGTGTAAATGTGGTTTTAACTGAAGATGCGGCTGCAGTGGCTAGTGTAGCCGTAGCTGCTGGCTGTATGGGCCTCTCAACATTAACAGGATCTCCTATTTATGATGCTGTCGGCTCACTTCTGGTTGGCAGTATTTTAGGAGCGGTGGCCTCCTTTATTATATACACCAATGTAGCGGCTTTGGTGGGAAAGTGAGTTCAAATAATGGATTGTTCTGATGGATTCATGGTCGGTTTAATCAAGCAAAGACCCCATTTGTAGCCAATCTACCTAAAGTGAACTTTCGAACAACCACTCTTCATTAATTTACTAAAGAACTCAATTGAAATAAGTACGTTTTTAGATCCATACCACGTGAACAATTGGAACGCATTAATGGAGAATTGGAAAGTGATGTTATGATAAGAGCCATTCATGATGTCAAAGGCATTGATATGGGCAACTCATTGGTGCGCTACAAAGCAGAAATGGACTTTGATGGCCGTGAATTGACGCGTTCGTATTTGGACAAACAAGATCTTAATGAACTGTTAAAGGTACTAAAACTTATCTGATTTTATTGTGGAATGTTATTATTCTTGTTTTTCATTTAAACAGGTGGTAAAATCATTCCAAACTACCGAGGAACTGGAGAAGTTCTTAATAAATCATGGCGAGAATATAGTCGATTTAATGGGCGGCGAAATCGATCGTATTGAAATGAAGCTAAGGGTACGTTGTCTTCCTTGTGCTTTTGTTCATGTCCATAACGATTTGTTTTTGTTTGCTCTTTTTCCTTCTCGTTTAGAAAAAATTCCCCGAAATACGTCATTGTGATTTGGAAATACTTTAAGATATTTATCTCATTTTTGGCTTATATTTCCTTTATTCAATATAGGTGATATCGCTTTAGTTATCTACGGCTTTAAGCTAAGAGTTTGTTAAGAGATTTCTTTTTGTATATCTATTGTTTTGTGCTGTATTTAAATGTAAAGTCTTTCCATGGAAAGTTTAATCAGTACTTTAAGATTATTGAGGCCTGAAATATTTATTAAAAAGAAATTTAATTGTTTTCTTTTTTTTTATAAAAGTGCATGTATACTCGAGTTTTTCTAAAACAAATGCGACAAAATCAAATGTCTTTACTTAATAACCAAGTTATAATCGACTTTAGAAACAGTTTCATGTGAACAAGACTTAAAGTTGATTTTATAGTCTTTGAGGTAGGACTTAACATACTTTAGATGAGTTTTATATATGTATAGATACAATATTATAAGTGCTTTCAAAGTGTTGATGTAAAGAAAAACCCACTGATAAATAAATACAAGAAGTATACAAAGGTCACTTATACTATTCCATTAACAATAGATAACCTCTTTACACAAATAAAAGATACTTCAACGTTTAGCTTTTTAGCGAGTTCAAAACCGATGGAACCAGCATCATTTCCACCTCATAAATGTCGGCGACTTAACATATAAAAATTTATTTCTAGTAAATGCATATTCTTCTCAAGGAGCGGAGAAGTGAGTTTTTCGGAGTCCTAACAGAAAATATATTCGGGATGAAATTAAGGCATATTTGATTTTTATATCACTTGAACTGTGTACCGATGATAGGATTCAAAGTTATTCAACTTTCTGAAAGGCTTATAATTTAAATCTTTAACAGCAATTATTTGTGATATGTTAAGTTTTTTGTAATTTTTTTGGGCTATTGGCACTACAGGCTTTCGCAATTCTATAAGTATAAATAAAGCAATACTCAGTTGAGCAAAGTGTACTAGTGTTGATCCAAACGTTTAAAAAACTAATCGTTCTTCAAATGTATAAGTATATTGCAGATTAGATTTTTGGTCTAAGTCAACTTACAAACTTTTCGCGCAGAAATTCCAAGAAACTGAGTGATAAGATCAATAAGCCTTCGTTTAGGTCGTCCAGTCGCATATATACGTTGTGATCCACAGCAACAGAAAATTTCCTGATGATAACGTATGTATGGCCAGAATTATAACATGGCCTTAGGCAATAAGAAGTTTTGCAGGACAGGTTCTCTAATGTTTTATTAGAGAACCAGTCGCTTGAAACAATGGTCTTATTGCGCCCTTCCTTGGTCCAAAAAACCAACGTGTGCCATATTTCATCACGATTCGATGCAATATGTGGCTTCTAGAGCAAGACACGAAATCGGATGAACACATATGTGTGAGAGCTATAACTAAATCTTAACCGATTTTTCTTAATTTCTGTTATGTTCTTCTTAAACAAACAGAAACAAATAATGTTGTTGCATCCAAGTGTGGTGCAAATTATGTTGTTGCATCCTAAACAAATTATGTTGTTGCATCCAAGAGTGGTGCAGGGTATTTACAGTTGGTCGCCGTTGTGTGGTGGTTAGTGTGCACGGCTATCATACGAACAAACCCAGGCTCAACTCTGGGTACGAACATTTAACATTTTATCAGCGGCGGTTTTCCACCGCTTTAATGTTGGCTACTGTATGGGTAATAGATTAAACTTTAAATTATGGTAAACGGTAGGTCCTGGTCAGTGAGTAAAATAATTAAATAGTGCAAAGCTTAGTGATTTGAGAGAAGCTTCTCATTGTTCCTTATTGTGATGTTTTGGAAATTAAGTAAATGATGAAAAATAACATTTCAAATTAATTTTAAATTAATAGAACAAAAATTCCTTAACAGAAATAGCTATAGAGTAAAAAAGGTATGATCAAAGATTGAGAACAAATTTTTTCCAGCAGGTTAAAAAGGAAAAAATTAAATGAATACCACATAGGTCTCTACAGCCTTTAAAATCAAAAAAAAAACAAATTACTGATACTCTTTGTGTTGCTTCTTGGAATGTTGAGAAAGATATAAAAGGTATATATTAAAAAAAATTAACAATGTCTTTTAGAACACCAATCTTTTTATTGAGAACAAAAGTTGATTATTTTTTTTTTGTATTCCATACCCTTTAAGTGGTAATCCTTAAAAATCCGTATGCCTCGTTAATCAATATAAAACTTCACGACATCACTTCAGGCAATCCAAAAAATAGGTTAAATTTAAAAGATTAAAAAATCGAAATTAGTTTACCATAGGTAAATTCTGTATATATTTTCTTTGTGGTTACATCAAGGAATTCGAGACAGAGAATTAAAACTGATCTGATTTCTATATTCAAAATTGACAACCGTTATCAGGGCACTATGTGCGTTTGTTGTAGCGGCACCATATGCAACAAAAACAGCCCCATTATTAGAAACCTTGCGCAAATTTGGTAATAATGTATAATCCAATAAAATCTGGCCCCATTAAAATGGAGAGAATTTGTACAATACAGTATTAACTGCTTTTATGTCAGCCCAACTCGAATAATTTATATTTGTAGGGTTTGTAACACCTGTCCCGCTTATAAGCACTAAAAGTTGGGGAAATATTGTACAAAGACAAAACCCGGCTGTGATATCTAGAAGACTATAAGAATTCTAAAAATTCTGCGCACGCATATAAGTAGGTTAAATTTAGAAGATTAAAAAATCGGAATTAGTTTACCATAGGTAAATTCTGAATATATTTTCTTTGTGGTTACATCAAGGAATTCGAGACAGAGAATTAAAAACTGATCTGATTTCTATATTCAAAATTGACAACCGTTATCAGGGCACTATGTGCGTTTGTTATAGCGGCACTATGTGCAACAACAACAGGCCCATTCTTAGAAACCTTACGCAAATTAGGTAATGATGTATAATCCAATAAAGTCTGACCCCATTAAAATGGAGAGAATTTGTACAAAGCAGTATTAACTGCATTTATGCTTGTCGGCAATAAGCATTTATCGCTTTTATGCAGCCTAACTCGAATAATTTATATGTATTTGTAGGTTTTGTAACACCTGTCCCGCTTATAAGCTCTAAAAGTTAGGAAAATACTGTTCAAAGCTAAAACCCGGCTGTGATATCTAGAAGACTATAAGATTTCTAAAAATTCTGCAAACGCATACAATAGTTTTTTATTGCAATGGTTGTTGTTGTTGTTGTAGCGGCAACTGTGTGCCGGGGTGACAGCCCTTGGCCGAAGATTTGCTGCTTCGGGTCAATCCGGTCCATAGAACCGGCTGTCGTGGGATTGATTGCAATGGTCATTTATGTTCTTGTCCTTCACCTTATAACAAAAAGAATTACATGTCAAATATGTGCCAAGGAACAAATGTTTCATTGTCGTTGAAGGCACATGTACAATTTATTCGAATCCATCATGACTGCGCTCGTGGAGATGGAACAGAACACTAATTTACGAGGTTATTAAATTGATTTTCGATATGCCCACATTGTTGTTGATTTTGAGCCTCATTAATACATATGTTATTAAATATATAATTATTACATGCTTCCATCTAATGTTGTATTTATACATATTTACTACGAATGTCTTTACTTTCCTTTCTTTTTTCTAGCGCTACCACTGCTATTCGGCGCATCTCCTGTCTTTTGCATTCTTCCCACCTGCATGTCCTTTAGTTTTGCTTGAAGCTTCTTCTTAGCCTTATCTAATTCCTCTTCTTGTCTGACAGTCTTTGCCGGTTTAGGATGTAAAAATTGTTTCCTTTCGCTTTTCTTAACAGCTTCCCCGCAGCCATGTATCTCCGGCAGACCATGTTTGAAGCAGAATCGTTTTTGACAATGCTCACAGGTTTGTCCCATTAGATTTGTTTTTGCTTTACAACGGGAATAATCACAAAGATTATCAACGTCTTTGACGGCTGTTAATACATCATCCAACTTCATATCGACTACTTTGCTGGGGATTTTTTCGAGCAATTCCAAGGTGTTGTTGGTTCCATAATCTGGTTTCTTTCCAGGTTTGGCAGGTGGAAATAATGGAGGGCCTTCATGAGCGGCGGAAGATGTGACAGATGCGTTTTCGGATAGACTTTCGGATTTTGTATTATTGTCTACAATAAAAATGAATGTATTTTTCAATTAATCTTGTATATATATTTGAAGCCAAATCTTTAATCTTACCCGACATGTTAAGGCCTTCAAGGTAAGATGTTGAAATGTTTGTTTTTTTGCATATAGAAACATATGATTTTGACATTTATTATTGCAAAAGTGTTTGCATTAGGCCTGTTCGTCTTAACTTGCTTAACAAAAAACTGCGTTCCCATAATATATAATAGTAGTGTTTTTAGTTATGGCTCGACAACTAAGACTGGATGGCGAAACCGCAATAGTTGTCATTTGATAATAAAAATTTCAATTTTGGGCATGTCTACAGAAAAAGCACTGTTGTACTCGAGTCTGAAAAAACATTTAGAAAAATAATTTGTTGTAACCGTTAAAGTAGTTCGTCTGGTTGGAGACTTATACTCGGTATTATCAGACATTGTACCAAAATTACTACAAAAAATAAAATTTACTACTTTTCTAATTATTTTTTAAATACTATAGTTTCTGAAATGGCATTTTTAGTTAACAAATGACTTAACTATTGCCGTTTAAGTACGAAGTCTGAAAGAGGCTTATACCCGATAGTTATAAAGACAAACTACTAAAACTGTTACAAATAATTAAATTTACTACTGTTGAATTTTTTTTATACTTGTCTTTCTAAATTTGCATTTTTTGTAAACAAATGACTTAACTATTGCGATTTTGCTCTCCAATCTTAGTTATCGAAACTTAATCAAAAACTCTACTAAAATGGCATTTGCACACGCGAATGAAATATACTGAATTTTATTTTCATTGGATTTCAGCTGCCATTTTAATACAAATTGTAATAGATTTCGACACGAAGTCTAGTATATGTGGACTTTAGACGTATATGCGGAAATAAATAATTAAATGTTAGTTTATGTAGCGATCGGTTGATCGCCAAATTCCACTATTAGGGATTGTTTACAAAATTAAACCATAAATTCGTATATAGCTTCTCCGATTTTATCTGACAAAATTTCAAAAAGTATCACAAAACCGGAATTTAGTCCAAAAAAGTGTCATTTAGTTTTTTAAATACAGGTGGCACAAAAAGTGACAGCTTTTTTAGTGTTTATTTTACGAATACTTGCTTATCGGGTAAACTGGAAGTAAAATAAATCATCTGATCCTAGACTTTATGTTTGCAAATGGTAGACAAAGCGTTTTTTAACTGTGCGAATGGCGCTTTTAGATGATAAGGCTTTATCTTTGCATTAAAGAAACGGGTTTTTATGAATGAATTTACTTGACTTGTCTGTTCGAAATTTGAACAAGATCAGTTTTAATATGTGGCTTCTTGAATAACTTGGGCTCATAGTCCAATAGGGCAAAATTATATAACCAGTATTATAAACTATGCGGTATTAACATCACAACTTATGTGTGTGAAAATGTGCCTTATTACTGAAGATGGTTTTATTCGAAAATTGTTTTTCATTTTCATAATAAGCCTGAATATCTTTAACGCGTGGCTCGCTTGTGTATCTTTCCATTGTTCAAATTGAGTTAGTCTGAAATTGAGAAATATCACATGAAATGCAGAATAAAAATTACGTTTAGGTGTGGTTCACATTCAACATCGGCAACTAAAAAGTAACCACCCTTTAGTTATTCAAACAAAGAAGATACAAATTTTAAGGGATTTTGGTATGTAGTCATGGACCAAAAAGGAGCAACACCACCACGGTTGGTAACTTATCCCTCAATATTTAATAAATATCGATCCTCGTATATGGATTATAGGGTGACAAGATTATAATTCGGAAAAACTTTCCATCGAGGCTATTGACATTTACTTAATTCGAATGTGGTGTTTTTTAGCGCACCACAGAGCGCTAAAAAACAAACACCCTCATTACAGTTGTCGTTGTCAATATTCGGCCAATGCTAATTTTGCCCCAATTAAAAAAAACACAAGCCGTATTTCGATTAAGGGCGATTGTACAAACGTTCGGTTAGATAGTGTATGTAAATAACTTTTTAACGTTGGCCGATTTTTTTATTTACTACCAACGTGCAAGATTTAAGAGTCCGAGCTTAGTTCGTTTGACTGCTCGTCTCACACATGCTATTTCCTGCTATTGAAGAAAAACAATTAATTGTTGGAAATTAATTTTTGTCCAAACTGACCGATATATTTTCCTTAATTTTTTCTATTGACGTTATGTGTCTATTTTTTATCTAAAATTTTAAGAGTTTTGAAAAAAACCGACATTTCCATTTTTGACTCATATCAAACCATTTGTTTTTCCCCTATTGCACTGGCGGCCGATTTGCGCCTAGTCACTAGTCGGCTTCTATCTCTGCTACTTGTCATCACTCTCAGCTGATCGTCGCAGTAGTTTGTTTTCATTTATTTTATTTGTTGCTTTTATTTTTACAACAATCACAAGTGGTTTTATTAATGCACAAATTAAACTACTTTTACTTTTTTACTAATTGTTAAAAAAACATTAAAAAGATGACAGAGGATGCTAGCAAAGCGGAGGATAAGATTCACACCACCATACAACAGGAGTACAAAATCTTGGCGGAATAGTAAGCATACAAATGAACAATTAAATACGTATTTCTTCGGAATAAAATAATAAATACTTTCTTCATTGCCTTTTTCGTTTTAGTAAAATGGTAGAATCTGAAAAGGTGGGTGGCGTGTACGTTATTCCTTCTTTTGGCAATTCATTATGTGAGTATAGATTTATGCTAAATTCATAGCTTAGCTTATGACAAATTTTTGGCAAAGTGCAGTTAAGGGTTGTGACTGGCAATAATACTCATCACCTAGAGACGATTGTTATTATATGGCAAAAAGGCGTTCGAACTCCTAAACCAGATTTTCTCAATTTCATAAGAGTTAAATTAAAATAAGGAAACATTGCAAACTATGTGGGCCGAGGTTTGTAAACACACTAATACCTTACAAAAATAGGCGTGAATGATCTTTAGGGATATTTTACAAGGAGGTAACTCGCATTTTTATTTATAAAGTGCTTGTTTTAAAACTTCCCCATGTTCATAACACTATAAATGTTATAAAAGCACTTTGGCCTTGGACGTGCTTTCTTAAGATTCCCATAGGAAGTACTCCCACACCTACCTGAGACTTAGTCCTTCCAGCCTGCGCTTTTTGTGGTAGCTATCTAATCTATTATACTTCTGTATAGAGCGTTTGTTTTACCGACATATCGAAAACAACGCAATCTTTGTCCTTTGATAAATGTACATTCCGCCCACGCAGCTGCAGCCGTTTTTCGAAGGAGTTTCTTTTTGAAAATACAGCTTATCCGCTTTTATAAGCAACCAGGCTTCAATGCTATATAGAAGCAAATGATCCTTGTCTTTTGACAAAGGGCTCTGTTTTAAAGCTGTTTTACGAGCCCCGTACTAAAATTGTTATACTACGTTTATGTCTTAAGACTATTTTAAAGCTGCAAAAGGGATTGTAGGTCAAACATGTAAAAATAATAATTTTGTGGAAGAATTAAGAGCCTTAGCCATTTAAAATTTTAGATTGGAATCGGCTGTAAAAAAAGTACTCGTGATCTGTTCAAATTTCTGGTTTTATTGATAAGGTTGAACTTAGTCATTTAATAATGGAACACAATCTGATGCGATTTCGCTTCGCCCAACGGTCTGAAGATTTTTTGGCAGGAGCTGAAGAATTTTATTAAAAAATCGTGTTTTCAGCTAAAGCTCATTTTCGTCTCGGTGGATATGTCAGCAAAATTTCCGCTTATGGGGTTCAGAGAACCCACACACGTGAGAAGCCAATGCATCCACAACGAGTCACTGTTTGGTGGTAATTTTAGGCTGGCGGCATCATTGGACCACTTTTCTTCGATTATAAGCCAGTAGTCGCCGTTACTGTCAACGGTGAGCCTTGCCGCTCCCTGTTCAACTAGTTTTTATTTCCAAATTCAAGAGAATGGCATGGGCGACATTCGGTTATAACAAGGTGGAGCCACATATCACACAGCTCACTCTACCATTGATATTTTACGCACTGTTTTTGGAAATCGAATAATCAGCCGAAATTGTGATGTCAATTTTCCGCCTTGGAGCTGTAATTTGACCTCTTTGGTTTTTTTCTGTGGGGAGCTGTTAGGGATTATTGTTACGCGAAGCATCCAAAGACAATCGAAGCGTTGAGCTATGAAGATCGAAGTTGCCATTGAAGAGATTCGACCCGAAACAACCGAAAATGTACTGAAAAATTAGGTTGATTGGATGAGGTACTGTCGAGCCAGTTCTGGTTGTCATATGAAAGATATTGTGTTCAATTATTAAATGGCAAAGTTCAACCTTTCTAATAAATCCAAAAATTTGAAAAAATTATCAGTATTTTTTTAACAGCCGATTCAAATTACTTATAAGATCTTAAATTGCCTACCCTGTATTAAATAATAAAATGTAGTAGACAATATATTTAGAAAACGTTCTCACTACCTTGAGATCTACGAGTATTTCGAAAATTCTTACAAAATTATTAGGTTAAGTACTTGAAAAACATGTAAAATGTTTAAAATCCTTCTAAAGTTTACATAGTTTCAAAAGTTTATGTTTATCTGTCTGATTACCTATGAATATTGACTAAGCACTTATTTGTGTCTTCTCTCTAACGCTTTTATTTTCAGTTTTAAAAATCTTGATCCATTCTGAAAATGATGGCATATTTTCTATTAATCACGCCTCTTAAACTGCACCCTCAGCCAAATTGAATGAAATCTTTTAATCTCTCTATTATTACTCATTTTTCAGTATGGTATGGTGTAATATTTGTAAGGCAGGGATTTTATGAAGAGGGCGTTTTTCGCTTTAATATATCGCTTCCCGATAAATTTCCAGAAGACAAGACAGTACCGGTAAGTTATAGCACACCGTAACAAAATATTATTTTTCTCTTGAACAACTCAGTGACACATCAACATCCGTTAGTCTAAAACCTTCGAAATATGTGTCTAAATAGTAAAAATATATACCGAAGGGCTTTAATGTGTTGACACTTTGATAATATTTCATTTTCGTAAATTTTTAACAAATATTTCATTGAGTTTTAGACAAACGGAAGTTAAGAAAATCGCAGCGTGAGAAAAAAAGCTTCTGTGTGTTTAGAATTTTAAGGTTCGGGCACGTTAAAACTTCTTTAAAGCTGCGTATTTTTCAACATCCCGTAATCAAAGGACCATTCAAATAAGTGTCCAAAACATAGAGTCAATGTATGGCATGGCTTTTCATTGCTGAGACTCCAATGTCATTTGCTTTGGTAATTTTCAACATATTTTCCACTGAGTTTTGGACAACCGGAAGTTAAGAAAAACTTAGCATAAGATAAAAAGTCGGTGTATGAAAACCAACATTTAGCACTCTCGACGCGTTTTTTAATTTTGTACCGCCCGCAATGTAGACTATAAAATGTTATATTCGGTGTACGAGCGCCTGAAGCTCTAGAACCGTTTGGCACCAAACTTATCCGTCGGAAGGTTTCTCTTTATGTTTTAATAGATGACGTTGTTTTCTTGACAAAATAAATTACTTAAATAAAACAAACGAGCTAAACATACAAACGTAAATTCACGGCACGGCACACAAGTTGACATAGTCAACTAAACTCTTTTAACAACACACGCTCACGTTGTAAAAGAAATCGATTGATGGCTCTCGATGTGGAGTCTCTTTAGAGGTGGCAAGAGTGAGTTGTATTTTCGTGGGCAATTGTGTGAAGAAAACTTGAAAAGTAAGGTTTACAACAGTAGTTCTCATTCGTTTGGGGCGAGCCTGGCCTTATAGAGTTCGGTTTCACTTTCAACAATTGCAGCAAAGCTTTCTGAAGAGGGTTGTCACGGACCCGAAATCATGATAAAATCAGTGTGCAGCCGCGAAAATCAATGTCACTTTGCCATTTTGTTAAAAACTTGTCTTCTATTTAAATATAGAAGCAAGAAGTCTTGAGCCGGTTATTCCCTGTTCAATGTGTAAATGAAAATAAATTTACTGATATAATTTGGAACCGATAAAGTCGAGAAATGTCCAAATAATATTTAGACAAAAATTTTAAAAAACGTACTTTTGATAATTACAAAAAATTTAATTAATTCCATATAGCCAATGAAGAAAAACCGATACGGATTTTTTTAAATATTAATATTCAAATACTTGTTTTCTAGCGAATTTCTGATTAATCTTATACCAAATCGTAGTTATAAATAGTTAAGTGATTTTCATACTATCGCCTTTGTATCATTCCAGACAGTTATTTTTCAAAACGAGATGTTTCATCCTCTGATATGCCAATTCACCGGCACGTTAGACCTTACTTATGCCTTCCCCCACTGGCGTTGTGGCGAAGATCACATATGGCAGCTACTAAAGTATATACAGGCAATTTTTATTGACCCCGTTGAAAGTCTGCGCACATCAACGGCCGCAAAATGGCAAAATAGTGAAGCTGCTGAGTTATTAACGCAAAATCGTGCCGGCTATATAGCGAAAGTTAAAGAATGCGTTAATGTCAATAAGGAACATCTATATGATGAGCCACCCACAGACGATCCACATTACATAACATTCGAACAGTACAATGAGGAAACCCATGGCCCCGTAAAACAGCGTATAAGAGAGGGTAAAGAACCTGCCTCAGCGACGGCGTCAAGTCCAACGGCTTCCGCCTCTAAAGGCTTATCCTGGGTAAAGGAAGGTGAATATGCGCCTTTAAGTATGGAGTAGTATAGAATCAATTTATTACCTCTTTTTTTTCTAATTATATATACAATTTTTCTTTTACTTACAAATTATACACACATGTAACAAATTATTTGACTATATAAGCAATTATGTTTTAAACACTACTAGATTATTGTATTTCCTTGTTAGAGTTTACACCATAACGTTTTGTATTAGAAATCCAATTATTTTGTAATAAATGTTTTTTATCCCTCCAATTAATATGAGACGGACCCCGGTGTTCGCCTTGTTCAAACTCAAAATATTTACTCAGCTCTATAGACAGCTTGGAGCGTATCAAACCGATGCTGCCCACTTTTGGCCAAGCCGGATGATATACTCTGCCCGTTTCGGGATTCATATAGATTTTTTCTGGTTGAAAGTCGATTTGTAGAATATCACCAGCATGATTATATTGCAATTTATCAGATCCACTTGATCCTTCAACAACATGCGTGAAAACTATGGGCGTATCATCACATCTGATAAAGTTACGTTCCCGGCCACACAGTGATAGATAGGGAAACTCTTCGCGGTAACGTTTTGTTTCATTAAACTTGACTCGATCAAAGAAAAATTTTAAGAATTTTTTCTCTTTGAAACACGAAGTGAAATTTTTCATTTTTGCATCGTCCAGAAAGAGCTAAGGATGGACAACTAATGTTTAATGTTTTATTGGTTTTAGTATTTGATATGATTATACCATTCCTTCGTGGTCGATGTAATAAAAATATTCTCGTATTTTTGGTTCCGGTTCCTGCCCTTGTACATAAGAAACATAACGTTGATGTTGTAGGTGTAACGGATAGTTTTTAAAACTGAATTTATATAGAATTCTTTTCAGAAGCATTCTACGACTAGTGTTTAGTAAAATAAAATTCAGTTGTCAGAAAACAGCTGTTTGATTACGTCGAATCTCGACGACGTGCGAGATGCCCTATGCGAAAAGAAGAGTCACCGCAGAACAAAGCCTACATTAAAGACATTAAAATAATTAATGACATGAATGGTAATGACTTCATCTTTTTATGTGAAAATGTGTTAAATTCCAATTAAAAAAATTTGAGAACTTCAAGTGAAAAGAGGTTTGTATCTATAACTGAAAAAGACTACGTAATTGTAAACAATTTTTTTTATTTTCCTGTTCAAAAATGTAGAGTGGGCCAAATACAACTTTCTTTTTATATGTGGAGACAAATTTAATTTTTTTTCTTAGTATTATGCCTTTACAAACACTTCCATTAATTATGGCATCCACCTCCTTTTAGCGGCTACCTCGGCTGACTTTGCAGTAGCGCATGTTGTCATTATATTTTTCCAAGACCATGTCTATTATTTCACAGAAAAACATACCAAAGATACATTTTAAAAGCGATTTATGTTCTTAATGTAAACGAACTAAGCTTTAGGCGTTAATTTAAATCTATCTGCAATTTAAAGCCTGGTCCCTTCGAAAATACTCAATAAATTTAAAGAAAAATTAATGTGATTTGGCCCTTTTGATAAATTGAAGTTGTACGCTCGAGTGATTTGGATACGTGAAGTCGATAATTTAAACTCGGTAATTTCCACTTATTTTACCTGTGTGTATATGGTGCCCTAACCGATGCTATTGGATTTGGGCGAGAACTAGAAAAAAAGGAAGAGAACAACATTCGGCAACTCCTGTCACATTAAGCGCGGCAAGGATAACTGTTGCTTTCCTACGCCCTCAGAAAGGGCACAAGGGCCGATTGCTTTTCAGCTCTTTACTATCGAAATTGCATTGGACGATGATACATTGAAGCCACTCGAAACATTTCTAATTTTTTTTTCTTAAATGATTTTTTGTATATTTCCCAAAATTGCGTGAAATAAAAATTACAATTTATTTTCCTTTTCCTCTCGGCTATTTCAACTATAAGGGTCATATTCATACAAATTAACTGCAGATTTAAAATTCAAAAAATTCCCGAAAATTATGTGAAATAAAAATTAGAATTTATTTTCCTCTCCCTCTCGGCTATTTCAACTACAAGGGCCATATTCATACAAATTAACTGCAGATTTAAAATTCAAAAAATTCCCAAAAATTATAATTAAATTCATTTTTATTTGAATTTTCCTGCGGTTATTACAACTCTTAAGCCCATGTTCATAAAAATTAACTGAAGATTTAAAATTTAAATTTTCTTCATAAAAATGTATTTTAAACCTATTTTAAGTTAATATAATATGGGGTTTATTATATTTAAATTTGGTAATTTAAACTTTTTCTGTGGTCCCTTGAATTTCAAATTATCGAGATTAGACTACATTTCCTTTGTGTAAGTAAGGTAAATTAATTATCTCAGCAACTCGTGAGGTGCCCTATGCCAAAAGAAGGGGCATAGAGGATACCTTGACTCTTCCTTGACCTCTTAAAACCCGTTCATTGGCCTGAACCGAAATAAAGCAAAGTTCTCTTGTTTTGATTACAGTAATAAAGCTGATATGAATGAAAAAGAAATATATTAAAACAATTCAGAATATAATACTGGGTGATCAGTATAAGTAGGGATCGGAATTATATGCACTAAAAACGTGTTTTAAGCACTTAAAAAATATAAAAAATCAAAAAATATGCACCAAAACATTACAAAATATGCGGTAAATAAAGAAAATATGAGCAAAAATCAAAAAATTTGCAAAACAAGAATAATTAATAATTTAAAACGCAGCATAAAGGTGTTTTGGTAATTTAAATTACTATTAAAGTGTAGATTATTTTAGGATCATTTATAAGCAAATTCGTGATCTAAAAAACTTAAATGTTCGTATTTTTATAGTTGACTTTATTTAATTTAATGATTGTGGTTTTATTTTTTTTTTGTACATGACCTCAATCCAGACAATTGAAAAAAATATACTTAAAAAAATATTTTTTCAATTGTCAAAAGGATATTGGAATTTGTTTGGTCTCAAAAATGTTACACTTTGTAAACGAGAGTATAGAACTGACGGTAATACTAATTTTCTACGCCCAAACTAATACCAAGATCATTTGCAATCTTCTGAAATCCAGAACTATTGTAAAGAATGGTTGCCTGTAACACCTTCTTATACTTTAACTGATTCTTATAAATCCATAATTTAAATATGTAAATGCAAATTGTAATTTGAGACTCATTTCATTAACTGTTTTATTGATTTATTTATTTTATTTATTTTATTAATTCATATAGTAATACAAAAGCCCACAGGGCCAAAAAACCCGTATTACATAGAAAAACATTCCCAAATAGAAAAACTTAAAAACTAGAATAAACTTTAATAATAAAAATGTATAATTAAATACAATTGTAATTTAACGCGATTGGCTCCCCAGCCATATTTACATTAAGTAGAACAACAACAAAAATAGAAATATAGTCCAGATTTGTACAAACGAACCTTAGTCAAGTTGTTGGCAAACATGTTTTATATCCATGGAAATAAAAATAAAATTATGAATATAATTATTAAGGTGTAACTGATATAAAGTAATCAAAGAGTTTAAGACGAAATGCATTATTAGAGTGAGAAAAAACTCGCAGTTCAATAGGCAATTGATTCCAGCACCTGGCTACCCGAACAACAAAAGACTTTTCAAATATAGAATTAAAAATTCTAGGTATAACGATTTGAGTATTCCTACTAGAGTGCGAAAAATAGAACGAACTGCACAGTGGAACAGGCACACCACTTTTAATAACCTAATAGAACTGAAATAAAATCCTATGATTAACGTATTCAGTAAATGACACTCCTAAAAATCTTCTAACAAACGCAGATACATGTTCACGCCTATGAACATTATATACAAACCGAGTAACAGTGTTCATAATACGCCTTAGTTTAAGCAAATTATATTCGACTGTACCCGACACTACCTCTAGTCCATACAAAATTTGTGGCATTAAAAGTGCATGGGCAAGCCTACATTTAACCCATGGCGGCAAATAAATATTAGTCGAATACAACCTGCGCAAAATACCATAAATTCTACAATGGACAGAGTCAATATGATGTCCAAAATTAAGTTTGCTATCAATTATAAGACCTAAACATTTATGACGATCAACAAAATCAACTCTGACTTGCCCCACAAATATGTCCATGTCAAAACCAAGAGTACCAAACATCATTGCTTTTGTTTTTAAGGGATTAATCAACAAAGAATTACGAGAAGTCCATCGTAAAGTCTGATTTAGACAGAAGTTAATTTTTCCTTCTAAAGCATGACAACTATCCCGACCACCACTGAATAGAAGTAAAACATCATCTGCATATAGAAATATGCTGCACATGTATGACTCCAGACACGCAGAAAAGTCGTTTATATACATTATAAATAGAAGAGGCCCTAAAACCGAACCTTGCGGTACACCAGACATCAGAGTAAGAACACTAGATTCAATACCATTCATATCCACAAACTGAGATCTGTGACTTAGGTAGGACATTACAAGTCTACAAGCCGAGCTCGAAAAATTAAAATGATTTCGAAGTTTTTCAATCAAAGTACCATGGCAAATTGAATTAAATGCTTTCGACAAATCTAAAGACACTAAGACACTTAATTCATTGTGATTCATATTATTACGTATGGTGTCTGTAAGGTGCAAAAGTAAGGATGTAGTGCTATGCCCTTCACGAAAAGCATACTGCGAATCAAAGATTTTAACCCTAGAACAGAGCAATATCTGGTTCTTTAAAATATATTCAAAAACTTTTGATAAAACAGGTAGAATCGATATGGGCCTTAAGTCGTCGGGGCCAGAAATACTTGTTGATTTCGGTATTGGTACTACTCGTGCTGTCTTCCAAGCTGTAGGATATACAGAGGTAGTCAAAATAAAATTGAAAAGATGTAAAATTAGATCAGATATGTAGGGAAATATAATCCTCAAAAACTCAATAGAGACTTTATCGATACCGACAGACTTAGATCTTACCTTCCCCACAGCCTCTGAAACATCATCAATACTGACACAAGAAAAAGAAAACCTGAAGCCATCATCATCAAAAGGCCCATAGTCAACATACGTTTGAACGGCAGATGTCACACTACGAGCAAAAAAGTCATTAATAGTCTCAACATCACCATCATAACATATATCATCTCTTCCTATGCAGCCTGCCCCCCTAAGAATGCGCCAAAACCCGTCAGTATTTATATGATTGAAATATCGCATATAATGCTTTCTTCTTTCTCTACGAATGGTAGATTTTACCTTGTTGCGATACTTACAAAAAATTTTCCATCTCTCGTGGCTGCTATCAATTTGATATGCACTATATGCTAAATCCCTTAAAGACTGCGATAACAAAACATCCTTCGACTTCATATAACAATCATTTCTTGAGCGTATTTTTCTTCTAACCACAGGAACGAAAGCATAAAGCTCTACAAAAAGAGAAGAAATGATTGAAAACTTATTATCAACACCAACAGCAGTAAAAAACGAAAACGAATCAAAACTAGATAAATAACGCAATAACCCGTCTAAATCAATGTTCTTATAATCGTGATACTCCACATATTCCTCTAAGAGATTCAAATTGATATCAATTGATGCAAAAATGAGTGCATGATGGGATATAGAAGGACATTGAACCTGATTAGTATAATGTGTCATCAAATTATTACTAACCAACATAAAGTCTATTAGTGATGATGTTCTATGAGTAACATCAAAGTGTGTAGGTCTAGAATTGTGTAAAACTGATAGATTCAATCTTGTACCCATCGAACGAAGTAATATTGCCCTTGATGTATTGAACATATTACTATTGAAATCTCCTACAACTATTACATTGGAATATTTCAGGAAAATATCATAGTGTAATTCCTCAAAAGCCGCAAGGTCACCCTGAGGAGGTAAGTAGACAACACCAAATAAAACTTTAGCACAACCACTATACAATTCAAGAAAAAGAGACTCACATTTCCCCAAAACAGAAGTTTTAAACACGACTTTATGCCTAAGTTTATTTAACACATAAATTCCAACTCCACCTCCTCTTGAGCCTCTACGGTCGTTTCTGTAGAATTTAAACCCCGGAATATAAACTGCACGTGCAGGAACATCTGATTTCAGCCATGTCTCAGAAATACCAATAGCATGAAAACAAGAGCCAGACAAAATTGACTTAATTTCATTAAATTTAGTACTATTATGAGAAGGTTTCATACTTTGGCAATTTAAATGAGCCACATTTAATTTACCATCAAACGTACGTAAAATGGAGTTTATATGAGAGTTTGTACTAATCACAGGACCAATATTTATATCAAAAGACATTATCAAATAATAATGTAAATGTAGTGGGGAACCAAAAGATATAAATTAAAAGTATAAACAGATTTATATTAAAACTGAAATCCAAAAACATACGTATCTATTAATTCAAATAACACAGCTGATCATAAGTAAGTTTAGATTAATATACTAAATTGGAAAATATAATTTAAAAAATGAAAATTTTAGAAGTAATTAAAAAAGACCAAGATTTAACGGGATGATATATATAACAAAATAAGGTAAAAAATCTAATAATTAAGAAAAATGTCGTTAAATCAGGGTAAAGAATTAAAAATTCATAAATAGAAAAAAATCCGAGTCTAATCAATATTATTAGTGTTGAGAAGAGAAGCGCACTCATTAGCATTCCGGACAACTTCATTACCATCCGCAAGAATTAACTTAGCTCTGAGATTGTCTGCATTGAGAACTTTAAATTTAGTAACGATTTTTTTTCGAAGCAGATTTTTACAAATTATGTTAAGTTTTGCAGCAGCAGGAGAGTAGTGGTCATTGAGATATACTCTATTATCCAGGGCAGGGCCATCAGTATCAATCACATTACTAACTTTAAGAGAGCGTGTTCTAAAATATTCTTTCATAATGCCATCACGAATTTCCACACAATTAAATTTAACCAAAATAAGTTTACGATTGCGCATATGGCAAACATGGTTAATATCTCGCCTCTGCACCGCAACTTTATAAAAATTACCCAGAGCAATAACAGCACCAACCAGATCTTTCAATCCTTCAGGTAAACCAGAAATGATAACATCAGCACGGTTAAGTCTGCGATGTAAAACATTATTTTCAGTCTCCAATGTGGAAATTTTAGATGAGGAAGAGGAAGCAATATTATCAATTCGCACATTACACTGAGCAATATCAGCCTTTACTATAGCTTTAATCCTCTCAAGATCATTCAGACAATAAGTCATCTCAGATTTAATCCTCTCAAGATCATTCAGACAAAAAGTCATCTCAGTTTTAATCTCATCAAGAACTGTTTTAATGGACGTCTGCTCAGTTTTGTAAGCAGCAAAAAAATCATCAAACTTCTTGTTAAGGCTTCGAATGTCATCCACCATACCACTACGTTCATCGCCATCATTCAGCTTGGATTCACAAGATGAGCAGATAAAGAAAGAAACCTTAACGGATTTCAACACTGAAAGGTCTTTTTCAGAAACCTTGGCGCAGGAAGCATGTAACCAGTGGGCACAAATTCTGCATTTAACACTACCACTTTTGGCAATAGCAACATTGCAGGCTCCACAGATTGTTTTGGCAGCACCCGGCATAATGACAGTCAAAAAACAGAAGCACCAAACAAAAGCAGCAACAATATAAAGTGAGATTAGCAGCGAAGGCACGCACAAAGCATAAAGCAAAGGCAACACAGTTAGTTTTCTTCCAGCAGCAACAACAAATTAAATGCAAGTCAGTCTCAAAACAGGATTTTTAATTTTCTTTTAATTTGAATCTTTTTCACTGAATTTTATAAATTTTAAAGAGCTTGAATGTATAAAAAGCAATAGACAACAACAATTGATAGTTGCCAATAGTTAAGAACAAGAAAAATTATTAAATGATCAACTGCTCTATTAAACGCGTGTCTACTCAGGCATAGGGTTGCCAAGTCATTTATTTTTTTGACTTGTTTTTTTTCGTTGGCATACAAATTTGAATTTCTGAAAAAATATGCATAAAGGTTTTTTTGAACGAAGTATGCATTAAAATCTTTAAAAAAAATAAATATGCACAAAAATGATTTTTAGTTGCATTTGCAATAACAAATCAAAGGCATTTTACGGCAAAAAGATTGATTCGCAAAGATATTAGCTTAAAGTTTTTTTAAGACTGGGGACAACAAATATATAGGGTGATCCATCTAGAGGTATTTTTTCAGGACAAAAAAATATAAAAATTCAAATCAAGTGTGGAATCTTTATTGGTAATTTGAAAAGACATTTTATGGCATTTATTTTTTGAATATAACTTCCTTCAAATGTTGGCCGCAACTACGCCTCAGGGTGTCCATTCTGAGGGTGCAATTTTGGATGACGCAATCGAGCATTTCGACCGGTATGGCGTGAAAATTCAAATGCGGCCATTTTGTTTGTTGACTTTGCCGTTGAGCCAGAAATGGGCCTCATCACTGAACAAAATTTTGGTCGAAAACAGCGGATCATCCCGTTTCTCATCGAACGCTCATTTCCATAATACAGTTACCAACATTTGAAGGAAATTATTTTCAAAAAATAAACGCCTTAAAATGTCCTTTCAAATTACCAATAAAGATTTCACACTTGATTTGAATTTTTATACTTTTTTTGTTTTGAAAAAAATACCTCTATGGATGGATGGATCACCCTATACATTTGCACCAAATTCTGATCTGTAATAATAAGCATCTTTAAGGCTGTAGAATAAATCTTTTGTGTATGTATTTATCCGATATATTATGCAAGTTTATACTTACATATATACTTTATTTAAAAAACTGTAGGTATGTATATGCGAAAAATTTAGATTTATTTGTAGTATACCACAATTTACAGAAAATCTGCAATCTAAAGTAAACAAAGGATTACAACTGTCGAATTTATTGAGTGCAGATGCCGAATTTATTGCATTGCATCTCACATTGACATCTGATGACAGTTTTCGTTCGTAAACACCCAACAATATTATTTTTGCATTAAAATGAAAGGATATTTTAATTTTTTTTCGTAAGGCGACTTTCATCCTATCGACCTATTTTGGCTTTGGCATTAATGCTTTGTACTTTAGTTTTTCCTCCTCGAAATTATTTTCTGCGTAGGGCCAGTACAGAGTTTTCTTTTAATCTTTTATCTTTATTAGAAACACACTGTGTGTACATGAAAACAAAGCAAAATGTTTTGATTATCCCTAAAGAAATTTACGTTCCCATATAAAATATTTGTACATACACTTTGAACAGGAATTGACCAGCTCAAGACCTCTTGCATCTATATTTAAATAGACGACAAGTTTTTAACAAACTCAAATAATACAAAATAAAATTTAACTAAGGAGTCATTTAAGTGATGAAGGGTGAACAAAATTCGTTAATCGCTATAATAGAAAATACAACCCTACGTACTAACCTTCAACAAGTGACGTTTCTACCTTGTATCAAACGTAAACAAACAACAACAATTGGATAAGTCATACAATTGCCAATACCAAGCCAAACATACATACGTAAGTAAAAGAATGGAAGATTAAAAATTAATCAAATTAAAAGGAAATAACAGAACGTGAAATGTGTTTATCAGTACAAATTGAATCAGAAAGGAATACGAACGCATGCTGATAGTAAACTTGAAGCAGAATTTTAGCAGATAGAAAAAAAGTACCTGAACGTATGTACAAGAATCTCATTTTGGCAATAGAAATACTGTTTAGGTAAGCACCGAGACATTGAAATTCCAAAACGCAAAACTGGTTTCAACAAATTGTAAATAGAACAATGATTAACCATGACTTTTGTTGTTTTTTTAGCTTGTGACACAGACGAGATCTGTGTGATTAACCGCGGACATCACCATGGTGGCCACTTCAGTGATAGCGGAACTGTGCGTTTATATTTTAACATGGAATGTGGGCACTAAGTATCCGGACGATGTAAATTTCACAGACATGCTATCTTTAAATGGCACTTCGCTTTGTCCGGGAGAGCAAAGCGTACCCGATATATATGTGATGGGCTTCCAAGAAGTCAATGTGAAACCGAAAAATCAATTTCTCAACATTTTTAACGACAACCAATGGACACTGAAGTTGCGCGAATTCCTGGCAGACAGAGATTATGTGAAAATTGAAACAGCCCAGATGCAAGGTCTGTTGATTAATGTCTGGTCTCTTGGGAAACATGTTGACCACATGAATGACATCGAGACGGAGACGACTAAAACCGGCCTGGGTGGTTTGTGGGGTAACAAGGGAGCTGTTAGCGTGCGCATGAGCCTGTACGGTACCGGGGTATCATTTGTGGTAGCTCATTTGGCGGCTCATGATGAAAATCTCAAAGAACGTGTCATAGACTATAACCAAATTCTGGACAATCATCATTATAAAATTAGAAAATATCGTACAATATTCGATCACGACTATGTGTTTTGGTTTGGTGATTTAAATTTCCGCTTAAATGGTCACGATTCTCCGGCGGACGTACGAGGTGAAGTAGAACTTGACCACTTGGATGATTTATTTACTCGGGATCAGCTACAGATGGTAAGAGAAGCTGGCAATGCTTTCTCGCTGATGAGCGAACAGAAACCAACATTCCGTCCCACCTTTAAGTTCACCGAAGGCACTTCCGAATACGACCTGAAGCGAAGGCCTGCCTGGTGCGATCGCATTTTGTATAGAGTTGAAGAGAATAAATATCCCGATATAAAATTGGAATTGGAACAATTGTCCTATAAATCACATCCGCAATATACGCTGTCGGATCACAAGCCAGTAACAGCTGAATTTTTGATTTCCATCAAGGCTGAACACCATACCAGTGAAGATATATATGAAATGACCCATGGTGGCGGCTCTGAAACCCCTCTGTCAAGCGTAATTATGATTTTTATTTCTCTATATATTGTGTTGCATTAATATCATTTTCTCTTCTTTTCTTTTCTGTTTGGTTTATGGCTTTGTTTTCTTTTTATGCTTTCTTTCCTCTGTTTCTTTTTGTAAGTAGTTTAATTCGTAAAACAGATTGCAATTATCTCAAAATATTGGTTTGGTAACTAAAGGTCAATGCACATTCCATTGCACCACTCCCAAAGATGATAAGATAGCTATTAACATTGGTCGGAAATTGCTCTAAGCTAAAATTAAAGCTGGGATATAAAAATGAAGTCCAACTTTTAAGCGTTCTAATTTTGCTTACTTTTTTGAGGGTTTTATTGGAAATTTTATATTTTAGGCGCTTTTATTTTGCTTTCTTTTTCAACGGTTTTATTACAAATTTGAATCAGTTTTTGAGTTTGAGAAAGTGTTTCTGTCTACCATTTCTGGGTCTCCCATTTATGAGCCCAAACATTGTTGATTGTTGATTCGTTATTTTATATTTCAAATCTTTTTAAATTTAAAATCCACACAGGTTTTCTCAAAACCTACACGCTTGAATTCGATTTTAATAATTTTTAATCATAGGGATGGGCATTAAGTTAGATCACTAGGGGACTAACAACTGGTAAAAAATAGAAAACCTTTATTGTTTTAACTAAATAACAATCCAATAACACTGCGGCCACACGTTCAGGTATTTACAGGGTTTAACTATTTTTTTCGTAAACGCGTAACATAATTGTTATAAGTCCGCTCAAAGATACCTTTCTTTTAATTATGTTTTATTATAAAGAAAACATTATATTCATTCAAATAAAACCCTTAAAATCCTAATTACACAATAACTTTATCTAGCAAATAAATAGATACGGTAATAAACTCGTACGGCAACTATTTTCTCCAGCAAGTGCCAAAATATTACTGTCAACAAAATGTCCTAGCCAGTTTAGCTGCAAGTAAAAAAATTGTGTGTGAATTTGTAAAAAATGCGGCGGTGTTAGAACCGAATGGGAAAAACGTTTTTGAATCGAGCTTCTTTAGATCGGTGGATATTGTCCCCTAGTTATGTTGTTTAGAGCAGGCGAATAGTTTGCGTTCTACCTTAAACATTCTATATTTTAAAATTTATTGTGTCACTACTATCCCTACAAATAATTCATTTAGTTTCACTCGAAAACCGTAGGACTTCTACTCTGTGCGCGGAGATATGTTAAGATTTTTAGTATCATTCCAATATTTTAACTACATACAAATTTTAATTTCATATACATATATACTTACTACATACATACATATCTAAAAGTAGTCTTTATTTTGTGAATTTTATATTTCCAAGGTCTTCTAAAAACTTTCACTCATTTAAAGTTCAAATTAATTTAAATTCTTTAATTTTTAATTCAATATAAAAAAACACATGGAAAGATGATTCCGTAAATTTTGTATACTTTTCACTGCCATATTCAATACCTTTTCTCTTTAAAGTTTAAAGGATGTGACAGGACGTACATTTAAACATGATTTTTTGGTTTTCCGTTAAAAATAAACACAATGATTTTTTTAGTTGTATGATCGAAGGGTACATGTACTTTTTTATATGGAGGTTTTTCTGTGTAAATATAATTCATAGACCTAATGAGGACGTGAAATCTCTATCTAAATAACGCTGTAGCCTTGTCTCTAATGTTAACTAATTTCTTTATCGGACTTTCGAATTTATTTTGGCTTATTCTGGAAACCTGGAAAATATAAAACGTATAGAAAAAACTACCTTCTTTAATAATATCCCGTCTCATTTCATTTTAACTTTATTTGCTCTGTTTTAACTAACACTTGCATGCTATTATTTACCAAACACCTTTGTTTTCTTTCCCTTAAATGCATATTGTTTCACAAGAATCTCAAAACAAATAAATTTTTGATCGTATTTAAAAAAAAAGTAAGCAGATAGTTGTGTTATCAAAAGGAGAAAAAGATATGACATAATTTGTTTAATTATTTTTTGGCAATTCAAAAGTATTTTTTAGGTTAAATATACAAATAACTCATAGAGCTAAAAATAAATGAATAACAAATAGAAATGTTAAGAATATTTTTAAACCTGTCATATAACATATCAATTCCGAATAGGAAATTATTAATGTGCAAAGTTGTGGTGTTATACTTGTATAAAAATATTTTTTGTCTTGAATGTAAGGTAATTGAACGAAATTTAGTTCAGGCTATATTAAGGTCATCTGACAACAGAAAGAAACTTTTCTTCAAAAAAAATTAGAAAAATAATTTGGATACCCTTTTTGAGTACTTATCACAGAAAACAATTACGTATTGGGCTCTATCCAAGCCATGTATTAACAAACATTTTTCTAAATTACTGTGTTGTGCACAATATAATTCTTATAACTAATTATCAGAAAATACTATTCAAAGCTGGCTTCAAACGGCATCTGCTTTTTTGTAGAAAAACGTTGACATGAATAATTAACAGGATTTGATCCTAGTTTATCTTGTGTGAAAGTCTTACACATTAAATATGACATCACGGTAACCCACTATAAATACTTATATCTCTTAAGTGGCCAAAAAACACTACTTTTAATCCGCTGAAAACTAATGAAATTATAAACAACCCTACCATCAATAAATTAGGAGTTTCACAGCGCAGAATTTCATTTTCCTTCTGTATGATATTAGAAGCATACGGAAAAAATCAATTCTTTGCTTATTCATACCTGTTGAACAGGTCAATAAAAAGATAAAAATACTAAATTGATGATGTAAACATGGAGAATTAAATTAAAAAGTTTCGGAGAAAACCTTATTGTAAATGAATCACTGAAAGCTAAAGATATCATAGCATGGGTAAAGAAAAGCCTAGTTATAAATTGTAGATTTTCAAAAATTATTTTTTTTTTTTTTAAAAACTGAAAGTTATAAAGGGGCAAAATTTTTTTTAAGCCCGAACCACATTGATACGCATAGCTAAAATTTTTTATACTATCTCACTTACAATTTTGTTCGCACACATTTTTTTCTTTTCTATATATCAGGAATGTAAGCGCATGACTTTAAATTTAGTTTCATTTTTTAATTTTCCATAGGATTATGTCGATATAACGCTGAAAAATATCCATGTTTGTCCATGAGCTTATTTTTTCATTTTCAAAACTTATATTTCGATTTGCTGTACTAGAATCTCATACTCATTCTTTTTCTCTATTTATGTTTGCAGTGGGATAATTATAATTGAGTTTGGAAATACAAAACTTTGAATAAGGAAACCCCCTTTGGATTAAGAATCTTAAGGATAGATTTGAAATCTCTTATATCATAGTACTAACAACTAGAAGTTAATATTAAAAATTATATTCCAATTATCCCAGTTGCTAACAAATAAAAAATTATATTGTGTAGAACATATCGACGAACAAATAAACCTATGCATTTAAGGGTAATTTACAAATATTGCTTTCACCCTTTCTTAAACATATTTTTGGTTTTGTTGTTACTAGTTTCCAAGCTTCTTCATTTGTTTACTCTTTAATTTGTTTTCTTCATTACCGAACTGTTTAATCTGTTTTGTCTCATTAACATTTCTACTTTCATAACAATTAAATTTAAATTATTGAAACTATAAAACGAAAATACAAAAAGTTGCTCGATTGTCCCAGTGATTACTGTTACTACCTCTCAAGATGTTTTAGGCAAACTTAAACTAAACTAATTTTAATCATATTGTAATTCCAAATTACTGATAGTATATACATATACAACTGGTGTGTAACTAAATCATATCTGTTCTCGTATAAATATGTATATTTTGTTTATATATGACTTGTTAAAACTGATATTATCATAAACGTTGTAATTGCGCTTAAAGCAATATTAACAATCGCAAAATTATGTTAGTAAACCAATTAAATATTTTGTTATTACTGTATACCCTAATTCTCAAATAAATATATACATATACAAAAAAAAATTATGTAAACAGATTCAAACAGCGTTAAATATTTTCTTAAAAGAACCAAGTTTAAAGGAAAATTAACCTAGCGCTAACAATCTGGTATAAGTTGGCAATATCTAGTGAAGTGTAAATACGAAGTTGTTCATCTAGAGTCTGTTTAATCATAATGTATTTTGGCAGTGACAGCTCTTGCCCGCACGAAATCATGGGAACCACTTTGGCAAATAATGGAAACATAACGTTTATTGAAAAGCTGTTTTGGGCAACTGCTGTACGCAGGACATGCTAGTGGACAACACTAACGATTCCTGTCGTCACGTGGTACGCACTGACGAGAATGTGGCGAAACGCTTTTAAATCACCGACTGACCATCGATATTAACAAACTGAACATTGCACTCACGAGGCTGATTAGAGTGTCAAAAACCGAAACCCAAAAAACAACAGCGACAGTTGTCTTCTTATAACAGCTAAAACCCGGCATGTCGATTTGTCCAGGTTTTTGCTTTCATCGTTTTCGGTTCTCGTTTTTCTTTTTTTGCATTTACGAAATACATTTTTTTATACAATGGCAAAAGTTTTTAACTACCAAAAATATTTGAGCTAGACACACCTTTAAGTATGCCTATCGACTCAAGACTAACAAGCTGATTCGTTTTAATGATGCCAATCTGTCCATCTAAAGCTTGTAATCAAACTACTGGTCGCAATCGTATTCCGATCTTGATATGATTAAGTTTTTTTTTGGAAAAAAAATAGACGATATTGAAGGACAAAGGTTCAGATTTAGATGTAGCTCGCACATATGTTAAGACGAATGTTTGTTTTTAGCTTTAGAAGCCACATATTGCATCAAATCTTGATGAAATCTTGCATAGGCCATTACGAACGCTCCATCTCTGGCTCAGATAAAAATAGGTTATATCGGTTCACGTTTTGGTATAGTCCTAATTTAAAGGTCCATCCCGATTTTAATACAGATTTTATTACAGCCGATTCAAATTTAAAATCGGAATCGAAAGACTGATCATTTTTTCAAGTTTGAACTTTGTCATTTAATAATGAAACACAATATTATTCAATTTTTCAGTACATTTTCATTTGTTTCGCTTCAAATCTTTTCAACGCCCTTTTCGATTTCATGTTTCAACGCTTCAATTGTATCTGGATGCTTTGAGTAACATTTATCCTGCTCCCCACAGAAAATAATCCCAAGGGCTCAAATCACTCGGCTGATTACGAGTATTCGATTTTTAAAAACAGTGCAAAAAATATCGACGACTGTGTGACATGTGGCGCCGTCTGGTTGAAACCAAATGTCGTCCATGTCATTCTCTAGAATTTTGGGAAACAAAATTATATGAGAATGGCGCGTGACGCTATCTGTTGAAGGTTACGGTGGCTCCATGCTCATTTTTGAAGAATAATAGTCCAATGATGCCGCCAGCTCAAAGTCCACACCAAACAGTGACAGATTGTGGATGCATTGGCTTCTCAATAGTTTCGTGTGTGTTCTCTACACCCCACAAACGGCAATTTTGCTTATTGATATAGCCACCGAGATAAAAAAAAAGCTTCATCTGAAAACACGATTTTTCGTTAAAATTCTTCATCTCCTCCAAACAAACTTCAGTCTATTGGGCGTAGCAAAAACGCACCGGATAGTGTTACAATGTTAATGACTTATCCAATAAAACCCGAAATTTTATTTCTTATTTTTAAAGCCGATTCGAATTTAAAATGGCCCACCCTGTACTTGGATGAAACTATTTGTAAGCTCTTCGTTTGACAAACTATTGCTCCACAGTAGCCTGATATTAGGTGTACAAATCTTTCAGTTTAATTCAAAGGCGAATCCTAAATGTTATTTCTTGGTTATCGGTTGTCTAATTTTTGGCAAGATTTTAAATTATTTGTTCGAAAATGGAATATAAACTGTATTAGGTCATATATTGTAGGCATTTAGGTGGTCACACATATGTTCATACATACATGGTTCCAACAGGATGGTAGGGCCGCGACATCGATGTTTTACAAACATCGATGTTTTCCAAAAACATCGATTACTTTTAACATCCTATGTTTTACCGACATCGATGAATTGTATCGATGTTTGCATATTTAAAAAATTCCTATGTCTGACTACATGAAAATCCCCGAAGGCATGGCAACAGGGTGCCTAAAAACTTAGCGTTGATGAAGACGGCTATAAAATATTTATTAATTATGGTCACTTCTGTTCCTTCTGAGAGAGTCTTCTCGGCTGCTGGAAATATTGCTTCAAGGCAAAGAAACTTATCTCAGGAGAGAAGCTCAAAAAAATTCTATTTTTACAAACTGTCAACTCAAAGTTTTGAAACCTTGAACAATAATCCCTTATATAATTTTGTTTAAGCAACATAAGTAGAAGTACATAAATAAAATAAATCTATTTTTCCCCATTATATCATCGAATAGGGTAACTTATTTGCTGATAACATCAACAAAAACCAACATCCGTAAAAACATCCATGTTTTCTAAAAAAAAATCTTCAAAAAAAATTTATTCATTTTTTAACAGCATAATTTAAAAAAAACTCCTGTAATTAATAATTTTTTTTGTATTTTTTGACCTTAATAGTATCAAATAGGGCGATTTTTTTGTTGATAACACATATATAAAAGAGAATATCAGCAAAAACAAAATTTGCGTAAAAAACGTGTTTTTATCGATGTTTTATTGACATCGATGTTGTAAAACATCGATGTTTTAAGGTCGATGTCGCAGCACTACAGGATGGTGCCACTGCACACACAGCGAGGGTTACCATGAATTGTTTGAGGCAAATGTTTCCTGGACGGCTTATCTCTTTGAGGGGTGATGTCAACTGGCCGGCACGCTCACCAGACTTAGCCCCATGCTATTGTTTCCTTTGGGTTTACCTGAAGTCAACCGTCCCAACGTCTTGGAAGACCTAGTTATCAATATTGAAGCTAAAATTGGCCGAATACCAGTCGACATACTTGTAAGAGTTCATGAAAACTTCAGAAAACGTATGCAGCAGTGTGTGGATAGCAAAGGTCGACATATGCCAGATACACTATTTAAAACCATGTAATTAAAAATTCCCTTACTGTTCAATATAATTAATATATAAAATAAATTTTTCTAAGGTTCATAATTTTTTTATTTCATTCCCAAATAAGCAAATTACCGCGCTCCATCCTGTATATTCTTTATGTGACCTGTTGAGATAACGTGTTTAAGAATTTTAAGACTGACATGAACATATAAACCGTTAGCGCTATCTTAATAAGGTATTAAGCTTTCCTACATTTCACACAATCGATTATGTTAGCAATGGTTTTAGGGTTTCAACCCCTAAATCTCTTTTATAATTAAATAAATCATCTAATGGATAAATATACATTTAGTTCTAACAAGTGAAAATCACTGCTTATTAAGCGTCAATACTTTTGAAAGTGAAATTAATAGCAAGCCCGATAAAAACCATGTTTAATTGTTTAATGAATAAGGGGGCTTTTTGTGTTTAGAACAAATTTAATTCAATTTGGTTGTCGTTGCTTTTTTTTTTAATTGCCGTAGTTTACCTTTAATGATGTAATCGATTTGGAAAAAAAATATTTAATTTATTTCGACTTGGTACATATCAGCCGAAGGGTTATATGTACCCATATTTATACACTCCGGTTAAACGTCATAATCGATGACTAACTGTTTTAAAAATTTTAAACTAAGAAGCAAATCCAATAAGCAACGATGAAAATAATAGCTATTGGGTAAAAAAAATCATTTTTTTATATCTCAAATGTGTACGAATTTGGAAAAACCTACTGAAAACAAGTAAGCAAGATAAATTCACTTAAACTGACTAAAATATACAGGCCTGCCATCTAAAATCCCGAAAATCGTCTTTTTTAAAAAAGAAATCGCCAAAAACGTAATTTTTGAAAATATAAACTGTTTTCGTTCGAAAATTAGTTTAATTAATCGACTTACCGTGATTGAAAAACTAATAAATACTTCAAATGTAAAACTTGCTTCGGTCTAATTTGTAATGTATAACTTTACAGGCTTTAGTTTTGTCGTCGGACAGTTGCTTTTTTTAGGGTGGGCCATTCAAAATTTTAAATTTGAATCGGCTGTAGAAAAAGTAGTGCAAATAATTTCAAATTTTTGATTTTATTGAAAAGGTTGAACTTTGACAGTTAATATGTAGCGGAACACTATCCGATGCGTCTTCGCTTACAAAAAAAGCTCATTTTCACCTCGGTGAATATGTCAATACGCAAAATTGCCGCATATGGGGTTTGGAGAACCCAACGCATCCATAACGGTGTGGATGCATTGGGTCACTGTTGGGGGTGGATTATGGGCTGGAGGCATCATCGGGCCATTTTAATTCAAAAATGAGCAAGGTGCTGCCGTTACTGTCAACTTTAAGCGTTACCACGCCATAATCAACGATTTTTTTTCTCCAAAAATGCAAGAGAATGAATGACATGGACGACATTTGGTTTCAACAAGACGAGGCCACAATTCACACACAGTTTGAAAATCGTATAATCAGCCGAAATTGTGGTGCCAATTGGCCGCCTCGGAACTGTGATTTGAGCCTTTTGCATTATTTTCTGTGGGGTGCCATTAAGAATAATTGTTATGCAAAGCATCTAGGGAAAATTGAAGCATTGAAACATGAAATCGAAGTTGCCATTGAAGAGATTTGACTAAAAACAAACGAAAATAAACTGAACAATGGGGTTGATCGGATGAGGGAGGTACTGCCGAGCCAGTTGTAACAGTCATGTGAATAACATTATTAAATAACAAAGTTCAACCTTTCCAATAACAACAGAAATTTGAACAAAATTTAAGTGCTTTTTCTTTACAGCTTATTCAATTTTAAAATGTTAAATCGCCCATATATGGAAAAAAATGAACTGCATTAATTTACTTACGTTAGGAATAGATTTATTTACAACTACTTTTAAAGTTGTCTCTTTCATGGAAAAATATTATTTATAATAGTTTTTTTTTTTTTATTTCCACCAATCAATTAAACAATCCCGTATTAATTCTGAAAGCCCCGAAAATAATCCACTGTTGACCACTCTTAGTCAAATTCCAACGAGTTAAAATAGCTTATAAAAAGTTCTCATCATTTTGTGTCCTTCACAATGAATTTTTAAGTACATCGGCTTAGTATTCTCCGAATCCTGGCATAAAAGTCCCGGGGAATTGAGTAATTACTGAAATTCACGGGGAAAAACGCTATTTATGGACAAAGTTATGTGGATTCTAATCTGTGGTGGGAGTGAATGATTTGTATATATAATTTTATTCGTATATACTCATTTTAAGCATAATTGTGTGAGGAATATTATTTACTTTAGTCACTCAACAACCCTTTAAAGAAAAAGGTGACTGATGACCACTCTATGTCAAATTCCAACGAGTTACAATAGCTTATATAATGTCACATCATTTAGTGTTCCTTCACAATGAATTTTAAAGTACATCGGCTTAGTATTCTACGAATCCCGGCATAAAAGTCGCGGGGAATTGAGTAATTACTGAAATTCACAGGAAAAAACCCCTATTTATGGACAAAGTTATGTGGATTCTAATCTGTGGTGGGAGTGAATGATTTTTGTGAGAGGTAACAAAATAGGCGTGGCTATCACTTAAATGTTTCGGCACCTAGTTTACCTTATAATTTTATTCGAATATACTCATTTTAAACATAATTATGTGAGGAGTATTATTTACTTAAGTCATTCAACATTCCATTAAAGAAAAAGGGAAACTTTTCTTAAATCAGTAAGCTGTGCACGATATAATTTTTATACTCACTGACCGGGACCTACTGTTAGACGCCAGCTCCGAACGGATAATGCGTTTTATAAAGAAGTTTTTGCATGGCTTAGAGATAAACCTGTTACTCGTAAAGTCGCCGGCATTTACGAGGATGTGATGGGATTTTCAGATAGAGCAAACCTCTCTCTCTACAGGAGGCAACTCCCCCGCCAGGTCACAGATGACATGAAACGGTGGGAAACAGAATTGATGGAAATGGTATTGCGCTTTGAAGATTGCTCTACACACAGTTCGAAGACTAAACGCAAAGAATAATTCTCTTGTGGCCGGAGTATTCGTTGCCAAAGACAGCTAAAGAAAAACCTTGGCGGGTTTAGAAACAGCTGTACAGTCTGCCAGGCAACCAAGCCAATACATTTCACCAATTGTTTACGTTGATTCTGAAAAAGAAACAACAAAAAGGTCTCGAACCGGAATAAAAACTGTTGAAGTCATAATACGTGGGTTGCTATATATATTTCTGGCCTAGGCAACACTAAGTGTTGCCTGGCGCCATCTTACATTTCCATTAGAAAGTTTGACATTTATTAACATAAACGTACTCGGAACATTTTGACGTACGACCATCATTTGTGTTGTTTACAGAGACTTTAAAAAATCAATTAAGCAAAAAATGAAATTAATTCGTGAACATTTTCGAGCGATAATTTTTCACAACTTTGGATGTGGATTATCACGACAAGAATGCACCGATGAACTTAAATCTTTTTATGGCGATGAAGCACAACTTTTAGCACTGAAAAAATGGTTTAATGAATTCAATAGCTGTGCCAGAGAACATTGATGCCGTGCGTGAACTGATAATGCAAGATCGTCTCGTTGGATCCCGCACAATTTTACAATCGCTCAAAAAAAGGCTCGTGTCGATTGGTGCAAAAAATTTTTAAAGAAATACGTTCGCGGTGCTTCAAAAGACGTTGCGTATGCGTATGAGCCCGAAACAGCAATCGACCGTGTGGGTCCTCGAAGACGAGCCAAACCCACGAAAGTTGTTCGTTCGAAGCAAATGGTCGCCTGTTTCTACGACAAATGGTCGAAGAAACAGGCGACATGCGAAATGGTCGCCTGTTTCTTTTTTGCCTGAAGTCTTCGGAGAAATTCGAAAAACGAACAAGAGAAGACGAATCATTGTGTACCATGACAATGCGAGCTCTCATACATCGACTCAAACCAGCGCCTTTTTGACCATCCAAAACGTCGAATTGATGGGTCATCCGCGTACAGCCCTGACTTGGCACCCAATGACTTTTTTTATTCCCGCACATCCAGAAAAAAATGCGTGGTCAACGATTTTCGTCGCCAGAAGATGATGTTGGACCGCTCAAAAACCATGTTTTGGAGATGTCTCAATCGGAGTGGAAAAAGTGCTTCGTCAATTGGTTTGAGCGCATGCAAAAGTGTATAAATCATTCTGGAGAATAACAATATAACCATTTTTGATGATAAATATTTGTATGGCCAAAAATATATATAGCAGCCTTCGTATAAACAAAAAGAAAAACTATTTTGTAAAAATATTGCCGAGTGCAAAGCTTCAAAATCGATTGTAGTTTAGTTTAGATTTTTTTTCGGTCAAACCAGCTGTACAAATGGACTAGTCTAAAATGATTTTGAAAGTCACGAAATTGATTTAGTAAAAAATATATGTGTTTAGATGTTTCGCATAGCACAACATAAAATGTGCAAAATCTAAACAGTTAAAGGCCTCTTTGCCCAAGCTTTCCTAACCTTTAATATTATCATTAAACTTACTATAAGATTAATATAAAGTAAACAAATAAATAAATAAAAAACCTTCTATCCAGTACAATTAGTGTATCAAAACAGTTTTCTATTTTATAGACATTTTGGGTAGATTTTGAAACACCCTTTAAATAAATATACTTAAAAATTGTGCTTAGTCATATTGTTTCTCACATATTTCAAAGAAATGACATGACCAAATTGCTAAATCTTAAAATAGTTTTTAAAATACATATGTACTACATGCATATGAAGTCCAATATTTAAATTTCCTTCCCTGTTATAAAGCCATAAATAAGCAAAGGTCACTTCAAAAATAAAATAGAAAAAATGTACATACGCTTACCGAAAAATCCCCTAATACGAGTAGCCTTTTTCTTCGTACTTTGTTTGTTTAAATTTTTATCAATAGAAAAATATGATAATGAATGGATGGGCGGCCTTTGTGTGTTAGCTGTGATTTTTGGCTGCGTCTTCTTTTCACACGTCTATTTGCCGATTTCGTTTTGCGTGGTGTTGCTGTTATTTCTCATTCATTAGGTAGAGGTAGCTTTTTTTAATGTTTACAAAATAACAAATTAGTTTTATGATTTGTTTAGTTAGTTAATGCTGAAAAAGTTAATTTTTCAAATGTGGGGGATTTTTTTTCGATTTGCCAAAGAAAACTAATTTGAACTTTTGATCGGTGTGAACTTTTTTGTGTTGTTGTTTTTCGTTTTTACGTGAACGTAGGGCTCAATATGTAAATTTCTCTACTTGGACTGAAGATTATTGAAGGAAGGTAATGTCAGCAATTAGAAATGTAAATTAGTGTGAATGTATCATTTATAACACTAAGCTTTCGTTTTTAGCTCTGGAAGCGTCTTGGCATCAGCGGCTCGTGCCGCTTAGGCCAGAATAATAGTATCAGAATTGATATTCAGTTTTAGGAATTCTTCAAGCAGACATTAGCGGAAGTATCCAAGATGGAATTGGAGTTGTTAAATATTCAAAATAAATTTTCTGAAATATTAATTACATATTTGGACTTGGATATGTTTGTCGTATCTCAGACTAACGCTAGAAATCTTCAAAGAAAAATTCTTCCAAGTCGACGGAAAATACATCTTCTGGTAGGACTTTATCTGCGGTTCCTATAAAAAATGTTTTGTCTATTGATGTAGGACCGTCTTCTGGTGGAGAATAAACTATTACTAGTGATATTAAAAAAGTTGTTGATACTGCTGCTCATAAACCGGAAGGACCACAGAATTCAATTTCAGCATTGAATGTAAACCTGCACGCACTGGTGTCTACTTGTCCTACTAATGTTAGTGAGGTGTTGTTTCTAGTTGTCCTACTAATATCAGTTTGGTGTTTTTTGACTCTTAGGCCGGGGACAGACCGTTTATTCAAACGGTTGATGTGGCCTTTTCGACGAAATTGACTGTCATTCCAACAAGAAAGACGGCCGTTATTTTTCAGTTTGCCCCAGACAACACAACTGACGAAATTGGATATTATATAAAGTCGAAGTTGGAGGGACACCACGACTTGAATATTTTTAAATTTGAATCATCTTCTAATCATTTATCTTCATTCAAGATAAATGTATCAGAAGATATTTTCTCTAAGGTTGTTGACCCTGAATTTTGGCCAGATAGGGTGCTAGTCAAGGAGTTTGTGCAAAGAAATAGCAGAAGAGGAACATCATACTTAGCCAAATTGCCAGCTAGGTCTCAAAACTCTTCAAAAAAAACTAGAAAAGGTATATAGCATAGCTTATTAAAACGTAAGAGGTTTAAATACTAAATTAAGCCGCTTATTTGTTGATAGCTTTGACTTTGATGTTGATATTGTTTGTTGCTTTTTCTGAGACTTGGCTTAAAAGTGATATTTTGAACTCTGAGATTCTGTGATATAATTTTATATTTTATAATAGGAAATATAGAATTGATAGAATCGGTGGTAGTGTCTTAATTGCGGCTTCCTCTTGTCTACCTTTTGAGCGTAATTTTTCCGATGAATTTAATAATTTGGAATTTGTTGCAGTTTATGTTGTACTGGGAACTAAAAAAAAATGATTACCTGTTCTTACATTTCTTCTTCGGCCTATTTCAATGTTTATAATGAACGTTTGACTGCCATTAAAAAGATAATTCTAAGCATGAATGAGTCTGATATTATTTTAACATTGGGTTACTTTAACTTATCATCTGTATCATGGCACATGTTGCCGGATTCTAAAGCACTTACTCCTCTAACTAACAGCGATTGGTCCACTAATATTGCTAGACTATTGGCAAAAATGAATTTGTCTCAGATTAATAATGTTCTCAACCTGAATGGGAGAATTCTTGATTTGATTTTGACCAATGAAACACGTTCATTTCAAGTTATGAGAATTCATCCTATTTCTACTCCGGAGGACAACCATCATCCTAATATTTATTTCATGTATGTATTTCATTTTCAGTAGCATTGTCTCACCAATCTCCACGTCCTCCTGGTGATTATTTTACCGAATTTGATTTTGCTGTTAAGATATTTTATCACATATTAAATGAATTTGTATCTAAAACAGTGCCTTTGGAACCCATTTTACTTTTTTGTCGGAGGTACTTATAAGGGTTGTGGCAATTAAGCCCATTGGAAAATCATTACAGCATGGTTAATTAAGAAACGACTGTTAATTCTTTTCGAAAGTTATCGTATAAACTAGCCGCAGAGATAAACAGGCGGATAGGCTTAACAAACTTGAAATGGATTTGATGAAAACAGCATCTAAATTATTTTTACGCGTTTAAATGATACAGGGTGGAACGCGGTAATTTGCCTTTTTTGCACTGCAGGCTGTGGCGGCACTGTTGGTCGAAGAGAGTAGAGAGTGTACGTGACTTAAAGTGGCTGACGGGAGATTTTTTTCGTCTGCCTTTCACACGGACACGTGAGGAGAAGTCATTTTGTGTTGAAACGTATTTTTCAAATGCGCACTCGATCATTGCAGTGCAGCGAGCTTTTCGTTTACGATTCGCTGTTCCCCCACGCTGACGTGTTCTTGGACGGCAATCAATTGTAAATTGGGTAATTTCATTGGGAAGAGCAGGGAATGTGTCATGTGTACGAAGGAGATCTGAGAGGGATTACAACACCACAAAACATCGAGAGAGTTAGAGCAGCGGTACTGTAATCTCCGAAACGCTCTGCTCGAAAGCAATCATTTGCTCTTGGCATTTCCTGAACTTTTTTCAGCCGGCTCTTGAGGCAATGTAATTATAGGATACATGGTTCCAACAGGATGGTGGCAATGCACACACAGCGAGGGTTACAATGAACTATTTGAGGTAAATGTTTCCTGGACGTCTTATTTATTTAAGGGGCGATGTGAACTGGCCGACACGCTCACCAGACTTAGCCCCGTGCGATTTTTTCCTTTGGGTTTACCTGAAGTCGAAGGTGTATATCAATTAATTAACAATATTAAGGCTGAAATTAGCAGAACACCAGTCGACATGCTTGTTAGAGTTCGTGAAAACTGCAGAAAACGTTTTCAGCAATGTTTAGATAGCGAAGGTCGACATTTGCCAGATATACTATTTTAAACCATGTGATTTAAAAATTCCCTTACTGTTCAATATAATAAAAATAAAATAATTTTTTCTAAGTTTCATAATTTTTTTATTTCATTCCCAAATAAGCAAATTACCACGCTCCATCCTGTATTAAATCTCCTACCCAGTAGGAAGAGCGATAAGAAAATAAAATAAGACATTAACAAATCACAAATACAAATAAAGATCGAATTATAATTTCCCAGTGAACCAAATTTGCCGACAATGTCTGATATCAGACAATTTTGTACAATATCTGAACTCTATCGAGAATTCTTGCCGGAATCTTTACGAATTCTGTTCGATTTTTCTGAGGATTTTTTTTCTTTCAGAGAAGTAGTTCAGAATTGTTGTCAACACTCTCATATGTTTTTTGTTACGAACTGGGTAAGAAATCGGAGCATTTTGCCGATTGTCGTACAGAATTCTGACCGAATTCTGAAGGTTTGGTTTGCTGGGTTTATAGTCTTTTCTAATTTTGTTGCTTAGTGTTAACGAACCATGTTCGGAAAAGGTTAGTGCACTCCAATACAATTTTATTCAAATAGTATTTATAACAAGTTTATTGCTTCCATAAATTGGAGTTGGTTAACTTGTTTTTTTTTTTATATTTTATTGTTTTATTCGTATCTTTATATTTCATCATCATGCAATTTTTTTGTTTTTTTAATAAAGGCAATCAAAAATTAATTTTTCTTTATTATTAGATTATTTAACTATTTTTTGTAAATAATATCATTTAAAGGGGGATTTACTTTCGAATCGATATCAACGAAGGTATTTGAGTAAATCATAAAAAAATGACGACGGCAGCAACAACACAATGCACGTTGCGCTTGTTTTCCTAAACAAAAGTCACAAAAACGAGGTGAAAAGACAAGAAATTATAAAACAATTAAATTACAATTTATAGCACGTGTTTGTACAAATACGACGTTAGGCCACAACGAAATATTTTTCGCATTCCGCTTACGAATAGAGAAACGTTAAAGGTCAAAGGTACTATAGAGAAAGGGGAAATAAAAAGTCTTGTAAAAAACAGGTTTTGTTTCTTGTCTTGATTGATTTAAGTTCTATCCGGGAATGGGTTGAAATATAGCAAAATTTTATTTCGTTTGTAGCATTTTTCTTTCAAAACAGCTGTTCGGTTTTTTTTTTAAAATAATTTATAACTGGCTATATTTTTTACCATTTAGGAAATTTGTTTATCTTATCATTTGGCTATTAATACGGACTAGTGTATGTGGACATTTTATGTGTTTATTAGACAGGGTTAACATGTTTTTAATGATGGCAGCCGTAAAAAGCACAATAAAAAAATTAACATCGTTTGAAGAGTTCCTTCAAAACCTGTATTGTTGCATACAAATAAAGGAATATATTCTTAATAAATATTAATTTAAATTTTTCTTTGTTTTCTAGTATTTTATTTTATTATTTTTCTTTTTGTATTAAATGTACGAGTTATTCACATTTCATTGTTTTTTAAATTTAATCTACTAATGTCATATCTACTTATCTGTCATATTAAGAAGATATTAATAAACAAAAAAATGTTTTATTTACTTTCAATGTTTTTCTAATCAAATAGAAAAACATGTATTATTCACTCCCGTCTAATGTACATATATTAGAAATGCAACAAAAGAAAAGTTCCCCTTGGCTGATATAGAAAAATGGAGTTCTATAATTACATCGATAATGGGGGTATTTTTTTTTTTTGAAAAATCTAACTTATGTTTTTAACGATTTAGAATAAACTGATTATATTTTGTTTTTAATATAGTCGTATTAATGTACTGCGACAATCAAATATGTACGTATGTAATTGGCTGAGGAGTCGGTGTTGCAGTTTTAGAGTCGGAGGTTCGAGAATTGTCCCGGAGCGGGAGTCAAAAATAAAATGTGCTCGACCCCGGATGAAGGTTAAAATTTTATCAGGTTTTTATTTTACAGATTTTTTTTTTAAAAAAAACACAAGGTAAAAATTGATTTATCCTAGGTTAGGTTAAATTGAAAAATCTGTGCGAGCAGACTCACTTAGTCTCAAAAGTCCATTCTGATACCACGAAAACTAGCAAAACTTATGAAATTAGCTTGCCTAAAAGTATTTTCTTTTAACACATTGAACAGGTATTAACCGGCTCGAGACCTCTTGCATCTACATTTGGAACAAATAGTGTTTATCGAGTCGACTATGGACAAATATGCGCATCTTTATATTTTAAAGGCAAACTTGAAGCGGAGCACCAAGAAATTGTGTATGGGGAACGACTATTACTTCCAGAAGGATAATGACAAAAAGCATACTGCTGGCATAGTTAAGCTGTGGTTGCTCTATAATGTCCCTAAACAGCTTCGAACGCCGCCACAATCGCCTGATCGCACTTGCGGGAAGCGCTGGAACAACGAATCCGCCATCGCAAAATTTCCTAGAAGGCGATGCTCAAAGATGTCCTGCGAGATGAATGGAGCGAAATTTTTTCGACAGAAACCTCCAAGATAGTCGATTTAAAGCCAAATGGCTTAGCAGAATTTTTAAACGTAAAGGTTACCCAACTAGCTATTTACTTTTATGTAAAATGTAAAAAAAATATTATTCATTTCTTGTGGGCAGACTTTTTCTAATGTATTTTCTTGTCATATGCATTTACTTCTTAATGTTAAGATATCAATGTTGTTAAATTTGATAAAAAAAATAGGACATCTCTTAGTTGATATAAAATATATTTGATTTATTATGTTGTTTTCTTCATAGAATTATTTTTATTGGTATGCTGTAGGTAGACTTTTTGTAATAAGTGTACATACAATCGAGTATAGTAATGAATTTTTTGAAAATTTATTTTGTTCGTTATTTTAAGTTGCGTTTCGAACGAGGACTTTTAAAGTTTTAAAAGTGAATTATACATATCGTCAGCAAGTTATTTGTTATGATTTTTTTATTCTCTAATCTAAAATCTTATGACTCAAAGGATAATCTAAACGTCCATGCAAACGAGTAGTTTATAAAAATAATTCACTGATAATTATATTTATGATTGTACGATGACGTATTATTTCAACCATTAAAATGACAGCTGACTAATTTGTATTTTTTTATTTATATTCAAGAAAATCCAAAATCGATATAGATCATTTGGCTAGGGTGAGATATGGAAAAAACCAATGTAATTGTAGTAATCTTACAAATTAAAAAAAAATCAACCAATCGCTGGCCTACTTAACTGTATATTGGGTCGAGATTATTGTTTTTATTAGCTGTCACGAATGTTGTCAATTTAAACGCAATACGATAGTTTTTTCGCAAGTGTTTCGATGAATAAGGCACATTTATAGCCTACCGTATATACACACGTGTTAGATTGCCATCAGCCCTTGGTAAAAATAATTATGATAACAAATATATTATCAGTGTGTGTACGTCCCCTGAAACTATAAAATCCTTTTTCCCTGCATTCCATCTTAAATATCATGCTTAATAAGTCAAAAATAATTGTTATCGGAAAAATTAACAAACGCGCCAAAAAATCACCCATTTTATTGATAAGACTCAAGCACTGAAGGAAAAATACAAAACCAAACATTCACTGATAGAATCATAACAATAATTAGATAATGAATGATTTATTTTATCATAAGAGCTTTGACTGCCTTCCAAAGGGATGAACGACAACCACAATGACAATAGATGAGTATGCCGACTGATAATGCGGTTTCTCTAAATGACAAACGTTTCTATAGCACAAGGTTAAATTTTTCTTAATGTAAACATTCTGGCTGGCTATGTTTGAAAATGTATCAATGAAAAGTTTGTGTTTCGACAGTTCAGCTAAGAAACGGCATTTATCGCTAAAAAAATGGTTACTCAGCAAGTATATGCTTGCTAAGGAGTTCTCTACACATCATGACCGACATTTTTAATCATTGTTTGATTAAAGATTCATTGACAGGTTATCATTATACCACTTGAGCAAGTTTGCCAATAAAATACAATATTACATGTGAAATACAATATTCTATCTTAACAAGAAGAGTTTTAAAATACAGTTAATAAAGTTAAAACTACAAATGTTAAAACTGGCCACAAAAATAGGAAACAAAAGTTTTTGAACATATTTTGCGTCAAAAATACAGTCAATTTTGACTGAGTTATTTAAGATATAGTCAGGAATGAGAACAAAATCTCCTGCAAATCTTTGAAAAGGTAACCTCAAGTTTTTGTTTTAGAAAATCGGTTCACAAATAAAGCAGGCACTGGTCCTTTTATTCAAAAACTCTAACTAATAACGGTTTATGTGAATATCTCCTAAACTAAAGCGAATCTGGCAAATCGAAGGTCAGAATGTGATTTGTTAATGGCGTTTGTTGAAGTTTGTAAAGGAAAAATTCTTTATCCAACATTCACAATTTTCATCAAATATTCAAAAAATGTATTTTTGGCATTCTTTCATGTGACTTTGACAAACTAGCGAACCATTTTTGTTGTTGTTGGGCTAATGACTATACCTTGTTTATTGTACCATGACCAGTCCCAAATCAACTGAAGTTAACTATCAAAGCTTTTGCCGCAAATTAAGTGTTGACCAGTGTAATAGATTAATATGTTTGAAGAAAAATTAAAATATCCGAAAGAAAAAAAGTAAAGGTATTGTTGATATTCGAGTATGTATTTTTATTGGTTTGTATTATTGTTGTATTAGGTAAAAAGATTATATTCAAAAGTGTAATGTAAGCATCGTTACCCAATTCCTTTCCATAATCTTTCCATAAACCACTTTTATCTACGGCGCTGTAAACCCGGACATTGACAAAAAACGTGCTTCACCGATACTCGTTAGTACTCCCAAAATGAAGTTTTAAAATGAGTTTGCAATTTAATCGGAAATTAAAAAAACTTTTGTTCACCACTGTACATACGTTTATATTCGTATCTAAATATGTTGTTTTAGGCAACAGCCTATGACTAAGATGTATGTTTGTGTGTTTATATTCGAAAATATTTGAAAATTTCTTTGTAAAAAATATGTGATGAATTTCGGTACTTTTATGTCATATACGCGCTCTTAATCACGTGTGAGTATTTGTATTAAACTGGGTCACGCTTCATTATTACGTGTCCCAAATTATAGTAAATGCATAAACACCTTGATACGCATACAGGGAAACCGTAACTCTGATGGAAGATGACGTAAATATTCTGGTAATTTAATCTAGAATAGGGGTTTTTTCACAGATTACGCTTGAGTTGTGTTAAACTTTATTGTTTTTTCTTTTCAGTATTGTTTGCCATTTCATCATGGAAAGACCTACAACGCGAAAACCACGGTTTGGTGCGGTTTATCGACTAGTGGAATCATCCGTCCATATTTTTTCGAATTTGTAATGGGATTGATCACCCAGAAGCATTTTTTCAATAGAACTTTTTTCTCAGACTACACTTGAGTTGTGTCAAACTTTATTTTTTTTCTTTTCAGCATAGTTTGCCATTTCATCATGAAAAGACACCGCGAAAACCACGGTGTTTCGAAATGCTCAAACTAGTCATCTAAAATTGGACTCTCAGAATAGACACCCGGAGGCTTAGTTGCGGCCGAAAATTAAAGGAAATTATTTTCCAATATATAAAAATCCTTTCGAATGAACAATAAGATTTCACAATTGATTTAAAGTTTTGCACATGTTTTTTTATTTTGAAAAAAATACCTCTAGATTGTTCACCCTATATTAATATCGCTTAATCTGTTGGCGCAGCTATGACTAGGTATTCTATGCAAATGCATATATGTGACGCGCAAAATAGAAAGGGACCTCAGGGTAAAAACCAGTTTTGTTCAGGAGAGCCATTTTAAAGATTTAAATACGTGTATCTTTGGTGTACCATCACTGAAAATTGATTTTTTTACCCTTAGGTCCCTTTCTCTATGCGCTGTCACATATGTTGTCGCAAGTCTAAAAGTAGTTTTAACTGAATATGTTCGCAAATCAAAAAGTTTGCAATAAAATGCAATCGATTTGTTAGTGTAAGTTTTTACATACTGGTATATTAGCAAAAGTAATTTTTTCCATTTTTTAATAAGAAATTCTTATAACGTTAGAAAAAAATATTTTAATCCAATTTTTACAAAAAAAATCACAGTTTAATCCCAATTTAAACCCCTTTAGCTATAATTAAGTAAAAAGCGAGTTTTGTTTGGCACCCGAAAAAATCCGCTTTAAATCCGCTTAGGCAATCATTTCGAGTTGTTATCGAAAATCATAAAACTTTATTATTTAGTAAAAATATCTTGCATGAAATCGTTTGTTTAAAAAAAAATGATTTATAGAAACAAATTATTGGGAAAAATGCGTTAAGCGGGCTTTAACGAAATTAGGCAGACTTAAGCGAACCCGCTAAGAGTATACGAGTATATTGAAACACGTTTGCTTTAAATTTAAGATTTGCAAAACAACTATTTTCGACGCGTATATCTAAGAAATGTTTAGTAAATTTCATATATGACAAACAACAAACCTGGTCTATTCACGCAAGCTCTTCGATCAGGTTTTTTGTGGTTTGTCAGGAAAAGCCAATATTTAGTTGTTAAATATTTAGTTGTTAAATATAAAACATATAGCGTTGCAGGCAATATTGGTTAGAGACAAACTCTTTAATAAAAAAATATGGATTCCAGAAGTTCCAGATAATTTAAGTTGTATTTAACATTACAGTGTGGACGATTTAATATTTAAAATTATAATCTGCTGTAAAAAAATACTAGTAATTTTTCCAATTTCTGGTTTAATTGGAAAAGTTGAACTTTGTCATTTAATAATAAAACACAAAATATCATTCATATGACTCAGCAGTACCTTATCCGATCAAATCAATTTTTTAGTACATTTTCGATTGTTTTGGGTCAAATCTCTTCAATGGCAACTTCGATTTCATGTTTCAACACTTTAATTGTCTCTGGATGCTTGGCGAAACATTTATTCTTAATGCCTCCTCACAGAAAATAATCTAAAGGGCTCAAATCACAGCTTCGAGGCGGCCAATTGACATCACAATTTCGGCTGATTATTCGATTTAAAAAACAGTACGTACAAATGTGTGACATGTGGTCCCATCTTGTTGAAACCAAGTGTCGTCCATTTCATCCTCTTGAATTTTTGGAAACAAAAAATCTTTGAGCATGGCTTTCTCTTTCATTCTCATGAATTTTTGGAAACAGAAAATCTTTGAACATGGCTCGGTAACGCTCACCGTTGACAGTAAGGCCGGATCCTAGCTTATTTTCAAAGAAAAATTTGGCCGCTTGTCCAAAATACACACCAAACAGTGATGCTTTGGTTTCTCGTTTGGGTTCTCTGAACCCCATATGCGACAATTTTGCTAATTGACATAGCCACCGAGATGAAATTGATCTTCATTTGAAAACACGAGTTTTTGATAAAATTCTTCATCTCCTGCCAAACAATCTTCAGTCCATTGGGCGAAGCGAAAACGCATCGGATGGTATTCCATTATTAAATGACAAACTTTAACCTTTCCACTAAAACCAGAAATTTTAAAAAATTATCAGTACTTTTTGTTACAGTCGATTCAAATTTAAAATGTTAAACTACAAACTAAATGCTACTTTAATAAACAATTATGGATTGCAGAAGTTCTAGATAATTTAAGGTGTACTTGATATTAGGTGCAGAAAATAGAAGTTACTAAAACTATACAGAAAGAGAACTTGCTGGATCAGTTAATAAATGAGATTGAAAAATCTGTGTTTGATGGTGCTTGTTATAAAAATCAATGAAGACTCTTTCGTTGTGATATAAGATATTACTTAAATTGTTTAAAAAAAAACATATTTTTCATTAATGCATATTTTTTCATTATTTTGTAGTATACATCCGTTAATGTTTAGTTATTTAAAAAACACATTTTTTCTTTAATGCATATTTTCAATTTTTTGAAACATATTTTTGATTTTATAGTGCAAATTGAATCGCTTTAAACACTTGCTTTTAGTGCATGTAATTCCAAAAGTATGTCTGTGCAACTTTTCTCCTCAAAACAATCTACCCAATCTTATAAACTTATTTCTTTTTAGCCCCATTCACTTTCCCTCGGTATTTTTTTTTTGAAAAAAAAACATGTACCTATTCTAACATTTAAATGTTACATAAAAAAGAAAACTAAACTAACTAAATTATTCAAAGATAACAAACAACAACAAGAAACAAGTAAAATAAAAGTCACCGTAAATGCCAATAAACACTCACCAACACCAATCGCGGTATTATTAATAAACAATAAATGAAATGTTGCTGTCTAAACAGAAAAAAAAACTCCCGTAAAAAACACTCAAAAAGCATTTTCGGGGTCTCCGCGGTATAAAACCATTCAGCGTCTCAGCAAACAGTTCATTGCTAAATTAATACACGGCCAAGTAACAACATACCGAGAGAGATTTGAGTAGAGAATAAAAACGGCAAAACAAACCGACGGCGATCGTACGGTTTCGGAAGTTAAAACATAGCACATTCTGGTCGTGGTCGGTCAACAAAAGTGATTCCCCCCATTTAAAACAAAAACAAACAAAAAAGCAAAAACAACAATGCATGAATGAGAAACTAGACAATTAAATGAGAGTGATGAACTTATTCAAACCATACGTCATAGCATAACGTAACTGAATTATGGAAATATTTACAAAAGAAATATAAAGAAACAAAAGTTTAATAAACATACTACAGAATAAATAAAATATTAGAGCAGTAAAGAACAACAAACAAAAGTTTACAGAATGGGCATACGTGTTTATGAGAGTGAAGACATGTTCTCCGACGAAGACGGCACCTGCACCTGTTCTTGCTGTTGTACTTCCTGTCACAAATCAACAACAGCGACTACCAACACCAACAGCAGCAGCAGCAGCACCTTCTCGTCATCAAGTAATGCCTACAAAGACATTGTGGGCAATTGTAAGGAGGTACGCATAGAGGAAAATACATCTAACTTACGCATTGTGGGTAATAATAATCGCATACGCATCACCCTGAACACGGGCGACTTAATTGTGATCGGCAATAATACAAGACTGAAAATAATCACAAATCACGGTCACATCAAGTATACCGGAAATGATGGACGCATAAGCTTAGGCAATCAATCGTCCCAACAACAGCTTGACGACTACATTGGCTGTAATGGCACGTTGAAAATTGTCAATTCCATGAAATTTTCCTCTAAAAGCAAATGCGCTGGCACCACAAGCAACGCAACAGATAGTGGTAATAAAAATAAATCCCCCACCGTATGCGATGAGCAAGTCAAGAAAACTTATTGCAAGCTGGCCAACCAGAATTCCAACGATAGACAATACGTGGAAAAAACAGAAATGAAGTCGCCAAGAACATCCGCCTGCAGAAACAACAAATCTAAAGAGAAATCCCATTCATATGGTGGTTCTAACTCACCGGATGAAAAGTCACAGTGGCAAGCATTCAATACCTCTTTTCATGATAATGCACCAAAATCAATGCCAAATTTAACCGCAACGCAGTATGAGGCGAAAACCTACTGTAATCGAGAGCCTGCCGCAACAAGTATTGTACAAACTATAGGTAATATTGTTATAGCGAATGCATCAAATATTTGTATAGCTCCCTTTGCTAGAAATGTGACAATGAAAGTTTGAAATTTGATCAAATTAGAATGTAAGCAGCAAACACTACAGAGGCATTGACAATTAAAACATATTTTTTTTTAATCGAAGACCTATTTAATCTTCTTAGAGCGAAAGATATGAAAGCCATTTGGTTTTAATGGCCGAGTTCTATTAGCAACTCTCTTAGGAGGTCCCTAACGCGGTAACTTTACACCATTGTACAATATAAAAATGATTTTGCTTACAGGCAACTGTCGACAATTTGCGTTTAAACCCGTTTGTTTTAAATAATTAAAATTTTTGGAAAGATAGTTACTCAGGAATAACCTTTAGCGAGTTTAACTTTCTTTTCATATCTTTCCATAAATTACAAATTTTCAAATCAAACGGTTTTTCTATACGAAGAAATTTCAAAAAAGTCTCATGAAGTTTTGTAGTTATCGCCTTAGCGACCACTTTTTCGTTTAATAAGCGAGCACCACTAGAACATGTCTATTGTTAACGTCCCAACAGAGTAGACAATAGTACCAGGTTTGACAAATACCATAGATCGTTTAAACTAAATTTATTTAGAGTTGCTATTCACCGATATATAAGTATATAAAATATATGTAAGTATCTGTTGATGAATATTCCATTAGTGTTTATCAGACTAAAAAAAAACAGACTACATTTGAACTGTGATTTAACTTAATCATATCGATTAGAACAAAAGGGGGCGTTTAATGTCAGAGCAGACAAGGTCATATTCAAGTTTTTGACTGGTTGGATCAAATGATAAAAAAAATTATTTAGTTTCTAACTAAAATAATTAATTATTTGTATTATTTTTGGGACAATCCACTTTAAATTTAACCGCTTTCGTTATAGAACCAGCGTACCATGACAATTAAAGTTTTTGAACTAAGATTATACATTAAGGTTTATATTAAACCCTTAAAAACTCCAAACACTAACTTACGTTATGCTTAAGTTTTAGGGTTTAGTTTTTAAGTTATGGACTAATAAATTCTGACTCACTTAAAATCAAAGTAGCACATTACATTCCAGAATGGTCTTTGAACCAAAACAAACATATGTACAAAAATAAAAAATACGTATGTTATAAAATATTAAATGTCATTAAAAAAACATTATATAAAAAAACAACAAATGTTAAATATCACTAAATCTGTTATACTCTTAGTAATTTTGGACTATGAAAAAATATTCAGTTAATTAAGCAGTCTTGTGGATAGCATGCTTCCAACGAGGTATTACCAAGACTATACGAAGATGTATACAAAAGATTAGTATAAACTTAATATAGTTATTATTTATAACATCATATCACTCATCAACATTTATGTATAAGTACACACTATTACTCATGTATAAATAATTCCGATTTAACTTGCCCTAATTTTAAGTAAAACAAAACGCCTTAAATAAACAATGTTCCTAAATTAGTCAGTACTATGAAAAAGTTTTAAAAACAAAAAACCTTATAGGAAAAGTAGTATTAAAAAATAATCAATTGCATATTGTAATAAGCACAATTTTTAATTAGTATGTTCCCAAAAAATGTATATTTATTAAAAACCATAAATAATATCGACTGAATGTTTAGCATGAGAAATATATAAGAAAAAAATATAAAAGAAAAAAACAATAAATAAATTTCTAAATATAAAAAATGTTTGTTAAAAAAATATATCGTATTATTTCTTTTTTTAAAGATTTTACTATCAGTAGTGGTTTGATAAATAACCGCCAAATCTTCTTCACTTTGTCGAATGAATGATGTTCGATGACATCATAGAACAAATCGAATTTATTTATTATTTCTTGCGATTCACACAGGAATCCCACAGCTACACTTGGTACAAAAAGTACAAACATTAAACCGAATATTGCTGCAGTGAAAAAACAAGATTGTGTTGTCATCGTGACATTGCATTATTTTGTCGTTTAACACCACAAAAAAATTGTAAAATTGCTTTTACTCTCGTCAAAATTAAGTTCAACAACACATCAAGAAACAAACAGCGAAATGTACATATACAATATAATTCTTAAACTCCGTGATGGGGTAGTATTGCTTTATGCCAGTTCTAAACGATGGATGCATTTTATACAGAGGCTTTTACGATTGGAGACAAAAACGCTTGCTCTAAAAAATAACCAGTTTAAATATTTTCTCCTCTTAAAGAAGACAAAACAAGTTGCAGGGTCTTTGGAACTTAGGGGATTCACACTAGTATCATATGTCTGAAAATATGTACGCCCATAAGGCAAAATGTTTGTTGGACTTGAATACCAAAAAATTTAAGAAATGTTGGCAATTTCCAATCGGTAGATCAGTAGAAAGGGCACTGATCGGTCTATAGCGAGGTTGGTAAACGCAATTACTTCTTTGTAGTAATATTTGTTTTTTTAAGATTATTTTCGCTGGCATTGAAAAACGAACCATATTACCAATTGAAAAATAATACCGAAAAAATAACTCTTTTGCTAAACATACTTATAGGTTAAACTATCCAAAGCAGTAAGTTCTTATATTCTCCATGATCAACTGCTTAACCCATTCCTGCCTAATGGGTATTTAAATACCCAAGAAAGTGTTGATACATAAATAATTTTAGCGTGGGCCAGGTGATCGATATCGCGGTATTTTTTTATAGAAAATAGGAAAGATTGGGCTTAATTAAAGCATTTAGCAGGATTTGTTTTTATCTTTTGTTTTTTTGCAGGCAAAAATCCAAGATTTTTTTCTCGGAAAATGCTCCGGAAGAGTGCTGTCAAACAAAGGAAAATGGTACAAAATAAAATTTTCTAACGCTACCGAATAGCTTTGTAATGAAAAAGCCATCTAGAGGTATTTTTTCAGAACAAAAAAAAATATAAAAATTCAAATGAAGTGTGGAATCTTTATTGGTAATTTGAAAGGACATTTTATGGCATTTATTTTTTGAAACCTCAGGGTTTCCATTCTGAGGGTCCAATTTTGGATGACTCGTTCGAGCATTTCGACCGGTATGGCTTTAATGACACGCATAATGTTGGCTTCCTGAAATGTAGGTAGTTTGTCAGCATAGACTTTGGACTTTACGTAACCCCAAAGAAAAATGTCTAAAGGTGTGATATCACTCAATGTAGGCGGCCAACTTTACCTGTTCAAAACGTGAAATTAGTTGCTTTTCCAATGACCTCTCAATAGATCCATTGTTTAAGTCGCTGTTGCCATACAGCGTCCTGTTGAAACCAAGTGTCTTCAAGATTACGAGCTTCAATTTCAGCTAGCATAAAGGTCGATATCATGGCTCGATAGCGAGCACCATTCAAGGTTACGTTCCGGCCATCATCATTTTTGAAAAAATGCACCGATGATTCCCTCTGCTTATAAACCGCACCAAACCGTGGTTTTTTCCGGGTATAATCCCATCTCTTGAACCTCTACTTGTTGCTCTTCAGCCCAAATGCGGCAATTTTGTTTATTGACTTTGCCGTTGAGCCAGAAATGGGCCTCACCACTGAACAAAATTTTGGACAAAAACAGCGGATCTTCCCGTTTCTCACCGAACGCTCATTTCCATAGTACAGTTGCCTACATTTGAAGGTAATTATTTTCAAAAAAATAAATGCTATAAAAAGTCCTTTCAAATTACCAATAAAGATTCCACACTAGATTTGAATTTTTATATTTTTTTTGTTCTGAAAAAATACCTTATATGAACACTGCGAGTATGGCCCCGGAACTAGAGTTATAACTCTGCAACCAGGATAGAAGAATGGACGGAAAGCTATTTTTAACGATGGCTTCGAATTGCTAATAAATTGTATTCAGAGTGTTTTAACATGACTGAGAGATTTATCCAAAGTTTTTCTACGTATTCAAATCTCCAGACACGTGTTTTAAACAAAGACTGAGTAGCAGGTATTTTGGTCTATGTTAAGAAATTCATAACATTAGAATTTAGAATATTTGTAGGGTGGGCAATTTAACATTTAAAATCGGTAAAAAAAGGTTCTGATAATTTTTTCAAATTTCTGGTATTATTGAAAAGGTTGAACTTTGCCATTTAAGAATCGAACAACACCCGATGCGTTTTCGCTTCGCCCTATGGTTTAGCAGGAGATGAAGAATTCTACCGAAAAATCGAGTTTTCAGATGAAGCTGATTTTCATCTCGGTAGCTATGGCAGTAAGCAATATTGCCACATATGGGGTTCAGAAAACCACACGTGACTATTAAAAAGCCAACGCATTCACAACGAGTCACTGTTTGGTGTGGACTCGGGTTAGCGGCATCATTGGGCATTTTTCCTTGGAAAATGAGCAATGAGCCGCCGTTACCGCCTACGGTGACCATTTTCGCGCAATGCTCAAGGAACTTTTGTTTCCAAAAATTCATGAGAATGACATGACATTTGGTTTCAACAAGACGGGGCTACATGTCACACAGCCAACGAAACCATCGATATTTTACGCACTGTTTTTGAAAATCGTATTATCAGCCGAAATTGTGATGTCAATTGGCCGCCTCGGAGCTGTGATTTGAGCCCTTTAGAATATTATCTGAGGGAGTATTAAGGATAAATGTTACGTAAAACATCCAGAGACAGTTGAAACGTTGATACATGAAATTTAATTTGCCATTGAAGAGATTTGACCCGAAACAAACAAAAATGCGCTGAAAAATTAGGTTGTTCGGATTAGGTACTGCCGAGCAAACTGTGGTGTTCATATGAATGAAATTGTGATCCATTATTAAATAACAAATTTCAACCTTTTCAATAAAATTTGAAAAAAATATTAGTCCTTTTTTTCACAGCTGATTCAAATATAAACTTTAAATCGCCCGCCCTTTATATGACATCCGTTAAAGCTGTATCTATTATTGAACTCAAGTAAAAAAAGGTATCTATGTTAAAATTTAAGATCAGTACAATGGTGAATCCTAAACAAGATTTTTAACTCCACAAACCAGGTTAGTACTTATAAAATGGACCGGAACATATTTTTATATCCTTTACCGAAGAGTGGATGGTATGCTACATCTGTCATTTCGTTTGCAACAACGCTAGCGCCAAAGCGAATCGATCTAGGACACTAAAATTTTGCATGATGCTGGCTTATGGTCATATTCTGTTTGGAGTTGTAAATGAGCGAAGTTGTCCCAGTTGGAGTAAAGTTTCCCTTCAGGGGACTAAATGTACATCAGTAAAAACTAATTTTCTTGAATATTTACTTAAGATATCGTAATTCTTGTGGACAGACGATTATTAAAATGTGTACTATTTGTTGAGACACATTAACTACCTTAAAAAATGGCAGTTACTGGACTTTTTATCACGTGGCCCAAAAAACATCGCACATGGTTAAAACGGGCGTTCTATAGTTAATACGAGGATTGCTATAAATATTTCTGGCGTAGGCAACATTTAGTGTTGCCTGGCGCCATCTGACATTTCCATTGGAAAGTTTGACATTTTTAGCATAAACGTGCTCAGAACGTATTGACGTACGACCATTATTTGTCTTGTTTACAGTGACTTGAAAAAATCAATTTGGCAAAAAATGGAATTAACTCGTGAACCTTATCACGACAAGTGTGCATCGATGAACTTAAATCTTTTTATGGCGATGAAGCACTATCCTATAGCACTGTGATAAACTGGTTTAATGAATTTAATCGTAGCCGACGCTCGCTTAAGGAAGGTCGTAAATGTCGTCCAAAAACGGCCGTTGTGTCGGAGAACATTGATGCAGTGCGTGAACTAATAATGAAAGATCGTCATGTGACATGCCGTGAGATAGAGGCATTCATGGGCATTTCTTCCACCAGCATACATTCGATATTGAATGAACAAAAAGGTTTGTTTTCGTTAGATCCCGCACAGTTTGACAATCGCTAAAAAAAAAGGCTCGTGTCGATTGGAGCAGAGAAATTTTGAAACAATACGATTGCGGAGCTTTAAAAGACGTTTATAAGATCGTCACAGGTGACGAATCATGGATCTATGCGTATGAGCCCAAAACAAAACAGCAAGACCGTGTGGGTCTTCGAAGACGAGAAAGAAAGTGGTTCGTGGAAGAAGCACTTCGAAGCTAATGGTCGCCTGTTTCTTTGGCAAAACGGTCATGAAGCGACTTTTCCGCTTGAGCAACGTAGGACGGTCAATTCTGAGTGGTACACCACAATTTGTTTGCCTGATGTCTTCGGAGAAATTCGAAAAACGAGCAAGAGAAGGCGAATCATTGTGCACCATGACAATGCGAGCTCTCACACATCGACTCAAACCAGCTCCTTTTTGACCGGCCAAAACGTCGAATCGATGAATCATCCGCCGTACAGCCCTGACTTGGCACCCAATGACTTCTTTCTTTTCCGCACATCAAGAAAAAATGCGTGGTCAACGATTTTCGTCGCCAGACGATGCTGTTGAAGCGTTCAAAGGGCATGTTTTGGAGGTGTCTCAATCGGAGTGGAAAAAGTGCTTCGACAATTGGTTTGAGCGCATGCAAAAGTGTATTAGTCATGCTGGATAATACTTTGAAAAACAACACAACCATTTTTGATAATAAATATTAGCATTTTCATTATTAGGCCAGAAATATACATAAATAGCAGCACTTGTATGGACATATTAAATCCGTGTTCTACGAATCCAAAAAAAGAGTATCTTTAAAGTTTTGGCTGAGACTAGGGACTGACCGAAAATTTTGTTTTTAGCGCTTTGCTGGCTTAGGGAGGGTCGAGTGTATATAAGGTTCGGCCTGTTCGAACTTAAAAGCCCGGGCACACTTAAGCTTTTTTTTCTTTACGAAGTGAAAAACCCATAGAGGGCACACTGACCATATCACTAAGAAACCTCAAGGATCATAAAATTGTGACGAATGTAATATTATGAATTTCACTTACCTTCTGCATCTTCAAGGCCAATAGCCTACATCTTGTCCACAAAATAAATATTGTGTTAATGTCTTCCCACCAGCTTTGTCATCACCCATATCACGCTCACTAATATATTGAATGCTTTTGATTTAAGTTGGAAACGATATTCGATTTATTAAGAACCCTGTTCTTACTGGTTTAACAAAATGTTTTCTTTATAAAACTGATTTGGGATGTTATGGCACATAATTTGAACAAACGCAAATAAGCAATTGTGAATGGCAGTGTTGCATTTTCTGAGTACAAAAATTAAACAAGGTGTAATCACTAGTCCAACAACAACAAAAAAAGACCCAACAATGGTGCTCTTTGTTGTCAAAGAAAGTTGATAGAAAATTAAATAATGTTAATACGTGTGTTCAGTAAAAATTTGCAAGTTTCTAATTTTGAGAGTGTAAGGCCAATTTTACTCTATTTATTAAACTTTGCAAGAAAAGTAAACGAACAGCTTCCAGTAAACATTTCCAATGAAACAGCTGATTTTGTTTACTTTTCCCATTACATTTCTTTTTATTTTGATTTTTAAAGTGATTTGTTAGAATAAAATGAGCAAAAGAAAACTTTTTTCTTTCTAATTACAGTGATTAACATATACTATATTAAATAAAATAATATTCCAATTTTTACTTACCTATTCTGTTATAATTTTTTTTTTTTACTTTTATTTGTTTGCATTAAACAGCTGATTTCAAACATCTGTTCTATATTGCAAATTTTGGTTGGCTAAAATTTCTTTAACCAAAATTTGCAAACTCTCCAACATCGAACTGTCAAAATTTGCTGTCTCTGGCTCTCATTTACTGGACTTTTTGTGAAAACGAACACGATCCAGTAAAAATTTGTACAAATTTGCTAGTAAGCGAACACACTTAATGTCTACTTATATTCATTTCTGTTGTCCAATGACAACAAACCTATCATGTATCTAATTTGACAATTAAGACCGCTTCAAGAATATCGAGCACTCATAGCGAGAGAATGAGATTACTGCATCGTATTTATTTTAACAGTTGTGGCATTTAAAAAACGGAATTTCGACGTGTCGCTCTGTCCATTAGCATACATCGATATTCTTAAAACACATTCAGGCTAACTAGGAGTGTTCCAGGGAGCTTTCTGCAAATGATCGATTTTCAGACTTGTGAATATAGTAGCTTTGGTGCTCGTTTTCTCCACATTCAAGACATTTAGCTACCAACCATTTGTCGGATCGATCGTCTTCCTTAAATTTAAGAAAATTCTAAAAAAAATTTAGAAGTTTTGCTCTAAAGTGTGTGCAATAGGTAAATAATTTGTATCCTACTCTTCAGTCTCAACCACAAACCTGTTTGAACAAAACAATAGGGTATACAATTTTTAATTTACAAATTGTAAACTACCGTCATTGGACTTTAAACCGTAAATTCAAATTTATTGGACTTTGTTCTCTCAGATAATAGCGTCAATTACGGAGTACTAATTATATATTTTTGTTTTACAATTCGATAATTACCAAATAGAGGCAAGTAATTTCTATATACTATTTAATGAATGACGTTTAAAAGACGGAGTACTTTTTTTGGCTATATTTGCTTAATGTCGGTGTAGATATACTCCTATAGGGTTTTGCCTGGACAAACATATAGTCGTTTTTTCTTCCTTAATATGGAACAGACTAAAAAAACACTCAAACGGAGGACAATCCCACGACTGCTGGTTACAAATATGCACTGGATTGGCCATGAAGCAGCAATTCACTGCCAAGGGCTGTCATCAACAACCAAATATTTACTGGCATTGTTTTTTTTTATAAATTTGATTTATTTATTTAAATTTATATCACACTTAAATAAATCACCCACTTTTTTATTTAGTTCATGGGAATGTAACATGTGCAAAAAGAAAATTCCCCGAATATTTCCTGTTAAAGTAAACTAATGGTTCCAATTACTATTGATGAGTTCTGCACTTTTACATACATACCTAAAAAATTCACACAGAGTTCAAGGCATAAGGCCTACAGAAAATGGGCCTGACAACAAGATGTCATATAACTTCAATTTGGAATTTTAAGAACAATTTAATTTATAAATTTGGTAACTTCTCACGCACGACGATGCCATCTTGAACGCTCATTTTTCTTAAATTTGTTTACTTGGTTGGAGGCTTTATTTTTAAAATATTGTGACAAGCTACATTTTTTCGAGACGAAATCACCAAAAGTTAAAACACAGCTTTCAATGAAATCTTTACCTATACCCAATTCACATATATAAATGAAATTCAAACTAATCACAATTTAAAAAATCATTGTCGAAACCCGAAAAGAAAAAATCCAGTGGATTTTGTTTGCGTTAGCCAATGCCGTATGGCACTATAAATTAAATATTTTTTTTTGTATACACATTACAACATGAAAAAACTTGTTTATGTTTATAAAACGTTTTTAATCAAAATCTCATTTAGCAGGCCTTCATTTTCCTAATGTCTTGCCAATTTTCCGCCGCTGATCGTCATCGGAAGGTTACTGATCGATTCTACTGATTGTGCAGGGGACTTTTTTTAATTTATAGTTTTTTTAAGTGTTATTATAAACTGAAACCATATTGACATACTCTCCATCGCCGTTTTCATGTAAAATGGTTCAGTGATTTCTGGTGCAACTGATTTGGAAAAGAAACAAAAATGAATAATGGTAAATTTAACAATTTACCGTAGGTTTAAAATATATCTTCAGATTAAGAGCTTATGCCTAATCAGCTAATGGACATCTCTAAATCAAATTAAGGTGTCTTTCGTAGTATTGCCTTAGCGGCTCTGCACAGGTAAATATTTGGAAAATAGAGCGAGCTCTTAATGTCGAAGTTTGAACGTGCAGCTTGTGAAATGTAGAAGTCTAAGGGTCAATACTTATGCTCGCCAATACCTAAGCTGTTCCGGAATAAATTTCTATTGTGCTCCGTATGTTGTTTTACAAAAACCTGATTGCTTTGTAAATGCTGAAAAAACTGTAAGTTATTTTTTAATCGAGAGTGGGTTTAAACTCAGAGGGAAAAACTGAAATCGTGAATGTGACTTTTCAGTATTTAAGTTGCTAGTATGTTTCAATAATATTTGGGCGATGATTCTAATCAAATTTCTAATGTCATCATAGCCATGGTACAATAAACGAGATATAAAGTGTGTTCGTTTACTTGCAAATTTGTACAAATTTGTGCAAATTTTTACTGGATTACACAAAAAGTCCAGTAAATGAGAACCAGAGAGAAAATTTTGACAGTTCGTAAATTTTGCAAATTTTGGTTGGAGAAACTTCAGCCAAACCAAAATTTGCAAGATAAAACAGATGTTTGAAATAAGCTGTATTATGTAAACAAATAAAAGTAAAAATAAATTTACAACAGAATAGGTAAGAAAAAATTGGAATATTATTTTATTTAATATATATGTTAATCCCTGAAATAAGAAAGAAAGAAAAAAGTTTTCTTTTGCTCATTCTTTTATTACAAATCTTAACACTTTAAAATTCAAATAAAATGAAATGTAATGCAAACACTAAACAAAATCAGCTGTTTCATTGCAAATTTTTACTGGAAGCTGTTCGTTTACTTTTCTTGCAAATTTTAATAAATATAATTGGCCTAACGCTCTCAAAAGTAGAAACTTGCAAATTTTTACTGGGAAAGTAAACGAACACATTTACAGTCACTAGTCCAACAACAAACAGTTTGCTGTAATGTCAAAGTCACTTGAAAAAAAAATGTTCGTGAATGAGTGATGAGTATTGTGATTGTTAATTTGAAAAATGTAGCTTTGCTAACTTCATGGATTGTCTTTGTAAAGTTTCAAATTTGACAGTTTAAATTTTTACAAAAAAAAAATTGATAGCATAACTCTACCTTCGTTATTGTACCATGCTGCATATAAAAATTAAACGTGCAATTATTTTTTTCAACTGTGGCCGATTGTTGGCCTATTGTTATTGAACTAATACCAGCTACTGTCTACCAGATTTTTTGACAATTAAAAGATTGTTATGCTAGATACACACGAGGCAACCGTCGCATTAAATAGTTGCAGCCAGGAATGAAAGCCGTTTCAGAGTGCGAGTTGGTTCAGTTCGGTGGTCCAGAGAAGATCTGAACCGCATGTTCAGGTTTCAAAATGTTTTTAAGGTACTCTTGTGCCTAGGTTCTGGTTCGTTTTAAAAAACATGGATACAAAAATATTCTTTGATATAATTTATTTTTATTAAAAACAAAAATGTAATCTCAAAACTAAAATCGAATCACGGGCTTTTTTGGTTCGGTTCAACAATTTTTCTTCCAACAGTGGTTCATTTCATTGTCGAAAAAAGTGATATGGTTCGGTTCAAATCCGGTTCGGTTCTGTTTGCACCCTTGGTTGCAGCAACGTGTTTTGTGCGTTCACAAAACACAGCTTTACACGAAGCAGCGTTTGCTTTAACATGGCTGTGTTGCCTCGTGTACATCTAGCATTAGAATTGCAATTTAAATTTCAAATGTGTTTAGCACACAGATCAACAGCAATGCATAAAAATTGAGAAACTTAATTCAGATTAGGCCATCTGTGGAATATATACTAACTGAAATAAAAAAGATAGATACACGCCGAGTCGTACCGTCTCACCCACTCATACTTAGTTCGCTCATTTGAAAAGCCTTAATCGACTAAAAACTCAATAATGCGATTTTCCCCAAGATATTTTTTATGTGAAATAAGAGGCATGTACATTATATACTAGTAAAATCAGAAATGGTTCTACAATAGTGTGCAGAGTGACAGATATTAATAAAAAATGGTCACTATAATTTCCCAGAATTTTTGTATGTGAAGTTTAACACACTTTCACATGAAAAGGCGATTTTAGTACCAACCCAGTAAACCAAATTTGCCGACAATGATATCAGACAATTTTGAACAATATCTGAACTCTATCAAGAATTATTACCGAAACCGTTACGAATTGTGTTCGATTTGTCTGAGGATTTTTTTTCAGAGAAATAGTTCAGAATTTTTGTCAACCCTCTCATATGTTTTTCGTTACGAACTCGGTAAGAAATCGGAACATTTTGCCGATTGTCGTACAGAATTCTGACCATATTCTGAAGGTTGTACATGTAAGTACGTGTTACCAACTACAACATATGTCAAATTTTGTATTGTAAACACGTTACAAATTTAGTCCAAATTATTAGTAGTGATTAGTTATTTTCAATAACGCAGTAGGAAGTCAAGTGACTGCGGTTTTAATTTATAATGTAAACATACTCATTATATAGCAATTGTGAATTGTTCTTTAAAAACACAACCGAATAAAACTACCGCTGTACTATCAGCTGGTATCATATCTGTCAACTCTGTGTAGTTCATTCCTTGTGTTTTGTGATATTTTACCAAAAGAAAGATTAAACGGGTAATTTCAGAATTAGTTTTATAATAAATTACAATTGTTCTAATTGTATGCATACCTCAACGAAATAATTTTGAAAGTTGGAAAAAAGAAAAGATTTTGGTTTCCAAATTACAAAAAATTAAATTGACAACTTATGTAACCGTGCACCGAGTACGGCAAGGGACGTAAACAAGTTTAGATTTTGATTTCTGCTTTTCTGACAATTCTAGCACAGCAAATATGGGCGGTCATGGACACGGTGAACCCTACAAAGTACCAGATGCATCTATATACAAAGTAGAAAATGTAGCCAAGCTTGTGGAAGTTCAAGAAGCTTTGGCCCGGCAGGGACTTAAGGATCCATGGTTGCGGTACGATAAATTAATTCATCACGACGAGCCTTCCATTAATGTACATGTTTACGATTTTTTCGTTCCAGCAATGAAGTCTGGCGTTATGACCCTAAACAATTCGGCACTCATGCTGGCCGTTTAAGGACTTTCATGTTGCGTGGCTTTGTTATGGGTCTTGGTTTGACAGCTGTAACTGTTGCCTGCGAAACTTTGCTCGGTGGAGATGATCATCACGGTCATGGCCATGGCGAAGGCGGCCATTAGTGATTTAGAAAAAATTGTACGATGTTTAAGTTAAAACACTGCTTTATCTTTTAGAATAAATGAATTCATGCGTATGTACGAAATTGAAACCATCAAAAGAATGGACCTGACTCTATTTTGGAAATTTCTTGATTTTTTCACAGTTGTATTATTTTTTGATGATTAAGAGGGGGGGGAGGGGGTTTGGAATTACAAAAATTTAAAATCGCCAATATGATACGTAAAGATTTCATTAAACATCTATCATTTAGTTGATGCTTCTACGTTGACCGGGGTTTCAATTCTTCGTAGCATGACCTCAAGAAGATTTGTGGCTTCTTGGCAGGATTGAAGTATTCATGACCCTTGGACCAATCATAGCCCACGGCATAAGCGAATATTTGACCGGATGCGTTGAAGCCACATTTAGTTATAGATTGATCCATCAATTCGGAAGACTTTAGTTTGGTGCGCGCATCTTTGTCCCAGAAACTGAACGTGCCATCCGAACCTACGGTCACCAGAGTACCATGAATAGGATGGAATGAAATATCGTTCACCGCGTAGATATCCTGGTAGCCAGTGGAGCCTGAAGACCGATGACACTTGAAGGTAAAGTTGTCCTTGGGATTTACCGGATTGACATACTGGATGGCGACACGACCTTCAATGCTGCCCAAAGCATAGCCTAAAAGATAAGAACAATTTCATAATTAAAGCTAAAGAACATATATCAACTGCAGAGCATTACTTAGGTTAAAATTTGATGAATCTTCAGAACAAGTACTAAAAGAATTTAATATTTTAATTGAAAGAGGTTTCAGTTTACTTACCTGTTGGTTTCTTGTTCTTATCCCGGAATATTGATATGGTTCGATGTTGATACTTCAGTGGGCTTTCTTGACGCTTGAATTCCGTAGGACTGTTTTCTAGTGAATACACAATAAGACCTCTGCCTGCAGTTCCAACCACAGCCATGGGGAAGTCAACATCAGCACAATAGCAACGTTCCGGCAGATTTATGGCCATCATGGGATTCGGTGAACGTGTATCCCAAAATTTCAAAGTCTTATCCCAGGAACCGGTCATAAGGCATGAGTAGTTTGTGCCCTTGACCCAGTGGCAAACTTTGACTGGACCATCGTGCGCAGCCACCTGCATTTGTTGATCCGACCCCAAGTCCCAGACTTTAACTTGCTTCTCGCTGACAACAAACACTTTACTGCCATCGTCGGCCCAACTTACGTCGAGGACTGGACCACCCATGGTTTTCATGGACTTCGGTACCGTTTTGCCTGTCTGTTCAACTTCCCAACAGCGCACGCTGCAGTCCCAACTGCCTGCAATGAGGAAATTTTGTTGCATGGTAGCAGGGCTAAACTCTAACGCGGATACTGAATCTTCGGGAGGTGAGACAACTTCGAAATCGTTCATTCGATTTGTAGGCGCAGTGGCGTTGGTTGCTCCAAATGGAGGAGCCGCCCCTCCTAAAGTAGACTGGCCAAACATCTTTTCGACGAAAATTACTTCTATTGATACGGCTTTACTTTTTCTAAATTGTTTTAAATTAAATGTTAAATGTTCTTTGGTCAGTAATCGATATTTTTCCTTAAACAACTCGGAGAATGCTGGAAATTGTGTTAGTTTCCAGGTTTTTTGTTGTGCCGCATTTCACAATGCCTTCAACGAACAGTGTTGTAATTGCTTTGACATTAGAAATACAACCCTCAATATGTGATACAGCGGTTGAATGCAGAAATTGTTCAAAATTTAGGGAAAAAAACGTTATAAACAGTTTACACTTCGGTATGTAATAATAATAAAAGCCGGGCGCATTAAAGCGTTTTTTTCTTACACTGCGCTTATCTTAACTTTCGGTATTCTGAAAATCACTTAAAATTATTTTACAAATTTACAGAAAGTTATTGATATTGCATTGTCGGCAAAGAAAAACCCACCCCATTTTTTGTAGGTTTTGGACGTTTATTTTAATGGTTTTTAGAATGCCGGAATATATGCAGCGTGAAAAAGATTCAGTGTGCCCGAACCTTTTAACTGATATTCTCAGTTAAAAGGTTCAGTTAAAAGGTTGTTTAAAATTTAACCCGATTATTACCTGATTGTGATTGAAATAATTGCGCAATATGCATATTTCCGTACTGACAGCTATAATCGCGAGAGCACTGGCTTGGCTTTTTAACATTGGATATCCATTTCTTATTATATCCCTATAGTAATTGAAATATCGAAAACAGATTGTAACTTCTTTCCCCGTATTCATTAAAGCTTACAATAGAACATTTTTATTAAAAAAATTAAAATTTAAAACATCCGAAAGTTGTTATGAAAAGATATTTAATATATTTATATCAAAACATAAAAGGGCGATAATCGTAAACACGAGATTAAGTAATTGGATAATAGTATACATGGGTGATTCTGAGAATATGGGCAAATTTCGACATCATTTTTGGTATTCGATTTTTTTGCAGAATTAAATACTTAATTCAGGTAGATGTCTTAGTTTTAAGAAAGACTAGTCATTTTTAAATGGTACACATCAAAATTTTAATTTTTAACGGAATCATGCAACAATTTAAGAGTATGACCTCCGGGGTAAAGACTCATTGAACAGAGAAATGACGAAGACAATAAAATATGTAGTATTTTTTCTTTAAAATCAACAAACTCATTTTAGTTCAGTTCTCTTGTAAAAATAATAAAAGAAAAAAAATCTGTTAATCGTCATTTCCATGTGAAAATTTTTGGCAGGGGAATGATGAATTTCTACAAAACCCCCTGAAATGTTTTTTAAGTACTTACCCTTACAAAATTGACTTGAGCTGGAAGTTTATACCTGCAATAAATACAAAAAAACACTTGCAAAACTATAAAAAGTATTAATTATCTTTTTAAAAAACAACACAGGGGAATGACCAACTTAAGAGTGAACGTTCGTAACGAGTGACAAAACGCGACTTACTTAATTTTAATAAGACTGTTGACGAAAAAACTACTAGATGTGCACCCACTTCAAGTGATGTTCAATCATATTTGAGTTGCTTGAAATCAGGATTGATCTGGAAATTCTAATTTTAGCGAATATTAGATTTTACAGGGGAATACTGTGTATTTTCAGGGCCAGAAAATAAACATCCATAAAAATATAAATTGAATAACAAATTATAATCGTTAATAGCAACAAAATAAATTGAATATTATTTTTTACTATGGACTGGTTTTATTAAATAAATAATTAATATTTTTGCAAAAAATTTAGAAAATTTCAATTGAAAGTAGTGCTAGGAACAACCAGGGTAATGATATTTGAACACTTTGGTAGGAAATTTTTTTAATTTTTTTAACAAATAATTTTTTTAAAAAACAATTTTAAAGACTTTAAAGGTCCTATAAAGATTTATAGCAAATAATAAAGTATAATTTATTTAATTTTTCCCGCTTGAAAAAACCAACGACAACAAAGTGGCCCATAATCTCAGCATCAACCACATAAGTATTTGAATGCAGTTGATTTTTTTTAACAGACTTTAACAATTGTTTAGTTTATAAAAGCCAGTATGGAAACCATCTAAAATTTTGTTCGCCATAAAGAATGCACATCATTGTGTGTGTGTGCAAATCGAAAGAATGTTTTTAACTGTGTACCTACTAATATCAAGATTAATCCAATCGACTCTGAATCCAAATGTGGGCCGCCGTAGTGTGATGGTTCAAATCCGGCTTAGAACATCACATTATTTTCAGCACTAGCCATTGGGAGTCGGTGTTAAACATTAAGTCCCGGTCAGAGAGTGCAAGAGTTCTATCGTGCACAGCTCACTGATTGGAGGGAAGTTTTCCTGTGTTCCCTAACAGTATGTTGTGAAAATTAAAATCGTAAGGACTACGATTCCTAATAGTATTAATTTTAATATTTAATTGAGACTGGATTCGTTCTCAGATACTTGGACGTCTGCACTGCTCTGTAATCAAATTCCGCCACCTTTTCGCTTTTGCTGATTACCACGAAACGAAAATATCTAAACGGAATTTACCAATGGCAAATTGCGTTTGCTTTGCTACATGTATTTGTTATGTGAGCAAAAATTTCGTTTTTAGGTTAATACTAGTCTTAAACATTTGTAGAAAGTTCAATTCAAAGAAGTGTTGGCAGAAAACAAAACCAGAAAAACATTGTTTATTTTCGGGCTGTAGCGAATTATTCGCATAAACCGATTTTAGAATATTCCCTTTCGCAGTAGCAAAGTCACATTTATAAGTAATTTTAAAGCGAGTTATATTTTCCACGTGAACGAATTTAGTACCAGGCTTTAGAATTGAATTTCTGTGAATTACATTTGAAATATTTTTGTTTTTTATTTGAAGAAATATTTTGGACGTCATTCTTAAAAATTTACAAAAGGCTTAATTTCAAATTTTCTTAATAAAATTATTGTTTAAACCTATCGCTTTCGCAAAAGTGTATATTTCGCTTTTTCTTAAACCACTTTCGTTAATTCCTAGTTTATTTTCACTTATATAGAGGTATTTTTTCAGAGCAAAAAAATATAAAAATTCAAATCAAGTTTGGAATCTTTATTGGTAATTTGAAAGGACATTTTATGGCATTTATTTTTTGAATATAATTTCCTTCAAATGTTGGCCGCAACTACGCCTCAGGGTTTCCATTCGGAGGGTCCAATTTTGAATGACTCGTTCGAGCATTTCGACCGGTATGGCTTGAATGACACGCGTAATGTTGGCTTCCAAAACCTAATTCGTAGCTGGTTTGTCAGCATAGACTTTGGAGTTTACGTAACCCCAAAGAAAAATGAATAAAGGTGCGATAACACTCGATCTAGGCGGCCAACTCACCTGTCTAAAACGTGAAATTAGCTGCTTTTCGAAATGACCTTTCAATAGATCCATTGTTTGAGCAGCTCTATGGCAAGTGGCACCGTCCTGTTGCAACCAAGTGTCGTCAAGATTACGAGCTTCAATTTCAGGTAGCATAAAATCGATATCATGGCGCGATAGCAAGCACCATTCACGGTTACGTTGCGGCCTTCATAATTTTTGAAAAAATATGCACCGATGATTCCACCAGTTTATAAACCGCACAAACCGTGGTTTTCTCTGGGTATAATGGCACCTCTTGAACCTTTTCATGTTGCTCTTTAGCCCAAATGAGGCAATTTGTTTATTGACTTTGCCGTTACGTCAGAAATGGGCCTCACCACTGAACACAATTTTGGTCGAAAACAGCAGATCTTCCCGTTTCTCACCGAACGCTTATTTCCATAATTCAGTTGCCAACATTTGAAGGAAATTATTTACAAAAAATAAATGCCATAAAATGTCCTTTCCAATTACCAATAAAGATTCCACACAGTTTTTTTGTTCTGAAAAAATACCTCTAGATGGATCACCCTATACCACACTATACACTGACAATTGTCCACAATCGACATTCAATACTATTTATGCCGATACCATACCATTTTTGTAAATATTTCATGTTGACTTGAAAAACATTGTAAGATATTTTAAAAACAGCATTAGCCGTTTGAGTTTGACTTTAGGATGTCGGTTAGGGAACATGGTACAATAAACAAGGTATAGGCCCTAGCCCGACAACAACAAAAAAGTTTTCTAGATTGCCAAAGTCACGAATGAGAATGCCAAAATACATTTTTGTGAATGTTTGATACAGAATTTTACTATAGAAAACTTCAACAATTGTTATTGTCAAATTTCAAGTCTGAATTGTATTAACTACGAGAACAAAACTTATATCAGTTGTTAGCATAAGTTTTACCTTGTTTATTGTACCATGGTTAGGGAAGGTGTTTCGTCAACAAATTGTGTCGTTTTTACAATTTTCATCATGCTTAATTTACAAAAAAAAATGACAAATTCTCCAAATTCTTTACTTAATCTTTAAAATCGTTGCAAATAATTTAGAAAGTAGAAGACGGTCGTAACTTCTGCTTGCATTTGCGTGACATGCAACACTATTAACTAGCTTGCTTCGAAACAATTCGCCGCCACCACCACCCCAGTAGCGGTTGAATAAATTATTCCACACCAGACTGAAAAAAACTCGAGCAAAATAAACAACAATAGAGAATGAGAATTGTAGTTTGTTTACTAACAAATGGAAACGGCATTCTCGGTTACAACATTTCTAGAAGTTCTCTTCACACTCTCGGAAATTGAACTCTTAGCAACACAGCTTACTTACCTACTATTGTTATGGTTGCTGCTTGCAACCAGTTATGAGTAAAGTGAGTGACATGGTCGTTCATTGGGGGGTGGTGTTGTACACCGAATATATAGACATTCACCGCAAAATGAAAAATAACGGCAGTTGTTTGTGAACATTCCAAGAGAAAAGTGCTAGATAGCTTCTAAGGGCGGAAAGGATTTTTGGTTAAAATTATTTTTTTTCGACTAGCGACACAAAAATGTCTTATACTGCTCGCCCAAACTATAAACGCTCTTTGGAACATAACTTTGACTGTTGTGTAGCTTCGCGTGAACCGTTTCGCTATCGTTCAAAATCAGCTAATCCACCAGCGGGACTTAAGACACTTTATTCTGCACCAATCTCAGCCGCCAGAACTCGCTATGTGCCGCCGTTTTCTATACAATCTAATCAGAGGAATACAGTGGTTTTAGATGCGCCCATGACAGGACCGTCCTCGGGCAGTGCCAGTGCCCGTGGTAAAACTGACCAAAAAAGTAAGCGTTCTCTATAATTCAAGATTTTGTATGGGTGTGCTGTGTGATATGTTTTTTTAATTTTTATTTCGCCTGTTTCTCTAAAGCTATAAGATTATCTGTGACCAAGGTAACGCTAGGTTCACATTATGGCCAGGAGAAACCGCATCGCAGTTCGTCATTCCGCATGTACTTTGATCGGGGCGATTTGCCTATAAAAATGGAGTATTTATGTGGCGGAGATAAAATTGGATGGACAGTAAGTAATCATTTCAATGAAAATGTAACATATAACATCTATCGGAGGTGACATATACAATTGCATTGACAAAATTCATAGTAGGGTAGTAATATTGTTTTATTGAGGGAAAAAAATTCTGCGAAATTTTATTTGATCAATATCTGAAACAAATTTTAAAATTTAAATCGGCTGTAAAAATGTACTGATAATTTTTTCAAATTGTGATCATGGTACAATAAACAAGGTATATAAGTAGTCACTAGCCCAACAACAACAAAAATAGTTCGCTAGATTGTCAAAGTCAATTGAAAGGGAATGCCGAAAATAAATGTTTGCGAATGTTTAATGATGATTTAATAATGGAACACCATAGGATGCGTTTTCGTTTCGCCCAATGGGCTGAAGATGTTTAGCAGGAGATGAAGAATTTTATAAAAAAAATCGTACTTTGAAATGAAGCTCATTTTCATCTCGGTCAATAAACAAAATTTCCGCATATGGCGTTCAGAGAACTCACACGTGGCTATTGAGAAGCCAATGCATCCAAAACGTCACTGTTTGTGTGGATTTAAAGCTGGCGGCATCATTGAGCTTATTTTCTTCCAAAGTTAGCAAGGAGTCTGCCGCTACCGTCAACGGTAACTGTTACCACGCCATGCTCAACGAATTTTTGTTTCAAGAGAATAACATGAACGACATTAGGTTCAACCAAGCGGGGCCACCTGCTACACAGCCAACGCAACCATCGATATTTTACGCACTGTTTTTAAAAATCGAATAATTAGCCGAAATTGTGATATCAATTGGCCGCCTCGGAGCAGTGATTTGAGCCCTCCGGTTTATTTTATGTGGGGAGCCATTAAGGATAAATGTTACGCAAAGCATTTAGAGACATTGGAAGCGTTGAAACATAAAATCGTTGTTCCCATTGAAGAGATTTGACCAGTAATAAGCAAAAAAGAAACTTAAAAATTGGGTTGATCGGATAAGGTGCTGCCGAGCCTGTTGTGCTAGTCATACGAATAAAATGAATGAATGAAATTATATTCCATTATTAAATGACTAAGTTCAACATTTCCAATAAAACGAGAAATTTGGAAAAATTATCAGTACTTTTGTTTTACAGCCGATTTAAATTTAACATCTCAAATTGCCCACCCATGTGCAAATGTCGTAATAAAGCAGAATATTTAATTAGAAATAAGTACAGGGTGTCCGTCGGGAAGGTATACTTCTATGTTTGTTTATAATTATTGATTAAATGAAATAGAATGGATCTTATATTTATAAATGTTTTATGTACTTAGTAGGGACATAAATACTGTTACAACATTGAACACACCCATTTCAATAGTAGAACTGAACATACCCCGTTTATGTCATATGGATTTTGAAAGCTAACCTCAATAGCATTAGTCTGTAACGGGATTTTGAAATTGTTTCAACTTTTATCATGGAGTGGTCAGATAATGAGAACCGTATCGCTGTAATAGCGCTTTTCAAATGTGAAATGAAAAAAACGATATTTTCAAAACGCTCCGGCCACTAGGGATTAGCCACAAGTTTGTCTATCGATGAATAAAACTGTTTGAGGAGACTGGGGATGTAAAAGGCCGCCACCGGTCGGGCTGTTCGAACACCGCATGTCATCAAGCCGTTAAATCAAGAATTCACAGAAATCCGCTCCGAAAACAGAAAATCATGGCCCGTAAGATGAATATCACGCAAAAGTCCATGAGTCGAATCATTAAAAAAGACTTGGGCCTTGGGTCTTTCAAACGACGTACAGGACATTTATTGACTGCAGCTTTAAAAAAAATAGGATTGAAAAATGTAAACGTCTTTTGGTAAAGCACGCTGATAACTTGCACAGAAAAATTTTGTTCACTGATGAAAAAAATTGTACCGTTCAGGAAAAATTTAACAAGCAAAATGATAGAGTGTATGCGTGGTCATCTAAGGAAGCATCTGAACTGATCCCAAGGGTGGAAAAGGTCAGCAACCAGCTTCAGTCATGGTTTGGTGTGGTGTCTCTTACGATGGGGTCACTGACCTGCATTTCTGCTAACAAGGAGTCAAAACATTGGCCAAAGTTTACCAAGAAACCTTTTTGAAAGCTGTTGTGAAGCCTCTTAACAATTTCCTGTTCCAAAACCAGCCATGGACTTTTCAGCAGGATTCTGCGCCGGCCCATAAGTCTAAAACGTCCCAGGCCTGGCTTCGAAACAATTTGCCAGCGTTCATTTCCTCTGAAGAATAGCCCTTAGGCAGTCCAGATTTGAACCCATTGGATTACAAATTGTGGACGGTTTTAGAGGACAAGGTTTGTCACAAAAGATACCCCAACATTGGATCTCTTAAGACAGCTTTGGTTCGAGCTGTGGCCAATTTTCTAATGGACGTGGTTCGTGCAGCTATTGACGATTGGCCAGTGCGACTTAAGGCACGTGTAAAGGCAAAAGGCGGACATTTCTAGATTCTTTTTGGATACAATATACATCAATAAATATATTAAAAATATGTTGGTCCAAAAACATTCAGTACTTTTTATTTTACAGCATAAAACGTGTGTAACAGTATTTATGTCCCTACTTAATGTCGGCGATTATGTATGGAATACAATATCAGATAAAAGCCCGCCTCCGTTAGCCTCACAAAAGCGAGCCCTTTTGAGCACATTTTCCATTACTTTTTCACAAAGTTCTCGCGGTAATTTCATCACGAATATTTTGTTAAAGTTGCTCAAGCGTTTCAGGTTTGTTTGCATAAACCCTGTTTTTCAGATATCCCCACAAAAAGAAGTCCGGAGCAGTCAAATCAGACGACCGTGAAGTCCAATCAACATCATCATTTCTTGAAAAAACTTGTAGTGGAAATAGGTCTCGCAGTAATTCCATTGTAATCCTGGCTGTAAGCATTAAAAAGTTTTCAATCATGTCACGATCGATATCGCTCCCCATTGACAGTTACCGTTACGCCGTTTTCATTTTCATAGAAGTAAGGTCCAATGATTCCACCTGACCAAATTGCACATCAGACTGTCACTTTTAAGGGATGAAAAAGTGACTGATGAATAATTTGAGGGTTCTCCATTGCCCAGAAATTACTATTCTTTTATTCACATATCCATTCAAATGAAAAAGTGTCACTTGTCACTCATTATGATTTTTTCATGAAAATCGGGTTGTCATGGGCGAGCTGTAAGATCCTATTGGCATATGTACGGCGGCGTAAATGGTCTTGCGTCAAGTGAATCTTAAATGGACACAAATGCAAATCGTGGTGCAAAATTGTTCTTCGTAGACCAAGCTCCTGAGCACGGCGTCGAATTGAGGTTGTTGGATTGTTCTGAACACTTTCTTGAGCAGCAGTAATGTTTTGAGCCGATCTTGCAGTACTTTGTGGTCCATGCTTGGTCCTATAAGCTACAGACCCTCTTTCTTCGAAATCATTCATTAAACGATAAATCGTGTTCTGTTGTAAAAAGTCACGTTGTTTCTCCCAAAAATTTTACATTATTTCTCGTCGTCACAGTCAATAATGATTGATTTTGATAAAGTGTTTTTACGATAAAACGAGTTGGTTTTTCGAATATTTTCCTTAATAAATTTGCCACGTCTCTACTTCACAATTGCCAAATATTGTCATTAATTGAACTTTTAAGACTAATGTTTACCAAAATGGCGGCAAAACGAAGTAGTATACCTTCCCGGCGGACACCCTGTATAAGTACTTATATTAAAGAAAAATTAGATTTTTTGAGTTAAATAAATACAAGATTTGTAGGTATTGTATTATGACTTTATCATCGACTATTAACGTAGTCAAACAAAATAAAAAAAACTTACCCCAATGTTCATAAATGTGTAGTAGATCTGCATGTTTATTAGAATTGGCCTGTGGTTTTTGTTTGTACCATTTGAAACGAAAGGAGAATTCTCGTGTTTCGTCCTTGATATATGTATAAACGTTAGTTGTTAGTATTAGTAACAGCAAATAGAGTGATTTTCTATATCAATAGAACGAAAAGGAGTGTTTCAATTTTCACACTTTGACTTTTGCCAAAATAAGGCAGAAGTTTGACACGAAATTAAATATGATTTTCAAATTGATTTTCTACATTCGTCGCCATATCAGAAATTAGGATACATTTGTATCGTATGTACTTTTTTGGCAAATAAACGTAAAGATTTCAGTTTTTGTGAACGTTATTGTAGTTATTTATAAAAACCTCATTAGTCTTGTTGAAACATTCGTTAACTAGACTAAACATTCGGCACTATGCAAATAGGTTTGTAGTTTTCAATGTCAAATTAACACCGTGCTGATAGCCAAAAGCGTGCAAAAATGTCGCATGCCTTATATTTTCTATAAAATATTTTAAATGTCGCATGCCTTATATTTTCTATAAAATATTTTATTTTAAAAGATATTTTTTTCTTTGTAGGTTGATATTGACAAATTGGACTATAGCTTGTATTTGCCACTGTTCTTTGATGGCCTGTGTGAGACGGAGCATCCTTATAAAACATATGCCCGACAAGGTGTATCGGATCTATTGTTAGCCGGTGGCGAAAAAATCCATACCGTGATTCCCCAATTAATATTGCCATTAAAAAGTAAGTACGAGCATGCCTAATAAATGAATTAATCTAAAAATGTTTGCTTAAATATATGTATATATCTTATGTTCAGTGCGAGAGATTTTTCTTATATAAGGTGATCCACCTAGAGGTATTATTTCAGAACAACAAAAATATATAAAAATTCAAATCAAGTGTGAAATCTTTATTGGTAATTTGAAAGGACATTTTATGGCCGCAAATTCGCCTCTGGGTTTCCATTCTGGGGGTGAAATTTTGGAAGACCCGTTCGAGCATTTCGACCGGTTTGGCTTTAATGACACGCGTAATGTTGGCTTCCAAAACCTGAATTGTAGCTGGTTTGTCAGCATAGACTTTGGACTGTACGTCACCCCAAAGAAAAATGTCTAAAGGTGTGATATCACTCGATCTAGGCGGCCAACTCACCTGCCCAAAACGTGAAATTAGATGCTCTTCGAAATGACATCTCAATAGATCCATTGTTTCAGCAGCTGTATGGCAAGTGGCATCGTCCTGTTGAAACCAAGTGTCGTCATGATTACGGGCTTCAATTACAGGTAGTAAAAAGTCCGATATCATGTCGCGATAGCAAGCACCATTCACTGTTACGTTCCGGCCATCGTCATTTTTTAAAAAATATGCACCGATGACTACACCATTAAATTCAAACCAGGCTACCGCATAAAATAAACCGGATGTAAGCTGCAGTGTAACTGAAAATGCACACTATCTGTTCTGCACCAACTGCGATGTCGCAGCAAACGTTTAAACTGAATTTTAAATTTGAAATACTATAAAAACAGACTAAACAAATGGGACTTTAAAATTATGAATTAAATTAATCCGCAAAACCATGGAAATGTTGTCTTATTAAAAAAATAATAAGAATATACGGTGGTATATAACGGATATAAGAACATCTCTTATAAGAAAACCCCGCATTTAAGAAATATTTGCAAAACACCGTGTAATTTATTACACATATTAGCTGTTTCTAATTGCTCTTAAGGAAAAAAAACGCATATAAGAAACTTGTGATATTTCTTGATTGACTTATACAGGGTGGCCGATGAATATTGCTACGTTAAGAAACTCAAATAAATTTTTTTGGTATATGGAATTCATTTTTCTTTTATGCATTCTTTTTATTAAATATAGCATAATTATTTTTAAAAATAATTAAATTTAAATTTTACCAAAAAGTTGTACATTACCGCTTGGAGAGTTGAGGCAGGAATGTTTCTCGAATAGATTATTTTAGTTCTTTCAAATTGGCTGGTTTTGCTTTGTAGACTTCCTGTTTGCAATAACCCCACAAGGAAAAGTCAGGTGCAGTAATGTCAGGCCACCTGGGGGGCCAACGGAATGTGGAGTTTCTGGATATCAGCATATTGGGAAATTTCGTCGCAATTATGTCATAACAGGCCGGGCTATGTGAAGAGTTGCACTATATTTCTGAAACCACACAGAGTTAAAAGAGATTCTCATTCGGCGTAATTCTGGATGGAAAAACTCTCTCAACAAGTAACGGTCTCCACTAACCGTAACGGTGTGACCGTTTTCTTCAAAGAAGGAGGGCCCGACAATGCAGCGTGATTAAATTGCAGACTACACTGTTACACGAAGTGAATGCAATTCCGGCTCATGGGGTGTCTGTGGGTTGGAAGCACTCCATATTCTTCATTTTTTGTTTGTTGATGTTGCCATTTAAATTGAAATGGGCCTCGTCAGACATGAAAATGCAGTTCAACATGTTTCCGTCCTCTTCCACAATTTGAAGCAACTTCTGGCAAAATTCCAAATCAACCGGGAAGTCAGCTGCGTTCAAAATCCAAATCTTTGTGCATAATTGACTGCAATGAGTGTCTGCTTATACCCATTTGAGCAGATAAGCTTCTTGTCGAAACTCTTGGATTGTTTTGTATGGCAGCAGCGATTGTTTCCTCCGTCCGAACTGAAGGATTTCGATGGTAAGGTCTTCTGTTGACTGTCCTATGCTCCGCAAAATTTTAACAAGTCTCGTTATGGTCCATCTGCTCAGAGGATTGCTGACAAACGTGCGCCCATACTCTCTTTGCCCCGAAACTACGGACAATCCAAATTCTTGTTTCAGTATCCCATTTTTGTTAAATCTAAATATCAATCTGCAAAATAAAAAAAAAAAACTTTACCAGATTCACTAAATAGAAAAAAGATATTAATTTTTTTGGTAACGGCTTTTATCAGCCACCCTGTATCTGTAATCACCTGTACTTGATTGCTTTAAAAACTTATAGAAGAAATATAATTCCAGAAAATGCGTTAAGCGGACCTAATGAAATCTATGTAGCCAATTTATTAAAAAATAGATTTCCTTTTAGTTAAAATTGCGAGACTTAACAATTTTAGACGCCTATATTCAATTTGTTAGTCAAATAAACTTTATGTTTAATAAATTTTTGAAATTTAGCTTGTAAAGTAAATTACGTTTATAATATATACATTTTAATGTTTTTGTAACAGTAAATTCGTATTAACCTATATATTACCCTATTAACTTATATTCAACTAAACTTTTTCCAGGGTGTAAGTGTTTAAGTAAATCAGGTTAATCGAAGTTTGTGATATATGTATGTATGTATATGCATGTTCCAATGAATTTGAGTTCTGCAACGCCTTTTTAAATAAACCTGAAGTGATGATGATTATCACAGTCTGTAGTCAAACATATGTATGTAAATATGTATATTACAAGAACAAAGTTTACCCGTCCGGATGTGTGTACATAAATGTATGTCTGCGAAATAATTGGCGTAGACAACACGCAAACCATTTAAGAAAACTTGCACATAAGAAAAGCCCCACCATATATAAGAACTTAACTCGTAAAGAATTTTCTTTAATGCATTTGTATCTCAAACTTGATGGCTTTTTTATTTGTTTCCTTTGCAGACGCCCTTAATACGAAAAATTTAGAAGTTATGTGCACAACACTAAAGATTATACAACAGTTGGTCTGTTCATCAGATCTGGTGGGTCCGGCTTTGGTACCATTTTATCGGCAATTGTTGCCCATGTTTAATGCCTATAAAATTAAGAATTGTATGTTGCATTTAAAATGATTCTTATGTACTTGTATATAATTTTGTTTGTTTTCTTTTAGTGAATTGTGGCGATGAAATCGATTATGCCCAAAAGAACAACATGAATCTGGGTGATTTAATCGATGAAACTTTACAGGTTCTGGAACTGCATGGTGGCGAAGACGCTTTTATTAATATTAAGTATATGGTTCCTACATATGAATCGTGTTATTTAAATTGAATTTACAATTGTTTTCCAATATTTTAATAACATTTATAGAAAATTACATTCTCTGTTTTTTTTCCGAGTCTCGATAACTGGATAGCAAGGGACATTTGTTAGTTAACAAAAATTGATAATAGTTGACCTTATTTAATTTATGAATAGTATGGCTCGAGGTCATGCACAAAATAAAAAAGATGGTGATTTATTATATTTATTTTCCAATTTTTCGATCGCCTTTGACGATCATCCTTAGGGAATAAAAAACTTTAACAAACAAAACAGTAATCTGGTACGCTTGAAAATTACTAAACACTTGAAAAGAATGTTTAAAACATAATTTCTTGTAGCCGTTTTAGAGATCTATACTTAAAAGTTATCGAAATAATATGACAAAACACAATTTGTGAATCGAGTTTATAAAAATGGATCGTTATTGGACAAACCAATCCGAGTGCGTTCTCGAGCAGTGCGTTTAAACGAAAACATTGCTGCTGTAGCTGCAAATGTCCAAGAGCACCCATCATTGAACATTCCTCGCACTTCTTTGAGAAGAATTGTGCATAAAGACCTCGGTATAAAGGCTTACAAAGTTCAATTGGTCCAAGAACTGAAGCCTCATGACCATCCGCTGCGTTTTCGCTTCGCTCAATGCGCTGAAGATTGTTTAGCCGGAGATGAAGAATATTACCCAAAATCGTGTTTTCAGATGAAGCTCATTTTAATCTTGTGGATATGCCAATAAGCAAAATTGCAGCATATGAGGTTCAAAGAACCCAATCGTGACTATTGAGAAGCTAATGCATCCACAACAAGTCACTGTTTGGAGTGGATTTTGGGCAGGCGGCATCATTGGACCATTTTTCATCGAAAATAAGCAAGGAGCTGCCGTTTCGCCGCGATGTCGCCCAATGCTCAACGAATTTTTATTTCCAAAAATTCAAGAGAATGACATGGACGATATTTGGATTCAACAATAACGATCCACATGTCACACAGCCATCGATATTTTACGCACTGTTTTAAAAATCGAATAATTAGCCAAAAATGTGATGTCAGTTGGCCGCCTCGGAGCTGTGATTTAAATCCTTTGTACTATTTTCTGTAAGGAGCCATTAAGGATAAATGTTACGCAAAACATCCAGGGACAAGTGAAGCATTGAAACATGAAATCGAAGTTGCCGTTGAAGAGATTCGAACCGAAACAATCGAAGATGTACTGAGAAATTGGGTTGATCGTATGAGGTACTGCCAAGCCAGTTGCGGTAGTCATATGAAAGATATTGTGTTCCATTATTAAATGACAAATTTTAACCTTTCCAATAAAACTAGAAGTATTTTTTTAAAGCTGATTCAAATTTAAAATGTTAAATCGCCCACCCTGTATAAAAAACTTAAACAGCATGTACTAAAAGATGAGTATTGTCTTTTAGGCTGTGATTACATCAAAAATTACATTTAAATTATTTCTCACTTGTGATTAGTTAATCTTAAAAATACACCACCAACTGACAAACAGATTGCGTAAATCGCGTTTTAACTGTATACTTTCACCTTAATTTTTGATTTAATTAGTTACGGAAATACACTAGCAACTGTCAAACTGACCGTGATAACAAATTATAATGTAAACAAAGCCATACGACGCAATGGATTTTTGATGCCGCTAGAATCGATGGCGGCTACACAAAACCAAACACTAGGCGGCTTCAATCGCCGCTAGAATCGATGACGGCTACACAAAACCAAACACTAGGCGGCTTCAGACTATCCCTTAACTATATTTTAAACAATTTTTACAAATATCTTAATATTTCTGACAAAAATGCAAGGCATATGTCCTTATTCAAAAGCATTAAAACATCCCGTAAAAATATATTAAAAATTCTTAACTGGTTATACTAACATTATAAGAAATACACAAAGCATGAAAGGTAAAAATCGTATAAACCGTGTTAAGGGGAATTCGTGAATGTACATCTATTGTGAAATGTATCGTATAAACGTAGCCGTTTTTACTCAAACGTCAACAGAATCATCTGTCGCATTTGACACTTGCCTTTGCACACCTCGGAATGAATTAAATAACAATTTTCTTATTTTGTCTTGCAATAAGAATTCGTGAAATAGTAAATAAAAATGAATAATTTCATAAAATTGCTGTAAGTAGTAACTATAAGAGCATTATAAAGAACATTAATATAGTTTAATTTTATTTATTGTAGCCTTCCTCGCGTTATGTCGAGACAGATGTCTATGTATCCCAAGCATTATGTGGAGCCCATATTTAGTAAAGAGGCACAAGAAGCTGCCAAGACGCAGCAGGAATACAATAAACTCGTGCATATTCCAACAAAAGCCACAAAAAACGACGAATCGTCATCCGTCTTCTACAATGCATTTGTGCAGAAAACGATTAACTACTTGACCTATGGTGGCAATAAAAAATTGGCCAGAGAGCTTTTCGACAAAACTATGGAATGCATTAAAAGAACCCAAATCGAACGAATTCATTTGGGAAAGGTTGAAGGAGCCGTAGCTGATCCATATGCCTTACTTATCCAGGCCATAGAAAATAGTCGTCCTCTTCTAGATCTGACAGCAATCAAAAGAGGCGGCGTTACATACCAGGTACCAGTGCCGGTATCAGAAAGGAGGTCGTACTTCTTAGCAATGAAGTGGCTTCTTGAAGCTGCCCGTGAAAAGGAGAGAAAAGTGCATTTGCCGGAAAAGTTTGCCTGGGAAATTTTGGATGCCGCCTACGGCCAAGGCCGAGTAATAAAGAGGAAAAATGACTTGCACAGGCAAGCCGAGAACAATAGAGCATATGCTCATTATCGATGGAGCTAAGCGAATTGATTGTTTTCCAATAAAATTGTTAAAGATTGCAAAATATGGATATAAACTATTTTTTATATTAGTGGATGGAAAACTGAAACACAATAACAAGAAAGTTGTCCAGTTAAGTCTAAGGAATTAAATAAAATAAGCTTTCAACGATATGTAAGTACATTTAGATTAGTGACACGGAGAAACTAAAGAAAACAATTTTGACTAACCTTTTAATCTCACTATGGAGCTAAGGGGGAACTCTTTTCAAATCAGTGAGATGGTGACGATATAACTCTTATGCTTATCGGGACCGAATATTTTGAGCCGGTTGTCAGAGAAGCTTATACATGGCTCTTATTTGCAAAGTAGCCGGAACGATATGTAAGTACATTTAAATTATTGGCCTGAAGAAATAATAGAAAAAATCGTACTCCCTTTTAAATCACACTTTGAAGCGAGGGTGAACTTCTCGAAAATCAGCGAGATGGGTGCGATAAAACTTGTGGTCACAGGGACCAACTTTTTTTAGTCGACTTAAAAGTGCAAGTGCATTTAACAGAGAAGCTTATACGTGTTTCGATCCAAAGACAACCGGTTCTAAGCACAGGATCGACCCGAAGGAGGAATTTTTCGGCCAAGGGTTGTCACTCCGGCACTATGTGTCGCTACAACAACATGGAAACCGCTTCGCCGAATAATGGTGGTCGTTCCTACCCGACTTTGAACCAGTGTTACTTAAAAAATCGAATATAGACACTATAAAAAACCATGATTTAATATAGACACCTTACTCATGCAAAATCTAATTGATCTTAAACTAAAATTCCATCAGTCGGTCTTGTCCAAAGTCAAAATCGGGTAGGAACGACCACCATTATTGAGCGAAGCGGTTTCCATGTTGTTGTAGCGTCACATAGCGTCGGAGTGACAGCCCTTGTCCGAAAAATTCCTCCATCGAGTCGATCCGGTGCATAGAACCAGTTGTCGTTGGATCGGAACACGTACGCACATTTCTCAACATCTCATAAGAAACTTCTCTTAAATTAGTTAAAGCGTTCAGGATATATTTCTTTTTTTATTGAACGGGACTTATAAATTAATCTTTTATTCGTAAAGTCGCCGGCATTTACGGGATGGAACCCCGCCGCTTACAAATTTTTAGTTGATATCCGGAGTTGAACCTTAATTTATATGAATGATTAACATTAAACCACGGATATCCACTGTTTGCTAAGCAAATAATATTTTTAAGAGTTTTTTGAAGTCAGTAATTCATTAAAAATACGGGTAACTTTTGACAAGGTCGACTGATGGAGTTCCCAGTTTTAGTATGGGATCTTAAGGGTGGTTCAATTTTAAGAGCCGGCGTTGATTTCAAAATAAACTCAAATTATTTAAGAAATTATTCTTTCTTTTCTATTATGATAATATTGGTATGGTTCAATTGTGTATGGAACAAAAAATTGGCCAAATGGCCACCGCGATCTCGGCGGCACACCTCTATCCGATGGTCCAAATTTTCGATGACGCTGAGGCATAATTGAGGTTCTATATTCTGAAATTGAGAAATATCAAATGAAATGCAGAAAAAAAACTTGACCACACCTAAGATTCACATTTAACATCGGCCCTTAAAATTTAACCACCCTTTATATTAAATCATGGATGTTCATTCAACCCAAAATTTCATCAAGATCGGTGCTTATGTCCGATATAGTTATATAAACCAAAATTACAATTATCATTCTGATTCGATCGAAATGATTTCTGGTCTATCGTTCTAGTCTGATCACCTCGGTTATCGGCGGGTATTGTAAAAGCTTGTTTGAGGAATTTGTTCGTCAAACTAATCTCAAATGATTTCTACAAATCTGGGCTTTAGCCTGGTTAGCTGTTGTCCATTCGCCAATTTCTTTTATCGTGGAAAATGATCGCCTCGTTTGGTACAATGGTACTTCAAATAGCTGTCCATAATGACAAATTAGTGAAAGCTGTGGGAGTCACACATTCAATTTATTTCGGATGCGTACAACTATCTAGCCATTTAAATAAGATTGTAGCCGTTTAATAGCTTAGGGCAGGCAAAGTTTTCCTTCGTGGGACTTATGAATTTACCATTCTTATCCAATGCGTTTATTCTTCTTTAGTGGTATTTGGCCAATTACTATTTACTGGTGGTGGATATTTAGAATTTCTGTGTAAAATTAATGCTTTGTTCTGTACAAACTCGAGATTTGAAATAATATAATTTTTTAATTGCTTTATCGGTTAACATGCATGGATATATTTGTGTAGATATACATATATTGCGTAGAGATATAAAACATTATAAAGGAAATACATACGAAATAAATTTTAAATAACCAAAATAGTAATAAAATACAATGTACGAGTATGTTCAAGCATACATATGGATGTAGAAATAGTATATTCACAATATGACTTCTCCTATCAAATAAATTTTGAGACCAATCGGTGTTTAGTTTTCCTTGAAACTCCACTCCATGCCGGAGGTGACAGCCATTGCAATATTCTGCGCAATGGCGGCCTGGTTAGCAACAGCACATGATCTGCAATAAAGTTATTGATAAGTATCGCATTTCTTTAAAAGATATTGTTGAATTTTTCAACTTACTGCTGTTGCTGTTTATAGCATTGGTCGTGAGAAACGATTTCGTTGCTCTTGATGTTATGGGGTGAATAACGGTTATAGAAACCCCAAATAGAGTTCATAAGCTTCTCATTGTACTTGACAGGGCTATATTCCATTACTGCAAATAAAAAGAACATTCGGTTTAATACTTATATTATACAAGTTAGGATGTAATCGGGCTTGTTTTTAAGTGAAATTAAATTAAAAAAAAAACATTTATTGATCAAGACTTAATACCAATTTGCAATCTACCAAAAAATATATCGCATCTTTCGAATTGAATAGTTAATATTTTTACTACAATTTTATTCGCTTTTTTGGATTACAGATGAATTTTCTAAAAAACACTTACATTTCTTATTGCCATTGAAAAATTTCGTTTCATTCTTATCACCGCCCGACTTTAGGCGCGATACTATGAGATCACGGTCCCGGTATTGTTCACGTAACTTGCATGCCACAAAGGCACCTTGAGGTAAAGCTGCCATCCTTGTACAATCTAAAAATAATAATAAAAAATTTAATATCAAAACGATAAAAATTGACAGAAGATAGATGATAACAAATGCCGGAGGTTAAAATAGCAAATTTCTCAAGATGAAATTAGAAAAGTTGAATACGTATCTTGGGGATAAATAATACAGACACCACTAACATTGTATTGGGGAACAACTGGGGGATTTCTCTAAACCTACTATTTAACGTCTAATGCATTTTGTAAAAATCTTCTAAATGGTCTTAAGACTTTTCTCTTATATAACTATAAGTATAGTCGCCGGCATTTACGAGGTGAAAAAACCGGATTTAATCTTGGGTTGGTATTATCTTCCACCCATGAAAAACAATCACCCATGCAGTGATAGAGTTTGTAAATCAACCCATTCCTTTTAATGGCAAGATAATGTTTTAAACCAGTTTCCTAAGTTGAGTGCCATCTTTGAGCACCTCTCCGTCATGTATATTTTTGCTGGGTACTCGTATGATTGAAATTATCAACGAAATATATTTCACACACTTTTGCTCACTTATCTTTATGGTTTTCAGACAACCGGAAGTTCCGAAATATTAAACATAGGAAAAAGAGCGGTCGATGGCTGAATTGTGTAATTTTATTGTGGCCAGTCGTGGTTGATAGACAAAAAAGCCAATTTGAAATTTGCCTAAAGTCGCCCGATTGCATAAAACGCCTTGTATCTCGAGCTTAAAAATAAATTTTAGCATTATTTAAATGCACAATCCAACTACTAGTGTCTTTTTATTATTTTTGACAATTTATAAAATTACATGTAATTAATCGAGTTTAGTATTAAAGAAAAATTAGATTGTGGTTTTTTGAGGCACTTAATGTCCTTTACAATCCTTAACTTCTCACGTTTTCTCATCATATTCCAGCTGAATAATTTTTCGTTTGAAATCTTATGGTTAATACGAGTAGTTTTAGAATCCAGTTTATTAAGAAGGTAGCAGAAGGTTTTTTTTTTTTTTTAATTTTGGGTTGTGCATTGAACCTAGAGTGTGAAAATTGTTCTGAATTACACTGGTACACTGCTTCATAGTTAAATTTTGAAATCAGAAAAAAGAATATTCAGATATGAATCTTTTACTTTCATTTACAAGATAAAATGTAGCACACACTTGATATCGCTTCGTTAATAAATTCCGTGGGGAAGAGTTGTGTTCTCAAACCAAAAATAGTGAACTTGATTTATACAGAGTTAGTCTGATCAAGGTATAGGTTTATATTTTGGTAGGATTTAGCGAGTTTGGGTTACTCTAGGGAACTACTGGAAACGTTCGGAGATTTGCGGCTTTAGATTAGACGAAAGCTATTAGAAGCACACCGACAAAAGCCCTAGACATGTGTAACTCTGTATTTGAAACTAATTGGGGACTTGACACAAAGGGTGCAGACCTCTAGTCGCAGTCACTATCTGGACACTGTCGGCCTTAGAGTGATATAGATAACACTGGTCAACAGTAAATTTGCGAAAGAAGGTTTTATAGTCAACGAGCTACACGAGACTGGCCTCCGATTTGACAGATTCGCTCTAGTTTGGAGATATTCGCTTATCCGTGATTTTCGTTTAACCGTGATTTTCGGTGAATCGATTTTCTAAAACTTGAGCGCGGTGCATAGAGTAGAAATTGATCTTTATAATGATATGCTTTTATTTCGAATACGGATTGTTGCAGATACTCGTATAGACAAATTTCTACAAGTTTTTCTGTCAGGGTGGATTTAAAAGAACCGGTTCAAGGTCTTAAATAAGAGGAAATAAATGGAAATGGCATTTATATAAAAGATTTTCAAATGCGCAATTGTTTTTAGGGTCAGAAATTAGCTATAAACATAGTTGCGCAATTTCTACGAAAGGATAGCTTGCAGGATAACGTAAACGTTAAACTTCTTTGAGGTAGGTAGGTTTAAAGGCTGTTCAGCTTTAAAAAAAAAGTCACCAGATGTTCAGACACGTCTAAGGATGCTGCAGAGGCTGACAATTTTTTGTAAAATCCCGTATCTGTGCTTTAAAGACGTCATTAGAAATATGGACATATACCAATATTAAAAACACTGACTCTTGGACTGACAAACATAAGGTTGACAGAGCTTGGTAGTGTAAAATATACAGAAACAGAACCAAAATTCAGCTGGCAAAAACAGGTGTCAGATTAGATTGCTCGTAGATGTCCTGGCGGGATATTATAATGTAAGGGCGAGAATTGCTAAGATTTGCGATTAATTGTTTGTAAAGCTAAATTGATTAAAAGACAAACACAGCGTTAATAGAGTTTGGTGGTGTAAAATAGACAGGAACGGAATCAAAATTCAGCTGGGAAAAAACAGGTGTCAGATTAGGTGCTCGTAGATACCCTGCTGGGGTAATGCCTGCCGGGATTGTAATGATAGGTCGAGAAATGCAAACATTTGCAATTAATTGTTTGTATCAGGATTTATATCTTAATTTGTTTAAAGACAACAAAAGAAATGAAGTTATATTTATAAGTGTCAGTAAAAGAAGCAACATTTTGTCGGTTTCAAAACTATAACTAGAATTATAAAGTTTGAAGCTTTCAATTGACTTTTGTATCCATTTAAAATATTATTGTATATTTAGAGAATACCCATTACTTAATAGAATGCGCCATGTTCACCTTTTGCTAAAACTAAATGTGCAAAAAAATATTAACAAAAAATGTTTTAAATCATTTGTCCGTACACAAGTGAAAACTTAATCTTTGGTCCCTCTTCACAACAACGAACACATCGTGTATTGATTTTAAAATGAAGCAAAGATCACAATGTGTGACCTCGCCGTCTGATAAGATCGAGAACAGACAAGTAAAGCGGAGGTTTATTATTCTTTTTTTCGAAATGTTTAAAACCAAGCGCAAAAACAGCATTTATATTGATGAAGGTTGAACTCTACGTTCTCATTACACTCCCACTTTATATTACACTGAAATTAATTGTTGATATTGTATTTATTGTGATTACCTTGGCAAATTTCCAAAATATTAAAGATCACTTGTTTTTTGGAGAAATTCAATTCGGTTCTATTGAGTTCTCTGAAAGAGTCCTTTAACAGCAACAACTGTTGTTGCAAATTTTTAAGATTTTGAAAACTTTCAGTTAAGTTTGTACTCTGCAAAGTCACCATTCAAAATATATTTATAAAATAACGTTTGAACTATTTTTAAACGTCTCTTTCTCTTGAAACAGAGAAACTTTTTAGTTGTTTAATTATTTCGAACACGTTTCTATTTTTGTTCTTTTCTAGAAGGAACACACCATAAGACCCGACTTTTGAAACAATTGTGAAATGTTAGCTTTGTATACGACGCCTATTTATACTTAAACTCAACTCATGAGTTTGTTTTGTATTTAAAATCTGAAATACAGAGATAATTTTGAGATTATAAATAAATACAGTGGGTTAGAGCAAACGACGCACAAGGGAATGAGAAAACACAAATGTACATTATGTATATAAAATAAAAAAAAAAAACAAAAAAAAATAACAAAAATTATAAAGACAATTTATTTATAAAGTCTTTTGTAGATATTAGAATAACTATATAACTTAAACAAAACAAAAAAAGTTATTTATATAACTTTATTTCAAAAGATGTAAGCTACGATTTTGAGTGAATTAAATGAGTGAAATTTAGCTAAATTTATTTACCTTTATTTTATTTATTAATTTATTAATGTAGATTCTTACATTTTATTTTTACAATAATCTTTTTTTAAATTAAATAATTTTTAATTTATATTTCTCTTTTAGTGGATTATCGTTAAACTTAAAATATTTTTTGTTAAAAACTTACAATAGGTGTAAAAAACTCTTTTATAAAAACAAGTAAAACGTTGTTTAGTTCAGTCTGAACTCATTTTTCAAAATAAATCCATATTTGGATTCTATTGATCGATAGTTTTTGACAATACTGCCACGTCCAAACCCAAATTTTAACCAGATTTTGAAAGTACATGCATATATCCAATCGTGCAATTTTATTAACTGCAAAAAAACATATGTCCATGTTTATTAGTAAATGTGTCCGTTTTTTGGTCCACCATGGCCTATTCAGAACCCCTTTTTTAATCTATAGAATATTAACTAACAGCCACCATTTAAACTATTTTCCGTCCGTCGTCTTCTTTCCGAGGCTATTTTAGCCTTCCCTCTAGACCGATTTACCCTCTGTTTCTATAACTCGAACGTGCCGTTCGTTTCGTTTAAAATTTCATTATCGGCCATTTAGGTTTTTGTAACACGAATTCAACATTCCAAATTCAAAGTGAAAATTTTTTAAAGTAAATTTGAGTGTGCTTACGAACAAATTCATGTGATTTATAAATACCCGAATTATTTTCCTTTCTTCTACATACAATTAGTTTCGGCTCAGACGAATACTTTTTATAAAAACATGCCGTAATTTTATTTAATTTTTAACAGCTTATGACTAAAACCTTTCAACATACACACGGACAGGTAAACAAAGATAGTCATTTTAGAGTTTTTAATTTGTTACTATAAAGCATATCTGTCAAATTGCTAATTGTAAGGAAGACAATTAAGGGGGTTTAATTGAATAAAAAAAAAACTTAGAAACGTCAAACTTAAACTTATTTTTATATAAGTTTTTTATAAATTAAACGTATAATCCAAAGAGATTATAAAAATTAAAAAAAAAAACAGAAACTTCAAACATAAACTTATGTTTAAACAAAGATTAACTTGCATTTTAAAAAAATGAAATAAAGATGCACTCTTTAAGATAATTCCTTTCTCCTACATCATTTATTAAGGGGTTTAATTGAAAAAAAAAAAATAAAACCGTCAAACTTAGACTTATATTTATTAAATTTAATTAAAAAATTAAAAGGGTTTAATTGAATATGAACATAGAAACGTCAAACTAAAATTTTTTCAAATTTTTATGAAATTAAAAAAATGAAAACGTATAGTCCAAAGGGGGTTTAATTGAAAAAAAAACATATAAATGTCAAAATTAAACTTATATTTTTTCAAATTTTTATTAAATTAAATAAATTTAAACGTATAATACAAAGAATAAATAAATGAATGAATTTTTAAAAAATAAATAAAGATGCACTATTTATGATAGTTCTTTTCTCTCTACAACATCTTCTTCTGTCGATGAAGCAGAAAAAATGCGAACTCCTTTAATTTGTGGAAGTCATAGATGGATGTAATGAAATTGACCAATACCACATGAGTTGGACAAGGAATTTTGCTTAACTTACATTTTTTTCGTTAAATTTTCTTAATATGTTCTACTGAAATGTGATTCTTTTTTAATTAGCATTCAAAACACAGGCTGCACAGAAAACATCAAAAATCAATAAAAAAAAAGTATTTACCTACAATGTAATCTGACAGCTACTAAAACGTTACGCCGAAGAGCTCTTAGCGTCAAATTTAAACCTTAATTGATCAGGAACAAAAATATAATCTCATAGAGGGTGGAGCGCGGAAATTTGCCTATTTGGGAATGAAATAAAAAAAAATTATGAACCATAGAAAAATTTATTTTATATTTTAATTATTTTGAATAGTAAGGGAATTTTTAAATTACATGGTTTTAAATAGTGTATCGACCTTCGCTATCCAAACACTGCTGCATACGTTTACTGAAGTTTTCATGAACTCTAACAAGCATGTCGACAGGTAATCTGCCAATTTCAGCGTCATTATTGTTAATTAGGTTTTCCAAGGTATTGGAACGGTTGATATACACCTTTGACTTTAGGTAACCCCATAGGAAAAAAATCGCACGGGGCTAAGTCTGTTGAGCGTGCCGCCCAGTTTACATCACCACTCAAAGAGATAAGCCGTCCAGGAAACATTTGCCTTAAACAATTCATGGTAACCCTCGCTGTGTGTGCAGTGGCACCATCCAGGAAGTGCTAAGAACAAGTGATTGCTTCCGAGCAGACCATTTTGGAGATTACAGTACAAATGCTCTAACTCTTTCGATGTTTTATGGTGCTGTAATCCTTCTCTCAGGTCCCCTTCGTACACATGACACATTATTCCCTGCTGTTCTCAATTAAGTTACCCAATTTACAGTTGATTGCTGTCCAGGAACACGTTTGCGTGGGGGACTGCGAATCGTAAACGAAAAGCACGCTGCACTGCAATGATCGAGTGCGCATTTGAAAAATACGCTTCATTACAAAATGACCTCTCCTCACGTGTCCAATGCATGATGGCCTGAAAGGCAGACGAATACAAACCTCCTACCTACTGTTGGTATAAAAATGACCTAGTACAGGCCATAATCGGTTGAAAAAAAATTACTGAGAACCTTTTTAAATTTCTGGGTTTATTGGAAAGGTTGAACTTTGTCATTAAATAAAGGAATTTAATAAAAGAATATCATTCATATTACTACCATGACTAGCTCGGCAGTACTTCACCCGATCAACCAATTTTTCGAATATTTTCAATGGCAACTTCTACTTCATGTTTCAACGCTTTAATTTGGATGCTTTGAGTAACATTTATCCTTAATGGCTCTCTACAGAAAATAATCAAATCACAGCTCCGAAGCGCCCAATTGACAATGTAATTACGGCTAAATATTCAATTTTTTTAAAAACAGTACGAAAAATATCGATGGTTGTGTTGGCTGGGTTACATGTGGCCACTTTTTGTTGAAACCAAATATCGTCCATGTCATTCTCTAGAATTTTTGGCAACTTTTTTTGCTTATTTTCGAAGACAAATGGCTCAATGATGCCGCCAAACAGTGACTCGTTGTGGATGCATTGGCTTCTCAATAGTCACGTGTGGGTTCTCTAAACCCCATCTGCGGCGATTTTGCTTATTGACATAGCCACCGAGATGAAAACGAGCTTTATCTGAAAACACGATTATTCGGTAAAATTATTCATCTCCTGCCAAACAATCTTCGGTCCATTGGGGGAAAAAAGGCATCGGATGGTGTTTCATTATTAATTGCAAAGTTCCACCTTTCCGATAAAACCATAAATTTTAAAAAATATAAGTACTTTTTCTACTGCCGATTTAAATTTATGTGTACAGAGTTTGATTTAAAAATACACTGTGGAGACTGTTATACCGTACTTAGTTTTAAACAATCGCGATTTTAACCTGTGACGGTCTTTCATAAAAATAGCGACATGACCAAGCAAAACATTCTGAGTATGGTAATGTGGTCTCATTTAGTTTCATGTGCAAGCAAAGCAAATATTCATTATAATTCTGCTCAAACTCGACTTTTTTTAAAAAAAAAAGTTAATGCAAGTGCATATCACTGTCCGGCTTAGTAGTCATTATTGTAAGCTTAAACCAGACGTAGTTAAAATAGAGGTTGGAATAAGCATCAGTGGCGAGACCATCTATATGTATTGGCTTCCAACTCTTCGAAACACACCGTAAATCAGGTTGCGAATAATGAAAAAAAAAACAAAATATTTAAAGCAAGATTACAAGATTCTTAATCTAACAAAGGCTCAATACAAAGATGGCCCCCCCATTTGAGTGGGTTATCAGCATAGTTTAAATATGAGAACAAAAAATGCAAAAAGATTATTTTTGCCTGTTTATACCAAGGCTTCGTTGTCATACGTACGAGTGTATATTTAGATGAATATAAATAAATACATATGTACCGATATTGTATGTACTAGACAACAGTGGCATAATTTAAATTCAGTTGTTTAACCATTCTTCACTTTTCTCGAATTGTATTTTCCATGAAAAATGTGAAATTGCTTCAGACTAACAAACCCAAAGTGCAGTTTTTGTAGTACTCAATCAGTCCAATAACGGTTGCTAAGCATTACCATATAATCAATAACTCGAATCGATTATTTGCCTTATGAAAACTATTTGTAAACAAAAATTAACCTATTCAATTTGTGCACCAGTCGGTGTCATTGATCTTGTTGTCAGGTCTATATCAAATCGCAGCCCAGTTTAATCTCAAGATTTTTGTAGGGCACAATTTTTTTAGGAATTGTCCCAAATTTATTAAGAAAAAATAATTAACAAATTGTCCATATATGTCATAGCCTTTGAATGGTCATATCTACCGAAGCCGTGCTCCAAGTCACGTAGCACATGTTACACACATGTTAAAAGAAAAATAACATGAACAAAAAATATTCAAGTTTTAATTTAGTTAAAGAAAATATAAAGTGTTCTTTATTAAATACTTATACATAAAACGTTCGGAGCCGGCGTTAAACAGTAGGTCCCGATCAGTGAGTATAAGAATTGAAGCTCACTGATTTGAGAGAAGTTTCCCCTTGTTCCAAAATGGGATGTTGTGGGCATTTACGATAATTTATAATTTATCAGTGGAAATGGTTTTATTGTTTTTCAAAATATTCTCCTTTAAGATCAATACACTTTAACATGCGCACAAACCAATTTTCGAAGCACTTTTTCCACTGATTGAGACACCTCCAAAACATAATTTTTGAACGCTTCAACAGCTGCTTCGGACGATGAAAAACGTTGACCATGCATTTTTTTCTAGGGAATAAGTAGAAGTCTTTGGGTGCCAAATCAGGGCTGTACGATGGATGGTCCATCCATTCGATATCTTGAGTGGTCAAATAGCTTATAGTTTCAGCTGATGTGCGAGAGCTCGCATTTTATTATCTAATCTTTCCTCATTTCTTCGAACACTGTTGGCAAACAGATGGTTGTATACCACTCAGAATTGACCTCCTACGTTCCACTAAAGGCACTGTGGCAACATGGCCGGATATACCGAAAAAAACGCAATCCTTTGCTTCGATGTACCTCTTCCACGAACAACTTTTGTTGGACTTGGCCCGTCTTGAAAGACCCATGTGGTCGATTGCTGTTTTGTTTCGGGTTCATATGCATATTTCCATTATTCGTCACCTGTGACAATGTTATACACTGCCTTTGAGCTACCGGAGCTATACTTTTTCAACATCTCTTTGTACCAATCCATACGTGCCTTTTTTTAAACATTCGTCAAATTATGTGGGATCTAACGAGAACAAATTTTTTTCACATACAAATGCCCAAGGAGGCCTCAATCTCACGGTATGTCACATGTCGGTCTTGCATAATCAGTTCACGCACAGCATCGATGGTTTCTGGCAAAGTAACCGAAGTTGGACGTCCTTCACAAAATTCATCCTGGAGCGAACGGCGTCCGAGACTGAACTCTTGGTACCTGCGATTCACAGTAGTTGTTGATGGTGCTTCATCGCCAAAAGTCGAAACAAGTTGATTTAAAGACTCTTGCCTCAATAACCCACGCCGAAAATCGTAAAAAATCATCGCACGAAAATGTTCACGGGATAATTCCTTATTTTTAAAGGATGAATTTTTTAACACACTGTTAACAAAACAATTCGCCCTCAAATGACAGACAAATCGTTCTGCGTGAAGTTATGCTAAAAATGCAAACTTTCCAATTGAAGTTACAGTTTGCATCTGGGAACACTAGTACTGTCAGGACCAGAAAATATAAATAGCAATTCTTGTAGTAAGTAATTAGGTTATCGCTAACAGCTTCAAAAACCTTTCACGGTTTTCTCTACTATTTTGTAAGAAAATATGTCTATAAGAGAGAGAGTCAATGTTTTCGAGAATTTCGCGTGTTTAAGAAAATGTTTTTGTCTCTATTGAAAATGTATCTGTCACACAAGTGCGTCCTGCTTATATTTTTTTGTAACTGGCCTTCGGAAGGCTATATCGACATTTCAACCGAAAGGTCAACCGATAAGGAAAAAACTTAAAGTTCTTGAAATAATTTTGTTTTATCGTAGTTTCATAACACATGATTTCAGGACTCAATTCTGATAATTGTTTGTGGAAGAAGCCCCAAAAAGAGAAACTTCTGCAACATTTGTTTGGTCAAGGTACATCAAATAATTTAATAATAAATTTAAAGTTTGTAAGTATCGTATAGGGGAATTTGTCACGTTTTAGGCTCTTTTGATTGTCATAACTCGAGAACCACTAGTTTGAATAAGCTGAAACCAATTTAAAAAAATTAAAAATTACAATTCCTTTAATCTGTTCATACAACGTTTCGCTACATAAGCAACAGTTTCGCAGTTATAAATAAATGTATGAAGAAAAAAAATATGTTTTGCCTAAAAAATTAATGGTTTTTTTCACATTAAATAGGGATTAACCGGTTCAAGACCTCTTGCTTCTATATTTAAATAGAAGACAAGTTTTTAACAAAATGGAAAGTGACATTGATTTTCGTAGCTGCACACTGCTTTTATCATGATTTCGATTCCGTGGCAACCCTCTTCAGAAAGCTTTGCTGCAATTGTTGAAAGTAAAACCGAACTCTATAAGGCCAGGCTTTCCCCAAACGAATGAGAACTACTGTTGTAAACCTTACTTTTCAAGTTTTCTTCACACAATTGTTTTTTTTTTAATTCATAAAAAATACAAAACGGTAAAAAGTGACAAGTCCTATTACTTTCACGTAAAGTCACACAACCTATAAACAAAATGAGATATAGAACATGAAAATCGATTTACGCGTATGAATTTCAAAAATTTGCTCGAGATATGCACAAAATTCCCCTATACGATACTTACTAACTTCAAATTAATTATTAAGTTTTTTTTGATGTGTACCTTAACCAAACGAATGATGCAGAAGTTCTTCTTTTTGGGGCTACTTTCAAAAACAATTATCAGAATTGTGTCCCGAATCAATCACCTAAAAAATGTTGTACTGTGTAAGGAAACAATCACATTTAACAATTGTTAGCAAATTTTTGTTCATAGCCCATAACCGAATTTTCGATTGTAAAGTCGCCTCAGCGCAACTTTTTTTATTTGGATAATTCTATTGCACGTTTTCTTTAAACAAAATTTCTTAAGGAGAGATATGCATTTACTTTTTCTCTAAAATTATTCTGAAGGTACAAAAAGCCAAAAAGTATAAATAAGAAAGCGGCTCCAAAAACTTGGAAGTTTTGGCTTTTCATTATCGCATATTTTGATGTCCTGTGCGACTACAATTCATACTGGTGCGTCAAAATTACATGCGGAAAAATCATTAAATATCTAGTTTAAACAGAGATTTTTCATACAATTAGTATAAAAATAACTTTGTTAAAAAATAACAAGATTTGTAATCTTGGTACTAAAGATTGTTTCGTGCGACACCTTAGTCAAAAATTTAAACAAGTTGACATAGTCAACTAATAAACTCTTTTTACAACACGCACACGTTGCAAAAGAAATCTATTGATTGGCTCTCAATGTGGAGTCTCTTTAGAGGTGGCAAGAGTGAGTTGTATTTTCGTGGGCAATTGTGTGAAGAAAGCTTGAAAAGTAAGGTTTACAACAGTAGTTCTCATTCGTTTGGGGAGAGCCTGGCCTTATAGAGTTCCGTTTTACTTTCAACAACAGCTGCGGATTTTGATCTGAAACCAGAAAGGCCTTAAATACGCTATCATAACATGACCTAACATGAGCAATTTTGATAAGGTTCGCTTAATTGAATCTGACAGTGGTTCTGAATCGATTCGGAACTATCTCCTTGTATTTTTGGGTTTACAAACATTAGCACTATATCATAATAACATGTACCACAGACTTGGTACCTTTCCAGCCAAAAAAGTAGTTTTTTATACCTTTTATTATAACAATTCGCACACCTCATTTATCATCCCTGGATCTAACCATTTCAGCGTGTCTGTAAAAAACACAATAGCGGACAAACGAATTAGTTGGCCCAGGCAGAAAAAAAATTTAATTTATGAGACTTAAGGTACTTCGGGAAAAGAACACTTTTTTTGAGTACTTGCTTAACAAATTATAATTTTTTGTAGACGAACAACGGTTTGAATGGAGACTATTAGATGGGTCGCACTAAAGACTGCTTAAAAAAGGACATAGTTGTTGAAAGTTTCGGCTTACGCAAAAACGTATGTTAAAAACGGGCGAACTATAGTTAACATAATGTGTGGTAACTCTTATAAAAGCAAATTTTGCTACGAATTTAAATATGGATTTATTTTAAAGCTTTGGCTGATATTCGGGTCGGAGTCATGGGCCGAAGAGGTGCACAAAACGTCCCTTATGTTTAAAAAATGGGAGCACCGGTCATGCGGGTCATGTGGATACTGAACATAAAGCCCGTTTTACTACAAATCCAGATATGGTATTACTTATATTTTTAAGATTCGGTTGTGTTTTAAGCCGGATTTATCGAATTAAGGGGCCCAAAAAACGTATCACTATAGAGAACCTAACCACGAACTTAACGACGTTTTTGTTTGTTTTTTTCTGGTACTCTACCTACAGACATTTGCAGATAGTAAGCAATAGCCCGCCCAAGTTCCGATTTTTCCTAGTAGCTTATATTTATCATACATTGCACTATCAGTATGACCCCCGACACGTTTTCTTTTTACTACATACTTATATAAAAATAAACCGGATTGAATTAGATTCGTGTTGCTCTCACTCTCATCCAAAAGCATGTATTTTGTCTTTCTTGTCACGTAGTCATACTGATAATTCTGCTTCGAATCACATTTTCTATTTATTTGGGAAAACATTTTGGCAATGAAATCAATAAAATTCATCTTTTAGTAGAATTCTCTCGACCCTAAAGATCACACCTGCTTAAGGAATCTCTAAAAAAATAACACGAAAACGAGATTAAAGAGCAAAAAGCCAATAAAAATAAATATTTTGTTTTCAAACGAAACCACTGTAGACATTTTAATCTCGGTCCTTTAGTATTTTAATTTTAAATGTGTACATGTGAACGTACTAAAACTATTTATTGCGTTTTAGATTTGGAACAAACAGTTTGATGATGAAAGCTTACTAGAAATTAAAGTGTGCCGAAAGAAATTTTTTAAAAAAATTTGGCAATGTTCTTCAGACAGATTAAATTCTTAAAGATTTGTGCGATTACTGATAATAGTTCTCAAAAAGATTGAAATTTGAACTTTCTCGAATAAATGTTCATATTAGATGTGTTTTTAGAATCGAAAAAATAGCTTATATCCGGCTTAAGCGGTTATTTCAAACCATTATAAAAATCCTAACTCCTAAGTGAAGTTAAAAGGAGATTTTTGCTTGTCAAATAAAACAAGACTATTGTTTTTATCCGTACAACAGAGAACGACAAAACTTGTAGTTTTTGTGCTCCTTTTTTCCATATGTACTCGTAAATAGAGTTGCTAACCATTTGTTGAATTTGTATGGGACTACGAACTGGAAAACTACTACTTGACTTCAACCCCTCTTATCAGACATTTAGTTTCAAAATTATATTCCGCCCACTCGAAGATTTATACATTTATTCAAAGCTGAAGCCTTATCATCAATACACACCTATAGTGTTGTTTATAACCTTATCTGAAGCATATTTTAAGAACATTAGAAAGAAAAAAAATCTATTTTTGTTCCACAGTGGATTTTTGAAATATATTTCAATTATGAACAATGCGTGTTCCATTTCGATATGATCAATAGAAACGTTGCCAATTAAGTTTTTTTCCGCTAGATGTTGCGTTTTTTAAACAAGTTTAGCGGGATGATTTCGCATTTAGCTTTTTTCGGGCTTTTATTAATCACAATAAGTAATAACATCACTAAACTCAGTCAGAAAGAACCTTATACTTAGTAGGGACATAAATACTGTTACAACATTGAACACACCCATTTCAATAGTAGAACTGAACATACCCCGTTAATGTCATATGGGTTTTGAAAGCTAACCTCAATAGCGTTAGTCTGTAACGGGATTTTAAAATTGTTTCAACTTTCATCATGGAGTGGTCAGATAGTGAGAACCGTATCGCTGCAATAGCGCTTTTCAAGTGTGAAAAGAAAAAAGCGATATTTTCAATACGATCTACTAGGGATTAGTCGCATGTTCGTCTACCGATGCATAAAACTGTTTGAGGAGACTGGAGATGAAAAAGACCGCAATCGGTCGGGCCGCCCACGCTCTGTTCGAAGACTGCATGTCATCAGAGCTGTTAAATCAAGAATTCACAGAAATCCGTTCCGAAAAAAGTCCATGAGTCGAATCATTAAAAAAGACTTGGGACTTGGGGCTTTCAAACGACGTACCGGACATTTATTGACTGCAGCTTTAAAAAAAATTGGATTGAAAATGCAAACGTCTTTTGGTGAAGCACGCTGATAACTTGCACAGAAAAATTTTGTTCACCGATGAAAAAATTTTTAGCGTTCAGGAAAAATTAAACACGCAAAATGATAGAGTGTATGCGCGGTCATTTAAGGAAGCATTTGATCAGATCCCAAGGGTAGAAAAGGGTCGTCACCCAGCCTCAGTCATGGTTTGGTGGGGTGTCTCTTACGATTGGGTCGCTGACCTGCATTTCTACGAACAAGGAGTCAAAAATCGGCCAAAGTTTACCAAGAAACCGTTTTGGAAGCTGTTGTGAAGCCTCTTAACAATTCCCTGTTCCAAAACTAGCCATGGACTTTCCAGCAGGATTCTGCGCCGGCCCATAAGTCTTAAACGTCCCAGGCCTGGTTTCGAAACAATTTGCCAGCGTTCACTTCCTCTGAAGAATGGTCCTCAGGCATGCCTGATTTTAACCCATTGGGTTACAAATTGTGGACGGTTTTAGAGGACAAGGTTTGTCACAAAAGATACCCCAACATTGGATCTCTTAAGACTGCTTTGGTTCGAGCTGTGGCCAATTTTCCAATGGACGAGGTTCGTGCAGCTATTGGCCAGTGCAGTGTGTAAAGGCAAAAGGCGGGCATTTCGAATAAGTAGATTCTTTTTGGATACAATATACATCAATAAATATATTAAAAAATATTTGGTCCAAAAACATTCAGTATTTTTTTTCATTTTGAGGCATAAAACGCGTGTAACAGTATTTATGTCCCTACTAAGTATACCCTTCACCGTCCCAGTGATATTAAAGCGCAAAAAATCTCAGACACAACTTCAAAATTACTTCATATTTGGATTCGTAGCGAAATTTGTTAGTAGTACCCATACTCGTATGTCCGTTTTGACCATTAATAGCCCATTTTGACGTTTTTGGGCACATGAGCCAAAACGACCAGCAACTAGACTCTTTCTGAGATATTTTGTGACAATCCGCAATAATTATGATTTGTTAAACAAGTGCCTAAAAATGTACTTTTGACCGAAGTCGCGGAAGTTACTAAGAAGTGACGCTAGGATGTTAAAACACATTGTCTGCGATACCATTTTCTCATCGCAGAAGTGTCTTCCGTATAGAGAAGTTGTTTCCCCAGGAGTTAACTTCCAGAAGTCACTTCTGCGTAAATACAAAGAGTCACTTCTTAGTGACTTCTTGGAAGTTATTTTTGATTCTTATATTATTTCGCGTCACTGCGACTTGGGCAGAAGTGTATAATGTTGTTTAATATATCATAACATGTGATTTTCGGTAGGTGTTGTACACAAAAAAACAATCTGCCAATTGCCGTCTGTAATATAAATTGTTCTTGTAAAATGAAAACTATCTTCCAAATACCGCCTAGAAGTGACTGAGGCGTGACGCATGTGACAATGGACGATGAAAGAAACTTTCAAATGTTGGTAGGGGAAACTTCAACACTCATTGAACTTTTCCGCTCGAAAGTTAAATAAATACTCAGGGCCATATTTATAAAAAATTACGAAAGATTTTAAATTCCAATTTTTTTTTTTAAAAATACTTTTTGAAGTTATTCTATGTTTTTAAGAATAGGGGGTAAGTAAAAAAAATTGCCATACCTGTAAGTTTTTATGATTTAAAAGGGAGTAGGAAATGGAATTGTGTTCCGCCGTTGTGTAATGGAAGTGTACATGACTACCATGCCAGTAAATCCAGGCTCAAATTCGGTTAAGAACATCAAAAAAATTTCAGTAGCGGATTTCCACCACGTAAATACCGGCGACTTTACGAGTAAGAGATATATCTCTAGGTTAAGTAATAATTTTTCTATAAAATGCATTAGCCGTTGGGAGCCGGCGTATGTTCCGGTCAATGCGTATGAGAATTGAATCTTGTACAGCTCATTGATTTGAGAGAAGTTCCCCCATGTTCCTCAATAGGATGTTGTGGGACCTAAGTAAGTACGGACATGGAATACCTTTTCTTACGTGCCAGATGATCTCGATGGTTTTGCCTCTTCTCAATTTTGGATTTCACAAATACTATGAAGTACGATAAAAGATCATTATGTAGCATTTATAAAGGGGTCAATTGTGGTCTTCAGCGTTGTGATGCAAAATATCTGCAAGTTAGATTGATTTTTAAAGAAAATCCAAGTAGGAACACTTCTCTGTAGAGTGGACTCCATGTCTAGTTCAGCTAGAATTTAAACTAAAATGCCACTATTGTCGAATTCAATAAACATTGAATACGATAAATCTCACAATAAGGAATCACCTTCTGAGCTTTCAGCGCTCATATGTTGTCAATATTTTTCTACATCCAAGTCTCAATTTTAGTTGTAGGGCTTCATTTCTCTAAACCGACAGGTTATCTTGAGCAAACGACTTGGTTGAAGTTTCTAAGTATTGAAACTTTGTTCTTTCTTATAATTATTAAGAATTAGCGTCAGCGTTGAATTTTATCCTTTATAAGCGGTTTTCATTAATCTCCGTTCTTTGAGCTGTACGGAGTTGTAAATCATAAAGTTTCTAAATAAGTGTGTTCGTTTAATTGAAATTTTTTAAAAATTTGTGCAAATTTTTACTGGATCGTGTTCGTTTACACAAAAAGTCCAGTAAATGAGAGCCAGAGAAAGTAAATTTTGACAGTTCGGTGTTTGAGAGTTTGCAAATTTTGGTTGGAGATATTTTAGCCAACTGTTTTATGTAAACAAATAAAAGTAAAAATAAATTTACAACAGAATAGGTAAGTAAAAATTGGATTATTATTTTGTTTTATTTAATATATATGTTAATCACTGAAATTAGAAAGAAAAAAAGTTTTCTCTTGCTCATTTTTTTTATCACAAATACTAACACTTTAAAATTCAAAATAAAACGAAATGTAATGCAAACAGTAAACAAAATCAGCTGTTTCATTGCAAATTTTTACTAGAAGCTGTTCGTTTACTTTTCTTGCAAATTTTAATAGAGCAAAATTGGCCTTACGCTCTCAAAAGTAGAAACTTGCAAATTTTTACTGGGAAAGTAAACAAACACACTTAATGTCAGTAGACAGCGCTGCCAAATCATTTTTTACATAGGGTTTTAATGTTGTTTGAGCAGCTTGTATTTTTTAGCATTGAACTAAAAAGTGTTTCTATTATTAATTTTAATGAATTCTTAAGAAAGAAGCATGTTTCAATGGAACATATTAGGACAAATTAATAAAAACAAAGTATAAGGGCAAAAGTTCATGTGTAGTGTTCATTTACGTTGCATACATCTATCTACTTATGACTTTCGTCGTCTGTAGATATGTAGAGAGACAAGAACATTCGTAAAGACTCTCTCTTCTTTAGTTTGGATTATACGTTTTCATTTTCGTAATTTATATAAATTTAAATAATAATAGATTTAGTTAAACGTTTCTATTTTTTTCTCAATTAAAACCCCACTATTGTTTTGTTAACACTTAGCAATTCTCTAACTTGTTAGCTAGTCAAATAAAACACGCCTTATATTTGGGTTGTTTTTATGTTGGATATTCTTTACGGGGTTAACCACGATATTGCCACACGTTCTGGGGCAGAGTTGGAAGCCGCAATTACATTCCCACGGCGGCGCTAACTTAATCAATTAGCGGCGGGATTTCTGAGCAAATTTTAAACAGAGTTTGGAGCTGAAACGGCTAAAATCAATGGCGCACCATCGACGACTTGTTTTTGCTTAGCCTAGCCGCCGCTGATTAAAATTACTCAAATTGGCTTGTTTGTTGCTAAAAATTATTTCATTATGTATAAAGTGTAAAATATTACGTCTCTGTGCTAAAGTTGTACACTTGATACTTGCATAACTTAGTAGGTATATTGGCAAAACGATTTTACATTATTTGATGAAATAATTTTAATATAATAATATTCATTATTTATCTACACCCATTTTACGTTATATATATTTGCCTAAAATTATAAAAACGATGATTCTTATTGTAACAACAATTAGCCGATGTTCAGGTTTATAGTTAGAAATACAGCAGAAATATTCTATAAAAATACATATTCCTGAAAATTTAAAGAAAAATGTTTAAAGGTGAATTAATTCTTGCATACTTAATAATATTTCAAATTCCGATAAGGTAAAAACCCTTGAAGAGCTCAATTCGTATTATTCATTTTTCGGCAGTCTAAAAAACATTGAAAAAAGCTTTTCTAGCCCACGGCGCAATATCATTATCTTTTTGTAAATTTTCAAAATGTATTCAGTGGTTTTAAGGCAACCGGAATGTAAAGAAAAGCGCAGCGTAACAAAAAAGAATGCTTCTGTGTGCCCGAGCCTTTGAACTGTCCCATACATTTTCAACATCAGATTAGTGTTCAGACTTCCATGGTGTGGGGGCAAGTGTGCACTACTTTCATGTCAGTAAACCCAGGTGCAACTGCGGGAGGACATCTAACAATTCTTGAGCGGTGGGCTATATTTGAGTAATATATTAATCTCTAAGCTATGTAAAAGCTTCTCTATTTGCATTAACCGGGATGGGCTTTAATCAGTAGGTCCCGGTTTGTAGGTTTAACCATAAGAGAAGTTTCCTTTATATGTGATGTGGGACAAAAGCAAAAAAGATCAAAATAGGCAGCATTAAAAACTCCAGCGTGTCTTTATAATACATTTAGTTACTTCGATCAACAATTCCATTAAGGAATAAAGTGCATTTAAAAATATAATAAATTTAATAAGTATTCAGTATTCATTTAATAATTCGTCTTTTTTTTAGAAATTTCCTTTTCTCGCTATTTCTACCGGTAGTCTGCCTGACGGGATGTTTTTGCAAAAATATTGGCAACACTGCAAACTTTCAATTTTATTTTGTTCGTACATGTTCTTCTTTTTGTTGTTTGTTTGCATATTTTGCGTACCAACAATACGAAATACGACGGAGATTAATTAAAAACTTTAAACGCACGCCAGAAAATAATATTGCAAATATCTGCAGAAAATATAAACAATTTCACGAGTATAGGAAGAACATTTATCTTCAAAAAAAAAAGACGTATGTATGAAAATCGGACTTGCAAATGAAATGCGAATTTTCAAAACCAATTATTTTTTATATTCAGGTGTAAGGAAGAATACAACCGCGGAATTGTGAATTGTGCTGGAATAGAAACCAGCCGGGCGACAAATCTATCGAAATGAGTTCCTATTCCCATGCCGACCCGATAGCGTTAAGTTTCAATGAAACCTGTTTACGCATGTCGGATGTTCAACTGTTGCAGGGTCCACATTGGCTGAATGACCAAATCATATCCTTTTACTACGAGTATCTGGAAAGAATCAAGTATAAAAATAATCCAGACTTGCTGTTTGTACCTCCCGAAGTTACACAATGCATGAAATTTTCGGACGACGGCGAATTGGAAACGTTATTGAATCAGTTGGAAGCGCCCAAAAAACCCTTTATTTTCTTTGTGGTAAACGACAACGAGACGACTCAAGCTGGTGGAACACATTGGTCCTTGTTGGTGTTCTCACGACCGGAAAAGACATTTTTCCATTTCGATTCGTGGGGCAACAACAATTCGAATTCCTCACAACAGTTTGTGCAACGCATCAAGGATGCACTCAATTGTCGTAACTGCAATATGAAACCTATACGTTGCCTACAGCAAGCCAATGGCTATGATTGTGGCATTCATGTGCTCTGTATGACAGACAATATTGCCGACAATGTTAATCGTTACGAATGCGTCGAAGGAGTAGGACATCTGCATCAGGACATAATATCGGCTAAGCGATCCGATCTTTTGAAGTTAATACAGTCGCTGGGCGGCAAAATCTAATTTTTAAGTGATTTTTTTCAAATATTTGCATCTTAATTACATTGATTCATTTTTCTAATTCACATTTAGTTATAACTTTAGTTGATAAGATTTTCATTGTACAAGGAAGAAGCAATTATTTGTTTGTGGTTTCCTTACTAGTGACTTGATTTCCTTCACATTAAAAAGGACTTCCGTTTATTTTTTACTATCACACCGCCTAACTTTTGATAAAGGCTGTTTCAGGTCTTGATATTTGTTGAAATAAGAGAAATATCCATGAATTGCTTGCATTTGATTTCTAATTTATTCTGGTAAATAGATTTAAGTTTTTGTCTTACTGCTCCTGTTGTCAGGACGAACTCACATTTTGTTGGTCAACTCATTTTCCCGATTATTCCACACTATGTGATTGTAAGTAATAATTCGAGTTTTGTTGAGTTTTTTCGGAATTTCAGAAAGAAATTAAGTTTATATTAATAAATTACATACATTCATATATACAACAACACTATTTACATTTATACATAACAAATAAATATTAACTACAAATCCAGTAAATTACCTACCTACAGCTTCATTTTAAATGAAATAAAAAATATAAAATTTACAAAAAAAAATATTTATAGAGTTTGATTAATAACAATATTACTCGTAATACTTAAATATGCATAACTTTACATTAAGGAACAAACAGGGAACTTCTCTTAAATCAGGAAACTGTGTACGATATAAAACGTCCTTTTGTTAAAAGCTGGCTCCGAAATACTATACACTTGATTAATAACAATATTACTCGTAATACTTAAATATGCATAACTTTACATTAAGGAACAAACAGGAAACTTCTCCTAAATCAGGAAACTGTGTACTGTATAAAACGTCCTTTTGTTTAAAGCTGGCTCCGAAATACTATACACTTGATTAATAACAATATTACTCGTAATACTTAAATATGCATAACTTTACATTAAGGAACAAACAGGAAACTTCTCCTAAATCAGGAAACTGTGTACTGTATAAAACGTCCTTTTGTTTAAAGCTGGCTCCGAAATACTATACACTTCATAAAGAATATTTGACATGGCTTAGAGAATATTGTCTTACTCGTAAAGTCGACGCCAATAAATTTCTTACCTGCTATTTTTAGGGTTTAAACCTGGGTTTACATGTACGATAGTCAAACTAACCTTCACACCACGGCGAACACAGTTAATTAAATAGCCCATACGAACTCGTTACTTAGGATTTCTTGTAAAGAGTTTTCAAATAGGGACATAACAGTTTCGTATATTTATGTCAACGCACCCTCAAACATTTTTAATGATTTTTAAGTGTCAAAACGTTAGTCGAAGTCAACATTTTCATCATGGTAAAGTTCACATACGATCAACGTTTGGAAATCATGAAAAATGACTACCGAAATTCTAAGTCGGTGGTCGCAACTTTTTAAAGCGCTTACTCCAATTTTCAGCCGTAATAATCGTCCGACCCGACAGGCTCTGCGTGCTATAGTGGATAAATTTGGATCCAAATTTTCACTTTTGGATTTTCCGGCGCCAAAGAGACACCGCTCAAAGCGACGAAAATATCGCAGCCGTTCAAAATGAGCCAAATCAGTCGATGCCACGTCGTTCTCAGAAATTAGGCGTCTCTCAAAACACACTGTGGCGTATTATATAGGACGATCCATCTAGAGGTATTTTTTTAAAACAAAAAAATATAAAAATTCAAATCAAATGTGGAATCTTTATTGGTAATTTGAAAGGACATTTTATGGCATTTATTTTTTGAAAATAATTACCTTCAAATGTTGGCAACTGTATTATGGAAATGGGCGATCGGTGAGAAACGGGAAGATCTGCAGTTTTCGACTAAAATTTTGTTCAGTGATGAGGCCCATTTCTGGCTCAACGGCAAAGTCAATAAACAAAATTGCCGCGTTTGGGCTGAAGAGCAACAAGAAGAGGTTTAAGAGGTGCCCTTATAACCAGAGAAAACCACGATTTGGTGCGATTAGCTGGTGGAATCATCGGTGCATATTTTTTCAAAAATGATGATGGCCGGAAAGTAACCGTGATATCGATCTTTATGCTACTTGAAATTGAAGCCCGTAATCTTGACGACACTTGAATTCAACAGGACGGTGCCACTTGCCATACAGCTGCTCAAACAATGGATCTATTGAGAGGTCATTTTGAAAAGCAGCTAATTTCACGTTTTGGACAGGTGAGTTTCCGCCTAGATCGAGTGATATCACACCTTTAGACATTTTTCTTTGGGGTAACGTAAAGTCAACAGTCTATGCTGACAAACCAGCTACGATCCAGGTTTTTTCATTAAAGCCATACCGGTCGAAATGTTCGAACGAGTCATCCAAAATTAGACCCTCAGAATGGAAACCCTGAGGCGTAGTTGCGGCCAACATTTAAAGAAAATTATATTCAAAAAATAAATGCCATAAGCAAAATACCAATAAAGATTCCACACTTGATTTGAATTTTTATATTATTTTTTTTGTTCTGAAAAAATACCTCTAGATGGATCACACTATATAAACAATATATGCGTTATTGGGCAATAACGAACCCACGTGTGCTTCAAGAGACACAATTGCATCCGAAAAAAATAACATTGTGGTGTGGTTTTCATGGCGGTGTGATTGAATCGTATTTTTCGTTGATGAAAACAGTCATGTTACGATTGTCAATGATGAGCTCTATCGTGACATGTTAGAAAATTATTTTTGGGCAGATTTGGATGAGCTTGAAATCGCTGATATGTGAAATCGCCGCACGCGTTACAATTGATTTACTTAAAGGCAAATTCGGTAAACGTGTAATATCGAGAAATGATCCGGTCGAATTGCCACCTGGTTCATGCGATTTAATTGCCTTTGGATTTCTTTGGCCACATCAAGCCATTAGTCTATGCCAACACCTTTAAACGAGCTAAGAGGCAACATCCAACGCGAAGCTGCCAACGTTCCGGTCGAAATGTGTGCAAAAGTGGTGGAAAATTGGGTCCGAAGAATAGATCGCTGTACACCGGCTAGTGGTGGTCATATGACCGAAATCGAATGTCATTCTTAAAATGTAACATTTGCACTACACCTGGAATAAATTTGAAATTTATATCTTAAATGTTCTGTGTTTTATTAATATATTAAATTGTTATGTCCTTAATGGCAAACCCCGTAAAATAATAGTGGTGTTTTAATACTCACCACCTGTTAGTGGGTGGTATACTAAATGTTTTAATTCCGCTTGCAAAATCGAAATATTGATCGAAGTATATATGCTATAGATCGTCAAAAAATTCAAAGACGATCTAACTATATACGATAGCGTTCAAATGAATCAACCTTGGATACTGAAATGTTGCGTGACGATTGTTTGGGATTGAAAATGGTCAAAATCGGTTGAGTGAAAAAGTTTCCCTTTAAGGGACTAAAGGCAACTAGGTAAAAAGTACACATTTTTATGTTCAGGGTGGGCCATTTAAAATTTTAAATTTGTATTGGCTGTAAAAAAAGGTACTGCTAATTTTTTCAAATTTTTGGTTTATTGAAAAGGTTGAACTTTGTCATTTAATAATGGAAAACCATCTGATGCGTTTTAGCTTCGTCCAATGCTTGAGGTCATTAAAAAATTCAAAAACAGGTGTTGGTGTTATCTTGTAATTTGTTTTATTTTTTATTATTTCCAATATTTCGATAGTCTACGATGATCATCCTCACTGAATATAAAATTTTAATCAAAAGAATAAACTTCCTCGCTTCAGCGTTTTTTTGTGTCCCTGAAGCGAAATTTCACATTTCCTAAGGATGATCGTCGAAGACGATCGAAATATTGGATATAATAAGACAAAAATAAAACAAATTACAATAAAAAACACCAAGAATTGTTTTTTGCATTTGTTAATGACCTCGAGCCAGACAATTTAGATCAAATATATATACATAACCAAGAAATATTAAGATAATTCTCTGAAAACTTTTGTTTTATTTCCAGTTATCATCGTGCGTTTTAGTTGGACCACCCTTTTTTAAAGATTAAGTGAAATTAAACATATCACGATTTATTCAAAATTTTAGTACCGATCAGTTTTCATTACACTCCTGAATTTGAAGAATTTTTAGATCTTAAGAAAGTAATTTGATTTTCTGAAATTCCAAATTTATGATACATAATCACAACAATCCGGTTCCGATAGATTTCTTTTGAAAAGCTGCACAAGAAGAAGTAAATCCAATTCAGTCCGGATAAATAACCAAACAAACTCCAAATAAAAATTAATAGCTTGTCTCATTTAATGTATATATATATATATATATATATGTCATAACATAACATTTAATTTTATTTTTTTCTGTATACATATAAAACACTTAACTACAATTGTAATAAAACGGCTTTAAGACATTCAAAGAAAAAAATCACATACTCGTTAGTAAATTGAAAATTACAAAATAAAAGAAATTCAAAGTCCATTTCAATACTCTCAACAGATATTCACGATAAATAGCACTCACTGCTCAACTTGTTGTATACAAACTAGAGTTTTAAAATTATAAATTATCCGTAAATACGACGTACATGTAGTATTCATTAACAGTATATAGTACATGGTAAATAGTAGTACATAGTAGTGGTAAATAAAAATTCAAAAATGTTTGCAATCGTTCTTTTGTAATTACATATTCATATGTGTCCAGTGTCAATATTTCGATACTTAAATACTAAACTAAATGCTTATTTCCGGTCTTGCCCAACCGCCAAATGCCTTCTCCAACTCCTCGGCGACGGCTAAACATAAACGATCCTGATTGAAATTGGCAATAACCTGTACGCCTAGGGGCACACCTTCGGATCCCACTTTGCCCAAGGGCACATTTGTGGCCGGGAAGCCTAGAACGTTGACGATGCCAGTGTAAGAGAAATTAATCGGTCGCATTATAGGCTCATTGTGATAGGGAGCTACGGTGGGATGGGTGGGATAGATGAGGACACCATTGTCGCCCAGGAGTTGTTGCATTTCTTCGCGTAGGACGTCGCGTTTCTTTACCAAATGGGACCATTTGGAGGAACCATGTTGACACTGTGATTTATCCAGCAATGCTGTGAGTAAAGCGATAAGGGTGTGCTTGGATGCGCCGAAAAACCATTTGACGAATTCTGCATTGGTGTTTATGGCATGTTTGCAATTGCCAAGTTGATAGTCGAACGTATGGCCGGAATCATCTTTCATGTTGGCAAACCAAAGCGTAGCCGATTGACGGAAAGCTGGCAATTGTATCTTCTCCACGGGTACCTTGAGTTTCGTCTGCAAATGTTCAACTATGCGGTGAATGCTATCAATAAGATCGGCATCAACTGGTGATACCAAACGACCACCGCCATCAGATTCCTGATAATAAAACTTAAGCTTTTGCACATCGACAGGTTCGTCCAGTTTTAACAGAGCTGCCTTGTCACCAGCTATTACTTTTAGCATTGGCTTCATATCTTCCGCATGTCTCACCATTGGACCAATGCCTAAAAATGAATGTTGTTCTTCGCTATTGGGCAACGGAAATTGCCCACTGTTCGAAACTATAAATTTCGAAGGTTTATGGCCAAAGATACCATTGAAAAACGCAGGCATACGTATAGAACCACCGATATCGGAACCCAAACCAAAAGGAGAGGCCGCGGCTGCTTGAATACAACCTTCACCTCCACTGGAGCCACCGACAATACGATTGGTATCATAGGGATTGCGAGTGCGTCCATGAACGGTGTTATTACTCTCCCACCACATGCAGACCTCGGAAACATTGGTTAAGGCGAAGGGAATTGCGCCAGCCTTACGCATTAACGCCATCGCATCGGAATCTGCGGGAGCCCTGTAAGTACGACGTTCGTACAAACCAGAGGTATGCAACATACCTGAAAGAGAGAAATTTAATTTAAATTAGTCCCAGGAGTTTATAATAGAGCAGTTCCCTATATTCTAGACATATCGAATTAGTTCTGTAGACCGAAACAGTAATTAAATATTGAAAATGTATTTGAAAAAGTAAAATTCCAAAAATAAGTTCGAAAAGCCCCAGGGGCTAAATGATTTTACAAATGCTTAGTGGAAATGATTGTAAAATGGGAAAACAGGGTGGGCGATTTAACATTTTAAATTTGAATTGGCTTTAATAAAAAACAGTATTGATTTTTTTTTAAATGTCTGCTATTATTAGAAAGATTGAACTTTGTCATTTAATAATGGAACACCATCCGATGCATTTTCGCTTCGCCCATTGGTCTGGAGATTGTTTGGCAGGAGATGAAGAATTTTTCCAAAAAATCGTGTTTTCCGATGATGTGCTTCATACTATGTCAGCATTTTCATACTATGTCATTTTCATACTATGTCAGCAAAATTGCCGCATATGGGGTTCAGAGACCTTACACAAGACCATTGAGAAGCCAATGCATCCACAACGAGTCAATGTTATTTGATTTGGTTTATATTGATTTGGTGTATATTTGATCATTGGGCCATTTTTCTTCGAAAATGAGCAAGGAGCGCCGGTACCATCAACATTCAGCATTACCGCCACGACAGCCGGTTCTATGGACTGGATTTGATCCGAAAGCAATTCTTCGGCCAATGGCTGTTACCCTGGCACACAGTTGCCCCTACAACAACCGCGCCATGCGCAACGAATTTTTGTTTCTAAAAATTCAAGAGAATGAAATGGACGACATTTGGTTTCAACCATCGATATTTTACGCACTTTTTTGATAATCGAATAATCAGTCGAAATTGTAATGTCAATTGGCCGCCTCGGAGCTGTGATTTGAGCCCTTTTGATTATTTTCTTTGGGGAGCCATTAAGAATAAATGTTACGAAAAGCATCCAGAGTCAATAGAAGCATTCAAACATAAAATCGAAGTTGCCATTAAAGAGATTCAGCACGAGATAATCAAAAATTTACTAAAAATCTAGGTTGATCGGATGAGGTACTGCCGAGCCAGTTGTGGTAGTCATATGTATGAAATTGTGTTCCATTATTAATACTTTTTTTACAGCCGATTTAAATTTAAAAACTTAAATCGGCCACCCTGTAGTTTTTCGAATTAAAAATATCTTAAGTAAAGCGCGAAAATAAAATTTTCACTTTGGTCGAAAGATAGGGGAATTAAAGTTAAGAACCTTAACTTAAATGACGAGGATTGATAGCTAATCTATTTGCAGAAAGAAGTCTCTGCAACTAGATCGGGGAGAAAGAAACGTACAGTATTTGCTTGTTCAGTTCGTCAAATATTGATGACTGTGATTTCACATCTGGTAGAAGATGAACTTCAGTATAATTAATAATAATATTCTCGAAACCAAATGCGTCAATTCTGTCTATTAACGTATCTCTTTAGCCACAAATGTCGTTTATCACTCAACAAAATTCGACGAAAAACAGCGGGTCTTTATTGAGCTGTCGTAGAGCTCGATGTGTGAAATCTCCGACGGCTTTAATTCTTTACCGATTTTGATCTTATAAACCATTGAAGTCAGGATCGTACCGTATAACTTGCTACTGCCGCGATGTGCTTCATACACATATCCCTCGATAGGCTGGGGCTCATTTTAGGTAGTAGAAAGTCGATCAGCTTTTGCACAAACTAGACCTAAGGATGCGTTATGGAATCCACTCGTAAGGAATATAATTAGATGTATCCACTAGACTAGCAGACTAAAGAAGTATTTTTTATGCAGAAATTATGCTGTTCGGTAAAATGGGTCTTCTTGGGTGAAAAAAAAATATTATAGTGGGTGATCCTAGTAGAGATACTTTTTTCAATGGACAGATCACGTGTGAGTCGTGTCATGCTGTCATGTTATTTTTGTTTAGTATTGTTTGGCATTTCATCATGTAAAGACTTACGCCTGGACAACGTTTACGAATCTTTCAACTTTATTACGAAAATTCACGTTTTGTCAGGAATGAGTTTCGTGGACTTCGTTCAACTTATGGTCAACATAATCGGCCTGCTGAGCGTACTATTCTCAACACCATCACCCATCTTGAGACCCATTTCATTATTAGATAATATTCGACCGAATAGACCACTTCCACTTAGTTAAAGATCTAAATCGTCCAATATCCGAAATATCCACGTATTGTGTCCTGTAATCACAAGATACTGCTAGAGTCAGGCATCCAAACTAAGAGTTGCAGCTGAAGACCATAAAAGACGACGGGGAAAATGAGGAGGTCGAACTTCTTAAATGTATGTTTATGGCTGTGTGTCTGAGAAGGTTTAAGTTTTAAGGCATACACTGCTTTTCGGATCTCACTAATATTCAGAGCACAATTTCTGAGTAGTACAAGATAGTTATAAGCCAACGTTGTTTGCCTCCAAAGTTTGACATTTACATTTCTAGATGTTAGCCGCTATCCAAATTTTTGTTATGAATTTTGGGGCAATTGACTAAGTGCGTCAAAAAATTGTCAGCCACTTCAGCCTAACTTTGACTTAAATAACATTTATTTTTGAAATCGAATTATGGTTGAAGAACTCCGAACTGTTCATACTAATATTTATTGCTAAATACGGTCTGGCTTGTTCTTAAACGGGCGTAACAAATACACTTTTCTCTGCTAAAAAGGACATTTTAGTTTGATTTTTCCCTCGTAGGGTTTAATATCAGAGAAACACTTAACGTAGACCTTTTTCGGTCCGAAATTGAAGCCCATAATCTTGACGAAATTTGGTTTGAACAGGACGGCGCTACATACCATACAGCCAACAAAACAATAAATTTATTGAAGGTAACTTTTGGTAAGCGCATTATCTCGCGTCGTGAGCTTGGGGCATGGCCTCCATGATCGTGATTTTAATCACCACTGGACAATTTTTGTGGAATTATGTGAAGTCGCTTGTCTACGCAGTTAAGCCCGACACGATTGACGCCTTGAAAGACAATATTCGGAGCGTTATTGCTGAGCGTTAATGCTGCAAAAAGTGGTCGAAAATTGGGCCACTCGATTGGAATTTATTCGAGTCAGCCGCGGCGGCCATTTGCCCGAAATCATTTTAAAACATAATGGCTAACCCTTATTTTTATAATATAATAAAATTACACGTCTAAAAAAACACCCTTTATAAGCTCTGGTGACTCATTACGAGAATCGCGTTACAAAAACAAGATGGTTCGAAGCTAAGAGACTTTTTTAAGGTACAGCTGATATCTTATACCCGTGTATGTATATCAATATTAAGAGTTCGGCTCTGACATAAATTACAACTGTCTGTACTGTAGATGATCGTTCTTCCCCACGGACATTATCAAACATAGTGCTCACGTTGTTTACTTTTTCTTAGCTATTGTAATTCCCCTCACTCACCCTTAACGGCAAGACAATCCTTTGTCGAAATGGGAACGCCCAAAAAGGGTTTCTGTTCAGCCAATTCTTCCTGAGTGAATTTGCCCGATTTGATCAATTCATCGGCTTCTTTTGCCTCCTTCATTGCATCATCGAAACGTTCATCAACCATGCAGTTTAATAAAGGATTGACATCTTTCGCTCGTCTAATAAACGACTCTAGAACTTGAACGCTAGCAAGCTAAATTAATAAAAACAAAAATAATTCATTAGCACATCTTTATAGGCAAACGTGTTTAAAAATTGAGAAACATACCTCCTGTTTTCGTATCTTGTTGGCCAACGATGTTGCCGACTCCAAGAGAATCGGATCTGTAATGGCAGGCATAGATTGCCCCTTAACTCCATAGATCAATTGGAATACAAATCTGGCCAGCATGCTGTACAATCGAAAAAACACATCTTCGACAATCCTTAAAAATGAGAATCCTTTTCTTCTGCTTGAAGAGCGACTGGAGCGTGGAGACGATGTTGATGATTTTCGTGACGACCTTTTGTTCCTCTGGTGATTTGAACTAAATGCATTATTCAATTCAGTCATTGTGTTTTTGTGTGTATTATTCTTTTACGCGCTACTAATGCAATAATTTTTGGAATGTTGTCAATAACTAAATTCGGAAGTGTGGTTGATTGAAACCAATCAAGTGCAATTTGTTTCTTCGATGTAAATGGTGTGGACTTCAAGACATACACTGAAAGAAAAGATAAGTTAGCACAATATTAGATACATCAATGTCTAGAATAGCATTTCAACAGTTAAAAAAATTGCGTTATATGAAGTCAATATTTTTTTTTAGATCCAACCAATTCTAATGACATACTTTTGTTTCTACAAACCTAAATAATATTACGTTACGCTCTGACATAAAAATATGTATTTGAAAGTCGCGAATTAAGCATTAGTACTCGTATTCCAATTCGGCATCGATTTAAAGTGAGGGATTTCCATAGCATACTGAAATATTTTGAAATGTCACCTCCCAGCAAAGCAAACGTTCAGAATTCTGTACGAGAATCGGCAAAATGTTCCGATTTCTTACCGAGTTCGTAACGACAAAACATTTGAGAGGGTTAACAAAAATTCTAAACTACTTTTCTGAAAAAAACCCTGAGTCAAACCGAACAGAATTCTTAACGATTTCGGTAAGAATTCTCGATAGAGTTCAAATATTGTTTATAATTGTCTGATATCAGACATTGTCGGCAAATTTGGTTTACTGGGCTATTTTAACGATATTCTTTGTGTAAATTTATTTTTTATTGATTTAAAATGTGTCAAAATAATCAAAAATGCAGAATCCTTTTACTTTAGCACGATTTTACCACCATTTGCCTTAACTATGGCCTTCAAACGAGTAAAAAAAAATTTAAATGCTGCACAAATATGTGGACAAAATGTTTAACAGACACACAGACTACATGACAAACGAACCTGGCTAGATCGTCTTAGAATTTAGAAATTTCGACTCATAATTCATAAATATACATTATAGGGTCTACGATTTCGAGGTGTTGCAAGAGCAATGCTATATAAAAAGTAAATGCAAGAGATTTTTCTCTGGGACCACAATAGATATTACTTCATCAAATTTCATTTTGAGTTTTTCTACGATGGTTGCTATAAATATTTCTGGACTAAGCAACACTAAGTGTTGCCTGGCGCCATCTGACATTACCAATGGAAATTTTGACATTTTTTAGCATAAACCTACTCACGTTTTGACGTACGATCATCATTTGTGTTGTTTACAGTGACTTAAAAAAATCAATTTGGCAAAAAAAATGAAATCAACTCGTGAACATTTTCGTGCGATCTTTTTTCACAACTTTCGACGTGGATTATTACGACAAAAGTGCATCGATGAACTTAAATCATTGTATGGCTATGAAGCACCATCCTATAGCACTGTGAAAAACTGGTATAATGAAACTCGATCAAAGACGTAGGTCGTTCTTAGAACGGTCGTTGTGCCAGAGAACACTGATGCCTTGCGTGAACTGATAATGCAAGATCGTCATACCGTAATATAGAGGCATCCTTGGGCATTTCTTCCACCAGCATACATTCGATATTGCTGATCACCTGGCCGTAAAAAAGGTTTGTTCTCATTAGATCCCGCACAATTTTACAATCGCTAAAAAAAAGCCCTTGTCGATTGGTGCAAAGAAATTTTGAAAAAATATGATCGCTGTGCTTCAAAAGACGTTTATAAGATCGTCACAGGTGACGAATCATGGATCTATGCGTATGAGCCCGAAACAAAACAGCAATCGACCGTGTGAGTCTTCGCAGACGAGCCAAATCTAACGAAAGTTGTTCGTGGAAGAACACTTCAAAGCAAATGGTCGCCTGTTTCTTCGACAAAACTGGTCATGTGGCACCTGTTCCGCTTGAGCAACGTAGGACGGTCAATTCTGAGTGGTACACCACAATTTGTTTGACCGAAGTCTTCGGAGAAATTCGAAAAACGAACAAGAGAAGACGAATCATTGTGCACCATGACAATGGGAGCTCTCACACATCGGCTTAAACCAGCGGCCAAAACGTCGAATTGATGGGTCATCCGCCGTACAGCCCTGACTTGGTACCCAATGACTTCTTTTTATTCACGCACATCAAGAAAAAAATGCGTGGTCAACGATTTTATTCGCCAGAAGATGCTGTTGAAGCGTTTAAAAACCACGTTATGGAGGTGTCTCAATCGGAGTGGATAAAGTGCTTCAACAATTGGTTTGAGCGCATGCAAAAAAGGATAAATCATGCTGGAGAATACTTTGAAAAACAATAAAACCATTTTTGATGATAAATATTCTCATTTTCATTATTAGGCCATAATATATATAGCAGCCCTCGTATATAGAATAAAGAGATAATTCTAAATTAATCATCCTGCATTCTTTATTAAAACCCAAATTATTAAAACCGGAATCTGTTTTTTTTATTATTCACCAATAAATAGAGAATAAACTTTCGTTTTTTTTTCAATTTCGCATATAAAAAAATAATAATGCAAACTCGTATTTATAGAAAATATTAGAAGTCAGAACATTGAATATAAATAAATACGCATGTATATAGATAGTATGTATAAGTATATATACCAGTTAGATATTTGGAGTTTATGCAACATCTTCCACGTGTTCACGTTTTTGTAAAAACAGACGCAATCTCTAACCACTGTAAAATTTTACATAGATTTTTTTTAATTTATGTGTATATACTTATAGGGTTTTCTAGGAAAGTTTTTTTTTGGACAACGACAGATATTCCGTCATCAAATTACATTTTAAGTTTTTCTATAAAAATTAAAAAGATAATTCTAAATTTATTATCCTGCATTCTTAATTAAACCCCAAACACACATAGTCAATTTAACCGGAATCAGGTTTGGTAATTATTTTGTTTATTATTTACCAATAAGTGAAGAGTGAACTTTCGTTTTTCTCAATTTCGCATACAAAGAAATAATAATGCAAACTCAGATTGTTATTTATAGAAAATATTAGAAGACAGAGTATTGAATATAAATAAATATGTACACACGTATATAGATAGCATGTATGTATATATACCAGTTAGTCATTTGGAATTTATGCAACATTTTGCACTTGCTCAACAAAGAATAATAACTCAAAATTTTTAAAATTTCACTTTTTGTAAAAACAGATTCTCTGCGGCCATCTCTACCTACTTATATGGATAATTCTACTCTTTTGCCAAAAAAAAGACATCATTTAAAGGCATATGCGAACAGTTATTTGACTCTTCTAAAAAATTAAAATTTTTGAGTTAATACCCTTTTGTTTAACAAGTGCGATTTTAATGCAAGACAAAACGAATGCTGTTTTGCTTTTTTTGTTTCTGACTAAAATAAAAAGAATTTTTGTACGCTCGCTAAAAGACTATATTGATTTCGTTTGTCCTTTAAGTAAAAAAAAATACCATCAGCATAAGTAAGAAATGACATAATACACATTTTTTTCCAAACGCGTTCGTATAATTTGTGATACACACCCCGTTTGCGTTCTTTTCCATTATCGTCCCCCCACAAATATAATTAGTCATCATGATAGAATTAATGGGTAGATGAATCCCAATAGTTAAGGCTTTAATGTTGTTTTAATTGAATAAAGGGTCGTGCAATCCATGATCAATTGTGTCCCAAACCGCCGGCCACAAAAATGGTTTATCATATCTCTGTAGCGCTTACGGCAAACCGAAATGGCATATCCAGCAGAATTTGCACTAAAGTCTAATTGTCTGAAAATGTACATTTTCTGATTCCCAGATTCTTTCGATCCCCAGACCAACATGCCAGTCTCGCTAACTTGTCGCAGGCGCGGTGGTTGCGTCATTTTGGTCAAAGCCTTTTATATCAAAGTATAGTTACATTTGTCATACCAAAAAAACAAGAGTTTAGGAATTTACATTCCTTTTCTACTTTGCAGTTAATTATTTGGATATAAGTAACATACGAGGGCATATCAATAATTCCGTGAATTTTCGAATAAAACAGTTTTTTTTATTGAAAAAAAAATATTTTTCGACATAATCTCCTTTAAGCTTAATACAGTTAGTCCAACGTTTCTCCAATTTTTGTATCGCTTCCAAAAAAAATAGGAATTTTCGAGGTCTATAAAATATACATTTGTTTAAGGTACCATATGGGGTCGTTTTTTTAAATCCTCGTTAGATCGGTTCAATAAGTTGGCATTATATTCGCCGTTTATTGTTTTTCCCTTTTAAAGGTAAAATGCCATCACCATATCATCCGACAAAATCAACTAAGGCTTCTTCAGAGCCGGTTCGCCCGGAGAAACCCATTGTTTAGACTACTACCTGGTCTCCGGAGTGTTGTATAGAATCCATGTTTCATCCACAGTTACAAAACGACGCAAAAACTCATTCAAAATGCGGCTAAACAACTCCAAACAATCCTTTGAAGTTGTCACACGATTACGTTTATGGTCAATTGAGGGCAAACGCGGGACGAATCTTGCAGATAGCTTTCTTAAAGCTAACTAATCATGTAAAATCGAAACCACACTGCCATATGCAATGCGTATGGCATCAACCATCTCACGCACTTTTACTCTTCGATAGGCCAACACCATATCGTGGATTTTTTCGACATTTTCGGGTGTATTGACCTCAATTGGCCGTCCAGAACGTTCAGCGCCATTTGTACTTGTGCGACTACAACGGAAGACAGTTAACAACTTTTTTACCATTGAAATCGATGGTGCAGAGTCCCCATAGTATTTATTAAGCTTTTCCTTGGTTTGATTGACGGTTTTTTCAGCAAAAAATAATGTTAAATGAGCACTCGAAATTAACTTGTTTCCACTTTTAACAAAATCCACGAGGTTGTATGTTTTTAACAGCTGTTAAACGCAAACTAAATGACGGAATTCTCTCGAAATTTGACAGTAGTCTATTAACAGATGGTACTTGATGGGAGCAGTGTTGCATTTCATATAACTACGAGGGAAGTTGGAAAAGATTTGGAATTATTGATCTGCCCTCGTATTATTTAAATTCATTTAATATTTAAATGCCACGAAAAATGTAGTAAAAAAACGTTTATAAAATATTTATATTAGTTTTAAATTAACTCTAGGCTAAAAAGTAAAATTATGCTTGTTTTTGTATTAACTCTTTAATATGGTTTGGTTTTTGTATTAACTCGTATTGTGATTCTATCCTAAACTTGTAAAAATTCCGAAAGAATTTGCAGTCTTTGCAAGCTTGTAGATCATTTTGAGCAGTTTGTTCTTAGATATTTAAGGTTTTTTTATGTGGCATTTGGCAGATAAGGATCATACTGGTGGTACACAGCACTGATAAAAAACCTGGTACAATTGAACCATTTGTGGTGCAATTGAAGACTCGTTGGTACCGTGGTACCATCAATGCAGTTTCGGTACAATTCACTGCCAATCATCATTTATGAATTTTTTTATTAAACATATACTTATTGAAGTAGTTCTATTAGCTAGACCCGTTAAAGAAACCCATTAAAATTAAACAATACGGTCCATGTGTTTCTCGCTGGGCTGAGGAAAAAAAGAGCGACTTGTAGATCATTTTGAGCAGTTTGTTCTTAGATATTTAAGGTTTTTCTTATGTGGCATTTGGCAGATAAGGATCATACTGGTGGTACACAGCACTGATAGAAAACCTGGTACAATTGAACCATTTGTGGTATAATTGAACCATTTGTGGTACAATTGAAGACTCGTTGGTACCGTGGTACCATCAATGCAGTTTCGGTACAATTCACTGCCAATCATCATTTATGAATTTTTTTTATTAAACATATACTTATTGAAGTAGTTTTATTAGCTAGACCCGGTAAAGAAACCCAATAAAATTAAACAATACGGTCCATGTGTTTCTAGCTGGGCTAGGGAAAAAATAGCGACTCCGACTCCACATGATACATGAAAAACATTGAAAGCAATGACCAAATGTTTTGAATGTGAAAGTGGATGACGTCAACATTCCGACTACCAACTACCTCAAAATCCTTGGGGTCACTATGGACAGAATTTTTCGATCCCCTGCACATGATACAGCTATAAGCTCAGAAAAGAAGGAACAAGGTCCTCAAGTAACTTTCCACTTGCCTTTTTATTTTAATAATTTTTAAGATCAGCGGAATGTAATGGGTGATCCATCTAGAGGTAATTTTTTAGAACAAAAAAAATATAAAAATTCAAATCAAGTGTGGAATCTTTATTGGTAATTTGAAAGGACATTTTATGGCATTTATTTTTTTGAAAATAATTTCCTTCAAATGTTGGAAACTGTATTATGGAAATGAGCGTTCGGTGAGAAAAGGGAAGATCCGCTGTTTTCGACCAAAATTTTGTTCAGTTATGAGGCCCATTTCTGGCTCAACGGTAAAGCCAATAAACAAAATTGCCGCATTTGGGCTGAGGAGCAACAAGAAGAGGTGCCATTTACCCAGGGAAAACCACGGTTTGATTCGTTTTATAAGCTGGTGGAATCATCGGTGCATATTTTTTTTAAAAATGATGATGGCCGGAACGTGACCGTGATATCGATCTTTATGCTACCTAAAATTGAAGCCCGTAATCTTGACGACAATTGGTTTCAACAGGACGGTGCCAATTGCCATACATCTGCTCAAACAATGGATCTATTGAGAGGTCATTTCGAAAAGCAGCTAAGTTCACGTTTTGGACAGGTGAGTTTGCCGCCTAGATCGAATGATATCACACCTTTAGACATTTTCTTTGGGGTTACGTAAAGTCCAAAGTCTATGCTGACAAACCAGCTACGATTCAGGTTTTGGAAGCCAACATTACGAGAGTTTTTAAAGCCATACCGGTCGAAAAGCTCGAAGGAGTCATCCAAAACTGGACCCTCAGAATGGAAACCCTGAGGCATAGTTGCGGCCAACATTTGAAGGAAATTATATTCAAAAAATAAATGCCATAAAATGTTCTTTCAAATTACCAATAAAGAATCCACACTTGATTTGAATTTTTATATTTTTTTTGTTCTGAAAAAATACCTCTAGAAGGATTACCTAAATTAAAAACATAGCATTAGACAATCAAACTTTAGCTTTTATAATTTAGAAACATATACTCCCACATTTATAAAAACTTACAATAGGTCTAAAGAACATTTTTATAAAGAAAATTGGAATTTTAAACCTTCCGTAAATTTTTATGAACATGACGCATAGTATTTAAATCTATTTCTTTATGGAAATCACGATTTATGTCACAATATTACACATTTTACATGCGGTAAACGGCCTCAATTACCAAATGTTGAACAGAAAGTAAAAACAAACGGCTACAAATAATTTTTTTGTATTTGGACACACAATATGTATTTGCCAGCACAGTTTTTTTTTATAGCAACGACTCGAGGTAGTGATGAAATTATTACTCAATCGCTGCAATAAATAATGTAAAATTTTACGCGCGTAAATAAATGCAATTCAATATGGAACGAGAGAAGGAGAGTCTGGGTTTGCACATATTTCACTTGTCTGTAACATGTTTTGATATGAAAAATTGTTTACTTGCTTTTATATGTACCTTTCGCACCTTCTTCATCACACCAAACGAATCCAACGACTAAATAAAGCGGCTGGCAAAAAAATGGAAAACAATAAAATATTCCCACTTTGTTTTTTTTTATCTGAAAGATTAATAGTTGTGTCTGCACGCTACCTAGAGATTTCACGGTTCAAGGTGATGTTTGTGACAGTCGAAAAAATTGGTAGGGTTTGTTTCCCTTACGAATAGTTATGCAAGTAATAGAAAGAATAGAACAGTAGCCTTTGGGAATCTTTCTTTTGTGGAAATAAAATTACGCATTTAGAAAACCAAAGGAGTAATTTAATCTCATCATTTTAAGTAATCCTTAAAATTAATTGTATAACATTTGCTGTGGTTAAATTTGAAATATTAAAAGGATTCGCTCAATATAACATTTCATTTAATTAATTTACTTTCATTACAATAACCGAGCCTTTTGACCATTTAAGGTTACCGACAATATGCACTGTGGTTACTTTGTTCCTTAATGGAAAGTTGTGGGAGTTAAGAAAGTAAATGATTTGAACACAGCTTTAATTTAACAAATAGAGGGTTTTCAATTAAGGGCAACCATTTTATGTAGAAAACTGAAGAAAACTGGTTTTTACCCTTTCTATTTTGCGCGTCACATATATAAAATACAGAATATTCAAGATACAGAGTTCCAATTTCTTCCAGGTGTAGTGCAAATATTACATTTAAGAATGGAATTCGATTTCGATCATAAGAACACAACGATCTATTCTTTGGACCCAATTTTCCACTACTCTTGCAAACATTTCGAATGAAACGTTGGCAATTTCGCGTTGGATGTTGTCTCTGAGCTCGTCTAAAGGTGTTGGCACACCCCAATGACTAGATGTGGCCCCATAAAAAGAAATCCAATGGCGTTAAATTGCATGAACCAGGTGGCTATTCGACCGGACCATTTCTCGAGATAACACGTTCACCGAATTTGCCTTTCATTAAATCGATTGTAAAGCGTGCTGAGTGGCTCCGTCTTGTTGAAACCACATATCGGCGAAGTCTAGCTCATCTAATTCTGGCCAAAAATAATTTTCTAACATGGCACGATAGCGCTTTCCATAGACGGTAACATGACGATTGTTTTCATCGACGAAAAAATACGGCCCAATCACACCTCCGGCATGAAAACCACACCACACAGTAATTTTTTGCGGATGCAATTGTGTCTCTTAAAGCACATGTAGGTTTGTTGCTCTCCAATAACGCATATTTTGTTTATTGACAAAACCACTCAGCCAAAATAGTGCTTTATCGCTGAATATGATTTTTCGCTGAAATTCTGGATTTTCGTGAAATTTGCCAGAGCCCAAGTTAAGAAATTTCGGCGTTTCAAATGATCAAGTGGCTTTGGTTCTTGTGTCAGTTTGAAGGCCAAGATATTTTCGCAAAATAAGCCACAGTGCGGTTTGAGAGATGTCCAATTCCTAAGAACGACATGGAATCGAATGATTTGGCTCATTTTGAACGGATACACACACTTACGGCTGTGATATTTTCGTCACTTCGAGCGGTACGGCGCCTCTTTGGCGCCGGAACATCAAAAATTAAAAATTTGGATCCATATTTATCCACTAGAGCACGCTCAGCCTGTCGATTATAACGGCCGATAATTGGAGTAAGCGCTCTTAAAGTTGCGACCACCAACTCAGAATTTCGGCAGTAATTTTTAATGATTTCCAAACGTTGCTCGTAAGTGAACTTTACCATAATGAAAATATTCACTTCGACTAACGTTTTGACACTGACAGATCATTAAAAATTGTTGAGGGTGTGTTGACATACAAATATGAAACTTTTATGTCCCTATTGGAAATCCTGTCATAAACTAAAATAATATCTAAGTTTTAAAATTATTATTAATTCCTAACAAATTATACAAAAATATACTTCACTAAAAGTTGCTGCCACTGCCGTATTTTTCATTATTTCTTCTTTGTCTACCATCGGTTTTAAAAATATTTTAACTGTGTCGAAAAATCAGAAAAAGTGCATTTTTGTGCATGAATTAACGTTACCCTTAAAGGGTTGGCTTGCAAGTCCTGTACTGTTTAGAAGGTGAATCAATTCTGTGCACGAACTACAGTAAACGCAGCTGGAATTGATAGTCATGGAACCTTATCTCCCTCGTAAAACTACTCACTATACCCATGCATGCGTTGACATTGAACAACATACATATGTAGATAATTGTAGCAACATATGTAACATTGAAATTGAATCTATTGTAGGGTCTCAAAATAAGTCAACCTTCCTTATCACTTTGTTCATTTCGAAGCATATGTATGTGTTCGGATACGAGTATATGTGTGTACATATGAAACGTCTTGAACAAAAGAAAAACTTGTTATTTGAACTCACAAAATTTGTTTTAGTTTTTCCTTGTTTTCAAGTTTTACGTCACCACCAATGGAAAAGAAAATCTCAATACTTACAATGGTGATGGGCTTCGGTCGTGCAGACCAAAACAAGTTTGTTTACTTATTTAAGTTTTAGTGTTTGTTTATTCAAATAAAAACGAAAAAGGCATTGTGAATGAATTCCATTGATATTATCACAATATCCAATTCAAATTTTGACTTTTCTAAAACTAAGTTGAGCTGAAATTAGCTAATGAATTTAGTTCGTTCACCTTTACAAAACCCTACAACTTCTCAAGTTATTTATATACGCCCATTATAAATTATGATGGCGAACCTTAATTTTCAACGTAAATTTATTTAAGCACGAACGTCTTTGAGTGAAATAGGTTGGACTTTTATTAGTGGTGGTTTTTAAAGGGGCCTCAACAAAAAGGACAGAATAGCACAAACGCAATATTCTAAAAGTAAGAAAAATTGGAAAAAAAAATTGGAATTGAGAATATAAAAAAATAATTAGTTATCCTCATTTTACATTTTAGTCTGAAAGGAGACCTCGGAAGCCTGGAACGTGAATTTCATTAATTTTAAAAAAGTTCCACACAAAAATGCTATAACGCACAATAAGTATCATATGAAAGTAATCTTATTATGTTTTACTCAACAAAACAAATTTTTTACAAAATACTCGTAGTTGTACCTGTTTCATCGTATATCCATCCTTATATAGGACATATTTTTTTCGTGCTCGGTTATTAAGCGAGTAAGTGGTCGCTAAGGCGATAACTTTAAAACTTTGAAAAAACTTTAGACATTTCTGTATATGCAAGACCTGAACAACTTTATGCATCATAAACCATTTTATATGAAATCTTGGATTTTATAGAAAAAAGTTATTCCAGAAATACTATAAGCGAGGTCATTATATAAAGGTCGCTAAAGGTCATTATTGAATAATTGGTATAATATATTGGTAACAAATGATTTATACTTATAGATACGGGTGGTCCAACTAGTGTTTTTTTTTCTGAATTGTATGTTGTGTTGAATTGTTACGTGTTGATCTCTTTATGACTGAACAACGTTGGGAAATAAGACAAAATTGTCTGCAAAGTTGATGCTTTGTAGCCCAAGCAGTGTGTTTATTGAAAACAAGTTATGGCAGACATAAGTCGCCCATAGAGCCTGGTGTACGCAACTTTGATCAAAAAGTTCATGAGAATCGCATGTACGTGGACAACACTCGTGATCGCCGTCGCCAAACGGTGCACACTGACGAGAATGTGAATATCCATGCGGAGAGTTTGCGACTTATTCCCGAAACATCGACTCGCCACTGATCTCAACAACTCGACATTTCACGCACCAATCTGATGTAAATTTGGCACATCCTCACATTATACATCATGGAAAATGATTTTGTAAGAAATTTGACGAAAACCGTTTCTATGTCGTCGGCTTCAAAACTTATCTAAACTGCCGCATCTGGCTACCGCTCATAAAAGTCGAGAAGCCAATTCAACGATACACATAGTGCGGATGTTAAAGTCGAGGCATTATTGGCCTATATTTTTCTTAAAATTCTGTTGGAAACGCCATTTCGGTTAATAGTGAGCGCATGATAATCCATTCTTGGTGGCCAGGTATTGAATGTATGGACTTGGACGATTATGTTAAAGTATAAGTGCGCGCCATGTCCCACATACCATGCCCGAATCGATTTTCGTGCCAGTAATTGTGTTATCTGCCTTTCGGTAAAGACAATTCGCAACATCGGAGCTGCGATTTGAGGTTGTAGACTTTATTGGGGGGTTATCGTGAATCACTGATGGTATGCGAGAAGTTTATTAACGATGGATATTGATCAATCTATTCGTAAGATAGAGTCAAAACCCGTCAACTAGATTTTTTTTGTCAGGATGCAGCTATATGATTTAAATTGTGTTTCAACAACAATAGGTTAGTATGCTCTTAAGTAAGGGGTGTTTTTTATTGGGGTATAGAACTTTAAGTTGGCATCACTTTTTTAACTGGCGGCCATTTTGTCAGCTGTCAAGTGATTAATATTTAGTTTGGTTTGCCATTTCATCATGAACAGGTTGACAAAAGAACAACGCTTGCAAATCGTGCAAATTTATTTCGAAAGTAATGGTTCAGTTCGCGAAGTTCACCGCAAGCTCCGTCCATTTTATGGTCGACATAATCGTCCATCAGAGCAATTAATTCGGTTAACCATGGATCGGTTAACATGGACCTTTGAATTATTTTCTTTGGGGATATGTGAAGTCGCTCGTCTACGCCAACAAACCAGAAACACGTTAGGGGACTTGGAAGCCAACATTCGTGGCGTTATTGCCAACATACGGCCCCATATGCTCGAAAAAGTGGTTGAAAATTGGACCTGTAGAATTGGCTTTATTCGAGCCAGCCGCGGCGGCCACATGCCAGAAATCAAATTTAAACATTAATGGCATAAAATTATCCTTCCATTAAAGCCAAATTGATGGACATTAAAACGATTTTCTTGTGTTTTATTTCAATTCGAAGTTCTATATCTCAATAAAAAACACCCTTTATAAACTAATATTTTGATTATATATATTTCAGTTGATTTTTGTTAAATTAAAAAAAATGTGAGTCTTTCCCGCACTTTATGTATACTCATTATACAATACAGAAGGTAGAGGTACGCAAACAGCTGATTTAAAAAATTTTCTCGAGGAAATTTAAACTTTCGAATTTGAAATTTGTCGAAGGCAATTTTTGAAGTTTGTAAAGCAAAATTTCTAATCAAACATTTACAGTAATTATCAAACATTCACAAAAATATATTTTTGGCATTTTTTTCCAAGTGACTTTGGCAGTACAGCGAACAGTTTATATGTTGTTGGGCTAATGTCTATACCTTGTTTCTTGTACTATGGGTACAATAAAGGAGAAACTGTTGATTTACAATTTTTTTCATAATAATTTAAATTTTTATATTTAATATTTAACAAAGTCAATTGTTAAAGTTTGTAAAGTTAAAATCATGGTACAATAAAGAAGTTAAAGTTATGCAGTCAGCCGATTTACAATTTTATCTCGTAGAAATTTAAACTTTCAAATTTTAAATTTGCCAAAGGCAATTCTTGAAGCTTGTAACGGTTAATTTCTTTTTTGAACATTCACAATTATCATCAAGCATTCCCTAAAATTTATTTTTGACAAGGTTTTTTTGACTTTGACAATACAGCGAAATGTTTATTTGTCGTTATGTTAGTGACTACCTTGTTGATGGTAACATGATAAGAAAGGTAAAGTTATGCTAACAACTGATTTCAAATGTTTTCTTGCTGTAATTTAAATTTTTGAATATGAAATTTTACAATGACAATTGTTAATGTTTGTTGTGTAATAATTCTGAAACATTAATCAAACATTCAGAAAATGTATTTTTGGCAGTTGTTAGCATATAGTTATGCTAACAACTGATTTCAAATGTTTTCTTGCTGATTGGTAATTTTTAAATTTGAAATTTTACAATGACAATTGTTGAAGTTTGTTGTGTAAAAATTCTGTATCAAACATTCACAAAATGTATTTTTGACATTCTCTTTCAAGTGACTTTGACAATCTAACGAACTTTTTTTGTTCTTATTAGCATTTCCGGTAATATTTATTGTTTACAATTTTTTATCGGTCGCTTATTTTTGGCTTTGATAAAAATCGCTATTAAAAATTATCAGATAAAAATTAATGTTAATGACTGATAGCTTAATAAAAACAGGGAAATGACCAACTATCAATTCTTTCTATTGTCGTGATAACGATATTTTTTGCGCGAGTTTAAAAATAAGCAGAATTGTACGTAAAAAAGAAATTAATGTTTTTTTGTTACTCTGCTAATTGCATGTGGAAAAGAATGGCTATCCGTACTGCAGGTTTGGGGAAAATTGTCGAAAGCTAGGCTGAACAGCACTTCATATGCTTTTGAAAAAGCGTTGCTTCTAATGAAATCGGATACGAATTCAATAATAATTACTGCAGATTTCACCTGATAAAGGCAATTACAGAAGATTTTACCTGATGTCACAAAATCGTGATAGTAATAGAGGTGCAGTAATGCATTCTACTTAAACTATTAAAAATTGTTTATATTTTAATAAGGAAATGGCATGGGCAATACCCATATCTGTCCAATATAGCAGGAGTTACTCTTTTGCATAGAATAGACTTTATCAATGGTTTAAAAAATTCAAGGTATACTTGGTAGGGGCATTAATGCTGTTACACACGTTTTATACTTTCAAATAAAAAGTACTGAATGTTTTTGGACCAAATATTTTTTAATATGTTTATTTATGTACTCGTATTATGTATCCAAAAAGAATCTACTTGTTCGAAATGTCCGCCTTTTGCCTACACACCTTAAGTCGCACTGGCCAATCGTCAATAGCTGCACGAACGTCGTCCATTGGAAAATTGGCCACAGCTAGAACCAAAGCAGTCTTAAGAAATCCAAAGTTGGGGTATCTTTTGTGACAAGCCTTGTCCTCTAAAACCGTCCACAATTTGTAATCCAATGGGTTCAAATCTGGACTGCCTGAGGGCCATTCTTCGGAAGAAATGAACGCTGGCAAATTGTTTCGAAGCCAGGCCTTGAACGTTTTAGCCTTATGAGCCCGCGCAGAATCTTGCTCAAAAGTCCATGGCTGGTTTTGGAACAGGGAATTGTTAAGAGGCTTCACAACAGCTTCCAAAACGGTTTCATGGTAAACTTTGGCCGATGTTTTGAGACACCCCACCAAACCCTCACTGGAGCCGGGTGATGACCCTTTTCCACCCTTGCGATCAGTTCAGATGCTTCCTTAGATGACCGCGCATACACTCTATGATTTTGCTTGTTTAATTTTTCCTCAACGGTCCAAATTTTTTCATCGGTGAACAAAATTTTTCTGTACAAGTTATCAATCCTAATTTTTTTAAAGCTGCAGTCAATAAATGTCCGGTACGTCGTTTGAAAGCCCCAAGTCCCAAGTCTTTTTTAATGATTCGACTCATGGACTTTTGCGTGATATTCATCTCACGGGCCATGATTTTCTGTTTTCGGAGCGGATTTCTGTGAATTCTTGATTTAACGGCTCTGATGACATGCGGTGTTCGAACAGAGCGTGGGCGGCCCGACCGGTGGCGGTCTTTTACATCTCCAGTCTCCTCAAACAGTTTTATGTATCGGTAACCGAACATGCGGCTAATCCCTAGTGGCCGGAGCTTTTTAAAAATATCGCTTTTTTCATTTCACACTTGAAAAGCGCTATTACAGCGATACGGTTCTCATTTTCTGACCACTCCATTGTGGAAGTTGAAACAATCTTAAAATCCCGTTACAGGCGAACGCTATTGAGGTTAGCTTTCAAAACCCATATGACATTAACGTTGTATGTTCAGTTCTACTATTGAAATGGGTGTGTTCAATGTTGTAACATCTACTAGGTAGATACATTTTTAAAAAATATCTCTACAAATCACTGACCCGGCAGGGCAGGAAAGTGATAGGCTGGAGGACAAGGTACAAACGACTATTATACAAAATATCCTGGTGTGGAGGAGTTCGTCCAAATATAATTGAGATTTCTTCGGGGTGTAACACTTTTTGTCTGTACTAAATTATATGTTTCCCGGAAAACAAGGACATAATTAAATGTAATTATTAGGATTATTAATAACGCTTGTTTAAGGTCGCAACATTTTGGGTGGGAGATACAATTTGTGTTTGTTTCGATTGATTGTTTTTCCATGAAAGCTTGAAAACAATAATTGTACAGATGTGCGCATATTTCTATTAACCTGACGTTGGTGTACATATTACAAAATATAGGGTGGACCATTTAAAATTTTAAATGCGAATCGGCTGTAAAAATAAAAGTACTGATAATTTTTTTCAAAATTCCGGTATAATTGGAAAGGATGAACGTTGACATTTGATAATCTTAGAGAAGCGATAATATAATCAATTGGACCTTGTAAGAAAACCGCGAGGTCTTTCTGCAAAACTCGTATCAGGCTAGTGTGTAAAATGCTAAGTTGTTGTTTTAAAACTTACACACTATAATCTACTTATGACAGCCACACCAATTTTTTGCAGCATGGGCGTTTATTGCCTCTTCTATGCGTAAAAATAAACGGGATGTTTAGGCTTTACAGAATCGAAGTCTGAAAAATGTTTGCAATTCATTTCATCCAACTTTCTGTAAACATAACAAATAATTAAAAAAAAACACTGGATGGGCAAACCTTTATAAGGCGATTCAACCTAGAGTAAGCTATGTCACTTTCTGCATTTTTCACTAATGCACAAATGTAATTATGCGTTTCGAATCTTCTTCTGGAAAAGTGAAAAAGAGTCATATCAATTAAAAATCGAATATAGGTCTTCATTCTCTTTCTTGTTGTTGTTGTTGTAACAACTCTTTCTTGTCAGTCACGTTGATGGTTTTTTTTAACCGTTCCTAACAAATTTAATGTGTTTTTGTCTATTTAGAGTGTAGTTAATTATGCAATACGAGTATGTGTAAAACAAACAAAAAATATTAATGGAAATGTTCACTTCAATATCTCAACTTTTTGACAAAGAAGAGACAAATATGATAAAATATGCAATTTTAAACAAAACCCAAATCTTAAGTACTTTTCGGCTGTTCCGGTAATCTTGCTATTCGAGTCGGAATTTTAAATCGCAAAATTTCTTTTTTAAAGTGTTTTCTTCAGTAAAAAAGAGCAGCTGCAAAACTTCTATTGGGTGGTCAATGTATAGGTACTTTTTTCAAAATAAAAACAAATATACAAATTCAAATCAATTGTGGAATCTTTGTTGTTCTTTCGAAAGGAGTTTTTATGCCATTTATTTTTTTGAATATAATTTCCTTCAAATGTTGCCAACTGTATTGTGGAATGAGCGTTCGGTGAGAAACGGGAAGATCCACTGTTCTCGATGAAAATGTTGTCAGTGATGAGGTCCATTTCTGGCGCAACGGCAACGTTAATAAACAGAATTGCCTCATTCTGGACTAAGGAGCAACCAGAAGAGGTTCAAGAGGTGCCATTATGCCCAGAGAAAACCACGGTTTAGTGCGGTTTATGGGCAGGTGGAATCATCAGCTCATATTTTTTCAGGAATTATGATGGCCGGAACGTTACCGTGAATGGTGGTCGCTATCGCGCCATAATATCGGACTTTTTGCTACCTGAAAATTAAAGCCCGTAATCTTGACGACATTTGGTTCCAACAAGACGGCGCTACATGCCATTAGCCAACATAACAATAAATTTAACGAAGGAAACTTTTGGTGAGCGCATTATCTTGCGGCGTAGGCCTGTGACGTGGCCACCAAGAAGTGCAATTTAACATCGTTGGACTATTTTTTGTGGGGTTATGTGAAGTCGCTTGTCTACGCAGATAAGCCAGACATGATTGATTCCTTGGAAGAGAATATTCGGCGCGTTTTTGCTGACATAGGGCCTCAAATGCTGCAAAAAGTGGTCGAAAATTGGGCCTCTCGGCTGTTATTTATTTGAGCCAGCCGGGCTTCACTTGTACGAAATCATTTTTAAAACATAATGCAAAACCTTATCTTTACTTATATAATAAAACTAAATTCTTGGTCATAACACATGTCTTAAAAACACCCTTTATTTGTTTATGTGCAAACCAAAGCAACCTAAATGAAATCCAAAATTTGTTAGCAACTGAAGAAACTTTAAATGAGGTATGTCTATAAGTTTTTTTTTTATAAGTAAACAATTGAATGTGGCATAAACAAACAGGTAAGACTTTGTTTAACAAAATACAAATATATTGCCATACATATATTTTGCTTGCTGTGCTAAACTTGAGATTTTAATTTGAAATCACAAGCATGATACTTAACGATTTTAAATCGAAAAATCTTTTCGATTTGTGAAATTCTTGCGAATGCGGTAAACAAAAAAACCCGATGATGTATGACCCTTAGTTTGCACAACAATCAATACAACAAGGAAACGTTTTATTTTAACTATACAAACCCGAAAGTTGGTTAGTCAACTTTAAGCATTAATCCTCTCATATGACAATTGAGTATTCATGTGAGTAAACAATAGTTCTATTTACCAATGGACTTTATATCACTAAATGGTTGGTTGATTACTTTTCTCATTTCTTCTTATATCAGCTCGCACAAAAGTGCATTTGTACGTATTCATTCAAAGTAAATACTGTTTCCATTTACTTCTACTCGTATTCATCCCAACGCGCTTCTTCTGCATATGTTGGGGAGTATCACATGGAAAAAAAATAAAAAAAAAATCGCACATTTTGTGATCCGAATATAATTTTAAAATGGACCAAATCCATAGATTTTACACTGGCTTATCTCATGATGGATGGTATTGATTTAACAATAATGCCACCCCTGTTAAGTATGTAGTGCCTTGGAAGATCTTCATGACTTTTTTAATACTTTAATACTTTAGCGATATCAGGCATTAAACCTAAGCTTTAGTTTTGTATACCAGCGATCTTGCTGTTAGGATAATAATTCTATCTTCTATTTCAAGTAATACATATTTCCAGAATAGAATAACCGGGTATAAAATTGTGGGTCATTTAACATTTTTAATTTGAATCGAATTAAAAAAAACAACAACTGATAATTTTTTTCAAATTTCTGGTCTTACTGAAAAGGTGAACTTTGTTATTTAGTAATTGAACACATTATAATTCAAGGAACCGCCGCTGCCGTCAACCGTGAGCTCTACCGCGCTATGCTCAACAAATTTTTGTTTCCAAAAATTCTTTGACATGGATTACACGTTTTCAACAAGCGCGCTGTTTTTAATAAACGCGCTGTTGAATAATTATTATATGATTATAATCAGCCGAAATTGTAATGTAAATTGGCCGCCTCGGAGCTGTGATTTGAGCCCTTTCTTTGGGGAGCCATGAAGGATAAATGTTATGCAAAGCATTCAGAGACAATTAAAGCGTTGAAACATCAAATCAAATTTTCCATTGAAGAGATTCGACCTAAAACAATCGAAAATGTACTGAAAATTGGTTTGATAGTATGAGGTACTGCCGAGCCAGTTGTGGTAGTCATATGAATGAGACTGTGTTCTATTATTAAATGATAAAATTTAAAATTTCCAATAAAACCAGGAATTTGCAAAAAATTATACTTTCTTTAAAAGCCGATTTAAATTTTAAATCGCCCACCCTGTATAAATCAACATATTTCATAGAAATTACAAGGAGCAGCCACACTGGAGAAGCCTAATATTTTGTTATCAAAAAACAACTTGAATTTTTATAATAGCTGTCCTCAAATGTAATAACATTTTACGCAAATCATTTTTTATAGCCGATTCAAATTTTAAATCGCCTACGCTGTATAAATCAATATATTTCATAGAAGCTACATGTTAACGCATCACACTGGAGAAGCCTAATATTTTGTTATCAAAAAACAACTTAAATTTTTTAATTGCGGTCCTCAAATGTAACTGATACGATTAGAGAGACTTTATATGGAACACCCTAGTACACCTGATGAATACAAAAAATGTATATATGTAACTATTAATGGATATACGAGTTAATAAAATTTCATATACAAGCATACATGCATACAGCTAAGCTCCATTTAAAATGTTTGCAAAATTGTACGCTTGTAAAATATAAAATAGCTATTTTTTATTTAACACAACAATAAAAGAATTTTTATTGTTTGGGTTATTTTATCTGCCTTAGTAAATATGTACACGTATATAGAAATTAGAAAATATGTAGGTGGGCAAATGTATGTATATTAGAGCGCCCATAAAACAAAAAGTGTTATTATTTCCACTCCCCACTCATTTTCTAGTATATTGGGCATCAAAAATAATATCCGTGCAAAAAAAATTTTCAATCGGATGGAAACCGGCCAGTCCGTCGCGACTTTTAGCCCTATAAATGGAGTTAAACTAGTTGCAAGCTTTGATGAGGTATAACTCGTAAGCCAGGCGACTTTCGAAAATACACCTTAAGCATTTGTGTTTCAAATATTATAAATAAAATTACTAATTCTGTCTCAAATTTGAAGTTTGACCTCTGAAAACACCATGAAGGGTCATAGCTAGGTCAAAAATTGTGAAAGAGAAAAATGTTTGCCTGTATATTTGCAACACAAATGCTTAAGGTGTATTTTCCGAAAGTCGTCTGGCTTACGAGTTAATTAAACTTTTGTTAATATAATATATAAAGGTAGATCCCTTAAGCTTAAGCTGTTATTTGACGTATTTTGATGACAGCGCCTTAATTTTTCCTCGCTTGTTTTCTTTACGGCAAAGAATTTATGGCTCTTATAACTGCAAGGTCCCTTTTATGTACTACATATCAATACAATATAATACAATATAAATATAGCTATTTGGCCGTATACCAGCCTAAATACCTTAAGACTAGTACCAAAATCACCTTTTCATGTGAAAATATAATGTTCATGTCTATTTTTTCACATAAAATAATCTTGGCTTAATCTCATTTAAAAGTAATGATGCTATTTATGTTTTTCACGTGAACGAGCTTCGACCTGAATTGAGATATATTGAGAAATAAATTAAAATATTTTTGTTTTTCGTTTAAATAAATATTTTAGGTCAAGTTCAAAAAATTGGCAAAAAATATTATCTTTCGCAAGAAATATATTTCAATATTCGCATTCGCTTTTGCCAAGCCCACTTTCATTACATCCCTACCGACAATGTCATTTCCTAACCTACAACCTCTAGACATATATAATAAATATATATAATAAATAGTTTAAGGTTAAATTAAAAAGGTAGGAAAAAAATATCAGCTTTCGCAACAAATATATTTCAGTATTCGCATTCCCCTTTGCTAAACACCACTTTCGTTACATCCCTACTTACAATGTCATTACCTAACCTACAACCTATAGACATGTGAAACACAAAACCCGATAACATAAAAATGACACGGGAAAAAGTAAAATGATAATGTTGTTTTAGCAACCCGTGCCTTCTTTCATTTTGCCACCTTATGTCATCATTTAAGAGCATTGTATTTTGCAGTATGAGCTCTACGATCTCACATAATTCAAAGAATCTTGGAGATAGATTAGATCCATGTAAAAAAAAATCTAGGATTTAGATTAAATCCATGAAATCAAGTTCCTAAAAACATTGCGATGTATTTATCTACAATTCGCACTTAATTCTTTTCCTATGCTGCGCATTTTTGAACTACCGTTTGCATGAAAAACATTTAAAAAAATTTCCGTAAAGTTCAATTACGGTAAAATCACGAAATATAAGGTATTCTAAGTTCAGAACTTATAATAAAATTAACAGTGGATTTTAATTAATTTCAATCTTAGCTTTATTATTAAAAAATAATAAAATTTATTTATTCTAACAAAAAAATTAAACGAAAATGATTACTACATGCACAACCTGATATGGACTATTTAGAATGGTTTCTGAGAGAACAAGTACTTTTAAAGGTTGTTAAGAATTCGTGGATTTTACTTAATTTTAATCTCGGCTTTATTATGTAAAAAATATTATGACAATTTATTTATTCTCACAAAAAATGAAACGAAAATGATTACTACGTGCATACCCTGATATGGACTATTTAGACTGGTTTCTGAGAGAACAAGTACTTTTAAAGGTTGTTAATAATTCGCTTTTTTATTATGGTTCTTATCACTTTTAAATATTTCACTTTCACAGCGGAGAACTGCTTAACACTATATGGATTTTAATACATTTGTCATAAATCAGCTTCTTTGCGATCTTTATACATTAAAGCAAGTAGTCTGTAGTTCCTCCAAAATGTTTTGTACTGGTTATCGTTTAGCGTATAGCAGCTAAAGTACGATTTTAATACGCACTCACAGCACAATACCTAATCACTATCCATCCAGGTCATAAATGTTTAAATTTGTTTGCATAAACAAACAAAAATATTAAAATTCTGGATTCTCGTTCAATTCCCAGTCAAATATTCCAGTACAGCTGCGTCATTCCCCAATGCATTCAAATTAAAAAAATAAAAATAAGTGCAAATACAAAGAACGAGTTTAATTTTTCCATAGCCGATATCTTTTGTTTATGTACATACATATATAATTGTTTTTAGCAACAAAGACCAACAAAAGGGCGAAGTACTTATTTATTCATTTCAATATACTTGTACATATAAGTATGAATAATGGGCTCTGCGGTTTACTTTATTAAATTTGCAGTCTCAATAAACAAACTAGTATGAGCTTTTACCCAAAGCAAAGTTCAAATGAAATTTGTTCCCCTTTAGTTTCTTCACAAAAGGCAATGCTAACATTAGAGTTTATAACAACGAACATCGCTGCCCTTTTGATAGGTGCAAGTGTATTTTCATTATTATTTAAATCACTACTTTATATACCGATAATCGATATTAAATTTTTATTGTAAACATCAAATTGTCAGCGATAGCCGAGAAGATAATAACTTCTAATGTAAACTATACCGGGGAATATGTTAACATTCGAAATTTGATATCATTTATTGGCCTATTGAGTTAGAAACTGTCACGGATATACATATAATAATTTTTAATGTAAACATATCTTGAGATCATATTCAAATTACTCTAATTATTGCTCAAAACATCTATATCGATTTTGTCTTTCATATAATGAACTCACTCATTAAAAAAGTTTATAGAAGAAGTATACGAATTATACCGTGCGCAGCTCACTGACTTAAGAAAAGTATATATGTTCCTTAATATAATTGGAAACGTCTATAGAAATGTGGCAAATAAATGCTAGACGAAGTAAAGAATTTCCCATCAACATATAATCAAATACTGCACCTGTGTGTTCATTTATTCTTGTATTTAAACCATTTAAATATAAGAACTTATTTGTCATTCTTTGCTTGTCCCCCATAGACAAATCTTATCAAAATTGGGCATGGTCAACCCATGTTTTGAATAAACCCCTTACAAATGCAAATTTTAAGTGTTTTTTAAGACAAAAAATCTTGTATTTTGTAGAATGGTCCTTGTACGTATATGAAGCTTTGTTAAACAAGTTTCATATTCTTTATATTAATAAATTGTCTTTAATATTTCGTACTTCTTTGAGAAACATCTTCAGAAATTGAATTTTTAACATATAAAACAAAACTAACGATTCCACTTAACTATGCTGTCCAATGGTTAAAGTTGAACTCTTGAAGATTTTTCAAAGAGGGACGAAATATTGAATAAAATAATGATTATAAATAAAAATCCAGTACCTCTATCTTGAGTACTCAATTATTTTATCATATATAAGTATATATAGAAGGCAGAATATTCATTATATATCTACAATTTAAAATTTTCTTAAGGTGGAATATCATCCCAATTATAATGTGAGCTAGAAAATCAAATGGGCAAAGGTGAGCCACCGTGGTGTAATGTATAATGTCCACGACTATCATACAAGTAAACGCATATACAAATACGGAAAGATCTAAAAAGTTTTTAGATCGAATAATGCCTTAGCCAGGCAAAGGAATGTTAAGAGAATCAAGTAGGGACTTGAGATTTAAGGGGTACACCACAAAACAAAAAAAATCTTCATAATCAAAATGACATTAAAAGATGGGGAATGGTGGACGTTGAATTCAAAACCAAAACGGCTTGCCCACATTTCTCAAGTTCCCAAAATAAGCACAAATATTATTTAAATTGAGGTAATGAAAACGCTAATACTATTTTTTACCATATGATAATTGACTAGGATTCTTTTTAGACGAAAATACCAAAAATGTAGCTAACCGCCTCAAAACAACACGAATATTAAGAAAATAATATAACGAATGTCCAGGGCTCTTAAATGTCTGAATGAAATCTGTTCTCGGTGAGTCTGGCGTTTAGGGTGCCACAATATCAGAAACAAAGAAACAAAAATTATATTCATTCCTACAAACACATCGCAGAGGGCTTATATACAGATCTTTATCAGCACATGCAACAATATGGACCAATTTTAAAAAGATTCGTCATATAGCCAAAACTGTAGAATTAGGAAAGTTTTGTAAAGAGCGGTTCCTATTTGCGACACGAGATTAATGGCGGCTTTATACATCATTCTGAGCCGGCATTAATCTCGCCAGTATTTACGAGATGGTTAAATGTTATTAGCCGGTTTTAAATATAGATTTCATTGTGTGATAGTCGTTCAGATTAGAGTCGGATTCGAACGATGTATAAGGTCGCAAAATCGCCGGTATTTACGAGATGGTTAAATGTTATTAGACGGATTTGAATCTAGGTTTCATTGTGTGATAAGTCGTTTACATTAACAAACCATCACCCAATGTTGGTCCATAAAGCTTACGCATATTTAGGGTTTCTAGAGTGAATCCTGAATTAGTTTGTATCCAAGCAGTTTACTGTAGCAGTACCCACACGTAAATTCTGTTATAATGGAATTTTCGTTTAGACCTCTAGAATACCACTGTCTAATGTGTAATTTTATAATACATTTAAACAAAACAAAAACAGCCAGATGGAAAAAACGACACGTAAAGTATAACATTTGGTAAGTGTTGGGTACATTCAGACAAAAAACCGTCGAACTGAGAAAACTAAATGTTCTGTTGCAACATGTTTCAGGTTCCCTGTTCCTGTTGTACATGATGTACTAGATTCGCGGCAATTGGCAATCCTGAAACAATTTTAAATGGAAAGCCTTTAAAGCTTAATAACGCGCGCAAAATACTTCAAATTGTGTTTTGTAGTCAAAATGTTAAAAATTGTAAAGTATAGGAAAAGTTGTTTTGTTCTCATTCAAAAGGAGAATGTGAAGGTGTGAAAATATGCCCTTCCTCAAGTGAAGTGGATTCCCACTTCGTATTTCGTAGTCAAAAGTCTGCATGTCGCATTTTTCAATCCCCAAGAAAATGCTTTTGAATGCGAAGAGACTTTGGACTCCATCTAAATTTCGATGTGGGTAAGTTTTAGTTTATTTTCAGCAAATAAATTTACATTTACAAAAAATAGAAGTTCCATTCCGTTTCATTATGTATTTGTACTCGTATGCGAATTCTGGGAAACTAGAACTTAAAGCGGAATTGGCTCAAACCTTCGGCGTGCCTAACGGCGAAAATACAAATACTCGAATCTTATTCGCCGATTAAAATCTTAATAAAATACATATACTCAAATCTTATTTTGAAAATAAGGTGCAATCTCTAAATATCTCCAACGTAAAAAGAAATTTCAAAATTGTGTTAATGCAGAGTTCACATACTTCCTCTTTCTATTTATTATACATTAATTTTATATTTTTGGCATGACTAAAGGTAACAGTGATTAAAAATCGAAAGTTTCAAGAAATCAGTAAATTAAACTTTTTAGTACTGTGTACGAGAACAAAGGAAGCTCACCAATAGAGCAATCTAGATCAAAAATATTATTAAATTCGCTAATATCAACATTAGCTTAGGATAAATCGACAAAAAGGTTGTAATTGCATGAAATAATTTTAAAAAAATGTTGATTTACGAAGATGACTTTTCAACACTTTTTTGAAAAGCAACCAAGAAATGATAAAATTTAAAGTGAAACGTATGTATTTTATTTTTTCAAACTTAAAAAGAAAAGTACGGATAATCAGCCAGCCGGTTATACGCGTATCATAGCTGTAGTATTATTATATTTTAATGGTTTATTGGTGTTAGTCTAATGTCATATGATGACCACTTTGTACTCTACGGAGAAGGCTTTCACACTTTCATATGGAATTGAAAATGTGGACTACCTTTTTATTTCAGATGGCTGAATTAAATTGTGTTTAGAATTTCAGTTTTAAGAGTAATTTAAGAAACTAAATCATTGTCCTATGCCATTTTATTAAAAGCTTGTCTTCTATTAAAATTCAATCTAAAACTATTATTTATTAATCGTGTAAGAAATTTTTATATTCTGTCTGAACAGAATTTATATTCTGAACAGGATTTAAAATCGGATTTTTTTATAAAATGATTTAGGTATTTCAGACATATTTACCAAGTTTTTATATTCAACAGTTAGAACAATATTTGAACATTTTTGGTATATCTTTTTTTTTTTGCTATTTTTTATGAGTTGCTCCACACAAAAGAACATCTGATGGAGAAGCATCTCACCCTTTGTCATTATTTTTGCTTTTCTATTTTATTCCACACGATTTTCGTTGCTGAATGCTGTGTCATTTAGTATGCGGGTGATTGTGTAGAGCTTTTGTTTTATGTCACAAATTATTGAAAAATTATAGAATCCAAAACTGCAATCTTACGTAATAGTAGTTTCAAAATCGTCGGATTTCACCGGCACAAAACACTATAAAATTTACTTTCATTTGAAAAAAACTGGTTGTTGCATCTTTTGTTTTTTACTTCGACTTTATATGGGAAAGGACTGCGTGGCATTGCTCATTGCTGTTAGAGAACACCAACTTCTAACTTGTGTCTTTTCAAAAAAAAAAAAAAAATGACTTCATCGAAAACATTTCCACCGTAAAAACAAACACACATAAAATAAGTCCGCACAAATAAATGTATCTTAACACGCAATTTTTCATTAGAGACACAAAGAAAGAAAGGGGTATCGAATTCTTGTTTATCTGTCATCGCCTTTTCACTCAAAAAAAGGAAACGGCGCAAATCCACACTTACATTTCAACCGGCTGTTTACTCAATACTGCTGCGACGACCAGCTAAGAGCGATGACAAGTAGCAGAGAAAGAAGCCGACTAGTGACTAGACGAAAATCGGCCGCCATCTAGTGCAAAGGGGGAAAACAAATGGTTTGATATGTGCTAAAAACACAATTGTCGTTTTTTACAAAATCGACTATTTCTCCCTCTGCTTTTTTGAAACCTCTTGAAATTTTAGATAAAAAATAGAAACATAGATAAATACACTATGTCAATAGAAAAAATTAATCAATATCAGAAAGTAACATGTGTGAGACGAGCAGTCAAATGAAAAAAGCAAAAATGGCTTTGAACTGTCAGTTTCAATTGATTTATAGTTTCACTTAACACGTTTAGTGCAGTAAAACCAATACGAAATCGCCGATCAGACCTCTTTTTGTTTCATTATTCTCTTTTTTAAATGACAGGTTTGACTTTTAGTTGGAAAAATAAGAGTGCTGGTGTTTCTTCATCGTTAATTTAGAGATTTGAGGCCAACTCGCTTGCTAACCGAGTAACTTCAATACAAATGCTAGTTCAGTAACCTGAAACGAACACAGCTAATGTGCATATTTCTGGTCTGAAGTAATATACTATTTTCATTTTGGGCCAGTACATACATTTAAAAATATTCTGTAGATTTTAGTGAAAATGTTTTAATCAATAGCTGGCATATTTAAAGACATTTCCTATTGACATGACCTAAATAGGCATGTTATGTTAACAATACACCGAAAAATGTCTTTGTTGATCAAAACTAAAAATTCATCTCTCTCATAGGTAAAATGCCACTAACTAACGCTAATTTAATTGAATTGGTTGATGATGACTAAGGCTATAGTATAGTAAAACTAACTAAGACTTTGTGCTCATAGTTGAGTTGACTCAAAACTACGAATTATGTGCTATCATTCTTTTACTGGTAATAATAAAAAATTAAATATAGCAATTGTGATTATGCCACCTTTATTCGACTTTAATATAAAAATTATTTTAAAAATAAATTACCATCATTGATTGCATGCTTGTGTGACGGTATAACCAATGCAGGAAGGCGCAACATCCTTTAATGCTGAAAATAGACAAATTGATTTAAAATATTAAAATTTTCATTGACTTTTTAAAATTTTTCATCTTTTATCATTTTGACAATACGTATACACATACATATAGTACAAGTTTTAGTTATAAATAATTAAAAATAGTTGGAGCGCATTGTTTTTAAAATCAACTAAGGAATTCTTTAGTTTTCGTTAGGAAGTTTTATCGGTGCAGAAAAACAATATTCAACAATCAATTTCATTTTATAAAATTTGCATGACATTTACGGGACTAACAGATGGTTTGAAGTTTCTGATAGTTTACTGCATCTACAAAAGTAAATGGCATGATAGCAATGAAGAAGAAGTCTTTAAATGTACCTAGTGAGTTTTCTTTAATAAACGTAAATAAAACTAAAACATAACGTAATATAAAGTAATTTTGTGTCGCGATACGAACTTATAATTTATGCTTGGCGCAGATCAACGTATTTCGCAACCCAACCTTATCATTAAAAGAGACTTGGGAATTGCTGTTGAAATTATTTTCGTGAAACACTCAACGTTGTTGTTTTATTCATGTTTAGATTTCTGAATACTGGAAGTTTTTGCATTCTTACTGTGAAACATAATGCACCGATACCTGTTAAAATAAACTTGAGATAATTTCGCAACTTATCTAATTTCCAAAGCATTCTGAATTCGACCCCAAAAAATTATTTTGCGTTTATTGGGAATTACTATTCATAATTTCGGAACTCGTCCCAGAAAAATCACTGCAGTTATGGGAATAACACCTTTACATTTCGGAATTCGGCTTTAACAAATTTGGCAACTCTAGATAGATAAGAATAAACAAATGTTGTCTGTTGTGAAAGAAATCTAAAGAAAAGTGAAAAAAGGTAAAGAGATTAAAAGAAAATAGAAAATTTTAAAATGAAAATCATAAGCCTTGCCGTGAGAAAGCAATAACGATTTAAATTACAAGAAAATCTTATTTCTATTATAAACGTGAGAATTGGTACATTGCAATATTATGGCTCAGATCTGTCAGCTGACACGATTATCGAAAATGGTATCGTAACGTAGGTTGCCTAAAAAACGTACACCCTAAATGACCGTCAGCGACGTTTACTAAACCAGATATGATTTAAAAAATGCCTTGTAGCCAGTTTTTGTTAAAAACTTCCAAATATACGATTTAAATTTTGGCAAAAGTGCAGCTTTTGGTATGTGACACGCCCTTCAGACAGGGAAGAGGTTTTCAGCAAAAATAATGAATAAGAGCGCTTGGGCCTTGAAATTAATTTTCTGTTTGGAACTTCCTCTGGTTTGGCCTTATATACATTAAGCTATAAAAGGCGTTATCTCTGGACTTTAGTCTTCTGCTATTGATCACTGTTACCGAAATTTAAGTAAATACATTTTAAAACAAAAAAAAACTTTTTTTGTTATTTTAGAAAATGTTTGACTCCAAGCATTTTTTACATTGGACTTACAATTCTTGTATAATTCCGTATTATTTACGTATGCTGCTGTTTTGGAGACCGTGGTCTTGAGGTGTCCGTACTTGAACTGGTGTAAATTATCGAAGTATTTCTGAACTTGCTAAAATCGAATATTCTTGTATTAAAAATATGTTTTCAACAGATATAACATTTTTATTATATAGCATGTTTTTTTTGGCCATATCTCCATATTCAAGGAATGCAACATTTAGAAATTAAATTAAATTTTTTTCTAATTTTTTGATAATCACTTAAAACTTTATATATTTATACTTATTTCAGTTCCAACTCCTGGTGCCGAATAACAAATAATCATGTCCGATAAACCGGTTAATAAGTTACTAGCTTCACTTTCTCCCACATTATCCGCACCAATGAACATATTACAAACAAGTGGATCTGCTACGGGGAATCCCCGAAATAAATGTGCTTTAAAACCCGGACATTCATTAATGGATTGGATACGTCTGGGTAATTCAGGTGTTGATCTGTCCGGAACAAAAGGGCGTATTATACCGGTGTCACCAGACGAATTGGCAAGACACAATACCAGAGAAGATGCCTGGATGGCCATACGAGGTGTTGTGTATAATGTGACACGTTATATGGACTTTCATCCGGGGGGTATGTTTTTATTTTAAAGCGATGTGAAGAAAGCGACGCTGACTTTATTTTAAGTTTAAATGGCTTTGAAAAAATACAATAAACATAAAAAAGTCATTTATAAGTATTGGCTCTGATCAGACTTTCACGGTGAATTGACCTACGATATGTATACCAGAACCCTGATCATTAAAATGTATTTATTCCGCATATATGTACTGAAATCGATTTAAAAACTCAGGCACATTAAAGAGTTGATTTCTTACGCTGCGTATTTTGGAACTTTCGGCAGTCTAGAAATCTTTAAAATAAACGTCTTAGTCTCACAAAAAATTTATGGCAGCGCTTTTCTATGTCGACAATGCAAAATCATTAACTTTATGTAAACTTTTTAGATATATTTTAGGAGTTTTCAGACAATCGGAAGTTTAGAAAAACGCTGCGTAACAAAAAAAATTCGGTGAGCCCGGGTTTATTTCGATATATAATCACATTTTTAGGAATTTCACGTTGGTTTAAAACTAAAACATTGTATGAACTCCACATCGATTTTAGCTGATTTGATTTCCATTACTTACCTTTAATATATATTACTTGTACTATACCTTTATAATATTTTTGAATTCAAAACTTCATTCCACATTTAATTTAATTGCAAATTTATAGAAAAATTTAAAAACAAAATTAAGAAACACAACAAAATCGGTTAATCAAGTTCGAATTGTAGGCCATAGTGAAATGAACTCACGATATGAGGTTATGATTCCAAAAATGCATACGTTCCTGTTTCCCTTATTTAACAATTAAGGAACAAACTGTCCAAACCGAACCTAACGATGAATTTACTTAGTCCCTGACTTTTCGAGGTGATTTTTAACTCGAAATATCTCCGGTAATACTAAATGAAACCGCCGCTGAAAATTATCAGAAGTTCTTACCCCGGGTAAGAACATAATAACTCAAAAATTTCTAAGTTTATTTTTTTTGTTTCTCCTTATTTTAAGGTGTCGATGAACTAATGCGTGGTGTTGGCAAAGATGCCACCAAACTTTTTAACGAAGTTCATGCGTGGGTCAATTATCAGCAATTACTGAATAAATGTCGCATTGGACCTCTCAAGATTTCAGTAAAATTAAACTCTGTCATAGAGGAATCACTGACAACGGCATCAACTAAAAAAGAAGCGCTACTATTTGCCAGACCACCCATACCACCTCAAGATGTTGTGCCACGACTCGATTGGGTACAAAATCGCAATCGTGTAACTTTGTATTTCTATACGAAACAGTTTTGTAATCCCGGTTGCTTAGTACAAAAAATACCTCGCGAAAACAATGATTTTCACATGGAAACTTCGATTTTAATAGATATACATGTGCATAAGTACAAATTTGAATTTCACGGTCAAATTAAGTGGCCTCCGCATGAGGTAAAAATAGCAACGGAAAGTGGCAAGATTGAGGTGGTTTTGGAAAAACCCGAAGAAAGTAGAGAACTGTGGCCGGATTTGGGAACACATCAAGTGGAAAAGTTACTTAAGAACTCGGTGGATGAAGAACTATTAAGGGATTTTAAGGTCTGCCACCAGAGACACTACAATCATGATTCCTTTACACTTTCGTTAAAAAGTGAAAATCTAATATACAATCTACCCCTCGGATATCATGTGTCCATGGAAGCTTTGGTGAATTCAACAAAGTTAAGCAAATGTTATACACCAGTACCACGAAAGTATTTACAAAGTCATGGAAATGAGGACGACATCCCTTCTAAAGATGATTTACAGGCATTATGTTATCTTATTAAGAGATATAATCATCCCAATAGTTTTGCAGCATATTTGAGTTCGCTGCCAGAAGATTCAACAGTGAATATTTCCATACCAAGAGGTAGTTTCAAGCTGTCCCTGTTGGCTGGTCATCGTAGCCTGTGTTTTTTGGCTGCTGGTAGCGGTTTAACGCCATTTTTGCCTTTAATCGATCATTTTCTAAAAAGGAACACCAACCGAATGTAAGTAGAAATAGTTGTCTTTGTTCTTTGCACAGAGGATTTTTTCTGATTTCAATTTAAGAATCCATTATCGTTTTTGATTACTATTTTTTCCTCTGACGCTAAATAAAAGAGTGAAATTTAAATGGCAAAAAAACTAAATCAGAAATCGATTTGAAATGAGCTTTAAAAATATATTAGTTGACTTGGTATATTTTAGCATCTTTACGTCTAATTAAATTTTGCAATCCTTCTGAACAGAGAACAGGAAGATTTTATGTGGCTAAGTACTCATGTTCCTTTCATTGTTTATGTATTTTTAGAGAACTTTTGAAACTGTTTTATTTTAATAAAACATCTGACGATATCTGGTGCCTAGAGGTTCTTTCTAATGTGGCTAAGGAAGATGAAAGGTAAGTTTATATTGTAACAAAATTTGTTTTCTTATTTTTAATACATGGTATGAAGAGAAAATATCACCGGTCGATATGACGCACTTTCTTGGTCCTTAGACAAAATCTGTATATAAAATTGAACCTGCAAATAAAATGTTTGAAAGTTTTGATTGATTTAATCGGCGAGAATATGAATTTAGTAATTCAGGTTATTCATTACAAATGCGCCTAGATCTATTAGCATCTCTCCAACTACCAACCGTTTAACCATTTTCACGTATCTTCAAGTTAACATTCCTAACGAGTCTTATTTATTTTTTAATTTGTTTATGTTTTTCATATTTTTTTATCTGCATTTTGTAATTTTATTTAATTTGGCTTATAACTACAAAATGAAATGCACTTTAGTAACTAATAGGCATATATAAAACTTCAATTTATTTTATTTCCATCATTATCCGACTTCTATTTTTAGATTTGAATTCACCAATGTCCTCTCAAATCCCGACGACAATTGGCCCGGTCTGCATGGTCATGTGTCGGTGGAATTATTGGCTCCACTTGTTGACAAAGCAAAACCCGACAAAGTCACCTATGTTGCAGTATGTGGTCCCACGGGATTTAATAACAAAGTTGAGGAAATTCTACAAGAATTAGAATTTCCTACGGGAAACGTTTTCATTTTTTAAGTCCACAAGGTGCAGGTTTCTTTTGTTTTTGTAAATTATATAACCCGACTTATTGTACATTGATTATTTAAATAAAGAAGACAACGCCGAAAGGGGCAAAGATTATTTTAAATATTTCATTTATTGTATTTCTTTAAAAATTTACAACTACAACTTTCTTTTTTGCGTCAAACAAAAAAAAATTAAAAGGATTTAAGGAGGTAGAAAGAACATTTTTTTTCAAATAAATAAACAAAAACAAACACGGATAACAAAAAAAATCATTCAGAAAGTAATCTGGAGTTTTAAATACCATAAATATTATTTAGCATTTGTTTTTCTATACAAAAAAAAATCAGTTGTAGATAGTAGAAGTTTGTGTGTTTTCGTCGAAGTAAAATTTAACTTATAAAGAGATTAGGCAGGGACAAACTATTTGTGAAAACCAAAAAAGGCGGAAGGATACAGATTTTAATACGAGCGAATTGCTGGTGGCACTGTTTGAACGGTATCGTCCAAAGTGTGATCGATAACATTTCGGTATTTAATTTCAACGGTGCCCTTGTCGTCGGTGACCCATGTGAGTGTGTGTTTGCGCCAATGTTGGTCCAACGGTACCTTTTGTTGACCTTCCAAGGGTTTGCTGAAGTCGTATTCATCAATACGTGTCTTGTAATCTTCACGCGCGTGAGCACCACGGGATTCTTTGCGGTTTTCGGCAGCAACAATAGTCATTCTAGCGTTGGCCAAAAGATTTTGCAATTCCAATGTTTCGACTAAATCGGAATTCCAAACCATAGATCTGAAAGAATATTTGAATATATTAATAAACTAGAAAACAATTATACCGAAAGATAGAAAATCCTACTTGTCCACCACTTTAATATCTTTGAATTGTTGGTAGATGCCACTCATCTTTTCAACACCTTCCTTAAGTACTGGGCCATCGCGGAATACAGCAGCATGATGTTGCATAGTCTTCTGCATTTTCAAACGCAAATCGGCTGTGGTAATGCTGCCATTAGCATGGCGCAATTTATCCAAATTAGCTACCGACATTTCACCAGCGTTCTAAAGCAAGCAAACAAAGAGATAAATTACTAGGTTGCTTACTCACAAACTTGGCACACTAAGCTTACATCCTTCACCGAGGGTGGTGTAGCACCCGGTTTGTTTTCTTCGGCAATGGTCTTGGCGCATGCACGTCCAAACACAACCAAATCCAAAAGTGAGTTGGCGCCCAAACGATTGGCACCATGCACCGAGGAACAGCCAGACTCGCCGGCGGCATACAGACCAGGCACAATCTTATCACAGCCATTCTCATCGATGGTCAACACTTGACCTCTGTAGTTAGTAGGAATACCACCCATGTTATAGTGCACGGTGGGCAGTACGGGAATGGGTTCGCGTGTTACATCAACACCGGCAAAGATCATAGCGGTTTCCGAGATACCAGGCAAACGTTGGGCCAATTGCTCTGGGGGCAAATGGTGCAATTGCAAGTAGACATGATCCTTTTCGGGTCCCACACCACGACCTTCCATAATTTCAATTGTCATTGAACGCGATACTACGTCGCGGGAAGCCAAATCCTTAGCAACGGGAGCATAACGTTCCATGAAACGTTCACCCTTGGCATTGACCAAGTAGCCACCTTCACCGCGGCAACCTTCGGTGATGAGACAGCCAGCACCATAAATACCAGTAGGATGGAACTGTACGAATTCCAAATCTTGCGAGGGCAAGCCTTGACGGGCCACCATAGCGGTGCCGTCACCAGTGCAAGTGTGAGCTGAGGTGCAGGAGAAATAGGCGCGACCATAACCACCAGTGGCCATGACGGTATTGCGAGCACGGAAACGATGCAAAGTGCCATCTTCCAAATTCAAAGCGAGAACACCACGACACTCGCCATTTTCCATAATCAAATCCAGGGCGAAATACTCAACAAAGTAGTTGCAATCATAGCTCAACGATTGGCCGTATAGGGTATGCAACAAGGAGTGGCCAGTTCTATAAAAGAAACAAAATCCGTTGAGAAATTATGACTTTGTTTCCATCTTGCTCAACCACTTACCTATCAGCTACAGCACAACATCTGTGAGCTTGACCACCTTTGCCGAATTTCAAACTCTGTCCGCCAAAGGCACGTTGATAGATTTTACCATCGGGTGTACGAGAAAAGGGCATACCGTAATTTTCCAATTCAATGACAGCCTTAGGAGCTTCACGTGTCATATAGTGAATGGCATCTTGGTCACCCAACCAATCGGATCCCTTGACCGTATCGTACATATGCCATTTCCAATCGTCGTCTTCCATATTGCCTAATGCAGCATTAATACCACCCTGAGCGGCAATTGTGTGTGAACGTGTTGGGAACAATTTCGTAATGACAGCGGTTTTGAAACCTTCGGCGACCAAGCCAAAAGCTGCCCGCAAACCGGCACCACCAGCGCCCACTACAATGGCATCATAAGCATGATCCACAATGGGGTATTCCTTTGAGATGGCATCCGGCTTGGAGGAAGCATCGCGTTTGCCGTGAGTAATGTGCAAGTCACGTTGTGGCACAACGGAGGATGCACGAAGCTGCAATGAAAGGTTTAAAAATTAAGTAAACTTTTAAAAAGATAAGAAAAAAATAGCATTCAAACATATTAATGTATAATTAAGTTCCTTATCTAAAGGTGTGTGTGTGTGGAGTGTATCGTATATGTATATTGCATACTCGTGCATATACATACACTTTTCATATCGCATTCTTTTTAGTAATTATTGCCATGTGTTTTTGTTGTGTGCTTAAAGTTGATAGACTTTTGTTGTTGTTTCACGTAATAGTTGTTGTTATACATAAACAAATAAAAAACGACTTCTTAATGGTTTCTAATTTTGTTTTCAGTGGAAACTTTACACGAGATTCGTTACGTTCATGTTTGAATTGATCAATTGACGAGTGTAATTTTGACATAAGGCAGGGCCGGATTAAACTCTCTTGGCAAGTGCAATGCAAAAGTGAAAAGAAATGGTATTTTTTCAAAAATCAATTAGTTCCTTTTAAAGTAACCAGTGACAAAATAATGAAACTTTTTGTTTTTGCTTCTTACTTAAGCTGGCTCCCCTGGTAGGTCCTGGACTGAATGTTTCTTCTATGATTATAACAAAATACAGTTATTGTACATAAAAACGTTTTTAGTGAACGCCATTTCCGGTCTTCGCAAAACTGTGGGCGCTGGAGAATTGCCTTGCTGCCAGAGCTACATGAACAAATGAAATAACTGCATTTATAGACGAATTTGCAGAAGATCTGCTTTTTCGTAAAATTCACTGTTGTATGAATGCAACAGTTGAACATATACAGGGTGGCCCTTTTAAAATTTCAAATTGAAAAGCAGCCGCTTTGAATTAATTTTTTTTCTTCAAGTTTCTGGTTTGAATGGAAAGGTTGAACTTCGTCAACTTATATGACTACCGCAACTAGCTCGACAGTGCCGCATCCGATCAACCTAATTTTTCAATACATTTTCGATTGTTTCGGTTCGAATCTCTTCAATGGCAAAAAAAAAAATTCTTCATCTCCTGCCAAACAATCTTCAGCCCATTGGGCGAAGTGAAAACGCATCGGATTTTGTTTCATTATTAAATCACCAAGTTCAACCTTTCCAATAAAACCAGAAATTTGAAAAAATTATCAGTACTTTGGTTTGTAGCCGATTCAAATTTAAAATATTAAATCGGCACCCTATACTGAACTGCATAAATAAAAATAAATGTGTTTCGTTATCCTGCATGTTTAGGTCCGCAGAAATTGTGCTTTTCTGTTACGCAAAGGTCATACGATGCTACCCTACAAAAATAATTCTAGGACTATGAAATCGGGCGGTCTTGCCTGCCATCGATAAAAGAAAAGAGTTCAGCCAAACCGAAAATCTAGCCTTCAGATTTTCTAGCGTAACATCACACCAAGCATTAAATTTTAAGTTTAATGGTTCTTCCTGGATAATGTGACGATTTTGGACACCCCGAAAACGATAATTTTTCTTATTCACATCTCCACTAAGATAGAAATAGACATTTTGGCTCATGACGATACCCGATGAAAAGTTGTCCATAAAAAGACACAATTATACTGAGTACTGCACAATTATAGCGATGAACTTAAATCTTTGTATGGCGATGTAGCACCACTCTATAGCACTGTGAAAAACTGGTTCAATGAATTCAATCGTGGCCGACGCTTGCTCAAAGACGAAGGTCGTCCAAAAACGGCCGCTGTGCCAGACAACATTGATGTCGTGCGTGAACTGATAATGCAAGATCGTTATGTGACATACCGTGAGATAGAGACATCTTTGGGCATTTCTTCCACCAGCAAACATTCGATATTGCATGAGCACCTGGCCGTAAAACAGGTTTGTTCTCTGGATCCCGCACAATTTGACAATTGCTCAAAAAAAGGCTCGTGTCGATAGGTGCAAAGAAATTTTGAAAAAATACGATCGCAGTGCTTCAAAAGACGTTTATAACATCGTCACAGGTGACGAATCATGCGTATGAACCGAGTAGGTCTTCGAAGACGAGCCAAAACCAACGAAAGTTGTTCTTGGAAGAAGCACTTCGATGCAAATGGTCGCCTGTTTCATCGGCAAATCTGGTCATGTGGGGACTGTTCCGCTTGAGCAACGTAGGACAGTCAATTCTGAATGGTACACCACAATTTCTTTGCCTGTAGTCTTCGGAAAAATTCAAAAAACGAAGAAGAGAAGACGAATCATTGTGCACCATGATAATGAGAGCTCTCACACATCGGCTCAAACCAGCGCCTCTTTGACAGGCCAAAACGTCGAATTGCTGGGTCATCCGCCGTACATCTCTGACTTGGCACCTAATGACTTCTTTTTTATTTCCGCACATCAAGAAAAAATGCGTGGTCAACAATTTTCGACGCTAGACGATGCTGTTGAAGCGTTTAAAAACCATGTTTTGGTGATGTCTCAATCGGAGTGGAAAAAGTGCTGCTTTGACAATAAAAACCATTTTTGATGGTTAATATTCACATTTTCATTATTAGGCCAGAAATATATAAAACAGCCCTCGTATCAGAAAAGTCAAAACAGAATTTAAATTTGCTAAAATTAAAGCATTTTACGAGAGATTGATGACTTTTTCGTCACCTAGCAAAACACCAAAGCAATCATCTAGTCGATATGACTTGATGTTTTAGAGTTAGTTTATGCACAAAGTTAAGAAAAAATTATATACATTTAGTCAATATGACTCTACTTTTTGAAGTAACTTTATACAGAAAATTAGGAACAAACCTAATAACCCAAAAAAGATATTTACTTCCGAATATAAGAATGCTGTCGAATGTTCTTTAAGGAAATCTTTTCAAATCTTTATAAAACTCAATTAAAATCTTTATAAAAAACTTTTACTTCATTCGCATAAACGAAAGTAGTCCGTCGGTTTTCAATCGGCCTGTTTCGGTTATAACGAAAAATTCCAATTTTTAACGAAACCCTAATTGTACAAATTTTTTTTCTGAGATTTGAGTCGGGATTTAAATTCTCCAAATTTTACTTCGTGCGTTTCCTTCACTTTATTCGTACAAACGAAATATCAATTGAACTGTTTCCTTATCAAAAAAATCGATTTTAAATGAAACGCTAATCGTACGTATTACTTTTTAAGATTTAGTTGGGATTTTAAAATCTCAAAATTTTTTTTCCCTGCGTTTCCTTCAGTAAACAACAGCAGATGCAAACCAAATGAAATCGCAAATTAATTTGCAAGTGATAGAAGTTATGTCTAAACATTTTTTTTTATAAGTAAACAAATGGATTTATATTGTCGCTGGTGACATAAATTAACAGCTAAGAGTTTGTTTAATAAAGAACGAATATATTGCTATACATATATTTTGCTTTATTGTGCAAAACCAGTTATTGCTTTTCAGAGTTGCAAGCATGATGTAGTGCGATTGAACTCGGTAAACTTTTGCAATGACCGAAACAGGTTACAAATTTAAATATGCAAAATTTATGTAAATTCGGTATATGGAATTTAAATATGCAAAATTTATGTAAATTCGGTATATGGAACAGTATTTGATTTCCGACAATAAATCGAATACTGTGATTTTACTAGCATATGCGAAAAGGTTTTTAAAATTTTTACTAACTGCAATTACCAGTCAAAATCCTTTTGTTTTTGCTTTAACGGAATTAGAGGTTTTGTTGAATAATTTGTTTCCGTTCATTTTAAAATATTTAGAACAAACAAATTTTGACTTGCATATCCAAAACAACTTTCAGGTTTTTTGAAATCATTGAAAAACTTCGATCAAACGAATATTTGTAAAAAAGAACACCATTACTAGTTTGAAAACAATTTAGAGGATCAATATTTTAATCCAGAACTCTTATAAAATATAATTTGTATGCTGCAATTTAAATGCGAGATTTGGTAATCTCAAAAATTAAAATTCTCAACCACCCCGCAATGGATCAATGATAGCAAATATCCATAAACAAATACTGAATCAGTATACTGAATTACATAGCCAATCTTACTAGACCCATATTTCGGAGACTTAAAGTTACCACCAAAAAATTTAGTACATTTTTTTGGTCAAAAGAAAAATTTTGGTTGATGGTTTATGTTTGGAGTTGAACCGATTGAAGCCAATACTTTTTTTCCTAAAATGATATGGTTCCTGTATTATTTATTACAAAGTTTTTTTACAATTTAGATACTTTGAAGCGTCTCCTTAAATTTTGTAAGTTAGAAGATTTTTTAAGCCAATTTCTGAGGTGCGCATATACAGCATATAAAGAGACACAAGTGTTTATGGAATTAAATATATTTTTAGTGTTCAAGTTTATTTCGCCCACTGTAACATTGTAAATAACTGTATTTGTCGCAAAATTGAGATGTCGTGATGTTAACTACAATTTATTTAGACAGGGTAATAATCTACATCATGTCTTTGTACTCCAGAAAAATGCATTATAATTTATAGCTCTTATTTCCGGTTATAGAAAACTTTTAAAAGATTGAAAAACATAAAAAATGTCAAAAACAAACAAGAAAATTTCGTGCATAAGCCTTAGTTTAGTTTATTTATAAATTTTAATACTTTGCTTATGTTTTATTAATCACTAAATGAATACTTTATGTATTCATTCTACACAAATTGTAATCCAATAATTATTACAATTATAAATGTGGAATAATTAAGCTATTAGTTATAATTAGCTGTGTATAATTTTCGGTCATAGACCAGTGCGGTTGCGATCAAGTTATAAGAAAAACACGCAATTTTTTATTTACAACAGTTGTTTGTATGTTCTCGTATATTCGTTTTTATATATAATTGTGAAGTGAAAAATAAAACTAGACGACTTGTTTAGTTACCAAAAAGGTGAAAACTGGCAACGAATTTTCACTGAACAATAAACATTTCAGCCGGAAAGATAATAGATTATATAGAGCCAGTGTAGACTTATTGCGAAAGCAGATGTTGGAGCTCAATATTGTATAAATTGATTGGATAATTTAATAGGAAACATTTTTTTTATTTCTGATTTTTTTGCCAATGTTTTTGATATTGCCGATGCTCCAATAAAAACTTAAATATTTGTTTTTAAGAAAAAATTCAGTCGATGTCTTTTAGCTGCATTCAGTAATGCTGGCACCGTATCGGTTCTGTATTTTTAAAAGCGAAGCGAATAATTATATCCGGCACAGATTATTTCACATTCGGTTAGACACGGTCGCAATTGAAATAAGGCGTAATCGGTCTGTGTTCTAATATAGCCCCCTCACAAATCTACCTCAATTTCAGGATTAACTGGCAATTTCTTCATATTCATAAACAAATTCTTTTGTGCCTGTAAATCGTTAAGCGTAAAATATATTTTGTACGGTCGCAATTGAAATAAGGCGTAATCGGTCTATGTTCTGATATAGCCCTCTCACAAATCTACCTCAATTTGTGAATTAACTGACAATTTCTTCATATTCATACAAAATTTCTTTTCTGCCTGAAAATCGTCAATCGTAAAATATATTTTAACATTATTTGAAAGCAAAGCCCATGTACTGGTCATTTATTTTAACAAAAGTATAAAATCGAGAATTTTGTTGAAGGATTTTGAATGATGTTTCGAAACTGGTCCAACTCACGAACAGCTAGAGCAGAAATATTTTGGGAATCTACATATCAATCTTCGTTTTGTCAGTTTTTTTTTGAGGCAGTCTAATGTATATTAATATCTTTGCTACGTGCTGAAGAAACAGATTTTTTAAAAAAAAAAACTTTTTTTTACAACATGTACCCAACACATATATAAGTATAGGGTGGGGCATTTACAATTTTAATTAATCTTAATCGGCTGTAAAAAAAGTACTGATAATTTTTTCAAATTTCTGGTTTTATTGGAAAGATTGAACTTTGTCATAATGATAATGGGGCACAATAGCATTCAAATGACTACCACAACTGGCTTGGCAGTACCTCATCCCATCAACCCAATTTTTCGGTACATTTTCGATTGTTTCGGGTCGAATCACTTTAATGGCAACTTCGATTTATTTTTCAACGCTTCAATTGACTCTGACTGCTTTGCGTAATATTTTTTCTTAATGCTTCCTTACACGAAACAGTCTAAAGGACTCAAATCACAGCTCCGAGGAGGCCAATTGACATCACAATTTCGGCTGATTATTCGATTTTTAAAAGCAGTGCGTAAAATATCGATGCTTTCGTTGGCTGTGTGACATGTGGTCCCGTCGTGTTGAAACCAAATGTCGTCTAGGTCATTCTCTTGAATTTTCGGAAACAAAAATTCTTTGAGCATTGCGCGGTTATGTTGTTGTTGTATCGGCAACTGTGTGCCGGGGTGACAGCCCTTGGACGAAGAATTGCTCTTCGGGACAATCCGGTCCTCAGAACCGGCTTGTGCGATAATGCTAAACGGTAACGGCGGCTCCTTGCTGCTCATTTTCGAGGAATAATGCAACAATGATACTGCCAGCACAAAATCTACATCAAACAGTGACCCGTTGTAAATGTATTGGTTTCTCAATAGGCACGGGCGGGTTCTCTGAACTCCGTATGCGGCAATTTTGCTTATTAACATAGCCACCGAGATGAAATTCGGCAAAGCGAAAACTCATCGGATGGTGTGCCACTATTAAATGACAAAGTTAATTTGAAAAAATTTTCAGTACTTTTTTTTTAGAGCCAATTCAAATTTTAAAAGGCCCACCCTATATCATATTGTATGAAGACGAAGAAACAAAGAGTAAAGCCACAGCTGGTTCGACACCAATATATACCAATGAAATATTAATGTTAATACATTAATAGTTGTTTTCTTTTTAGCAGCATGGAAAAATCCGTTTTAACCGGTTTCTTTAGAGAATCAAAAAAATGACATTAAACCGAAAAACGGGGTTTTCAAAAGAGCGGTTAATTGATCAATCTAATATTTATTACCTAACATACATACGTATACGCATCGCTTTTAGAATTAATAGATTTGCAATATTGCATGCATAAGGGCCTCTTTTGAAATTGCCATTTTACTGTACTCTGATTAGCCCCTTTGAAGAGGGCCGCTGTCTTTCGGAGTGGTCGTCGTTGACAAAAAAGTAATTAATTACCACCTTAAGACTTTCCACAGGACATCTTTTTGCACATTATAATTATTTTGAATCTACAATCCTTTTGTTTACGTGGGACCTTTAAAAATATCGGTGATGTTCTTGGCTTAATGGTGTTTTAGGAAGATAAGTAGCTCCGTTTCAAAATGATACCGCCTCAACTAATTGCCTGTCCAACCAACCTCATGAAAATAAATCAATAAATCTTCCTCCACATATATGCCAACGAGAAAGTGAAACTGAAATTGAACTACCTGCACTTGAGAGGTCAACTATCTCCTCTAACGAATGCTGATAACATCTTATGTATGGCGACGGCATCAGCAACAACAATGTTGCTACGAATACATTATTAAAACGACTACACTTATATTAATCTGTCTTGGCTGCAGCAGCAAAACTATATAAAACCATTTAAACAAAAGAAATTAACAGGTAGAAAGGTCAATATGACGACCGACAGAGTGAATCTAGTCGAATCTGGGTGTAGGGGGGAAGAAATCACAACAAAAACCGAAAAGAACACACAAGAGCCAGTCAACAAATTAATAGTCTAGGTTACCTAACAACAAATGAAATGCTGGAAACCATACGATGCAACAAAATATTAGTAGCTACCAGGAGAAAATCACCCAACATCATAAGCTATTCCAATTACCGACACACCTACGTAGAAGAACGGCGCATTGAATACACTTTAAAGGCAAAACGAAGACAATTCCCATAAGTCCCCCTCCAACATAACCTTAAAGATTCATTAGAGGAGAGAGCAAAGAAAAAGTTTTTTATTTGTTTCTGGATTGAGATACATTTAACGTGGCTAGTGGATAAAATGTTAAATTCAAGACATTATCTAACATATCAATCACATGGTTTCTACGCCTTCTCTGAATGAGATAAATTCACAATTTACCAAAATTTGTAATGTATTTCGGAAAATCATACAATTACATAACCGCAATTTTGTTGTTAGAGTTTCAAAAAAAAAATACCCCCAACAGCGGATATATGAAGATGAGTGTTAAGTTTTACTCTCCACTACCCCCAACTCCAGTCGTCCTTTACATGTTGTGAAATATCTTTGCAAAAATCCTTATATACAAATGATTTGATTGTGTAAGTTGTTCTTGCTTTGTTGGATTTCTCCTTCTTCATTCGGACAAAATCATAACATTTAATTTTTATCGTACCACAATTTTTTTTTATTATTTTGAACGTACCATAGCAGCCGCATTTTTGGCCAAAATCGATGGCACACGCATCAAACTCGCCATTTCGGTCGTTGTTTATGAATTAACGCAGCAATATTAATTTTGTTTCGTTTATCTGAAAATCTATGGAAAATTGTTGGGCGATTTGTGGGCCAGTAACGTCCCTTTTTCTCGGTAAAATCGAAATTTTCAAATAGCACCAATTTTCTTCACACAACACAAATTTTCCCACTGAACTGAAACACAAGATCAAGTCGTCGTAAAATTTCCAGCGGCGGTGCTTAATCAAATGTACTGGCGGCGTTGAAAAACAAACTGGCGAAGGCTGAGAGCCGGCTAAAAGCCATAATTGACACCCTACCCTACTCTGTCAAAAAAATTTTGATAAATGGCTCATTTTAAAACCTAAAGATCAGATTTCGAATGCCTCATTCGCAATAGCAAAGCAGAAATTTGATGAAAATTAAATATAATACAACATTCACATAAACAAAAAAAAATCCTCTGTTTTTTTTTAATTTATTCAATTTTCACACAAATTGTAATGGACTTCGACACGGAAACCGTTGAATGAATGAGGACTTCAATTGTACATGCGAATGAGGCATAACGGATTTCGCCGTTTCTCTACTGTTGTAATAGCCATTGTTCGCATATACGAGTTCAATCGATTACGATCTTTCTCTAAAGCTGTATAGCCCTTGTTCGCATATAGAAGAACAATTGAAATGTACTTTAACCGAATTTCGGTTTTGATTCCAATAAAATTACCATTAAAATTGTAGTATATTTCGAAATACAATAAATGAGAAATTCGGTTACAAACAACAAATTTGGCCTCGTATTATTGCACACAAATCTTTTAATATTTATTTAGAATTTGATATGCGAAAAGAACTATTTTATTAATTGACAATTTTTTTGTCATGATTTGAAAAAAATCGCATTACTTATTTGTATATAATATTTAAATCCACCTTACTGGACTTCGTGTCAAAATCTAATAAATTTTATGTGGAAAATTACAACGGAAATCCAATGATATTGAAATCTGATGGATTTAGTTGTTATGTCTTATTATATAATTCATGTTTTCTCATGTCAACCCAAATTCAATTCCGCCTTATACGTTATTCGCATATATGAACCTTATACGTTATTCGCATATATCTACTGGATTTTTTTTGTTGGATTTTGGCTGTCAACTTCCACACAAATTTTAATAGATGTCGGCATGAAATTCGGTTCAAAAGGACTTCATTTGCATATGCAAATGTGGTATCACTATATGGAATTCACACATCCAATTGAAATTAAGTAGTTTTAAATTAAGCTTATTTCTTGTGTCAAATTCCATACAAATTGTAACAGAATTTAGACGAAATTACGAAAAAATTAAAATGTACATTTTTCGTATTATGCTTCAAGTTGATAATAATATATTTAGAAATAAAGAAGAATACTCAAATTAGGATTTTTGTATAAATTTGAATGCAACAAAACAACTAAATTTGGGTTTGTATCTGTGGCGAACTGGTTTATCGAATTATATTTCCGTTGTGCAACTCTGGGTATTTTCGTATTCAATTGATAATGCCGTATTCGCATTCATCACAATCTTACAATGTTTCTTACCCTGCGTATTTTTTAATTTCTAAGAACCACTTAAAAAAAAGTCCATAACATGTAAGACTGTTTTTTTTTTCTATATAACTCTAAAATATAAGTAGCTTCTTGCACTTTTTCAACATATATTTTATTGGTTTTAGGACAACTAGAAATCATTAACACCCCAGCATAATACTGCTTTTGCATTAACGACCGAAATCCACTGTTTAATGCCGACCCAAAGGGCTAATGCATAGTAATGTGTCTCATTCGCATACACATCTGATACAATTTTTTTGGATTTCGTCTTAACATCAATTACAATTTTTATTAAAATTGACTGCCGAAATACGATGTAATCAAATATGGTAGATTCAAGTTCCGTATTCGATTTTTTGCTTCATTCCACACATCTTTAATTAAAATTGAAAACCAATTGGTGTTGTACCAACTCCTTCAACGTTACTGCGATAATCGCGATTTTAATGTATAATGTTAACTATAAGGTAAGCAGGCATTCGCATATATCACATTTTTGATGAATTTGGCTTTCAATTGTAACTAAGAGTGAGGCCTTAATCGTGACTAAAAGTAATTTAGGTTTTACATGTTGTGAGTATCCCTATTGTTTCTGCAGTGATTACTCGGTTTGGAAATGCAACACTGAGAACTGAGATTGGCCCACTTGTCTCACAACACTACAGCGAAATGTCAAATATTTCATCACATTCAGCATCAAAAACGTAAAAACGAAGAGAGGCCGTAAAATTTATCGTGTTTTATTTTTGTGGACAGCGAGATCTATTTCGAATTTCTGCCTTACAATAAAAATCTATTTAAAGTGCAACAGATAACAGACGAGTGCATGTGTCTATTAAATTACTGCAAGCAGAAAGTATTCGTAATGTAGTGTGTTTTGCATGTGAAGACATAAAGAAGTTGATGAAAGAAAACTACGTCATTTGTCGGCAGAACAAGAACATACATAGAGCAAAAAGTTTGACATTTGTTTGTAGTGCTTTGTTTTCTATTATTTATATTATTGCCCACCAAAAAAAAAACTAAAGTATTCTAACGATAACAGGGCATAATGTCATTTATTAAGCTTTTCGAAGAGTTTGTGCAAAAAAAGGAAACTGACCCAAGCAGAGAAAATCTGTCTGGCCTACTAAATGAGGAACAGGATGAGGATGATGGAGGAGATGATGGCGGCGTAAGTATAAGAATAAAACAATCTTTTTCTCATAATCTATTTTTCTGGAAGTTGAAGTGGGTCTTTTGGCACACGCTTTACATACATATGTTTTTGTTAAGATTTAGAGAGAGAGAGAAGAAGAAGCGTTCAAAGATGCACATTTGGGCACGAAATTCCAAATTCAGTACTTAAATTTGCATCTTTTTATTGAGGTGTTTTTAACTGTTATACTAAAGTCGATGAATTAAGAGATATGAATGAATAAAGAGAACTTTGCTACTAGTTAATCTATTACAATTCTTTGTGTTGCCGTAGTGGTGAACTCTTTGACATTTCTCGAATATGGCAACGTTAGTTTAGTGTGACGCCATGATTGTATTTGCAGTGAAAAAAATAGGCGAATTAATGCGTGCAATAAGAAAAAATAAATATTTAGCAAAAACTTTTCACATATAATTAAAAACAAAGGACATTTGAAAGTTTTTGTTAAGAAGCAACAATTGCCAACGTTTAATGTTGGTGTCCTGATTGCAATTGGTTGATTTTGCAGAATACAATTTGGGAAGAAAGTTGCATGTGCAACCAGAACAACATAACGACGCAGGAGAAGAATCAAATTTGTTGTTGCCCCTGGTCCGCTTATTTCATAAAAAATCAAAGAAGTTAAAGTGGCCCAACTGCAAGAGCCTTGTACATAATTTAGAGGTATTTTCTGTGATATACGATGAAAAGATGCAGTCCAACTTAGACAGTATTAGCAAAAAGTTAGAAACTTTAAAGTCGACAACAACCATAACGAAAACAACCTTCCCGACACCCATACAAAAACCACAATTGTACACAATTCTAACAGCAAAACCGACGACGACTGCCGGCACTTTACCATCGTCTGCAACATTACCAAAAATAGCCGTAGCCTTCAACAACAACAGCACCACCACCACAACAACAACAACGACAACACATCTTAGTAAAGTGGCTTTAAAGGATTTGAAGGGTATCATTAAGCCGCTGACAAACTCCACTTCCAAAACATCTCCAGCAAAAGGGGGCTCAAGTTACAACATGGCCATTGTTGCAGCTAAAAGACCACAACTGACCATTGTGGCCACTAAGACTTCTGTGGTTGACAATGGCGCCGCCTCGTCTCCGACCAGCAACAAGCAAAGTGTAAATGTTATTCCATTTTTTTCAGTAATTATAAAAACGTATGATTTGAAAAAATAACTTCAGGGCAGAAAATTAGTCAATAGGGACTACGAAAATCAACATGAATTGTAAGAGCTGTGCAGTATGGGCCTGAGGGATATAAAGAACGGAACACTGAAAATGTGGTACTTAAAATAAACTAACCTTACAAAACCAAATAGGTATGTTTTTCTACATACTTACCTCAACATCCTATTCTGGAATTAATTGGGATCTTTTCTCCAATCAGTAAACTGTGTTCGATACCATTTCTGTAGGTACTCTCTGACGGGGAGCATTATTTTTATTCCTAGCAGCGAGCTTATGTAGCTACCAGGCTTTGAAGATTGATTGTTTATTTAAATCCCTCAACATACAATTAAGGACAAGCATGGAACTTCTCCCAATTCAATGAGCTGTGCATTATATATTTCTTATATTCGCTGACTGGCATCAAATGTTTAATGCCGACTCCAAATGGCTAATTAATTTTCATGGCGGATAATAGTCGTGCACAAATACAAATTTTATCCTACAACTCAATGTGAGATAACTCATTAATTCGATTATGAGATAAATGTCCATCTACCGCTTTAATCAAAGTAAATGCGTCAAGTACGAATCCATTTCTAAAAAACTTTGTATATTGTACAGGTTTAGAACAAGGACAAGTCTTTTGGAATTACTTCATAACGACCCATTCGATGATATAGTACAAAGGTCGTTCCCAATTTTTAATGCTTCCACACATTGAATACGATTCTGTTCAAATTTCTGTTCCGTAAACTATCTCTGAGGAAATTGGAAGTTTCCCTTTTATGGTTTCTAATAGCCCCTTTACAAAGGTCCTTCCATACCTGGGATACTTCTGCTGTTGAAGTCACTAATACAATCCGATTTTGTATGCTTTTGCATGCTATTTTCGAGCTACCACTAGTTAAACCTGGCGAAATTGTTACAGACCCTTGCTACGATTTTATCATGTTTTTGTTTATCTTTATTAACTCGTTAGCAAATTCTGTGATAAGGTCCTACATGCGTCTGTTGGTGCCAACTTTGGTCAATTAATTATGTCTTAATCTGTCCCTTTTCAGTCCCCTTTCTGTTTCTTTCTATCTTCCTATCCTGTTCATATAGTCTCTAGGTTATTTTAAATTTAATTTGTACTCTCTGTTCACCCATTTTTCACATTTTGTCGAAATACGACTGTGCTCTTCGATATTGCGTAAGCGACCTTCAGAGAGTAATTCTAAAAATCCCTAGGACATGCTTGGTTTAATGTTCCTACCGGTGCTTTAAACGTGCAAACACGAAATCACCATCGACAATTGTTTATGCCGGAGCATTCTCATTTACTTTTTTTTATATATTTTTTTTGTTTTGGTCCAACGTGTTTCATTTCAGCCTTTTTCAATTTTTCTCTCCTTTCTGTTAATTTAAAATGGTAAATTTTTTGTCCTCCTTTATTTTCCTTTTCTGTTTCATAAACCCACTGTTTCCTAATACCAACAGATTATCAAATTATTATAGACAGCCTGAGCTATTGGTTAAATGCTAGATGTGAGCAAATAAATTTTCTACATCAATTTGTGTCCAATTTGCTAATGAAATCTGAAGTTTTCAGATGTGTTTATATGTCTGCAAAGGTCCAGTGCTAATCGAAAAATGATTAGGCGTGCTTTCTCCAATTTCCAATATCAATGATTTTCGAATCCTACTTCACAAAGGCACTTGGAATAACTAAAATAAAAGAGAATGTGATGCAATTTCCTTAAGCAGTGATATTGGGCATGCACATATCAGATATTGCGCGTTGTGAGGGAAGCAGTTTAACTTGTAATGCAAATAAAGCAAGATCCAAACGCCCACGAACGAATCCATACATCGTTGGACCAGGATCTTTGCTGTTCACCACATGTTATATGGACATATTTAATTTGAGCATCTGTTCTTTAAAAGGATAGTGAACAAGTTTCCATTTTTGCTAGGAGGCAAACTTATCTTAAATTTGTTGCAAAGAAATCCACAAATTCCAGCATCTTGTGCTCTATGCAAAAAGCTTAATTCCCCCTTTGGTGATTGTGAATTCTATTGCACACTTTGCTATCGCCTACTATAATTTATATTATTTTTTTTTGTTTCAAAACTCACCCTCTACCACACTATCAACTAACACTGAATTTTCTGTCAAACTAAAAAAATAATATCCGAATTTTTTTTTCAAAACTAATTTTCATATTTTGTTTTTAGAGCACTACAGCTACCGCAGATACCTCAACGGAGAGCAGCAAAATGGAACATAGCTATACACGCGACACCCCCGCCAAGCCGCTCGGCATGGATATAACCAATGGCCTGCAACCGGCAAGAACCATACTCGTTCGTCGACCACCCCAGTGTCCTTCATGCCACACCCACCCTTTGGAGGAACAGGATGTAAATGATATTAATCAAGCTTCCATACCCTCATACAATGAAATAGCTGCCAAAGAGGCCATGAACGAATGTGCTCGGATAGCAAAATATGTGAAAAATACAAATGCAGATGATGACGATTGGGAGCTAAAAGTCAACCAGTATGTGTTTACTCAAAATTTATCAACACACCCCCTCTCCAATGTTAACCTCTAATTGCATCTTCTCGTTTTTTCTTCCAGAATGGGATGGTCGAATACGCAAAAGAATCTATTCTCAAAAGTTGTACGGATTCTGGACAGCGATCAATTGGGTCGCTTGGCCAACTACAGTCGCCCCAATGAGCCAATGCAACGTCGCGTTGTTGTAGACAAATCGGCCTCGCGTATGCGTAAAGCTTTGGCCGCAGTAGCCTGGGATTCGCGTTTGACCCAGTGGTTGCATTGTCTGCTCATGGATTGTCTGCCCTCCACCTATATGGCTTCGTATCTGGATATCCTGCAGACATTGAAGTCTAAGCTTCCTACTCTTATGGATAAAATGTTATTTGGACGCCCGCTTAACATTAGTCAAGAACTTTTGGCGCCGGTGTTGAAAAAGAAATGGGAGCCTCAAATTGCTACCAAAACGCGAAAGCTCGCCAACAATGCTGTCATAGTTGCCTTACCATCAATGCCAACAGGTGGTCCAGTGCCAAATCGCTTGCAGAAATGGTATCAACACTTGGCAACCATAACGCAGATAGTACAGGTCACACTGCCCATGACAAGTAAGTAGCAGAACTTCGGTGTTTAGAATAGGGTTTAATTGACTTTTTTTCCTTTATTCTAGGTGGTCACATTTCCCGCCAACCTTTGGAACAAGTAGCTGAACAAATTGTGTCATTGACTCGTGTCAAAATCCACGAATTACGCAATGAAAATTCGCAGCGTAGCATAATCTTGATTGGTTTCAATGCTGGAGCCTCCCTGGCCCTGCAAGTTGGCATGTCGGAGAATGTGGCCTGTGTGGTTTGCATGGGGTTTGCCTACAACACCTACAATGGAGTGCGAGGAACACCCGATGATCGTATATTGGATATCAAAGTTCCTATACTTTTCGTTATTGGACAAAATTCTGCAAGATCGAGGTAAATAATTGATTTCTTTCAAATGCAAATTGTTGTAAACCAACTTTTCTTTCGAAAAATGCTCAGATTCTGACCCAATTTTTCTATGGAAAAATGCTCAGATTCTGACCCAATTTTTCTATGGAGAAATGCTAACACTCAGCATTTTTCCATAGAAAAATTGGCTCAGAATCTGAGCATTTTTCCATAGAAAAATTGGCTCAGAATCTGAGCATTTTTCCATAGAAAAATTGGATCAGAATCTGAGCATTTTTCCATAGAAAAATTGGCTCAGAATCTGAGCATTTTTCCATAGAAAATTGGCTCAGAATCTCATTTTTCCATAGAAAAATTGGCTCAGAATCTGAGCATTTTTCCATAGAAAAATTGGCTCAGAATCTCATTTTTCCATAGAAAAATTGGCTCAGAATCTGAGCATTTTTCCATAGAAAAATTGGCTCAGAATCTGAGCATTTTTCCATAGAAAAATTGGCTCAGAATCTGAGCATTTTTCCATAGAAAAATTGGCTCAGAATCTGAGCATTTTTCCATAGAAAAATTGGCTCAGAATCTGAGCATTTTTCCATAGAAAAATTGGCTCAGAATCTGAGCATTTTTCCATAGAAAAATTGGCTCAGAATCGGCATCAAAATGCTCAGTTTCTGAGGCAATTTTTCTATGGAAAAAGGCTCAGTTTCTAAGGCAATTTTTCTATGGAAAAATGCTCAGATTCTGAGCCAATTTTATATCGAACAATTGCCAATTTTCTATCGAAAAGATGTTAGCACCAAACCATCCTACAAATACTACTACTTTGCTTTCTTTAGTCCCGAAGAAATTGAATCCCTGCGAGAGAAAATGCAGTCTGAATCCTCTTTGGTGGTTGTTGGCAGTGCCGATGATGTCTTAAGAGTTCCGAAGTCCAGGCGAAAAATCGAAAATGTTACACAGTCGATGGTTGACACCATGGTTGTGGATGAGGTCTACGATTTTATCAAGAGAGTATTAACAAATCCTCCGGGACCTAGAACTCCCACTGTCATAAGTAGTGCCATACATAAGCAGAGCAAAGCGTCAATGGGCGAAAAGTCCACCGCCGGTCAGCAACGTAAGCGTAAGCAAGATATGACTGATTCAGACAGTACACCAGCCAAATCAAAACATCTAAGTAAGTTGCAGTATGTAAACATTTTCCGTGTGCTTTACTTAACAAAGAGTTGAATTTCCAATCAAGAATGTAAGAAGTGTAATCAAGAATCAAAAATTTTCAAGAAACCAAAAATTCAAGATCCTTTTCAAGTCAAAAGAAAGGGTAACCCATTCTATTTTGTGTGCTTTTATAGATTTTAAAATTGAAAAACTAAACTAATAATATTTTTTTAAAATTTTAATTTACAGTTGGAAGACCACGAACGCGACCACTGCCCAACTCGGGCTCAACTGCTTCAAGTACGCCGGGTAAATTTTCTCAAATTCACTCTTCCACACCTGTGATTGTTGGTAAAATCCAATCCAAGGCTCAAGTGACGGCAAACGACGATCTGAGCTTGGCCATGCAGTCAATAATCTCAGATTCAAATGATCCCGACTCCAGTTTGAACACCAGCACTGCCAGTAATGACTCGAATTCACAAAAATTGGTAACAAATTTCGAATTGGTGACCCAATCGGGCAAATCGACGCCCCTGAAAACCACCCTCTTGAATGCCCCGCAAAAGCAACTGATAATAGGCGGATCATCCGTGGGCACCAAAATCAAAATGATACCCTCTAATCAATTTGTGCAGTTGAAACCGACATCTTTACAGTCACAGTCGAAAATTTACACCATAAAGACATCATCGATGGTGGGCCAGAACCAAAGCGATAGTTCAACAGGACCACGAATTGGAAGTATTGTTACCACCACACCCAACACCACAAGCTCAGGCCAACACATTTTCACGCTCAAGACACCAAATGGTCAGACGACACAGTTTGCCACAGCTGTGGGTGGCCAACCCAAATATACGGTAATAAAGAATTCGACCGGCAATACCACGCTGCAATTGTCGGCAACTGCCAAGACTTTACATCCAATTGCCTCAACGTCGGCGGGAACATCGTCGTCGTCGAGTAATTTGGATTTGTCGAATATCATAGATATGCCCATTTTGTTTGCCGATAATGAGGGCAACATTTCGGATAGTGTTAGCAATCAGTCCAATGTGGATATCAAAACGGGAGGCTCAGCAACGACGGCCATTAAACCAGGTTAGTTGAGATGTGAAGGAACATACTTAACAATACTTTACTAACACTCTTCTGTTTTTCCTCTTTATTATTAGCTTCATCGGGCGTGGGTCAGTTGATAATAAGCCAGAAAATCATTAAGGAAGCCAACAAGCCCAGCACCACCACTGCCACTAGCGGTACCTATGTTATCAATAAGCCCGGCTCGATTATACAGTCACAGCAGCTGGGCAATAAGCCCAATAAAGTTGTGTTTATCAACCGAAACACCATGAAGCCCTGCCCAAATATCATATCACGTACAAGTTTGCCACATCAATTGCCCAAATATACCAAAGTTGTGGTGACAAATTCAAAATCTCCATCAAGCACCTCCATAGTACCCAGAGCTGGCAGCAGTACCTCACCCATGGCCTCGTCTGTTAAGAAAATTAATATACAGTCATTAAGTTCGGCTTCGTCCGCTTCGAGTTCGCCAACACGTACAGCGGGCATAATCAATGTGCAAACCAAGAATTTACCACAGATCCAGATAATAAATAATCCCAATGCTTCGCTTATCTCAACGGATAAGCCGCAGATACGTAATATAGTGGTTAAGCCAGGGGGCCTCAAGCAATTGCCGCCACACTTGACCAGTCAGTTAATAAATCGCAATCTCACCGTTCGCAAGCTAGTCAACTTAGTGCCGGCTACTAAGTCTACAAGCGTTGGTAGTGTCACCCTGGCTAGTTCGCCGATAACAAGCGTCGTCACAACGCCAAGCGAAGTTGTTACCTCCATCGATCCGTTAGCATCGACGCCGGCCTCATCAGTCACCACCATACAGAGTTCACCGAAAATTATCACTTTAAATCCGCTAAGTCGCACCTCTACACCGACTTCGAAAAGCGATTAGACTTTAATTAGCATTAGGGAGTTAACATGCTAAAAAATTAGATTTTTTTCATGTTCCATTTCATATTCTTCTGTTCTCTTTGCAAAACATTTCTCTCCTCATTCATTATGAAATGTATTCATATTTTGTTTTGTTATAGACTTACTTTCCATGTAGATTTTATTGAGAATATCCTTAGTTCATAGTTTGAAGAAATAATAATGTTGAAATATTTAAAGAAAAAAACGACAAAATAAAATTTAAACATATTTTTTTATATTATTTGCAACCAGTTGTTAATTGATATTATGAGGTGGTATTTTATTATTCTTGCATTTTCTTGCAGGTTACATTTTTTTGTAGAAAAAAATCCTATTCTGAACCGTTTTTCAGGGACCTCAAACATGAGGTAAAGTTCTAAAAAGCGCTTAGGACTTAAAAGCTACACCCAGAAAAATTAAGTCAGCGAAAAGTTGCTAAAGAATGCTAATTTATTGTCTGGAAAATTGCCAGATGGCCACAGAAGGTGAATACTCGGATTCTATTCACCAATAGAGGTCGCCATGTAAATTTGACTAGAAGAGATTGCCGATATTTTTCAAAAACGCAACGTTTATTTGCCAAAGAATCAGATGCTCAGAGAAAGTAAGCGAGTCCCTAATATTTTTGTGGAGCACATTTAATTGTTTTTTTATACCTCCATCATAGAATAGAAGGCATAATTACTTTGTTATTCCTTTTGTAGCACCTCGAAATACTGGTCGGAGGTACCCCATAAAGTATATACATTCTGAATATTCGTTAAATTCTAAAACGATATACAGTGTCCGGCTGTCCGTCTGTGGAAAGCAAACTTTAGCTCGCACTATTGAAATTGGGTGGCTGAAATTTTACAGATGCATGTTTTGATGGTTAGTATTAAAAAATGGACCAGATCGGCCGAGAGTTAAAAATGTTCCCCCGCACAAGGACCAGGGTCAACCTCTGCAAAAAGCAACAAACCTAAAATTAAAAACACTATAATATCTCATAAACTATTAGAGATGCCACGATGATTTTAGGATCAAATGATATTGTTAAGGAGCGAAGCACATCCTGAAGGAAAAAAGGGCGGGACCAAGCCCACTTAAAAAATCGCTTTTGTGGCCAACGTAATGGGCCGATCGTTCTGAAATTTTAACAGAAGAAATTCTTGAGCAGTCTTTGATTAAAGACTATCTTGGGTTAAAATTGAACAAAATGGCGTGGCACTGCCTTAACAACACTGAACTTTAAAAGGCCATATCTCGTGAACGAAAGGTAGGCCCATTCTAATGCACTATGTAAATTGTGAGTTACACCTTAACGTCAAGTTTTTTGCCCAACTAAATTTGACATTTCTGTATTTCAGTGTATGACAAATTTAACCATGGAGAGGTACACAATTGAGCAGCGCGTTAAGGTTGTTAAAGCCTTTTACACAAAAGTGGGTGTTCATTCCAAAATGCATTTCGTTCTGTTCGTGAGTTTTTTAAGTCACTATAATCGACCAAATGTGTCCACAATCGGGAGAATTGTGTGCAAAATTCAGAAAACCGCGTCTGTTGGAAGTATGAAAACTTCTGAACATGCTCGCCCAGTTCGTGCTGTCATCGGGCCGTGCTTTTTCGAAAATGAGTTCGGCCAAGCAGTTACCGTGAATGGTATTCGCTACCGCGAGATGATAACGGTACGATAGATCGTAAATGACCTCCATGTTTATCCACGCATATGCGACTTCTGATCGGAAAATTATTGATTGCGGTCTGAAGGGTTGAAGTTGAGATCTCTTTAATTATTGTTTTAATGGACTGCTTTAATTCATTTAAACTCCTTGGTTTCGTTTTGTACACCTCTTGCTTAACATAGCCCCATTAAGATAAGCCTGGTGCAGTTGTTTTCGGTGACCTTGGGGCCTAGCGGAGAGTGGCATTTTTTGGATATTAATTTGTTTGGGAATTTTCGTTGGAGCTTTGCCATAACCGTTCTGGCTTTATGTGCAGTTGCTTCATCTTGCTGTTGAAATGCTGTTGAATCGGATACGTCTTCGGCGCAGTTCTGGGTAAAAAAAACTCCTTCAACGTATTTAAATAACAATCTCCATTGAAAGTCACTGTTACTCGTTCTAAATGCACTTCCGTCTCATGGAGTATTCGTGGATTAGATTTACTCCATATACGGAAATTTTGCTTGTTTAAATTGTCGTTTAGATCAAAATGGGCCTCATCAGACATAAACATTTAGTTTATCAAGCTGCTGTCTTCTTCGGCCATTTCATATCATTTTTTTAGCAAAATTCCATTCGAATAGGAAAATCTAGAGCATTTAACTTGTTTGTAATTTGGACTTTGTACGGAAACAAGTTTAAGTCACCATGAATTATCCGTTGTAATGACTGTCTGCTAACCGCAATTTGCGCCGATAAATTTAAAATCGAAGCGCTTGGATTTGCCTGAATTGACGATGCTACAGCCGCGATGGTGTCTTGAACCCGAGCATAGAGGGATCTCGATGGTACGGTCTTCCTGCGATTTTTCCAGATTCGCAAACATGTTGTTTACCAGCCTCCTAATGGTCCACCTACTTGGGGAAGTTTGGCCAAACTCCCGCCTAAATTCCCTTTGGACGGAAATAAAGGACTGCAAAGCTTGGTAGCGCTGCTCTATTCAAATCATCTCTTCGGTATCCCAAGCATGATTAATAAATCTAAATGAAGAATTCCTTTTCCATGCGTAACGGAATTGGTGGAAATGTTATTGCTCTATGAAGATTGCTCTACGCGCAGTTCGAAGACTATAAGTATACGCAAAGGGTAATTCTCAGTTATTCAAATAAGTCATTTGATTTGTAGTCGAAGTAGCCGTTGCCAAAGACTGCTGAAGAAAAACCTTGGCGGGTTTAGAAACAGCTGTACAGTCTGCCTGGCAACCGTAGCCAATACATTTCACCAATTTTTTTTTAGTTTTTTCTGAAAAAGAAACAACAATAAGGTCTCGAACCAGAATACAAACTGTCATAATAATGATACGAGTAAAAGACCGAATAAATGCAAAACAAAAACATAGTTATTACGTTTTGTTTTTGTAGCACGATTTGTGCGCCACCCTTATATAGCGATACAATGGTAGTTATTATATATGATGTTGGTATGGAATGGTGGAGTAGAGCCCGCGCCACACCTCCTTTTGAAACATTTTCTTATTGTCGATGAGTTCATTGGCGAACCAAAAAGACGTATACTAGTATCTCCCCTGTATCAGAAAGACTTCTCACCGAAAAGTTCTAAAATCAAATAAAATGAAAAAAAATTGAAACGGTACGAGGGTTACTATATATATTTCTGGGCTAGGCAACATTAAGTGTTGCCAGGCGCCATCTGACATTTCCATTGGAAAGTTTGACTTTTTTAGTATAAACGTACTCTGAACGTTTTGACGTACGACCTTCATTTGTGTTTACAGTGACTTGAAAAAACCAATTTGGCAATAAAAAAATGGAATTTACTCGTGAACATTTTCGTGCGATCATTTTTCACAACTTTCGACGTGGATTATCGCGACAAGAGTGCATCGATGAACTTAAATCTTTGCATGGCGATGAAGCAATGGCTCAAAAAAAGGCTCGTTTCGATTGGTGCAAAGAAAATTTAAAAAAAAAACACGATCGCGGTGCTTCAAAAGACGTTTATAAGATCGTCACAGGTGACGAATAATGGATCTATGCCTATGAGCCCGAAACAAAACAGCAATCGACCGTGTGGGTCTTCGAAGACGAGCCAAATCCAACGAAAGTTGTTCGTGGAAGAAACACTGCGAAGCAAATGGTCGCCTGGTCGGCAAAACTGGTCATGTGGCGACAGTTCCGCTTAAGCAAAGTAGGAAGGTCAATTCTGAGTGGTACACCACAATTTGTTTGCCTGAAGTCTTCGGAGAAATTCGAAAAATGTACAAGGGAAGACGAATCATTGTGCACCACGACAATGCAAGCTCTCACACATCGGCTCAAACCAGCGCCTTTTTGACCGTCCAAAACGTCGGCAACCAATGACTTCTTTTTATTCCCGCACATCAAGAAAAAAATGAGTGGTCAACGATTTTCATCGCCAGAAGATGCTGTTGAAGCTTTCGAAAACCATGTTTTCGAGGTGTCTCAATCGGAGTTTAAAAAGTTCTTCGACAATTGGTTTGAGCGCATGCAAAAGTGTATAAATCATGCTGGAGAATACTTTGAAAAACAATAAAACCATTTTTTTATGACAAATATTCTCATTTTCATTATTACGCCAATATATAGAAATATATATAACAGCCCTCGTATAAAATGAAAAATAAATATCAGAAGCTTTTAAATAGCAGGGTGTGTCAAGTAAGACTGTTTGTTGAAATAGTAAGTCTGGCAACTTCATTATTACGCCAATATATAGAAATATATATAACAGCCCTCGTATAAAATGAAAAATAAATAACAGAAGCTTTTAAATAGCAGGGTGTGTCAAGTAAGACTGTTTGTTGAAATAGTAAGTCTGGCAACTCCTACATGACTTAAAGCTAACTTTGCTTGATGACCGGTTAAACTCCATACAGATGCTAGTTACGTCAACTCAACTGGACACATCTAATATATCTTTTTTAATCTTAAATAAACTAGAATGTTCTTTTTGTACGTAAGGAAATAATACATTAGTAATTTATCGTTGAGCATAACTATTTTGAAAAAACACTAAGCAAATGCTTGATGTTCCCCTAGTGTACTCAATCAACGAATTGTTTTTTTTGTTTGTTTTCAAATATTTTTATTAATATTTATTTTATTAATAATAATATGCATATGGTTACAATTAATGCATTATAACTGACTTAATATTTTTCTTGTTGTTTGTTTGTTTGTCTCTCTCTGGCGATTTGTATCGCTTTAAATATAATTTTTCTTTGTTTTAAATAATTTTCAATATTTTCTGTTTGTTTCTTGTCGTGTTTTATTTTATTTTTGTTTACTTATGATTTCGTGCAGCATATATTGCAAATAAAACCGTTCATTGCGTTACTAAATCTTGGCTTAAAACTAAAAATTATATTAATATTTCAATTTTTGTTATTTCTCTGTTTCTTTTTTTGAAATATATCTCTTGAAGACATTAATTTAAATCTAATATTTAATTATTTTACACACAATAAACACACTCAAAGCATTGAATCGAGTTCTCTTCAATATATAAATTTAAAGTTAAAATTTAAAAATAATCATTAGAACAAATTAAAAAAAAAACTTTTTTCCCTACTTTTAAAAGTAAAACTTAGAAAATTAATAAAAACACAAAATGTACAATAGATTTCTTAGCTTAAACGAAAAGTTTAATTTATAAAAGAATTAATAATAGTTTTTACGAACTGAACTTCTAATAGAAATGCTAAGCATTGACTTTTTTTTTCTAAAAAATTACGACAAAATCTAATGTTAAAATAAAGTTATGTTTAAAAACAAACGCATTGACGTTTCAAAATTATTACAAAATAGTGTGGTAAATTGAAAGTTAATAAAAACAAATCCTTTCTTGTTATAAATATTAAAAGCGTTTCTAGAGAAACGCTGTAGGTTTCTGTATTGAAATAGGTGCAACATGATCGCGATATTCAGAGATTTGATATAAGTTTCAAAGTATAAACAGGAAATATATTTGATCATACATTTGGAGAATTCTATTTAAAATAATCATTTATGTAGATACTAGGGTTACAAAGTCAAAGCAAAAAGTCGATTTTTTTATAACAAAAATATGTTAAAAGTCGACTTTAAATTTATATACTTTTTGTTAGTAAAAAGTCGATTAATCAACCTTTATTTCGCCCTTTTTTCTCGAGATTTTAGTTTAACATTTTCATAAGCTCTACCGAGAGGTGGAGGGTGTAGTAAATTTGTTATTCCGTTTGTAACACCACGAATTATTGAACGGAGATCCTATACGTCGATCAATAATATATTTATAATATAATTGATCGTCGTAAAATTCTAAGACGATCTAACCATAGGTAACCGCCATACGTCCGTGTGTCTATTAAAGCTAGATCATGGTTAATCGAATTATCCAAGGATTCTTAGGGTCATAACCTAGTCCGCATCGAAGTCCGTCAACCAAATTAAGCCGAATTGCAAAAATAAATTTTTGTTGCGGGAAAATTTTCCTGTTATTTAATTACCGTCTAGTTGAACCCGTTTTTTTGGTATCAAACCATTTGTATGAGGTTTATTCAAAAAGGGTCCTATATGGTCCAATATTGTATGTTGTAAAATACTATACGATATTTAATAAAAATCCGAACTAATAAGAGTGTTCTATAGCGGTCATACCTAATATCGGGATAGACTTTTGTACTGGGGCTATATAACACAAGGTGGACCGATATAACCCCACTTCATCTGTGCTGGTTACCGATCGATCGCAATAAACTGTGCTAAATTTTATTCGGATTGAATGTATCACTTCGCTCTTGGAGGTGGACCGATATAACCCCCTTTCATATGTGCTGGTTACCGATCGATCGCAATAAACTGTGCTAAATTTTATTCAGATTGAATGTATCACTTCGCTCTTGGAGCTTAAGACATTTAATCGGTTTAACACATGTGTGGGATTTATATCTAAGTCTGAATCAATTTCCTTTAATTCAATAACGTCTGTTTTTGGTCGAAATAATTAAAATTTGCCAAATTTCAAGATGATTAGACAACAATTGCGACCTGCAATTTGTTGAGAAGCTTTAAATCGAATCAGCTCCGGATTCCGAGTCAATCGGTTCACTTAGATGTGGGTATTGCTCAAAGTTAAATCAGTTGATGTATATTAATCCAAACTTCAATATTAATAACACAAGTTTACAGCCATTTTGCTCCAGAGTTCTAAATATTTTTTCCAATAATTTTTGACAACCTAAACCCGAAAATGAATTTTAAAAATATTTCCTTTGATTAGTTTTTTTTAAGTTTAGATAGAATTTTTGGTTCTTTTCCGATATGAGATGTCTCAGCTTTTTGGACCATAACTCCAATAATTTCTAAAACTTTTTCGTACAAGGTTCAGTTGAATAGTTTTCACGTTAGAGGCATTTAATATTAAAAAAATTTAATTTTTGTGCAAAAATCACGATTTTAAATTGAAGAAAAATTTATAAACAATAATATAAAAATATATAAATAAATTGAGCATAAAGTTTGCACTTTCTTGAGCAAAACAAGCCATGGTTGGTTGAAATTGGTTGAGAAATGGTAGAGCTAAGGGGTGGTTACATTTTAAGGGCCGATGTTGAATGTGAACCATGCATTTTATGCATTTCATTTGATATTTCTCAATTTCAGACTAACTCAATTTGAACCATGGAAAGATACACAAGCGAGTAACGAGTTAAAGTTATTTTGGGTTATAATGAAAACAGGCGTTAAAATCAAAATTCACTTTGTGATTTTTTCGGTCAATTTAATCGTACAAATGTGCGTAAAATCGGAAAAAGCGTGCACAAGTTTCAGCAAACCGGGCCTGTAGGAGATGTAAAAACATCAGTGCATGCTCGTACAGCTCGTACCGCAGAAATTATTGCTACTGTTCGCAATAGTGTGGCTGAAGAACCGTCCACCTCAACTCGTCGTCGTGCCCAACAATTGCACCTCGCACGCTCGTCGTTGATGAACATTATGCATAACGACTTGCTTTTACACACTTACAAGATCGTCAATGTTCAGAATGGTGGCACGAAATGGCAACAGTGGATGACCCATTATGAAAATATTTATAAATCCCAACTCTAATTATGCCTGATAAAATTTAAAGTTATAAAAATCTTGAAAAACAGATTCCAAGTACAAAAAATCACAAATATTTTAAAACAAACCCCACAGTAATGCAGAAAATGGAAGCAAAAATTCTTTCAATAATGTTCATTGAATACGATCATATTACAAACATTTCTAATCCGCCTAACTCTTACAGATTATATTTCAAACTTAAAGCCAAAGGAGAATTATAAACCACACAAAAAAATGTAATCAAAACTAAAAAGTAAATTACCAAACAAAAAGATGGATCGTTTTGCTTGAGAGCCAAGAAATGTTTAATATTAACTTTTTTTAATAATATTTAGTTGAAATATTATTTTTGTTTTCAATTTATTTCATTGTTTTATCTTTTATTCAATGATACTTTGGAATTTGGTTAGAAAACTTTCAAAGTTTAAATTCATGACAAGATTTCCAACAATTTATATTTAATTTTTTTTTAGTTATTTTTATGGTTTTTTCTTGCTCAATTATTTGTTTATGCTTAAAGTGCGTTTCATTATTGTTGTATTTTTTTGTCGTTATTATTATTATGAGGATGATTTAATTTATTTTATTATTGTAATTTATATAATGGACTTGTTTTTTTTATTTTGTTAATGTAATTTATAAATTTTTCACTATGTTTTGTTTTGTTTGTCTTATGTGGAAAATTCAAATGATAAATAATTTGTTTTGCGCTTTAAAAATGAAAAGAAAAACCAGAAAATACATAAGTAGTTTTGTATAATTGTATGACTATCAGTGCAATTATATTTAAAGTTTTTTCTTTCATTTGTTTTTATTTTTCTTGTATTGTGTTCTTTTTCTTCTCAATCATATATTTGTCTAAAATGTTTTCTTTTTGTTGTTGTTGTATTTAAATTTGTTTAGAAAAAAGCAATAGACAAAATTCTTGTTGGTTTTTCGGTATATTTTCGTTTTCTTATTTTTGTGAGTGTAAATCTATACAAAAGAAAAACAAAAATGTCTGAACAATTTGTAAATTGTTGTTATAGCAAAGTTGTTTTGTTGTTGTTGTTGATTGTTTATAAATAAATTATTTATAAAAAATTCAGTAATATTAGTAATTGTTGCTGTTGTTTTTCTTTAATATTAATATTATTGTATTCAAGTGCGTTTTTGAAACATTTATATGTGAGTGAGTGGTGAATAAGAGCGTCTTTATCGATCGACGTGTGGTGAGAATATGAATTTGAAATCTCCGGTTTTGTGTTTTTTACGTTAATTCACTGCTAACAATCGAATGGATGGATAATAATGATGACTATGCCTTTTCTTTTTTCTTTTTTTCATATACTTATATGTATATATATTTTTTTTAAATTGTTTTATTTTTATTTTATTATTTATTCTGTTGCTTCTTTTTATTTATGCCATAGAAAATAAAAAAATACAATTGTTTTAATTCTTAGAAGTTTTAAATTATCATGTTTTGCTTTTATTTTGTTTTTGAAATTATTAAAAGAAATCTTTTTGTATTCTTTAAGCAAAATTTGTATTTTTATTACTTTCTTAGAACTTCAAAAACAGAAAATCCCACTGAAATCTTTATATATTCTGCAGTTTGTTTTACTTGTTTGTATTTACATTTTGAAACTTGTTAAAAGTGGTTAAAGTTCTGATTTTTGACCACATAAAAATTTAATTTAAAAATACAATATTAAAAGAGAAATAAAAACAAACAGTTTTAATTATACGTTATAGTTTATTTTTGTTACATTAATTAATATTGTTTTAAAAATTTATATATATATGTAGAATTTAAATATATATCACACATAATTAGCAAAATATTTTAAAAGGAAATTAAACAAAGGTTAATCAAAAGAAAGAAGAAATGAAAATTTTTTGCGGTTTTATAAAACTCAAAACTTATTTTTTTTTACTTTTTAGTTATAAAAAAAACGTTTGCTATTTTGTTTTCTTTAGCTTTCGTAGTAAATATTCAAGTCATCATTTCGACAAAAACATAAATTGTATGTATAAAGAATTGTACTAAATTTGATTAATTTTTAATTATATTTCTGCTTTCAATTCTTTTTGTAGTTCTCTTAAATGGTAACGTTTTTTTTAGCTTTCTATTGTTTTCATTTTCGAATTTTCCGTTTTTTGTTGTTGTTTTCTTTCAAAATTTTTCTAATTGCTTATTAAAATTTTAACAATTTTGTGTAATCGCTTTTGTTTTATTTATTTTTGAATTTGTTTTTTTTTATTTTTAATTGTTTAACATTTTTATGCCACTATAGTTGTTTTTTTATTTCATTCTTTGAACATCTTAAAAATAGGTTTGTAATTCCAATTGAATTTTTCTTTTTGGAATATTTGTGTAAATTTTCTATTTTATACTCGTACGCCAGGTTTAGCCAACAACCATGCATGCGTTCATGAATAAATTGTGCGATTTATGCTTGGAAATGAATTGAAATAATGATGATGAACTTTAAGGTTAAAGAAATATTGTTATATATTTAGTTTATTGAGAGATTACAAATTGAAAATAAACACAGGCAAGTGCTTCATGTCGTTAAAACATGGGTAATTATTAAAGAGGAAATATACTTGCACCAGAACTGTATACAATTTACCTAAGAAGTTTCCAATTTTTTTAAATTTTTAGTTTTGCAGTCGGTTTACTCGAAAGGAGGTTTTTAATATTTTGTCTTAAATGATTGATTCCATAATTGAAATGACCCAAATTTAAATTTAAAAGTCATATACCTTACGTGATCGATAAAATCAACAAGGTTACGAGATTGATGTACCCTCTTATAAATAGGAACTCTGCCCTGAACGCGCACAACAAAATGTTAATATTCAAAGCAATATTTCAACCACTAATTTTCTACGGTGCACCAGTATGGTCTTCGATGGCGGCATGTCACACTAAAAAACTGCAGATAGCTCAAAATAAACTTTTAAAACTCATATTAAAGCTTCCATGGCATTACTCAACTCGAGGCGTACATACATTAGCTGGCGTAGATCTCGTGGGTGCTAAAATGCTAAAATTTAAAGCAAAATTCAAACTTCGATGTCAACAGTCACAGTACACACATGTCAATGAAATAGTTTCAGTATAATTTTACCTTAGATTTTCCCTTAGTTTTTAGTAGTTTTAATAAAATTGTTTCAAAAAGGTTTTGAAATTTTTCCTTCTATTATCTATTAGCAACATAAATTTGCATATATTATATTAAGAAATAGATTAAAATTACAAAGTAGAAAAGGAATGAAATTCCTAAACTCTTTAATTCTTAAGTCAAATGTAAACATTGTTAAATCACAAGAAATAAAATTGAATTGAGAGAACTTTGTCAACGAAATAATTGAAATGGTATTTTTTAGTTGACGTCATTATAATTGTAGTGAAAACACATGTTAGATATTCATATACAAATATACTTTGAAGTTGCTTTTACATTAATGTCAATATATGTCGCGGCAGTCGTGGCAAGAATTGCTACTTTTGAGATGCATCGATAGCTACGGAAAATAGCATTGGTCTGAGATAAATCTTAAGTCAAAAAAAATGATTCAAGGCTGGCAGCCAGAACTTGGATAAACTATTAATTAGAAGAAATGCTTGCAAAAATTCAGCTTAGATTTTAATTGTTTTATTCATACGAGACAATAGGTGCGCTCTTTTATTGCTCGCATATTAAGCGAATAAGAGGTCGTAAGAAGTATTGCGATAACTTCGACCTATTGTACAAAATTTGAATAATAGTTTTGTTCACAAAATACTATTTGCAATTTGCGTCATAAACAGCTTGTTTTGAAAATTTTTAATTTTTAGGAAAAAAAAGTTATTCGAACGCGCCCAATATTAACTATAAAACATTAAATCGAACTTAGCAAATTGTCTCTATTTTATCAAATCGGATGTTAAAATAATTACAAATTGTACTTTTTTAAAAATATGATTTCATATACAGTCTGCCCTCGATAATAAACAACTTAAAAATTTTAAAATACTCGTACTAAGAGTTCATATAAACAAGAGGGAGGAGAAAACTTCAATAAACAAGAGTTTAATTATCGCCCATGTGCAGCATTCCCATTTTGCTTGAATGTGAAACATTTTCCCATAATTGGTGTGCACTATTTCCAATACCCAAAAAATATTGAGGTTTCAAATCCACCACATGCACCCTTGTGAATAGAATTAAAAATGGGTGTTTGTCCTTTTTTAGCACATAAACATTAAAAAACACACTACAACGTTAATCTTTAATATCATCGTTGTTCCCAGCAGCAGGCCTAGGGGGTTTTTCGATACTTTACATGAGAGCTAAAAAACTGTTGCATTTTTTCATTTCGCGGAATTTCCGAAATTTAGTAATTGCAGTCGCTTCGTTTATAGATTTGCCACGATTTTACTAAAAACAATATTGAGTTTAAGGCGCTATTTTGTGTGACACAACAATATATATATAAATGTCACATAGGCCCTTTTAGTATTACCTTTTCTGTAGTAAACAAAAATATGGGTATTTTCCACATTGGCCTTTTTATATTCTCCATCATAGGAAGTTTACCAAATTTGGCTATTCGTTTTCAAAAATATATACCCTCAGAATGGAAACCCTGGGGCGTAGTTGCGGCCAACATTTGAAGGTAATTATTTTCAAAAAATAAATGCCATAAAATGTTCTTTCAAATTACCAATAAAGATTCTACACTTGATTTGAATTTTTATACTTTTTTTTGTTCTGAAAAAATAGTTCTAGATGGATCACCCTATATAAATGTTATTGAACAGCATACAATTCTAAGATGCTCTAGCCAACATTTGAAGGTAATTATTTTCAAAAAATTAATGCCATAAAATGTCCTTTCAAATTACCAATAAAGATTCCAAACTTGATTAGAATTTTTATATATTTTTTTGTTCTGAAAAAATAGTTCTAGATGGATCACCCTATATAAATGTTATTGATCAGCATACAATTCTATTCTATAATTCTATGCTCTAGAGATACCCGACCGTCCGACCATCAGTGTGTCTGTTGAAAGCACGATAGCGGTCACAATAATCAAACTAGAAAGTCCAAACATTGCAGAGAAGTGTATTGCTGTTGCAAGTTGTTTGGGATTTATTTATTATTTATTCATGGACCAAGTCCATTCAAATATAGTCCCTATACAAAGAAACTTTCTATGTTCAGGTACCAGCGCTTTATAAACTACATTTACAGGCCGATCTCGACGGAATTTGACACGAAATTGTTTAATGGCATGTAAATTAGCTGTTTATAATGAAGACCATATCGGCCCATGATTTTTTACAGCCCTCATACAAAGGTCCCGCCCGATTTTAGGCCTTGACGCTCTAGTAGCCACATTTATTGTCTACTCTGCACAAAATTTAGTATAAAATAGTTCTATGGAATGGCAAGTAACTGCACCGTATTGGCAGTTAACTGGGCCATATAGGCAATTAAGTGGACCATATGGCAATTAACTGTACCATATTGGCAATTAACTGGACTATATTGGCCCATGATTTAATTTAGCTTGCATACACAAATATATTAAAGGCTAACTAGAATTATTGATTTGAAAATTGAAATGGCCTATGTAAAGAAAAACACATAGGCTTTCTACAACAATTTTATGATAATTTCTAGAAAGAAATGCGCAAAGGCCTTTTTCTAAATCCTGAACCAATAAAGATATCGAAAAACGATTTGGTTGGTACATGTATGACCAATAGGACTACTAAAAATTAATTAAAATAAAAAAAATTAACACATAGGCCTTCTGCTGAGAACTAAGACGATATGTTGTAAAAACATTGTTGACATTCGGGGCTGTCATAGAAACCATGTCGGTTTTGCTAATTGTCGTTTTTGCAAACCGATGTTGGTTTCATTTGGCGTCATGAAATCAAGTTGGTTTTTTCCATTTCGAATGTAAATAAAACCAATATTCGAATCAGCTGCTGCTGATAAAACCGATAACATTGGTATTCATGGCACCAAAGCGTTTTTTATCGTTTTCAAAACCAATAGTGACAGCATTGGTTTCTATTACAGCCCTGATTAGCTTTTATTTAAAGAAAATGTGCAAAATAAAAACCGATTACTTTCAATAGTTGATACTCGTCTATGCTTAGCAATGTCGACGCACATTTTTTATGTTAGAAACAAAAATATTTCTTCTTGGAAATGGCACATTTCCGCACATTTTAATGTGTGGTTTCTCTCGGAATGTAGCACACCATTTCACAAAAAATACTTATCTAAAAAAATTGAGGATTCAAAAGTTCTCGGAACACAGCACATGGGCGCATGTGATTTTTATTTTACAAGAATTAGAAAAAATAAAATTAAAAAAAAGTCTGTAACTTTCTTTTCAGTGAGCGACTTCAATCTATCATCGTCCAATGAATTTTCGATAGTGACTTGAGCTTAGCAGAAATCGTCACTTGTGTCCATTCTTAAGGGGGTAGGGTAGAAACAGCTACCCCTGCCTAGCTCAATGTGATTGGAATTGGGCTGTTGTCCGTCTTTCTTTTCCTTTTGATTTTCTGAATTGATGTTAACACGAATCAATAGCCAGCGGATTATATACGTAGGAATAGCCGATTTCAAATTAAAGAGAGCAGGAAGGAAAATTATTGACCGGGTCGACAGCCGGTTCTATGCACCGGATTGACCCGAAGCAGCAACTCTTCGGCCAAGGGCTGTCACCCCGGCGCTTTGTTTGCCGCTGCAACAACAACAGCATTGAAAGTCGGCAACTAAAATACTATTCCTGCAACATCAAACTTCCAAGGGATTCAAAATTTTTTTTCTTATTATCGAAAAGTTTTTAGGGGACAGTGAAAACATTTAATTAATTAATTTACGAGTATCAAATAATCAAGAGTCGACAGAAGCTGCATATTGAAGTTGCTAAAAGGATTCCAAAGAACCCAACATAAAACGTGTGAAATTCGAATGCAATATTTTTTCAAAACTTTATTTAATGCTTTAAAGTGTTAATTTTTAATGCAGGATATATTTGAGTTTACCAAATTTCGAATACGTGTGCAGAATATTAAAAGAATTTTGAAAATATTCAGCGTGGCGACAAATGTCAAAGTTAAAAAGTGAATTAAACTTAACAACTGTGGTTGGGCAAAAAATCACCGTGCTAGTTTGAGTCTCTCGGTATACGGATTCACTAGTTTTTGGATGATTCACGATTTTAAACTTGGAATTTGTCTTTATTTATTTTTGTTGAAAAACGTTATTTTTTCTATTTAAAAATTTATTTAATTTAAAGCACAAAAACCAAAGCCATATACTAAAATAAAAAAACAAAGAAAAAGCGATGAATTCAATCGTTAAATTTGTTCATTGGTGCGTTTAATTTGTGTATTTAAATTAGAGTTGAAAAATTCGCATATGCGAATTATTCCTATTATATTGATCATTTGCAAAAAAAACAATTTTTAGAATATTCGCTTTAGCATTCGTAAAATAAACAGATTTTTAGGAAAATTTAAAGTTTTTAGGAAAAAATTATTTAAGAATTATTATTAGAGAGCTCGGTTATTACTCATTTATAGTATTTCTTGAATAATTTTTTTTCTAAAGACTTAAAATTTTCGAAACGATCTGTTATTGACGCATAAAGTTGGTGAGATCTTGCATACAGTTGTTGAGATCTTGTATACAAAGACATTTTTATAGTTTTAGTTTTTGAAATTTGAGAAGAGATTGCCTTAGCTACCAAATAATAACCGAGCACCAAGAACACGCCCATTATTTGTATAAACTAATCGATTTTGTGTAACTTTACCCTTTTTAATTTAAAAAATTGGCATTAATAAAGAAGAAGTGTTTCCGAAGTCTGTTGTCATGATTGTCGCAGTGATTGTCTAAACAAAGATAACATCAGGGATCGATATAAAAGTGTGAGATGTACTGATTGTTTCACCTTCTATGACGAAACAAATCAGCAGAAATCTAAAATAATTTTGAATCAATATTCCATAAGAGATTTGTTTTAACACAAGTGCAAGATCCGTACCTTTCAGCTTATCTAAGAATTTGGCCGGCTATTTTTGGTTAGCCAAGCCAGTAGCGCAAAATGGTCAGTGATGGATTCCAAAAAAAGCTTCGAATATTTTTCTTAGAACGTAAATCATGAATTTCTCATAACTTATGCTAAAAGGAGTTCACCACATTTTTATAAATAATACAGAATAGCATTTAAGGTTGGAATCTAAAGATTTCAAAATCAAACTTACGAAGAATATATGAAAACCATTTAACATATCATATTTATGAAGAAATGTCAATTAGTCAGTAGTTCCTAGAACATAAATCAATGAATACAGCATCAGTGGCGATTTACAATGAATTTTGAATACGTTTAGTATCCCGGAGTTAATATCGAAATAGAAAATAAATAAGTCAACAATATTATTCGAATGTATAAGAAAACAGTTGCTCAATATTTGTAGCATGCAACAGTTTCAAAACCGTTCATATTTTCACAAAAATTCTCCCATCTATATAACCAATATTTCTAAAAACCCAACGCCCGTCAATTAAGAGTTCAAAAAAAAGAGAAGAGAAAATACTAATGAAATGAATATTACAAAATTGTTAAACAAAACGAGAGTGAAGGCATGAACGAATGCAAGAATTTAATGTAAACGATGATGATTGTTACTTTTTGGCAAGGTGCCCACAATACGAACACGCCCTAGAGTGCCCATATTGCCAGCATTATTGGCGGCAGCAGCAGCAGCAGTAGCAACATTGCCAGCATTGTTGGCCGCCGCCACATGATGCATGGCCATCATGTGTTGCGGATGCATTTGCAGTTGTTGCATGGCCGCCATTTGTTGTTGCTGTTGTTGCTGCTGCTGCTGGTGCTGTTGGTGTAAATGCTGTTGATATTGATATTGTTGGTATTGCGGCTGCATGCGCTGTTGGTTCTGGTGCTGAGGAGGCATCTGTTGTGGCTGTGGCTGCTGCATCTGTGGTTTGACATTGCAATCGCAGAATTGCGGCGGCGGAGCCAGCACAATATTCTCGGTTGCCAGACCGCCATCATCGTCGCTGGCGTGTGGCACAGCAGATGCAGCAACACCGCCACTAACAATGGTCGATTTTGAATTCGATACTATCGATATTTCAGAATCACTATCGGCCTCAATGGGTGGCGGTAGCTGTACCAGTGAAACGGCAGCGGTTCGCGCTGATCGTTGCATGGCTATAGCGGCCGCTTGCTTACGTGTTAGGGAGTTGTGACGCTGGAAGGCCTTGGCCGGTGGCGATGGACTCAGTTCGCCATCGTCATCGGAACGCTGCTCCTCCTGGGAATCTTGCGACGACAAAATGCCCGAGGACTTGACCATTTGTTGCTGCTGCTTGGCCACAATGGCCGCTGTGTTTGCTGCCGCACCGGCGGCTGCTGCCTTGGCTTTGAGAATCTGCTGCAGATGCTGTTGATGGGCCATCTGTTGTTGTTGCTGCTGTTGTTGCAACAGTATTTGCTGCTGTGTTGCCATCAGCTTCTGATTGGGATTCATATGCGGTTGCTGGGCCAAACGACCCGCCACCGAAGCTTGACTTTTCGCCGCGACTTGTTGACTCTGCACGACATGGGTTTTGACTTTGGTGGAGGCCATTTGTTGCTGCTGCTGTTGTATGACGGGTGCATGTTGCTGCTGCACCATTTGTTTGACCGTTACGGTCGTGGGAATGTTTGGCGTTGCTGAGGCGGGCACAACATTTGAGGTGGTGGCCTTAGCCTCGAATGCCGCCTTGGCATAGGCTACATTTGTTGTTGTTATAGTAGTGTTGGGGGCCGAAGCTTTATCGATACTCGAAGCCGGCGTTGTTCCTAGGGGTTGAAGACTTTTGTGTTGTAACGGTGGTGTCGATTTCGCAGTCTTCTCCAACTGCTGATGTTGCTGCTGCTGTTGCTGACTGCCCGGCTTGCTTTGCGTAGGTGGTGGTGTTTTTGTGGCAGTCGCTGTCGAAGTCGCTGCAGCAGTCGTTATTGCATTGGTTTTTGGCAGTTTTGTGGCATCTAACTCGTCTTTACCATGGTCTGGTATAGTTTTGGGCTCTTCATTGATGGTGACCGTTGGCTTTTTCTTGATGGTGTCGGTTGATTTGGAACCAACCGGAGGATTCGCATGAGCACCGGCCGCTATAACTTCCTGGTCGCTGCTAACACCCGACGAACTATTGTCGCCCTCCTCGTCATTATTGTTGTTGTTCTCCACATCGTTATCGTTTTTGGGCTCTGGCTGCTGCTGAGACGACTCATGCGTTAAGGTGGCATTTTCGTCGTTCTTATCAAAACCATTGGGCGAGGATTTCGAAGTTTTCAAATTGCTGCGGATTCGTTGAATTTCCTCAACGGACAGAGAATGCGAAATGGATGCTGAACCGGAAGCAGAACTGCTACCACTTGAAGGAAAGTAAAAGGGGGTATATATTAATTGGAGAGTTGGGATGAGGCCTTACTAGGTAGGTAGGTAGTTACAACAGAAAAAGAGAATCATTTTAGGAAGACAGATTTCTTACCTTGCTTGACTATTTCCACTCGTTTCGGGCACATCGATCAGTGCAATCTTCTCATTCAGCTTCGTATTACGTGCTACCAAAATAGAATTTTCATCTTCACCATCCGATTCGCTGAGACTGTAGTCCGGTTCCGGTATAGGAGGAGCGGGTCCAGCTGACATAGGGGTCAGTACATTGTTGTTGTTATTGTTATTAACATGATTGAGGGTTGACATGCCACCATTTTGTGTTGGCGGCACCGAGTACTGAGAAGTGCTGCTGCTGTTAGCTGTGGTATTCGTGGAGGTGTTGGTGACGACGATGGTGGTTGCACGCGTAAGTGCCGAGGGTTGAGCATATTGACTGGTTTGTGGTGGTGGTTGTTGTTGTTGATTTTGGCAATGTTGTTGTTGCTGCTGCTGCTGTTGTTGCTGCTGCTGGTGTTGGCTACCACCGGTTGCCACATTTGATGGAGCATAGATGCTAGTATGTTGCAGTTGATTGCTGGATTGTTGGCGATTCTGAAATATAAATTAGCTAAGTATTTTTGCCCTCCCTCTTTGAGATTCTACCGAAAACCTACCTCTTGGGTTTGCCTTAACTTCCAAGCTATTAACTCTTGCGGAGAGGCATATATTTTGGCATTCGCCGAAGGTTTAAAACTCGACTGAACGCCGTCAATGGCTCCCGCTGTGACCGCGTCATTCTCGACGCGTTTCTTTAGTTTTTGCTGTAGCGAAAGAGTACTTTCGTACTCTGAGCTTTGTCGCGTTTCCACCTTTACGACCTGACCCACCACAGGCGGTGGTGGCGGTGGATGCGTGGGAGGAGGCAGCGTATTCAAACGTATCATGGAAGCATGCAGTGTCGCCACATCATCTTGCGAATGGTGACCTTTACCCACACCTGCAGCCCAGATCGAAGAAGACGATCCGCCGGCATTGACATTCAGGTCCGGCGTGGAATGGAATCTCTTCAAGTCACGGCCTCCTGGTCCAACCGTGGGTATGGCACATGGCTTGCCCCTTAGAGTGCCATTCTTAGATTTTGTCTTTCGTTTCATTTCAGCTACACTGCCGTACACCATCGGACCCTTGAGAGGTGAGCTGTTATTAGCTGGTGGTGTGGCAGCTCCACTATCGGTGCCCGACTGGAAACGAGAAGTAGTCATCATGGTGGAATAACGATTGGCGCTATCAACTGCCTCGCCCTGTTGTCGCTGGAAAAGTTCTTCCAGTTCGGCGGCTGTTATGCGACTCGATGTAGGTCTGGCTTTAATGCTGGCTGTACGCAATTGCACTGGAGTCCCTGGGTGTGTGGGCGTAGGAGTCACAATAGATTCGACCGAGGACGATTTGGTGTGATGAATGTCATCGTCTTCTTTCTCGCCGCCGTTCTCTAGGCCAGCTACCATTGACTTGGCGCGTGCTCGGCCCACAGATAAAGTAGTTTTAGGATCTCTTCTCGGCGGCAAAGGTGCAGGTCGGCCTTGCCTTTCTGCCGCTGCTGCCGCATTCGGTCCTAACGACATTTTGCGCGGCAACGTGGCACACTGCCTATGCGAGGTTTGTGGTGTGCTGGGACCAGATGACAAATGATGGCTGGGCATGTACTGCGGTGTGGCTTGCATTTGATTGGGAAAGTGTGGTGATATTACAGTCATGGAAACCAATGCGCCAGCAGATCGAATCATTTCAACAACTTTCTCATGCGATGCGGCCCGAACATCTTCGCCGTTTATGGCCAGCAAAAAGTCTCCCGGCTTTAGGCCGGCCATATCGGCCACGCCGCCCGGATCAACGTCGTCCAGATACTGAAGAGCCGGAAAACGTTCAGATGGCTTCAACTGCATGAGTTGGGAAGAAGCTTTGGCACCGCGCAATATAAAACCGAAACCCCGTTTGGCCCTATGCAAGACCACAGTCCGAGGTTCATTAAAAGCACTGAAAAAGTTGAAAGATATCGATAAGATCATTTGGTCATATAGAAGTACATTTAGTATACTTACTTTTTCTTGACCCTGGGTGCTGTAGCACTACTGTATTGGCCGATTTGATGGTGACCACCACCGTTTCCGCCATACTTCATAGACATATGATTTTCGGGGCCACCGCCATTCAAGGCATGAGTGGATCCATTGCTATTAACCGACAGCGAAGGCGACTGATGTATTAGTGATGGTCGAGGCAGGGTGCCGCCAGTGCTGCTCATGCCGCCAATTCCCGAACTGCCACCCAGACTCAATTGCGGTGAACCCTGGTGAACAGACGATGCTGCTGGCGAATGTTGATATGGCGATTGGTTTGGATTCGCTGTAGCAACATTTGTTATATTCTTCTGGCGCAAATTCACCTCCTGTACGCATTCAGCGGGAAAGAAACCCGACTGATTGGTACCACGCACATAACCCTCCAAGAGGCCACAATCTGTGGAACCAACAACCTCGATGACATCGCCAACCTGCAGGCGTATGTGACCGACAGAGTTGCCGGCATAGGGTTCCATGCACACCACCGTTGTGCTAGGGTGACCAATTGAGCAGGCAGCAGAATCGGAATTGGTACCAACGCCTGAAGAATCGCTAATGATGTCGCTGGTATCGCCAAGTGATTTATCTGCGGATGAAGAGGGAGTAGGAGGTTTTTAGGAATGTTTATAAAGGGGAGTGGTTCGAGTTTTTTTTTATTCGACAAAGAAATAGAGGTTTTTTAATGAATGATACATTTAGTGTTTCCTGAGGAGTTGCCTTTAAAGATCGTTTTGTAAATTCAATTGAAAGTGTCATCTTCAACTTGCCGTTGAATTATATTTTTTGCCGTTGATCCATTTTCGGTGACTAGACTAGAGAGTTTTTACTTAAGGCTGAGGGAAGAGGACGTTCTAACATAGAGGAGACATTGAAGAATGATTTCAAAAAATCGTTTGGCTAACTCTTTAATCTTGCCACCATCTCTAAGAACGATTGAGGAATGTGTTGAGGATTTTCGAAAGACCAAGAGATATCCTTCTGTTTGACAGTATTCGGAGAAATTCTTCGGATAAGAATTGCTGAAGTTTTAGCCAGATCAATGAAAAAAGTCAGAACAATTTGATGTTCACTATATCTCGAAAACTATAAGTATACGTGTTGGGGCAAAACGGACATTCAATTTGGATTCAGGAGATCATCTTACAAAGGGTTAGTTGGTCTAAAGAAAGGCTAAAAAGTTAATTTTTGCAGAACAGTGTAATCGATAAACTAAAATAGGACAAAATGATTACAAAGAACAATTGATCTTCTTATCTTTGTCAAAAGATGGCGCTTTCAATTTCCGGCAATTAACAAATGTTGGTTTTCTTTAAGGGCACTCAATGTTTGCAATTTAATGATGATGTTAAAGGCCCCTTTAGTTATTTTTCCTCTTTCTTCGGTGTGACCTATTTTTTCTGGTTGTTTCTTGTTATTTTTTTTTGTTAACATTAAACATTGGCTTACATCCAAAAGAAACCGAACAGAAATTTCGGCTCAATATGGACTGACTGACTGCTGGTAACAACCAGATTATATGGTATGTGGTGATGACATGCATGTAATATAAGGATATGTATGAATTTAGACAATTTCTTGCATTTATATGAACAAAACAGAACAAGAAAAGGAAACGTAATGGAGCAAACAAGCAAGAAGGACGAAATAAAAACTAAAATTCCTTTCTTTGCGTCCTTTTCTGTTGGTTGTGGCAACAATTAGGAAATGTAAACATGCAATTTTTATTTTTCGTAGAATAGAACAGAAGGCTGGTATTAAAATGGCATATGAGTGAGGTTGCAATATTTGCAAAGAAAGAAAAAAAACTAAACGTTATTTTGGAAGGAAGTGTTAAACATGCGACTGTCCGTTTCCATTCTCTAGTATTTAGGGTTTGTTTTATATACTCGTATATGTTTTGCTGTAGATATTGCGTCGTCTACGTTTAAAAAGTGGCAATTAAAACTTTGGCAAAAGTTTAATGGCCTTAAAAAAAGTTATAGTTATTATTATAGTTATTATACTTATCTTTAGTTTATGACTTTTAATCAAAAGTTTTGAGATTTCGCAACAACAAAAGAACTCAAAATAAATAGAAAGAATACTTAAGTCTAGAATGAACTTAAACTTTAATTTCATTTTAAAGGCAACAGAAAAACGTAGGGAAATCATCTGTTAATGCAGGACAGATGAAGACAAGACAGACCAAAACCGGAAACGGAAAACGTTTTGGGCTTTTCTTTTCTTCTAGACCTTCTAATAAACTAAAAACATTTTCACATTTTTCAACAAATTAACAAATATTTTATACAACAAAAAAAAAATTAAAATAAAGTTAAACATTAAACGAAAAAAAGTAAAAAAGAAAATAAAAGAATGAAATTAAAAGAAATACCTGTTACAATGCTGATATCATCTTCGTGCGAACGATGACCGGATGATCCTTCCGATAAACTCGAACTGGCTGAACTGTATGGCATGTGTTCGGAAGGACACGGAGACGGTGGTCCATGATGACCACATGTACTGCTGTTGCTGTTGCGTGTCAGTGTACCCATTAGGCTACCACCGCCAATGCTACCATTGGCACTGAGCCAACCCATGCCCGAACGTCGTTTCGGATTGTAACGAGGTGGTCCGCGAAACGGTACTGTTTGGGTTTTGTTTTCATATTTAATTCGTTTTTATATGGAGGGTGGTAGGAGGAGGAAATGGTTTTTGGTTTAAAAATAATTTCAATATTCATACAAATCAGGGTGTTAGTAAGTTTGCAATAGCTTCAATAAGCTAAGTACTTTAGTTAGGTGAAATTTATCTCCAATAGAGTAATTGCATTGCAGTTATTTTTTTTAAAAAGATCGTCGTGAAATGTTTGTCTTAAATAGTTAATAAAATTGTATCGAAATTTTTCTGTGACAATTCAATTATTTGTAATAAATTAAAAAAAACGTAACATTTACTGTGAGTTAAAGATTTTTTGTGGGAATACTTTATAAAGATATCTTTTCTAATCTGTAATGAACTTTTTATTTTGAAGCGAAGTCCCCTTTTTATGGAACGAAGTCAGTTAAGAAAATCAATTTGACCAGTAGAGGTATTTTTTAGAAATAACGGGATGGGAATTGCAATTACTGAATTAAACCTTAATTTTTCCTTTACTTATATGTGGCGCATAGAGAAAGGGACCTAAGGGTAAAACAAAAATCAATTTTCACCTTTTTTTTGATGTGGACAACATCTGAGCATCGAATGAGACCGATCCCATGACCTAAAAGTGTTCCCTCCCAGAGATATGCGCGTTTTATGAAAGTGAAGTACACCAAAGATACTAAGTTTTTACCCTTAGGTCCCTTTCTATTTTGCGCGTCACATATATGTTTTATGAACTGTTTCTTATTTTGTATGAAAATGCATCAACCTGCACGTTATTATCGAGAAGCCAATGCAACCACAGTAAAGAGCGCCATCATTTTCTTCGAAAATGATTTGGTCAACGGTGGATGTTACAGAGATTTAGAGGCATGAATTTAAAGGACCTCTGGTTTATCGAGATGCCACGCTATGCCACACAGCCCATACCACAATCGAAATTTTTGTTTGCAAAGAACCGTGAAGGGCCGATGTAATGCTAATAATCCAGAAAGGATTCAACCATTTAAGGTCAATATCATCCAAGTAGTCCCTGAACTACAGCCTGAAACCATCAACAAGTTCTTAGAAAATTCAAGTGACAGAATGCGCTACTGCGAGCCAAACGAGACAGTATATAAGTATTTAGTCCAGACTTTGGAAAATGTTAAGATGGTTGCGCTATGTCCGCCCTGAGGCTGAACCATGACCTAGCTTGGAATCGCTAGTGGATACGTGTTAAGCAAGATAGCGGTCTGTATATGGGCGAAATCAGTCAAAATGGAAAAACTTTGCACTTTCCAAGAAATTTTACCTTTTTTGAGTATTTCCTGAAGTATTTCCATTATTTGAGGCTGAGTAATGGATCAACTTGGGATCGCCAATCGAGATGAACTTAAAACCTATAAAATGGATATTGTTGTGGGACTTTTGGGTTCTAGTAGTCCCATGAAGGGTCCCTATATTCCGAACAATTGTTTAAGGTTAATACAATTTTATTACTATTCGACTTAGCATATGAATGGGACCCAAAAAAAAAAACAAACGATCAATAGCTAATGTGTGCAAATTAAGGCATTTTTTAGTTCGAATCGAAATTTCCATTCCTTTGTAAGAGCGGACAGAAATTAAAATCGGTCTCATGATACTATAGTGAACCGAAAACGTTAAAATCAGTAGAACAATAGAAAATATGGTTAAATGAAAACACAGATTATAGCGTATTTCACTCGAAAATCTGGACAAACAGGGGGTATTCAAATTAAAGACATTTTTTCTTTTTCGAAGAACAAAATATTAAATACCCTACCAAGTTGGATACGAATATTAACTTAAATACGAATATGCCTTCGGGTTAACGCATAATTAGTGGCATAGACGATTGCATTTTTTTATAGTATAATATTTTAAATACGACTTCAGTGTAAATGTTACTTTTTTATTTTTGTGAATTATATAAAAATATATAATTTAATTCGATGCTTCCACAATGTTTACTCAATCTATATAAAATGTTTTTCTCTAATTTTTAATAGTTTTTGTTTTTATTCTTTTTGTTTGATATTTATTAACGATTTATATTTTTTTTATTAATTATACATAAACTACGTATTCTTTTACAAAACGGACAATTTTTTTTTTTTGGCTTGTACTGAAATATTTGAAAAAGCCAAATAATTATTTAGAAAGTGGATAAATAATTTTAGAGTAGTGAAGACTAGCCCTGAATTATAGCCTTATATTATGGGACTGGTTACGAAGCTGGCCCACCACGTCAAAGTTTTTTTGGGAACGAATTTAGAGAAGAAAAATGACGAGTTTATTGGTAATTTTAATACGTTGTATGTTTTTTTTTTGAAAAATAAATTTTTAAAATGTTACTGAAAGTTTAGAAATAAGTGGTGTAGAAAAAAAACTTTAGAATGCTATTTTCGTGTTGCATTCATTGAGTCGTGTCGTCTATTTCACGCACATAACAAAGTTCAAAAGAACCTGTTAACGTCACTACTGTAATTATCGCTGCGACACGAAATTACATTGGCTTAATTGAGATTCAAAATTTCAAGTGTCAGAAACGAAAAAAAGGGTTTAGAAAATTTAAAATCCCTTAATGTGAATTTAGACTTGGACTTTTCCCTCAAATGATTAAAACATTGTACAATTAAGGGGTACAAAGTCAATGTTAACTTAAATTTTAATCGCTCAAAAAATTTCAGATCAGAGAAAAAATTGTGTGCACCAAATTTTTCCATACGGCTAGAAGAATCGAAATAAGCCAGTATTCAGTTATTACACTGATCAACAAAGGTTCGAGTATTTCATAAGGTAGTAAACGTTCCATATTTGCTTGGTGTGTCGACTAGAAGAAAGTACATAAAAGATAATTTTCATTAAGATGAAGAAATTAATAAAAATAAAGGGGGCCATTTCAAATTTGAACTTCCAATTCTTTGGCTTTTAAAGGTAGAATAACATTCATTTTTATTTTCAGGTTTATGTTGGACATTTGCAAAATTGAACACTATACGCTTGAACAAAATTGGGAAGTATTTAAAACTTACTTCCAAAGTATTGAGTCTATAACGCAAACTGTAAGAAATTTACGTGGAAAATTTTTGATAAGAGATAGGCCTTCAGTTCAGTTTGTGCCTCAATTTGTGAAGCGATTTCATAAAAATGGGTTGTTGTTGGACAAGCTAACCCTAATTTTGCAGCAAGACCTCGTTATGAAGGCTTACAAATTTTGATTTGAAGATGCGTTTTCGCTTCGCCCAATAAGCGTAAGATTGTTTGGCAGGAGACGAGGAATTTTAAGGAAAAATCGTGTATTCTGAAGAAGCTCATTTTATCTCGGTGGCTATGTCAATTAGCAAAATTGCCGCATATGAGATTCAGAGAACCCACATGTGACTATTGAGAAGCTAATGCATCCACAACGAGTCACTGTTTGGTGTGGATTTTGTGCTGGCGGCGTCATTGGGCCATTTTTCTTCGAAAATGAGCAAGGAGCCGCCGTTACCGCTTAAGGAATATTATTATATTTATGTTTAAGGAATCAAGAGAATGACCTGGACGGCATTTGGTTTCAACAAGACGGGGTCTCATGCCACACAGCCTTCGATATTTTACGCAACGTTTTTGAAAATCGAATAATTAGCCGAAATTGTAATGTCAATTGGCCGCCTCGAAGCTGTGATTTAAGCCCTTTGGATTATTTTATGTGGGAAGTCATTAAAGATAAATGTTACGCAAAGCATTCAGAGACAATTGAAGTGTTGAAACATGAAACCGAAGTTGCCATTGAAGAGATTCACCCGATACAATCAAAATTGGATTGGATCGGAGGTACTGCCGAGTTAGTTGTGGTAGTCATATGAATGATATTGTGTTCCATTATTAAATGATCACGATTTTTATGGCCCACCTTGTACAATAACTACTGGTAACAACACCAGTTGGTAATCCAAAAATATGTTGCTACGATGGTTGCTTTGTATAGTTCTGGCCTAGGCATTTTTTTAGCATAAACGTACTCAGAACGTTTTGACGTACGACCATCATTTGTGTTGTTTACAGTGAAAACAAATGCGATCATTTTTCACAACTTTCGATGTGGATTATCACGACAAGAGTGCATCGATAAACTTAAAACTTTGTATGGCGATGAAGCACCATCCTATAGCACTGTGAAAAACTGGTTTAATGAATTCAATCGTGTCGTCCAAGACGGCCTGTGCCAGCGAACATTGATGCCGTGCGTGAACTGATAATGCAAGATCGTCATGTGACATGCCGCGAGATAAAGGCATCCTTGGGAATTTTTTCCACCAGCATACATTCCATATTGCATGAACAGCTGTCCATAAATAAGGTTTGTTCTTGTTGGATTCCGCACAATAAAGGCTCGTGTCGATTGGTGCAAAGAAATTTTGAAAAATACGATCGCGGTGCTTTAAAAGTCTTTTATAAGATCGTCACAGGTGACGAATCATGGATCTAGGCGTATGAGCCCGAAACAAAACAGCAATCGACTGTGTGGGTCGAGCAAATGGTCGCCTGTTTCTTCTTCAAAACTGGTCATGTGGCTACTGTTCCGCTTGAGCAACGTAGGACAGTCAATTCTGAGTGGTACACCACAATTTGTTTGCCTGAAGTGTTCGGAGAAATTCGAAAAACAAACAAGAGAAGACGAATCATTGTGCACCATAACAATGGGAGCTCACACACATCAGCTCAAACCAGCGCCTTTTTGACCGTCCAAAACGTCGAATTGATGGGTCTCTGCCGTACAGCCCTGACTTGGCACCCAATGACTTCTATTTATTCCCGCACATCAAGAAAAAAATGTGTGGTCAGCGATTTTCGTCGCCAGAAGATGCTAATGTAGAAGGCCTATGTAGAGAAGGAAGAAATGTCATATATGGACATGACTACGGAGTGAAGTTCTTGTTTTGCAGTGTTCTTGTTCCGTTAAAACCTCACGAATCATTCTTAGGTGTTTTTTTAACCATGCGGATAAGGTAGCAACATATACAATCGCAACCGAGGCAATAAATTGTTTTTCTGAGAAGAAATTCGACCAACGGAACAAAACTGTTTAAATGTTTATATGGTTTCTACTAAATTCTTGTACTAATTGTCACAAACGAGTTTATAAATTTTCAGTAGCTTCGGGAATTACCTCGATGTAGGAAATATGAAATTACTTAGTTTAGGGGAAACTTAGAACTTTTTTTTAACAGATTTTCTCGCGATCCGGCTTGTAGACTAGTAAAATGTAGGTACTTTAAGGATTCTATGTTTAGTTTACTCGGGGATCGCGGCTTTACACGTCATTTTGGATGAATAAGGGATGGGGATAAATTTACCGAGTTCTTCGGAATTTACTTACGAGATAGCGTTTCTGCCATAAATGTGTTTCAAAAGCAAATTACGTATAATTCATTATAATAAATATTTTACGTCACATGGGGGTAGATAGGTGAGTATGTATGTAGTACTAAGTAGATGTGTGTGTGTATGTTGAAATTAAAACAACATTTAAAATTGTAAAAATGTATTCAAACAGACATTCTAGTATAAGGTTTTCCAAAAGAGCAACAAACAAAACTCTATAGAAAGTAATCACACACTACATTCAGTAAAACAAGACAAAATGAGGTGTGTATGTATAAAAGTGAAAAAATTAAAATTGAATTGAAATCGAATTGAATATTGGTGGCTTTGAACGAAAAGTAACACATCTAACAGCTATGAATGAAGGCATATTATATATGGAATATATTGTTTATAAAATCTGGTAGGAAGATATATTCAACTAATTACTATAACGTTTGTAGAGGTTATTAATGATTCAATACTATTTTGGAATTCAAAACACAAGATATACATACAATAACAGAACAGAATTGAGCAAACAACAAAGTATGTGTATGTATAAGTATATGGACCACCAGAAAGTGGCGATAAATCGCTTAAGAAGGACGACGACGACGATGACAGTTGGTGAATTTTGAAGATGCTGGGTGAGGTGTTAATTACTTCGATAGTGGTGAGTGAGTGGTGGGCCATGAAGTGATTTAAGATGAGTTGGATTTAAAGGGTTTTTGTATAATGATTTCGATTTTATTTCTTCAATGGGGGAGATTTTTATGCTTCAAATGAGTCTATGATGATTTTTTGATTAAAAAAGAATATAATTTAATATTTAATTTTTAAGAGTTGGAAAAACGTAAATTGTGTTTAAAACAAATTTTATAGATTGAGTAAAATTAGGTTAAATACGAGTAAAAAATAGTTGTGTTTTATAAAGCATGTGGCGATTTTGAATGGTTTTTAGGTTTTGAACGACTTAAAAACAAATTCAACAAAACATAAAATTTTTAAAATAATAATACTAATAGAAAATGCTTTGCGGGTAATTTACCTACGGAAAAGTATAGTTTTATTACGTCCTTGAATTAAAAAACACTGACATAAATGTTAAAAGTTTATGATTTGTGTGAAAGATAGATTTCTTAAACATAAATAATAATAATCTTCTGGATTATTATTTTAATGACATGTTGAAAGTTGGCGAAAAACGGCTAATTATTTCCGATACAAAAGGTAATGTATTTATAAATATATACATAACGATTTGTTGGGGTCATTTAAGGGAAAATTTCCTTAATGTTTTGGTATTACCTACTGAAAAAATTGTGTAAGGAAAACTTTATTTATAGCTGGCAAAAAAAACAACGCTAATTGAATTTTTACAAATACATGGGCTTTGTTTTCCGATGAGACGTTCTATAGAACAAAATTGACTGCAAGATTGAATTACTTTAAATAAGCGCTGGAGAAAAACGGCTGATCAATTCGTTTAAGAAGGATTTCATTACAAAATTAAGTTATTCTTGCGAAACTCTTCGTGTACTGCGGCATTTCGGGCAAAAAACAACGGTTCATTCCCCTGAGGGACCCCAAATTAAAAAACAATAACATTTATTACACAAAAAGGGTGATATTGTGGTAATTGTTTTGCTCATACTACTACACTTTTCGGTTCTATTTACCAAAGAAAACTCGTGAACAGCAAAGTTTGCCGGCAAAAAACAAAACCAGTTGGGTTTTTAAAAATCAGCGGTTAAACATTTACAAGGGCTTTGTTGTCCCATGGGATTCCAAGTCAAAAACCAAAAATCTAACATTTGTTATACAAAAAAATCAATTGTAGTGTTTTTTAGATTCAAACTACTTTTTGGCTCTCTTTACCGAATGCGCTGCAAACTTTGTTTGCTAAAAACAGGCGGCACGGCAGACAAAAACAAAAACAGAGCCAGCTGAATTTTTAAAAATTCGCATTGCGTCGGCTTCAATCTCGAAGAAAACGTCAAGAGAAAAACATAAATTGTATCTCTAGCATACAGAATTGAGCCTTGGGCGGTGTTTTTTTTAGATCTTCCTACTTTTTGTTATTGTTTTCTTATACAAGAATTGGACACATCAGGAGAAAACAGCACGTAACTGGCTAATGACCTTTTATTCAGAAAGAATGAATTTAGACTTTAGATATGGCCAGAGAAAAAACCTCTAAGACCGATCATTCTTAAAAATACTAAAGACCTCATTATTTACTAGACAGAAGTATAGTTGATTTATAAAACTGTTATATATCAATAAAACGATTTTAGAGCCGAATTCTAAGCTATTGCCCTATTGTCAATGAAATAATCACGGAAATAATCTAGCAACTGTTGAAAATTTATATTAAATTGAGTTATTGTAAAAAATACTAATAAATGAAGACCACCAGTAATATAGTTTTCGTAGCACTGCAGCTCCTTTGATTTTGCACAAACTATTTTCCCTTATTGTTCGAACACTCGCTGTATATTTAACACGGAGGAGTAAGGGCAAACAACTGAAGTAACTAAAATAAAGAGTTTCTTTTTCAGACGTGTAGTTTTAAAGAAATATAACGCATATAATTTAATGTTATGGCAAAGAATTTAGCTTTACTATACAGATAAGGGGTTTCCATTATGTTTTATGTGGCCGCCGCTGCTGCCTCGAATTAATTCCAGCCGAAAGGCCCAATTTTCGACCTCTTTTTGCAGCATTTGGAGGACGTTTGTCAGCAATAAGTGCGTAGACAAGCGACTTTACATAATCAAAAATAGTCCAGGGATGTTAAATCGCACGATCTTGAGGTCACGCCGCAGGACCACGACGTGAGATAATGCGCTCACCAAAAGTTTCCTTCAAAAATTGATGTTTCGTTGGCTGTATGGCATGTAGCGCCGTCGTACACACCAACATCCTCCAATTCACGCACGAAAAAGTCATTTAACATGGCTCTATAGTGTTCCCCATTGACTGTTACATTATGACAGGGTTCATTTTTAAAAAAATATATGGATCAATGATTTCCTTTGCCCTTGGTCTCGTCTTGGGTCCATTCACCACGATTTGCAAACGTTGTTCCGGAGTAAGTCTAGTCATTATGAAATGGCAAAACAAACTGAGCATAAATCACGTGACAGCTGTCAAAAAGACCAACTCCGAAAAAAGTGCGGCCAGTTGAAAACCACACGTCTAATAAAACACCCTTTATATATATCAGAATTTGCCAACAATCTATTTATTATTTGATTAACGTTTCTCCTAGCACCCGTTTTCTTTTTTTTCTCAGAACTATACAAATAAAAAATTACGCAGAGTTGTATTACATTTATTGTTGGTCAAATGACTTTACCTTATAATTTCGTACCAGATAGCCTTGAAGAGTAAGGGGGAAAATCCAAAATTGTCTAAAAAATCATGTTTGCATTTGAAACCATAAATGCAATGATTGCTATCATTTGACAGATGCTGCAGTATTCAGGAGAATATGTTCTTCAATAATTATATATATTTAAGAGATAATATGGATAATATGTCTGCCATTAATCAATTCTACAGAAGGGTAAATGTCACTTGACATGGGTAAACGTATTGCATTTAGAAAAACTAGATAGCCTAATAATTGTATTCCGCCTGGTACATTTTATACATACAAGTAACCTAAGCCGACTTTCGTAATATTCTTATGATATGTAAATTAACCAACAGAGCATTTTTCTTATTAAGACAAAATAATTTTAAAGGATTCAAAAGAAAATCAAAAATAATTGCAATGAATTCTCTTCGAATGAATGAATGTTGGAGAGTGATATTAGAAAAAAGTTGATGATATTTTTTTTAATGAATATTTTAGATATCGAATTGAATTTTAAACAAACAACGACAAATGGAAAGAAAATCCTTAAATTTTACTTACCAACATCATCCGATTTATAATTTTGTATAATTTCGGCCAATTCCAAATTACCGGCTATAACAGCAACCTAAAGTTTGGTATAAGAAATTCAAGAAAACACATTTTAGAAAGAAATTTCAATATTTAAATAAACAAACAAACCTAAAAAATAGCAAATTTACTTAGTACATACTATAATTTTTCTTTAAGGGTAAAAACAAACTATAATCCAAGTAAAAGTCAATCCGCATTTAAAGTTACGAAAGTATTTTTGTACAACAGTTGAAAACAGAAAAAAAAACTACAGAGAAACCCGAAAAAACTAAACCAATATTTTTTTTTAAATTTATTAAAACTAAAACTTAAAATAACCGTTACTAAAGGAATACTAAATAGAAGAATAGTTTTATTTTAAACAAATATTTGTTTGTTGTTGTTTTTTGTAAAGTAAATACCTGATAAGGAGTTTGATTGGCATAATTTAGCGCACCACGTTGGGCACCACGAAACAGAAGCATTCTAGCACAAGCCTCCTGATTGTTAACAGCGCATACATGCAATGGTGTATTACCGGAAGCATTACGGCCATCCATGTCAGCACCGTAAAACAATAAATGTTCCAAATGCTGGACAAGACCGTGTCGACAGGCCTAGTAGCGGTAGTAGTAGCAGTAGGTTGTTATAGAGAGTTTTCGGTGTGTTAAGGTAGTAGAGTAATAGGTTGGTTGTTTTTTGATTTGGTTTTGGTAGCAATAGTTGGTAGTGAAAGTGTTTGATTGATTTGATTCACAATAAACAAAAACCCCATACAATAAGTTCCGAAAATATAGTAAAATAAAAAAATAAATAATTTAGGTTAGCATTTTTGTTTTATTTCGGTTTTTTGTTGGTTGGTTTGTTATGGTAAGGATGATAGGAGAGAGTTGGAAGAGAAACCGAGTGAATACTTCAAAAAGGAGTTTAACGTTTCATATGGAAAAGGGAAGGAGATATATAATTATTTTTATTGGTATAGCAAGATTACACAAACTTTTGAACCATTTTATACTGATACAGATGGCAAATTTTTAAATTAATAATTTGCAGAAGTTTGAAAACTCCAAAATAATTGAAACTTCAACTTACAAACGCATTGAATCTTTTTTTTTCTTGTGCTTAACTTATTTCAGTTTCCGGTAGCCGTAAACCTTTTGAAATAAATGTTTAAATCAGCGATGCAAAGCATTTCAGAATTTGAGTTGGCTCGGGTCACAGTGTTCCCCTGCGATCTAGCGTGAACTTAGAACTAGAGTAAACATTATTGGAAATGTCACGTTTATACAGACCAACTGCACGCGTTATTTAGTGCGGCAGGTATATCATGTCTTCGTCAGATCTTTCGCCAATTCTAAAAATTCTCCTCATTTTAAATTTAAATTAAGTGTAATTCTCAATGTCCCTGAAAATTCGACATGTCTCCGCCAGATCTTATGTCAATTCTAAAAATTCTTTTCATTTTAAATCTAGATTAAGTGTAATTCTCAATGTCCCTGCATATCGACATGTCTCCGCCAGTTCTTATGTAAATTCGAACGAATTCTCTTCATTTCAAATCTAGATTTAACGTAATGTCCCTGTAAAATCTCTTGCCAACTCGTGTGCTCGAAATTAAGAGCATTTTTGCAAGATCTCTTTTGATATCAGACCTACTGAGGAAATCATTTTCAAAAGTTTTGCAAGATCTTAAAACCCGAACGTTCAAAAACCCACACGTTAACGTCGAGAAGCCTATGTATCCTGAGAGAGTGTCAGTTTGGTGAAGATTATGGAGCGATGGCTAGATTAAGTGTAATTCTCAATGTCCCTGCAAATTCGGCATGTCTCCGCCAGACCTTATTTCAATTCGAACGAATTCTCTTCATTTCAAATCTAGATTAAGCGTAAATCTCAATGTCCCTGTAAATTCGGCATATTTCCGCCAGATCTTATGTCAATTCAAACGAATTCTCGTCATTTCAAATCCAGATTATGCGTAATTCTCAATGTCCCTGCTAAGTCTCTCGTCAACTCGTGTGCTCATAATTTAAGCATTTTGCGCAAGATCTCTATTGAAATCAGACCTACTGAGGAACTCATTTCCAATAGTTTTTCAAGATCGTAAGTCAGCTGAAAATTCAGCAAAAAAAATAAAAATCCGCACGCTAACGTCGAGATGCCTGAGCATCCTGAGAGTGTCCGTTTGGTGCAGATTATGGAGTGATGGCATATTGGCCTGTTTTTTTCTTTTGATCTCTTTAACATTTTTTTTGTGGACGGAGATTAAAGCATGGACATGGGCGGACTTTAGTTTCAGCAGAAAGTCCACGCTTTAATCGATCTTCTGCCCATCAAGTTCGATAATCGTTTTAATAGTCGTCATGGAAATGTCAATCGGGCAACTTGGAGTTGCGATTTGACGCCGTTAGGCTTCATTGTGGGGTGCCATTAAAGACCGATGTTATGCGAACATCGATTCAGGCCCTTAGGGGAAATTATGGAGCAAACCATATGTCAGATAGACCCAGAGACCGTAAAGAAGTTCTTGGAAAATTGAGTTGGAAGCTATTGAGCTACTGCTAAGCGAGCCGAGTTGGCCTTTATTATTTTGAAATCTTTTTATTATATTTTGGAGTTTTTAACAGGGAACTTCGACAGAGACTCCATTGAGCTTTAAGAAAAGCAGATTAGCTGATTTCTAAGACCTTAAACCGTTTCCACGAAGCTCAGTTGACAGTAAGTATTAGCTAATTAACAGGATGCGCCACTGGGAAGCGAGCTGAGTCGGTCTTTATTCTTTGGAATTTTATTAGATTGGAATTTTTAAAAGTTAACTTTGATAGGGTTTTTTTTGAGCTTTAAAAAAAGCAGACAGTAAGTATTAGCTAATCAACAGTATAAGATACCAGTTTGTTTTAAGTTTGATTTCTTTAACAATTGGTTATTTCTAACGGAGACTTAAAAAGACTGTAAGTAATTTACTATAGCCTTATATTATATATAGAGTTTACACTTCAAACTTTTAAAAACTGAGCCCATTTTCATATCAGCGATATTAGATATCAGTATTAAAAGCGTGGACCTTAAACAAAAGTTTAATAAATAATCTGTAGCTCTGAATTTGTCTTTAAGTAAATTTCGAGTTCAACAAGTTCTCAAAATCTACAGGGGTTAGCTATAAACTATTAACATTAGAAAAGTGATTCCTTTAATGCTTTTTATCCCAGCGGTCAGAAAAATCCTAACGTAACTTTCCAGCATAAAGATGAGGCAACTAATTTTATGTTCACTTCACGATATTCTAAATATATGGACTTTTCTAGACATATAAAGAGAATGTTTAGCTTGTACGCCAAATAAAGATACTACAAGGACACTAAAAAGAAAAATTCGAATTCAAATATGTGAGTTAAAGTTCCGAATATAAAGTTTTTTTTAACTCGATATCAGTATAAAATGGATTAAGAAAAAAACATTAAAAATATCCAAAAGCCAGCACCATTACAAAGGAGAGACCAAGATAATTGTAAACTTTACTTAATAACACTATAATGACTTTCTTTAAATATCAAATAATATTTTTTTAGCACAAAACTACTTTAGGATGTATTTAAGAAATTCATTTATCAGGTTTTATTCTATTCGGTTAAATGAGAAATCCAAGCGCTTCATTTCTTTTTTTATTTATTGCTTAAACTCTGCTCCTTTTGAAAATCCATGAAAAGAAAGTGGTAATGTGTGAACGCCTTTGGCGATACTTACCTGATGGACCTCATTCCAACCTTGATTATCCTGGGTGCCCAGTGTGGCATGATCATGCAAAAGACTTTCGGTAATTTTCGATTCACATTTACGTGTTATGGAAATGTATAGGGGTGTAATGCCACGACCATCCTTATAGTTAGGCGAAGCACCGAGTTCCAATAGAGTGCTGAAAATGCAATAGAGTTTAGGTAAAATAATTTCTAAGCTGTGAAGAAGAAAATAAAACTTACGTTACAGCTTCTAAGGAATCCTTTTCAACGGCTCGATGCAAGGCCGTCGTACCATCTTTGGTACGATAATCCAAGAGAGCTCCACCATTGACCAGAGCTATCAGCAATTTATTTGGTTTTTTAGCACCGGTGGCCACTGTCAGTGGCGTCTCGCCACTTTCGGGACAATGAAAGTTCGGGTCCAGCCCTTTGGCACACATTTTGGCGATCTTTTCCACGTGGCCACCGTTGATGCATTCTAAAAAACGTCGTAAATTGGCACGGGTATGCAAAGCTTTCAGTTGGCGCTCATCGAGATTTAACATTTTGTAAACGCGGCGTTTGTATTTGAGCTGAAAGGGAAAAGGGGTTGTTAAAGTTATGAATTTTATTACGAAAAAACCCTCTATCCGAGCTTTAAGAAAAAACAAGAATATATAACAATATTAAAAATGCGCTGTTGGGGACCAAATAAGGGTTACCAGGTCTCCGCGGTCTAATCTAGACTAAAAAAGAACCAAGCATTTGATGAAAAACTACAAAAGTCAAGTTAGAGTGCTCGTTTGAGTCCAATTGGGACGCTGAATGTTAGGTCAATGAGCTTAAAGTGTCAGGATTTCGTGGATTTCGAGATGGATCTGGGAACTTGTTGTGCCTTCAGAAAAGACGGCGTGGATAAGTATCTCTATTAGGACTCTCCAAGAGTTTTATTCATGAAAAATATTATATCTTCGGACCATATGAAACCGAAAACAAAAGTTCGCGAACACGAAGTCGTGTTTTATTTAACAAGCGGAAATGTCATTTTGATCTTAACCAAGGCGTTCTCTTTAAACCGATATCAAAAATCCTAATGGTTTTCTTTATAACTAAAAAGGATAACGCCTGTATTCAAGCATCATAGATTGATTGTTTCAAAATTTTAAAAAATTATGGATTAAAGGTATTTAATAAAAATGCTGAGAGGATTCGGTTAAGCCCACATACATCTGTTGAAGGCATGTCGATCGGGAAATCCCGGAAGTGATTTTTTTCAAATAAACCCTAGCAAGTCACGTTATTTTAATATTGTGAATTTATGCAGTTAAAAATTGTATGTTATACATCGCCTAGTTTTTATTTTTTGAGTTTACACCCTGTTAAAAATAAACAATGAAACGAAATGCGGCTTCTTCAATAATAAACATCCAACAAGCTTAAATAAACCATCTAAGTTTAAGTGAGAAGCCAAGGCGGACACAACAGAGGGGCAAAGAAAAGCTATAATTTAACATTGCATTATATAGAATACTAATGCAATATGGATTTCGCGGCTCAATAACCCTAAATTAGTAAAATAGCGTCTTTTTAGCTTCTACTTTTGGTAGATGCAGCAAGTCATCCGCATAAAACGTGTCAATTTTTAAGAAAAATGATTTTTAAACTAATAGTGAAAAAACGAAAGGTATCTTCTTTACCCAAGAATATTGACGTGGCTCAGTTGAGGATCCGGAAAGAATAGAGAATGTCTCAATAAAAAAAAAAACTACAGGACGATACAGAAAAGTTTAAGTGTCCCCTAAAGTCAGTTAAAACTGCAATTGATTTTAAGTCCTATTAATACGTGTGTTTTTATGAACGAAACTGCATGTTCTCGTACTGAAAAACGTCAGTCGGACAGTCTGTTAATATGGGAAGAATTGTTTCAGTGAGTCGCTTGTGTCCCCACTCTTCGACAATAATACATCGCATATGCAAAATCTATGCAATGTTTCGTTTATATAGATCGTTAAACAAGTAGGGACCTTGTCGACAGCACACATAATGGTATTGACAAGCCGCCAACACCAACGGCGAAACGTGCGTATACCAGACGGTGATGTGTTTGTTTTAAATTCTGCGGCTTACTATTCCTTCCCCCTATGACAAACAACAAACCTGATTTTATTAGCTTGTGAAGTAAAGTAAAGTAAAAAATAGATTTTAAATCATTTCTTTGATTTAGAAAGTGTTAGAGGTACCTCGGTTTTTTTCAATTTATAACATCTTTAATTACTTTTTATTTATATACATATTTACATTGTTTGAGATTTTATTTCAGATATTACAACAAATAAGATCTTTATTTAGATATGACGTTTTCTATAGGAGTTGATGATTTGCAAGGGAAAATAGGGAAAATCTCATTTTGCAAAGATACCTTCTTGCTAGCTTCACGCATCTTTTTGTTACTAGATCTATTCACAAGCTTTGATTGCGAGAGATGCTTTTTCTTCGGCAGTATATATTGGCAATAAAATACGACCAAGACTGTCTGACGAAACTTAAGATGCTCTAACTTTTAGTTAGAGCATCTTATGTTTTCTAAAGCAATGATTTATAAAATAAAATTTATACGCTATTTTTTTTTGTTATTTTTTAAGCAAATGAAATTATTTGGATTTCTTTTTTTTTCATTGTTGGATTCTTCATAAATGTAAACAATAAAATGTTTCACTATACTCGTACATAGAATCGATTTAATGCTTTTAATATGAAACAAAAGAAATAATTCCGAAGTTGAGAAAATACCAATGTATCAAAAAATCCAGAAAAATACAGGGGTACCAAAATATTTTGGAATCCCGCAAAATCATCGGATGCCTGGATCTCAATTTTTTAAATCCCGAATACCGGGAATTGTATGTCAGTCCCGATCGATGTTTAACTTTAAATAAATCTGCTATATGCGAGCAATAAAATGAGGTTAGATAGGAATACATTAAGAAAAGTAACTCTCGGGATAGTTTGAGTTCATTGAGTTTATTCGGGCTGTAAAGAAAGAGATGCTTACCGAAGGACTGTTACAGAGTAATTGTGATTTAGTTAAACAAATAGTTTTACATTTGAATCTATCTAACTATATAATTCACCATTTATAGTTTTTAGGAGTTTATTCGATACACGGTAAAAATTTAAATTTACAATTTAGTGTACAAAGTTTATATTTAAAGATGACTACTATTAGTTTTTTCTTTTTGTTTATATTTATTCGGTTTTTTATCATTATTCTGAGTTTTTATTCTGGTTCGAGACCCTTTTTGTTGTTTCTTTTTCAGAATACATATCACCAAATTTTTACGTTGATTATGAAAAAGAAACAACAAAAAGGTCTCGAACCAGAATAAAAACTGTTCAAGTCGTGACTATTGCTAATAAAAAAAACTTTTAAAGTTTATACGGGTCACAATGTCTCTAATCTTGCGAATCTCGACAAAAACACGGAGCGAAAGTAAACATTTTTCTTTGATATGTCAAGATCCATATTTGCGGCACATTTTTCTATTAAAACTGGCACAATACTGGAAGAATGCAGAACTGATTAGTTCCAGCAAACAATTTTTTATCTGTATAACTTGAGAAATATGCACGAAGAACATAGTATTATGGAAATGAGAATGAGAAGATTCTCTGTTTTCAGTCAAAATTTCGTTCAGTGATAAGGCCCATTTCTGGCTCAAAGGCAACGTCAACAAACAAAATTGCCACATTTTGCATGAAGTGAAACCAAAAGAGGTTAAAGAGAAAATCCAGAGAAAACCACGGTTTGGTGCGGTTTATGGTCTGGTGGAATCATATTTTTTCAAAATTATGATGGCCGGAAAGTAACCTTGATTGGTGCTGGCCCGTAATCTTGACGACATATGGTTTCAACAGGACGGTGCCACTTGCCATACAGCTGCTCAAACAACGGATCTATTGAAGGGGCATTTCGAAGAGCAGCTTTTTTCACGTTTTCGCCTGGTGATTTTAATTGAGTTTTTGTATTTGTTTTATTTTGAAAAAATAGCTCTGGATTGATCCCCGATATTATCCCATTACTAGGACATAATGTATATACTGTCAAAATCGGTTAAGCGGAAAAAAGGACTAAGGAAAAAGATAAGTGAAACATTTATCGCTTAAACGAACTGAGTGCTTTTGAAACTGTTTTATGAAAAGAAATATAGAAACTTATGGCAAAATTAATAAAAAAATTTACAAAGCGGAAGTTTTTGCTTTTTCCCTTAGCAAGTTGCCTGTTATCGTGGCCTGTCTTGACCTTGAACATTTTAACATCATTATTGGCACTAACTCGCTTCTTTAAGATACTTTTTGTTTCGTTGTGCTTTGTTTGTAAGAATATCCTTATTTTTTTGAAATTCTTGTGATTGATGGACTACAAATAAATTGATTGCAATATTAATTTCTAGGAATCAAAGATTTTACTTTTTGTAAAATGTCAATTTTGTTTAGAATGGTGAGAGCGGCATGTTTGTTTCCAAATCTCTGAACTAAAAAATCGAAAATTATGAAATATTTCAATGAATTGATTTAAATTTTGCCTTTTTTTGAAAATTTTTAAATTTAATTTCATGGTACAATTAACAAGGTAGAGTTATCAGTTGTTTTAAAATTTTTTCTCAATGACAAAGACACTTATTAAAGTTTTTAAACTAAATTTCTTTATCAAACATTCACAATACTCATTAGGCATTCACAAAAATTAATGTTTTTGGCATTTTCTTTCAATGACTTCACCAGTACAGCGAACTGCTTATTTGTTGTTGGGCTAGCAACAAGCAAAGAAATTTCGATATTATGTTTTTTCACATTAATTTTTATATATTATTAGAAACATGAGAAGTAGTATTGAAATGGGATGACACAACAGTGTTACATTCATCATTTTTCTCTTGAGAATCATAAGTTTGTATCTGCATTAAAAATGTATTTCACATGAACGAGTTTTCAATAAAGCCGATTTTCGTTTAAGCGGAGTAATCGTGCAGTGCATGGAAAACTATTCAGAACAATCGTTTCTAATATTAATATTCAATTTAACGATTTTTCAATTAAAAGTCGTGCCCTTATCCAAATTCAACCGTAATCATGAATGTTAATAGACGGCAAATTAGATGAGAGATTTTAATCTGGGCCAGCAAACAAATGCCTCAAGCTGCAGCCTATATAATTTGTAAGTGGTCTTAAATCCAATTAATGTATATTTTTAAGGCAATATATTCCCCATGTTTTTTAGGCATTCTATGGGAGTAAAACTAATCCCAACTAATACATTATTAATTGCAACTGAAATAAAGAATAACTCAAAATACTTTTCATTTAAACTAATGATCTTAGAATTTACAATTCTATAACGAAGATTCAAACCACTAACATATAGCAAGACTTGAAACTTACCTCCAAATAGCCCACGGGGCCATTAAATGGATAATCACCCAAACGCCGCTCCTCATCGAGAAACTTGCCCGCTTTGCCATTTGAGGGTGGACAAAAGAGACCATAATTAAAGCTCTCCTTAAGTTCCTGCAACAAGAAGAAAAACAAGTAATGTCAACAAAATTGTGCAGATAAGCAGTAGAGCAGTAAAATACAAAGCGTTTTAATCAAACATTCAAAAAATATTAATTGTTATAATACGAGTAATTCATTAAAAAGTTTTCGAAACGTCGCGAGTACAAAAGACACTGCTATTTCTGGTTCTTTCTCCAACATCACCATTGTTGCGATAACAATTAACTTAAAAGTTTAAGCGTCTTTATACGTTTCGTTGTTTTTAATTCCTATTCTTTGCTATCCTGCGAAGTAAAGTGAACTAAACTTTTGCTGTTTTGTCTTAGAGAAAAACTTTGTTGGGGTTTCTTCGTGTATTCAAGGGGTATTTGTTTAAATTCTTGGACAAAAATACCAGCTCCAACTCCAACAAATGACAATGGAAATGATGAGAACAGTGCTTGAAAAAATACATGTGATCAAGAATATAGAAAGAAAAAAATCCCCATAATCTTCTTGAAAAATACGGGGTACATTTAAGATAAATGAATACAAGACAATGGCACAGTGGTATGAAACAAAGAAAATATAACTCAAATTTAATATGCTAGCCAGAAATTTGTGTTGGACATTTCTAGATGATAATATATTAAGTGCAAAAAAAGTAAAAGTCAGCTAGGAGATTATGAGATATCACAGCTTGACATAACTTGGAGCTTTATGGAAGGCAGGCATAGTTATAGGACGCACTTAGGCGCTATTCTTCATTTGAGCTAGTTCGAGTTTAAAATGTTTCCTGCAAAGCTGATTTCTAATATGAAATGGGTCAATATGGTCGAGCTTCAGTAAAAATGACGCTCTATGTTACATCTCGAGAGGGACCATTGTGTAGCGTTTTATGAAAGCATGGATATAGGGCTATTCTAAAACATTGACCGATATGGTTAAGGATGCTTCCAGGTCCGGTACAATGCACTATGCTAATTTAAAAATGATCGGATGAAACACGTAGCTTCTTCTATGCTTCATTTGAGCTATATCGAGTTTAAAATGTTTCTGCAAAGCGTTTAGATTTCTAAAACGAAAGGTATTTTTTGGGGAGGCTACTACAAATGATGGGTCAATATGGTCAAGCTCCAGTAGGAATGACTAGAAGTCGCTCATTACGCACTTTGTTAAATCTCGCGAGGGATGTCTTGTGTGGGTTTTTTTTTATTAAAACAAGGATACGAGGCTATTCTAAAACATTGGCCGATATGGTCTAATTTTATCAAGGACGCTTTCAGGTCTTGTACAATGCACTGTGCTTCATTTGAATATGATTGGATGAAACATGTAGCTTCCAGGGCTTTAAATATGGATTACGATTGTGCAGCTAAATAAAAATTTGGACCTATGGTCAAGTTTCAACAGATGTAATTGTTGACCACTTACAACGAGCCATGTAAAATTCGAGCACGATGAGCTTTCTGAGCGAACCAAATCAAGGGGACCATTGTGTGGAGGTTATTTGAAAATATGGAACGATAAAATCCTACTTGATCCTTAATGGGATGTTGTAGTAAATACAACATCCCATTAAGGATTGAAAAGTTTTTACATTGAAAAGTTTTAACATGGCTTAGAGATTAATTTCTTACTCTGAAAGTTTTTACGTGGCTTAGTGATTAAATTCTTGCTCTAAAGTCGGCGGCATTTACGAGGTGTAAACTCACTGCTGAAGAATTGTAAGAGGTTTGTAACCGGGGTTAGGCCTGGGTTTACTGGCACGATAGTCGTGCACACTTCCACCACACAACGGCAGCTCAATTACATCCAATTTTATTAAAGTCGCTAGCTCAAAGACGAAGGTCGTCCGAAAACGGCCGTTGTGCCAGAGAAAATTGATGCCGTGCGTGAACTGATAAAGCAAGACATACCGTAAGAAAGAGGCATCCTTGGGCATTTCTTTCACCAGCATACATTCGATATTGCATGAACACCTGGCCGTAAAAAAGGTTTGTTCTCGTTGGATCCCGCACAATTTGACAATCGCTCAAAAAAAAAAAGGCTCGTGTCGATTGGTGAAAAGAAATTTTAAAAATATACGATCGCAGTGCTTTAAATGACTTTTATAAGATCGTCACAGGTGACGAATCATGGATCTATGCGCATGAGCCCGAAACAAAACAGCAATCGACCGTGTGGGTCTTCGAAGACGAGCCAAATCCAACGAAAGTTGTTCGTGGCAGAAGCACTTCAAAGAAATGGTCGCCTGTTTCTTCGGCAAAACTGGTCATGTGGCGAGGACGGTCATTTCTAAGTGATACACCACAACTTGTTTGCCTGAAGTCTTCGGAGAAATTCGAAAAACGAACAAGAGAAGACGAATCTCTGTCCACCATTACAATGCGAGTTCTCACACATCGGCTCAAACCAGCGACTTTTTAACAGGTCAAAACGCCGAGTTAATGGGTCATCCGCCGTACGGCCCTGACTTGGCACCCAACGGCTTCCTTTTATTCCCGCACATCAAGAAAAAAATGCGTGGTCAACGATTTTCGTCGCCATAAGATGCTGTTGAAGCGTTTAAAAAACGATGTTTTCGAGGAGTCTCAATCGGAGTAGAAAAAGTGCTTCGACAATTGGTTTGAGCGCATGCGAAAGAGTATAAATCATGCATGAATATTCGAATTTTCATTATTAGACCAGAAATGAGTATACCAACTAAGTTTCGGCTAAATGGGTTTTTACAACGATGGACAGATATGGTGATTCTCATTCGGTAAACATTGGGTCTATTCAACATCCTTTGAGTTGTTACAAACATAGGCACTAACTCATAATACGATTAGTTTGTACTATAGGGTGGTTTAGGATACAAAATTCTATTTTTACAAACTTTCAATGATGATTTTTTAATGATGTCCAGGGATCAGACGTCTCACTAGTCCATCTGGCATGACGAAGCATTATCTGACTGGAAGACTAACGACTACAGCAGAAGCTGTAAGGATAAGAAGGAATGCATTTGCACATGTTCACTGTACGTGCCCTGCTCTAGCGATCAAACTAAGATCTAGATTAGGTTCTATAGGGATCTAGCTCAACTGACTCATATCGACATAAGACAGCTCACGAGCTTTTACAGGCGATCACAATAGTTCAACGGACGGGACTAGGGCTTTTTCTGCTATGTTAACTCAATGAATTAATTATATAGTCTGTTAGTCTGCTTGTACAGAATGTCATCTTGATTTACATGAGTCCATCCTTTAATATAGAAAAGACACAGACACATTTCACTTAGAACTTTACAATCAGCAACAATGGCGAAATTGGACCTTATCTAGCCATTTTTCTAATTAGCCCCCAGCCAAAGGTCTGTACCGATTTGAGGTCCTCCATGTTTCTGAATAGCCCCCACCCACAGGATCTACCGATTTGATTTCCTTCTCCCAACTCTTCACCAGCAGTTGTCTTTTTGCAGCCTTTGAACACTGTGGTCCCCGCATCAAATAACAACCAAACATCCACAACTTGCCCAGGACATACACACCACAAACACACCCATACACACATGAAATAAAAGGATGTCAACAAATACTTAGAGTGTGCTAAGCAAGACATCTTCAAGATGAAGAAAACGGAAATAGTTAGAAGAAAAACACGCAGACGGAAGAAAGTTTTCTTTTTAATATTCAAAACCAAAGATAGATACAAATGTTGATGCACTGAAGCAGATTTAAGTACTTTTTGCGGCATTCAATCTTTGTGTATTTAGGAGCCAACACAGTTGCTGGTGCTGCTGCACAGGTAAAACTAATATTGCTACAAAAGTTTTTTCTATGTACAGCTCAACCACACGCCGTATTCCTTAGCTACCCCTATCACCTCGCTTGCTCGTTCGCTCCGTCAAAGGTAAAGCGGTTTAAAGAGCTGGAAATATTTTTTAATAGATGCTGGTCCAACCGACTACCACTTGTGTCCAGGTCAATAAATTACAAATTTTTCACTTTGAGCGAATGCTTAGGAAAACAAAGTTTCAAATCGTATCCTTGAGCCTCTTAAAGGAACATAAAGGCTGACAGCAACACACGAAAGGAATCGAAAGCCATAAACATGTCCGCTCAAACAGAAAGTGTGCAATTGATTGATGCCGCGTGGCAGGTAGATTGCAACATTTTCACAGTTTACCAAATGCTGTGGTTATTTGCTTTTCAAAGGCTTTTGGAAGAAGCCATCGAAAGCGTTGAAGTGTGGCTGTAATACTTTTTGCGGCCTGGAGTAAATTTGAATTTTGAGCAATAGTACGATTTTGATTAGAACGTTTTATAGATATTTGAGTGTGACAAAATTGGCCTACTTTAGAAGTGAAAACAGTTTAATGTTCAAGTTACTTAAGGCGCTACGACACACTTAAGCTATTTTACATGATATTTGTGTAAAGCAGTTGGTGGATCAAAGGATCTTGTATTGTTGTCTTTGACAACAACAAGTTATAGTTGCTGGTCCAAGGGCCAAGCTGAGTGATCAAGTAATTTCAATCTGATTAAATTTCGCGACAGGAAATCCTCTTATGGATTTGAAAACTATATCGATGCTTCCGTGCATCGATACTTTTCAAACAATAGTAATATATTTTTTTATTCAATAACTTTCTTTAGAATCGAATACCACGAAATTAGTTTCCATACAAATAAATTCAAAAGAATTGCATTTTTATTCAAAACTTTTGCTAATTTATTGTAGATATTGTTGGACTTTTCAATTGGATTTGTAAAAATATTAATTCACACCATAATCTAGGCAAATGTTCGAGCACCTAATATAATAGCAATTAGACTCCATGTTCATTATAGTGATCGGTCGATCGATTGAGTTAATATCTGATTGTATTGAGCCATGTTCGCCCATTCACAGTACAGGACGTTACTGTGAATCGATCGCAAAGAAATTAGACTCCTCAATATAGCAATCGATTCTATAGATTGAGTCAATTTTTGATTGCATTGAGCGATGTTTGTCCATTAACAATTGTAATCAAAGTACAGGACGTTAATATCAATCGATCTCAACGAAACTTTGCACCATTTTCAAGTTTGGGACAAGAAACATACTGTTTAGGTTAGTCCACTAAGACAGCCCAGCATGATCTAGTCAGCTTCATAGAAGTGTGACTAGCCGTCAAAAAGCACACCTTGGTATTCTTCATAGATATAGAGGCAGCTTTCATTAAGGTAACTCCGGTTACAATAGCTGCGGCGCTATCACATCTGGAAGTAGACATTAGAAGACTTGTGCATAATCTTCTCACGAGACAAATCATGACCAAACATAAAACATTTACTAGTGGACGAACGCCTCTAGGTGGTGTTCGATCTCCTCTACTCTGTAATTTCGCCTTGAACAAAATCCTGTTCTTTTTCAGAGGATCTTGGAGTTAAAGTTATTGCCGTTTTATGCAGATGACGTGGATATAGCAGTCAGAGAATAATTTTCGAAAACACAGCGAAATCCTTTAAAAAGCGCTTCTCACTTTGGCAATGTGGGCAGCCAAAACGATCTCGGGGTAAATCCAACCAAGACCAAACTAGTGACGCTTACCAAAAGATACAAGATCCCAAATGGGTAGTACTGAAATTCACTTCACTGACAGTCTAAAATACTTCCGAATTATAACGAAAAGTAAGTTGAATTTTAAGCTCAGAATCGTACACAGAGCGAAAAAGGGCACAGTGAAATTATATGCTTATAAGAGAACAGTAGGGCCTCAAGGCTTGCATTGTGCACTGGATCTACACTGGTGCTGCACGACCGATAATGCTTATAAGGGTTACGTATCGTCTGGTAGAATGTTCTTACAAAGTCATGTTCTTATACCACGGGTGCGTTGCGTACCACGCCCACTGAAGCACTTAATCGACTTCAACACTGACGGCTCTAAGCTACACTCAATTAGGTTTCGTTGTCTTTTCAACGGACCAAGCGGAGACCTTAGCCATTAAGTAGCGGAATGGCTAAGAAATAATGTTATCGCCACAGTGGGGTTGTTGTTGTAGTGGCCCATAGTACCTGCCCTTGGTCGAAGAATTCCTCCTACGGGTCGATCCAGTGCAACAGCCGGTTCTATGGACTGGGTTGATCCGAAGAACAATTTATCGGCCAAGGGCTGCAACCCCGGCACACAGTTGACGCTACAACAACAAATTACATCTCTGGAATCCGTCTTCCTGAACTCAACAACATCCCTGACTGCCGCAAATCTTCTAATGAGATGGTTCAATAGTTCAACATTCACCTTATTAGGGTACCAGGCCACGGGGACATACTAGGGAACTTAAGAGCAGACGAGTTAGGAAAACTTGTTACTACCTTACGGACTCTAGTCTCTAGTCACCTGAAAACTCATTTTGCAGGAGAGAGCCTATAGGGAAGCTTATCAGAGGATGCGTTCAATCTAGACAAATGTGGCCCAACTGAATATAAAACGCTCACGCACACTGAAGGCGTTATACGGACCTGACGTCTCAGACATGCTGTGAAACTGATAGTCGCGACTAACATCTAATGCAGAAGGAGTCCGTTCAACTCATTTTGCAAGTTTCCGTGTTAACTCAATGGATTATATAGTCTAAGTTAGTCTGCTTGTACAGGCTGTCACTTCTACCTTAACTTAACTTCAAGTTTGGGCCAAAAAGAGCCTTATTAAGATTAGTTTACAGTAGTCCATTTTTTGGCATAAAAAATCCGATTTCTCATAACCAACTGTGGTGAAATGGGACCTTCTGCTCCAGAAAGGATAATTTGTACCCAATCGTACTTTAATTTAACATAATTCGTTATGAGCGTCCATAATTGACTCTGGAAATTGATCTGTAATCATTCCTGGCAATATTACACAATACCATATGCCATACCATATCGGCCCATATAAGAGTCTTACCCGATTTAAGGTCCTGCCACTACACAAGCCACATTTCTCAATTCAAGTTTTCATATTGCCCATAGATTTGAGGAGCTTCGTGAGGCAACATTTTGCATCTGATCTCGCTTATGTTTAGCCTAGTGCCTTGCGAGACATCTAAACCTAATCCTTGTGAACCCCATCGGGTTCACTTTACAAGCCACATTTCAATTCCGACCTTTGTCAAATAAATCATACAGCGTTGTATGTTGTCTTACCTAACCAAGGTAAAATTGGACATATCTTTCCTTGTTGATATACTGCCCCCTGCAAAAAAGACTAGTAAAATATAAGGCCCTGTGGTTGTACAAAACAAATTTTAAATCCATTTCTATTGACTTGCGTCCAGCCTTTCTACAACTTTCTTTTCCCAAGTCGTATCAATCTGAAATCTGCTTGAATTTTAAATAAACAGGAAGTGAGTTCGATGGATTCAAAGGATCGATTTTCTGGCTGACTTGCTCAAAAAAGTAGCTCACCTGACACTCTAAATTATGAAGGCCCACTGACATTAGGCATAATTCTTACATCATGTTTACTTATAATTGAATTTGATGGTTGCTTTTCTTGATTTTTCTCAACTTCAAAGATGATGAAATTTCATGTGTCCCATGTAAAAGAAAAATTGTATGCGTATGTTCAGTGTGGGCGAAAATATAATTGATGTGTTTACATTGATGGAGTGTGTTAAGTGTATTCTCAGTAATGTACATTGGTCGTTTTTTTAAGCTCCCAAATATTTTTGAAGAATATGCCTAAATTGGGATGTTTTTCATGTCCATGTTTAAAATTCAATCCACACCAGTGTTGTCAGGTTAGGGGGTTTCCCCCTAGATCTAGGGGTTTTTTTTGGGTCTAGGGGGTTTCTGGGGGAAGAATTTGTTAGCTAGTTTTGGGGGGGGGGGAGGGGTGCATGTCTGGCCACTTTGGAAAAATTGTCAGTTTTCTCCTGAAAACGCTAAGAATCCAAATAAGCCTGATATAACCGATGTGGTGGTTCATTTCCGACATATCTGTGAGGATATCGATGTAACTGTGGATGAATAGAATAATTTGCATTACGTTAAGTGGGACAATATATCGTTCCCGGAAAATTTCTGGAATGAAGTAAGAATAAAAAAAGATGCAGGCGATAAAACCAAAATTCCCAAGAATCAGAAAATTGGCACTAATATTATTGGCGCTTCCATTTTCAAATGTCTCGGTGGAACGGGCTTTCTGAATTTTCAATGTTGTAAAGAAAAAGTTGAGGAATAAAATAAACATTTCTACAGTTGAGGCTATATTGAGGGTGAGATATTCCTTAAATAAGGGTTGTCATAAATTTATTCCATCTGCTAAAATGATCAACTTATTTTTTGCTAAAAACTTATACAGTGCCAACGAAGCTGATGTAGAGAGCTTAGGGGCCTTTGATGAAGAGTAAATATCAAATGTAAATCATATACTTATACATACTTTTACAATGTATGAGTTATGTATGACGTACAATAAAAATTAATTATTAATTTATTTGTAGTCTCTCCTATTTTAGGGGGTTTTTGTCGAAAATTTAGGAAAACTGATCCACACTAGGATATTGCGATTCATTTTATCTGTAACTAAACTCGTCTCCTATCAAGTACCATCTGTTTGTAGACTACTGTCAAATTTTGAGAGAGTTTCTTCATTTAGTTTGTGTTTAACAGCTGTTTAAAACATACAACCTCTTGGATTTTGTTTAAAATGATAGTCATCTCTGAATTTTTAAATATCCCAGAAATATACTTAAGGTCGGGTCAGCTCACACTACTGCTTGCCATTATATGACAAGTTAAACCCTCTTTTTCGAGGACTGTTAATTGAAACAAGTGAACAAAATGATAGGAAATACAATTTATTTTGAGTTTTTCGAATTTGCAAACTTTACCAAAAATTAGGCTTTAATTTTGCGTCCACTAAGGAATATGTTCGAATACGTGCATACAACTTGCAATTCTCAGCAACGTAATAAAGAAAGCAGCTAACTCTATTTTTCTTTCACTAAAGAGTATACAAATTATCTTTACCATAATTTTTCCGCTGCCACAACGCCATACATAATTCACGTGCTTAAGTCGTTATTTTATTTCACATTGTTTTCTCCCATTCTGCCAACACATCTTGTGCAATATACGTCTATTATATAATAATTTCGACTTGAGTGCACCCCAGACTTCCTGGTTCTTACACACTTCTTTGTAGGCATCATAATCATCGTCTTTATTGCCTGAATTTCTGTTGTATTGCAATACTTGCTTTCTTCTGCCTGGTTTCGTTTGGCTTTGTTTTGTTATAGATTTTTGCCATATTTCACGTGTGATACGTCACATGTTTTTAAGTATCTTGAAATATGTTAAGAGCCAATGGATAAGGAGGAGGGTGGATGGGTTCTTACGAGTACATGCGATAAATATGTTTTATGGCCACTTGGTAGCGTTCATAAAAAGCAAGCACCATACCGCCGGCCCAAGGTGGTGGTGTCGGCGATACTGGCTGACATGGAGTATGTTGAAAAACGTGCATCAAGCATCATGAAAAAATCCACAAGTATGCTAATCTATGTTTCGGCAGGCGAAAACAATCGGAAATTATTCCTTCTGTTTAAGGGGTGTTGGTGTTATGCGTCTTGCACGTAAAGAAAAAAAACGATTGCATTTTTTTTACAAAAATTCGGTGGAGTTGGAACACTTTCTTTTACAACAGCCAACTTTTGATACTGTTACTGATTTTATGGTTCCAAATACTAGACGATGAAAGCTGCATAACACAGTTTATTTGCGTTTCGTATTGGTGATTGTAAATGCCTATGTAGTACAATAAAATTTTAAGTTTCCACCACGGGCTGTTGTAGTAATCATTAATTAAGCAGGACCATCTTATTACGAATACGAGGTTGCTGGAAAGTTAGACATTTTTAGCATAACTTTAATAAGAACATTTTGTAATTTAAGCGTGATTTGTTTTGTTTACAGTGTGTTGAAAAATGCATCCCCCTCAAGAAATGGAACTATCCAGGGAACATTTTCCTGCGATGATTTTTTTCGATTTTCGACGTGGATTATAGAGACAAGAGTGTCTCAACGAACTTGTTTCGACAATCGCTTGTACTAAGAGCGTGAATTGTTTTGTTTACAGTGTGTTGAAAAAGGCATCCCGCTCAAGAAATGGAACTATCCAGGGAACATTTTCTTGTGATGATTTTTTTCGATTTTCGGCGTGGATTATAGAGACAAGAGTGTCTCAATGAACTTGTTTCGAAAATCGCTGGTACTTAGAGTACAATCTCAGACGACAAGCTGAATTTCGTCCAACTTCGGTCCTTAGTCGAAAACCATCGATGCAGCGCGTGAACTGATAAAGCAAGACCGATGTGTGACATACCGCGAGGTTGAGGCATTCTTGGGTATTAGTATGACAATCATCAATAAGATATTGCATGTTTATTTGGCTGTGGAGCAGATCTGTCTCGTTGAATCCCTCATAATTTGACGAATACTCAAAACAGGCTTGTTTCGATTGGAACAAAGAAATGTTGAAAAAAATGCAAACGCGGTAACTCAAATGCAGCTCATAACATCGTCACAGGTGACGAAACATGAACCTATGCATATGAGCCCAAAAACAAAATAGCAATCGACCGTATGGATCTTTCAAGAAAGGCCACATACAACAAAAGTTGTTTGTGGAAGAAGCATATCGAATGTCATGTGCCTTAAGTGGAACGTAGGACAGTCAACTATGTGTGGTACAGAACCATCTGTTTGCCAACAATGTTCGACGAAATAAAGAACAGAAGAGTAGATGGATCACTTTGTATCACGGCAATGCGAGCTCTCACACATCAGCTAAAACAATGGGCTATTTTAAGCACTCAAGATGACGAATCGTTCGGTCATCCGCCGTACAGCCCTGATTTGGCACCCAATAACTTCTTCTTATTCCCTCACTTCAAGAAAAGCTGTGTGGTTAATGTTTTTCGACGCCCAATTGAAAGGTTTAAACGCCAAGTTTTGGAGGTGTCTCAATCGGAGTGGAAAAAGTGCTTCAAATATTTTTTTAAGAGCAATTTTATTTATCTTCACGGAAAATATTTTGAAAAACAAAAAAACCATTTTCAATGATAAATGATTGTTTTTTATGGGGTTTTTTTTTTTTTTTTTTTTAGACGAAACCCTTGTACAAACCTCAATGTTGGCGATTAAATCCAAAAAAAAGATATGTCGTTCCAGAATGGGTTACAACTACAACAATCGAAAAAACAAATTATCAAAGATTTTTACTGAATTTATAACTTTATGGAATATGCATTAACGGCCAATGAGTCTTGACGGTAGGCAATCAGCTATTTCAGTTTAGGGTTGCATTTTGCATGTGTTAAGGTCCGATTAGTCTTGACGGTTGTCGGTGGACGGATGATTCTACAACCTGCAGAAGTCTACCATCGTCAACCGTCAAACTATGGTTATCTCCCTCTAACACATGCAAAATGCAACCCCCAACTGAAATTGCTGATTGCCTACCGTCAACCGTCAAGACTAAATGGACCTTTAGAGGGAGATAACTACAGTTTGACGGTAGACTTCCGCAGGTTGCAGAATCAACCGTCAAGACTAATTGGACCTTTAGCAGTTTTTCTTAACAAACAAAACAATTTTAAGAAATCCACTCTGATTTACCTTTCAATAGAATTTTTGTTATGTTCAGTGCATTCTCAGTGTTGCAAAGTGTGCGTTTTTCGTATTGCGAAATATGTTTTTTATATCGGGTGATACTGTGGAGTAATGACAAGTACACAACTTGTACTCTAGTAAGTGTTTGAGGAAATCCGTAGGTTTTGGCCAAAAACAATTATACTCTCGCAAAACTCCTAGGAGTAGAAAAGCTGTTAAATTGTAATTCCCCATGAACTTGAATTCAACAATTCACAGGAGATATACTCCCCGAATGATAATAGATAACACCAGCAAGGTGTATTTTCAATTTGTGCCCCACATAAATCCTCCATCATCCCCATTCCAAAATTATGCCACAAAAAGTGTAATTTTTTTAAAAGCCTACCTAGAAACCCTGAGTGTTTGCTGTTTTGCATTGTAATTTGTTGTTAATCCCACAAAGTATGGCTTGAAAATACGCCTAAGCAAACAACCTAAAAGTATACTTTGTTTTCGTGTTTTTGTTACGCTTTACGGGAATTTCCGGTTGCAAATACTTGCAAAACACCATTATGTTCATGTTGTGTCTTTCAATTATTATAATTTCTATTTGCATATTTTTTGCCTACTACCTTTTTATTGTTATTACTTAATTCTCAAGTTCGTTTTTTGTTTAATATGATTCTTATTGTTTTATTTCGTTTCCTTTTGCTCATTCGTAGTTAACTCCGAAGCTGTGAACCTGAAAGTGTTGAAAATGCTTTTCGCGTTATTAATAATTCCGAAAAAATGTGAAAAGGAAGTGGAGGAAATACGCTGATAAAGAAGATGGTCTGACATTATTGCGCACTTTGGAATGTTTTTAGCCTTTCTTGGTTTCCTAGAATGAAACAAATCTGTTTGCTTTTTAATTATGCCAGGGCACAGCGTACCTACCAAGGGAGGCAATGGTGGTGGAACGCTCATCCTTTGTGCAGGACCGAATAGAAAGATAGAAAAGTGTTGCCTCCCATGTTGTTGTCTCAAGTGCATAACTGAGTTGCTTCACATAAATTATATTTTGTTCGCTACCTTTGCACTTTGTTGCAATCTAGTTGGGATTTCCATTGTGTCACCACCATTGCCACCCCACCTTGAGGCCACAATGGCTTCAACAACACCCAAGGGCATCAACTTACAACTGGAAGTCATTAGAGGCAGAGTGAGTGCGCGAGCACAACCGAAAGGAGACAAGGATGACATTTATGCCAAGCCAAGCGGAAGTGGAAAATTGTAAAAAAATAATAAAAAAAAACAAAAATGTATAAATGTCTGGCTTTATGCGAGGAATACTTGCCGGCTATATAAAGGAGTGGTCTAAGGATAAGCTTAAATTTGGTTTTTACACCGATAACCATAATAGTATAGAGTCTGTAGCCCTAAAATTATACTCGTATTAGCAGATGGACGGCCTGTAGAACATTGGCTCGAGGCTATAATAATAGGTTGCTTGGAATTAATATTTAATTCACCCTGATTATGTAAGGCGTAGTCGTTTTCCGACAGCAGGCGTAGTCGTAGTCGTTTTTTAAATTTTTTGGTATTATGTAAAATTTTCGACAGCAAAGATTTTGTAACAGATTGAAAAAACACAGGGTAAAACAATAATTAAAGTTTTTTTAATATTATGAAACAGTCTGTTGTAAAGAAATGTCAAAAACATATGATTTTCTCCAAATAAAAACAATTTAAATACAAATTTATTTTTACCAATTTAAAAGTTTAAATATTTAAATTATAAAATGTTAAGTGTGTCAGCTTTCTCATCTTCTGATGAGGAAGATAAATTCAGTACTCGGGAACTCGTTATTATGCGAAGAAAATTAAGAAGCCAATCAAATATATTTTCGCTCCCAAATCCTAAGTAAGTAAAAGCATTGCTTATTTACAACAACTAAATGTTTTCTTTTAAAGATTTGTGAGTTATTTTAGGTTAAGTAAAGATGCCTTCAAATATGTATTGGATAAAATATCTCCCAAATTGCCAGAATCATGCAGATCTACATGTGTGCCAAACACTTTAAAGCTTGCAGCAACAATGAGAATACTCGCTGAAGGCAGTTACCAAAAAGGAGCTGGAAATGATTTCAATATAGGTCTTTCTCAACCTACAGTCAGCAATGTTTTTAAAGAGTGCATTGAGGCAATGTACAATGAAATTTGTCATAGATGGATTTCGTTTAGTATGGATGAAACAGAAAAAATGCAAATAAAGGAACATTTCTATTCAAAAACTGGATTTCCTGGTGTTATAGGTTGCATTGATGGAACCCACATCAAAATTTTAGCTCCAAGTATCAATGAACGTTTCAAGTATTTTAATCGAAAAGGCTTTTATAGCCTCAATGTAATGCTGGTAAAGAAGTTATGAAAATAATTAAATGTTGTGTATTTACAAAATCTGTTTTAAGGTATGCGATCATAAATTACAGATTAGGTATATTTCTTCTCACAACCCTGGATCGGCTCACGACTCTTTAATATGGAATATCAGTGACTTAAAACCATTACTTAAAGAAAAATACGACAATGGTGAAACAAATACATGGCTGTTAGGTAAGTCAAAATACTCGTATTATTAACAAAATATGTATACAATTATATGAATTTTATTTATTTTCAGGGGATGCTGGTTATCCATTGGAGCCGTACTTAATAACCCCATTTAGGTCAGCTGAAGAAGGTACTCCACAGTGCCATTTCAACTTAATACACTCGCAAACGAGAAATGTAGTAGAGCGAGCCATTGGAGTTCTAAAAAATAGATTCCGTTGCTTACTTGGAGCACGTCAACTACATTACACCCCAGATATGGCTGGAAAAATAACAGCAGTTTGTGCAGCTTTGCATAATATATGTATATATTATAATATGCCTTCACCTGAAATTGAGCAGGTAACAAAAATAACGGAAACTACAGGATCTGAAACAAATGGAGATAGAATCGCTTCAAATATTAGATTAAGAATTATGAATTCCTTAAATAATTAACCCTTATTTGTAGTTTTAAGTAATTTTATTAATATGAATATATTATTTAACAAAACAATATGAAATTAAAAGTAAAAGAAATTCAATTAAAAGTAATATAAATAGTTTAAAATTAATTATAAAAACCGCTTTTAAGTTCCTCTAACTAAATTTTACGTTTTTTTATTTCAATTTCATCTGATCTTAGTTGAATTAAATTTTTTCTATGCTGATCCTTTTTCTTTAGTTCAGTTTTGTACAGTCTAAGCTTCTCTTCCTTTAATTTGTATGTTTTTCTGCTATATCTCTCAATTTCTTTCAACGACTTCTTAACTTCAATGTAAAGTTCCTTTTGAACGTTTAATTGTTCTTCCAGGAGCACTGACTTGTCAATTATTTTTTTATTTTGTTTGTTACTCCCAACTGACCGTGACGTAACGGGCGGTTCTACATTTTCATATTCAGCTTCATCCGCGTCAACGTGAGCATCAGCAACAGGTGGTTCTAATTCTCTCGAAGAGCTTCTTCTCGGCTGAGCACCAAAATTTGTTTTTCGAGGGTTTATAATTGTTTCTAATTGCAACAAAGTGGATGCTGCCTCCTCCGTTGGGGACAAAATAAATTGTTTAAATGGTCCTCCCCCTGTTGCACGACATTCCGATTTATTGTGGATTAACTTTTTTTTTAATTTGAACTTAAAATCGGCCCACACTTTCATCCAACCGTCTGCATGACGTAAAGGAGGACCTAAATTATTTAGTTTATGTGAAATTTGTGTCCACTCATCCTTAATGTTGATTTTGTTGAGGTTTGTATGGAAGCCTCTTGCCAGATGTGGATGTTTCTCCATAAGCTCCACCAGCAGATCAAATTGTTTTGGAGTTGTAACTTTCAAACTTTAGTTAGGAAAAACAAAACAATAAATTCTGCAACAAAATCAATTAATTTATAATTCGAAATACAACTTACGTTTTTTTATCACTCATTTTTCTTTTCAGTTTAGAGCTATCGGGCACAAAAACTTAAACGCCAATAAATGCCCAATTTGACATTTTATTACGACATACATAATACCAATATTTGTAATAGATTTTATTTCAGAGTCGTATTTTTGTCGTTTTCGCCATACATAATACCATTTTTAAAAAACGTCTAAAATACGACACAACTACGCCTTACATAATCAGGGTGATTATTTCTATTAAAATTTATTAATGTCATGTTTACATTACAAATTTCAATCTCGATTAATCTGCCAACAACTGTCAAAATAGTTGTATAGTTTACACTTTTTTAATCATAGTAGGATGACAGAAAGAATTAATTTTCTAATTTAAACATAGCATAAGAGATCCACGACAATTGTGGATCTCTTATGCTACTTCAAGCAGGTCGTCTTTTAGAAGATCCCTGCTTTGTATAAAAATAACTAAGTTTATCGAATAAAAAAGTGCTACCAGCACGAAATTACTTAGGCAGGAAATCTCAATAAAAAGTCATAGAGAGTATAAGGAGCGGATAACGTCAAACAGGTTGGCCGCCAAAAAACAGCTGCTAAGTACATAGGAAAGAAAAACAGTGCGAACGGTTCGTTTAAGTACTAACGGGCCAACAAGCGAAGTATAACGAGTTCATAACTTAAAACCGATCGCCTCTGTCCAACTACAAGTGAGTTCACGAAAGAATGTTTGTATAGGGTGGTTACATTTTATGGACCGATGTTTAATGTGAACTTCACCTAAACCTCAAGTTGTTTTTCTGCATTTCATTTGATATTTCTCAATTTCAGACTAACTTAATTTGAACCATGGAAAGATACACAAGCGTCACAAACGTCATCAACGGTCAGAATGGTGGCAAGAAATGGCAATAGTGGATGATAAATTTTCGAAGAAAATCATCTTCAGTGATGGGACACATTTGCACATCAGTAAATTCGTCAATAAGCAGAATTGCCGCATTTGGGCGAATGACAATCCAAGAGTGATTGTCGAAAAACAATGCACCCACAAGACTGTTTGGTGCGTGTTTATGGGCTGGCGGCATCAACGGGCCGTATTGTTTCCAAAATAAGGCCGGCCAGGCAGTTACTATAACGAACTTTTTATTGCCCGAATTGGAAGATATGGATGTGGACGATATGTGGTTTCAACCGGACGGCTCCACTTGCAACAAAGCAAAAGAATCAATGGCTCTTTTGCGCGACAAAATTTAATGGCCGTGTTATACCACTCGGGGCGATGTAAATTGGGCGCCAAGATCATGTGATTTGTTATTGTTGGAAGTCTTTCTTTGGGGTTATTCGAAAGAAAAGGTGTACGTCGATTAGCCAGCAACAATTCAAGAGCTAAAGGATGAGATAATTCAACACATTAACGGCATATAACCATAACGCCTCAGCGTCATCGAAAATTTGGACCATCGAATGGAGGTGTGCCGCCGAGGTCGCGGCGGCCATTTGGCCTATATTTTGTTTCATACATAAATGAACCGTACCAATATTATCGTAATAAAAAGAAATGACAATAATTCCCTAATAATTTGTGTTTAATTCAAAATCAACATCGGCCCTTAAAATTTAACCACCCTTTACAAATCATGCCAAGCTGCAATTTGAACTGCTTTTTTTATGGGGATAATGATGAGTTTTTGCCTGCTTCCAACTAAAAGTGTTTTCGACTGCTTTGTGAATAGTATCTGGATTCTATTAAAGAATTAAAACAGGTTGCCTTTTAAATTAAAAAAATAAATCAGTATATAAACTAGTGATTACAACTATGCTCTTTAAAACTCCTGACACGGAAAATCTTTGTCCGAAAAATGACTTATGCTAGTCTAATTTCAATAAAAATTTCCAATTTCAAATCGCTTCCTATTTTAAGAGAATTGCATTTGTCACATAAATGGCGTCAAACGTCTAAATTATTAGGAATATTCCCACAACATACATCAGATTCCCATAATAACAATGCCCAAGACGGACAGATGTATAAGTAGATTTCCGAGTCTATATCTCATTCCCAAATAAAGTTGAAACCCACATTTACTGGATTTGGCGACGAAATCTATAACAATTTGTATGAAGCTGACAGCTGAAATCCGGTTGATTTCATTCTTCAATGCGAATGCTGTATAAGGATGTATGGACAGATTGATGGGCGGACAAATTTACAGATGGGCAAATAAATATATAGTATAGACGGTAAATTTTAAGAACAGACAGATGCATGGATGGGACAGAACATTTTATTGATTAACTATTTCGCTGATGCAGTAGACAGGCGGAAGTTTAAAGGAAAGTTGCAAAGTTGGAAGAGCGGACACGCCTTAATCGCCTAAGAGTTTATTTGTTAAAGCATTCGAAATTCACAATTTCCTAACATTGCGGCGTTGTGATTTATTGTTTTTCATTATTAATTTTTTATTGTTGGTTATTTCCTTATAATTCTGTTATACGATTTTTTTTTTTGTAAAGCGACAATTAAAAATTCATTCATTCATTAAAATGTTGAATGCAATAAAAAATAAATATATAAACGTATAAAAGCGGTATCGATGGATCATGATGATAATTCAGATTGACGCGCACGAGTATAGAATTTCTAATGATAACACTAGGCGACACAATTTTTTGCAAAGGTCATGTCGATGCCATAAAAGAGTAGTTTTTGTTTTAAAAACTTGGAAGATCTTTTTTGTTATGATTCAGCAATGTGTCGCGTTGTTAGTTTTTACAAATTTTTAACACCTTTAAATTTTATATGGGTTTATATTCTTGTATTTCTGGACTGGACTTTGAATCTTTAGCAAGAAAACAAGAAGTTAAAAAAAAAAAATCTGAATAAAAAATCGTTTCCCTTCATCTGTTGGAAAATCTACTTACATTGAAAATTGACAGCCAATGTATAAGAATGAATTGGTCTTATACATGTCTATATATGCGGACTAGGGTCTTTCACAACTTTCATACAAATTGTAGTAGATTTTGTCACTAAAATTGGTAATTATGGAATTAATTGGTATATGCGAATGAAGCATTAAACGTCATTGCATTCTCAATCGAAATCAACCGGATTTCATCGATTCTACCTCTCAAGATAGAATTGTCGACCAGTGTAATTGTTGATGAACTATTGATGTTGAGTACCACAATTGCATATGTAAACAGCAAATTATCCAGTTCTAAACAACAACTCATCGATGATGTTCTCCGACACATGGCGGCGGCATCACTTCGATTATCCGCATCACCGTCATCATCATCAACGGCTTGGCATGGTGAACATCATGAACATGAACCTCATCGCTTTTTATAGAAATTGTTTGTGAAAACCTGTTTGTGGTTTTCTATAGAATGAATTGCATTACATACGAATAATAAACTTTTTTTGTTCTTCTTTTCTTTCTATACTTGGAACGTACGTATTTCTCATTTTATTCTTTCTTTCACATATTCGAGGAGCTTGTTCGCATTTTAAACGTATCCCCACGTCCGTATATTTCTTTTCTTAAGTCTTTATTCTCTGCTGTTGTTATTGGAGGACAATGTTAGTGGTATAACCATGGAGTTCCAGGTCGTTTTGAAAGTATTGTTCCAAAGTGAAGGAGGCCCACAGTATGGCAACGGATTACAGTGGTTTAAAACGAAGTAATTTGAAACCATTGTAATGTTTCAATTCACACCAAGGTGTTTTGGTCCATTTCGCTTTAATAGCTTAGTTACCTAGTTAGTTTGCAATATGGTAATCTGGCAGCGTTGAACAAAATTGAGAATAATATGGCGACACTGTTTTTCGCTGTGTACACCAAAGATAATTAAAAGCAAGAGGGTTCATCTGCGATTTCGCCATAAGAATACAATAAAAAAACTATAAATTGTTATAAAAGAATCAATAAGATATACATAATAAACAAATTAATTAAAAAATAAAATAAAAAAATTTTTATTTTAAAATAAGGAATATTTTTTGAACTATCAGTTTGATTTGATTTATAGTTTTACTTATTCCATATCGTGCAGATGAACCTAATACGAATTTGCCGATGAGACCTCTACTCGTTTGGTAATTTTTTAGTATACATAACAAAAAACATATGTTTTTACATAGCAGGGTATGTCATGTATGATTTTTTGTAGGAAAAGTTAGTGTGGTAGCTCTAACTCGTTTACGTCCACACGCTTGCTATCAGAGTAACTTCCATACAATTGCAAGTTTAGTAACCTGAAAAGAACACAGCTAATACGATTATCATCCAAGCTAAAAAACCAAACTGTTTTGCTGCGTTTGGAAATTTTAATGTTTTTTTCTGGAAATTTTTAGAATTTAGGCACAGGCAGACTTAAGCTTTTTTACGCTGCGTATTTTTCAACTACCGGCAGTCTAGCAAACACTAAAATACACTTCCAAACCCCACAAATAATTTGATGGTAGGGATTTTAATGCCGACAATGCAATATTATTAACTTTTTATAAATTTTCAACTATATTTCAGTGGTTTTCAGACAACAGGAAGTTAAACAAACTCAGCGTAAAAAAACCCTTTAGTTTGCCCGGGCCTTTAGTGTACTAATAATAGTTTTTAAAATATATATAAAAGCATATCAACTTAGGATGTTTTCTGCAAAAAACATTTTAGTTAACATAAAACGGGCACTTTACAACACTGAGATTACACTGAACAGAGGCTTTGGCATCTACTGAACATATCCACACAGCAAATATTTGACAGAGATTTACAAGAATAAAAAACAGTGCAATATTATTAGTTTTGTTTATTCTTGCAAATCCCTGTCAAATATTCACTGTGTGGATATGTTCAGTGGTTGCCAAAGCCTCTGTTCTGTGTATTCTCAGTGTTGTAAAGTGACCGTTTTATGATATACGATATGGTTTTTGCAGATATGGTTTTACTGCATTTTCATTAGGCCATTTATTCTCGTTTTCGCTCGAAACTTTTTAAAACGTCTCAACCAATTTTCACACAATTTGTGGTCGTTTTCATTCTCGTGGTGACTATTAAAATACTGAAATACATATTTTTCTTAAACAAAAGGATAAATGAAATTAAGTTTTTTTTCTTTTAGCACGCTTAGTTTTACTTTTACTTCATAAAATATCTATTCCACCAAATATGTTTGACGATTGATTAAAAATGTCTGCCTTGAGATGACAAACCAACGAAAAAAAAACGATTATTCTGGAGATGACACACTTTATTGAAGGTGGCATCACCTGTGCGAAACGTTTTCGTTCCTCTTTCGTACAAAAACAAGTCAAAGTGAGACGTTTTCATCACTTGAATTTGTATGGGAAAACGTCTCATTTTGACTTGTTTTGGCCAAACTTTTGAAAACACTTCAAAAGTGCCTAGTGAAAAAAGAGCATAAGTTGATATGCTTTTATATAAGTTTTAGAGTAATTCTCATTTAATTCCACGTGAAGACCACTGTGCTATGGACGAACGCACACATATAAAACTTTTGTGACGATGAACACTGTTCATATGTGTGAGTGCATACAGACATTCTAAAGAGTATCGTATTACAATGTACAGCAGCAACAAAAAAGTTTCATATCAAATTGTCTTGTGTTGTTTTCAGTTCATTCCTGCACCATGGCATGGTATCTGAAGTTGTTGTGGTTGATACACCCTCTCTTTCTGCATCGGTCATCAAATCGACGGAATACCCATCCATAACAATTTGTTGAAGAGATGATATGAAAAAAAATGTTTTGTGGTCAAAGGCATCAATATGCTATACTGATGTCTCCCACTCGTGTCCCATTGTCCTCCCCTTGCCCACTGGCTTGGCGAACAGGAATCTTGATTGTTCTCTTCATCGTCATTTTCTTCAACACCCAGCCAGCCAAATCAATGGAATTTTTTTCGAAAAAAAAAACTCTACAATGACCAAAAGAATAACGAATATTTTTGAGTAGCTCTGCAGACATGGGCTAATGTTTCTGGGTGATACATGGAAGCGCTAGAATGTGTTAAGTACTTTAGTATTGAAATTCCTGGAGTTATTGATAAGGTTTCATCAAATGATATAAATGATGGTATGAAAAATACAAAAAACCGCATAGCATGGCATATTAAACACTTTTGTAAAGAATATTGATAGGAATAAAATTAAAGAACATAAAAGGTATTGGAATTTTTTAATATTATTTGAAGACTAATAATTAATATTAACGAAAAAGTTTTGGAAGTTTAAGAGAGATTGTAAGATTATTTAGAAATTCTTTGTTAATTTTATTTTAAAAAACAATATATAAATTGAACTCAATTAAATTAAACTTATGGCTAAGACTATCTTAAGGTGAGACGATAGAAATCTGTTGGCCATATTATTATTTACTTAAAATTCTGAATCGAATTCTTCCTGTCAGGCAAAGTGACATCTAGAGTTTGCACATGAACTAGTACTCTTTTTTTTAAGCTCTTAATAATGAGAAAATTGTTTTTCGTTAGTATTTACAATGGTACATCATTTTTAAGAACCTTTTAGATTACAAGATTTCAAGAAAAAAACACGCTTCCATAGCAAAATACTTCGCGAAATGAAGTTCACTTTTATAGGCTTTTTGCCTTATGACTTCGCTAATGTAATTAAACTGAAATCTAAGAATTACTTAAAGTGAGACGATAGAATTGCTACATTATTATTAAATAAATAATTCTGAAGCGGATTTTTCGAACAGGGAACGTCTGCAGGTCTTTCTCCGAACGCAGCTCTGATTTCCAATGTAAGGCATAGTGACATCTACAGTTTGCTGACGAACTAATAATCTTCTCTTTGTTTTAAGCTCTCAAGAATGAGCTCTAAAGTTAGACGATAGAAATCTGTTTTCTAGATTATTATTAACTTAATAATTCTGATGCGGATTTTTCCTACAGACGACAGCAAACGGGTTTTTCCGAACGCAGCTCTGATTTCCAATGTAGGGCATAGTGTCATCTTGAGTTAGCATATGTACTAATACTCTTTCGCCTTCTTTTAAGCCCTTGAGAAAGAGAACATTCTATTCATTGATTATTCACAATGGCACTATATTTGTAATAACCTTTTAGAATAAAAGATTTCATGAAAAAACACTGCTCCAAAAAAATCCTTCCTGAAATACAATTTTTGTAAAGGGTGGTTAAATTGTAAGGGCTGATGTTGAATGTGAACCACACCTAAACGTCAAGTTTATTTCTGCATTTCATTTGATATTTCTCAACTTCAGACTTACTCAATTTGAACCATTGAAAGATACACAAGCGAGCAATACGTTAAAGTTATTCAGGCTTATTATGAAGTGGATGATCAATTTTCAAAGAATAGCATCTTCAGTGGGAGGCACATTGTCACCTCAGTGGATACGCCAATAAGCAGAATTGCCGCATTTGGGCGAATGATAATCCAAGAGTGATAGTCGTAAAAACAATGCACCTACAAAGAGTGACTGTTTGGTGCGGTTTATGGGCTGGCGGCATCATAGGGTCGTTTTTTTTTCCAAAATTAGGCCGGTCAGGCAGTTACTGTGAATGGTGTTCGCTATCGTGAGATGATAACGAACTTTTATGGCCCTAATTGAAATATATGGATGTGGACGGTATGTGGTTTCAACAGGAGGGTGCTACTTGCCACAAAGCTAACGAAACAATGACTCTTTTTGGGCGATAAATTTAATGGCCTATTATCTCACGTCGTGGCGATGTTAATTGGCCGCCAAGATCATGTGATTTGACACCGTTGGACTTCTTTCTTTGGGGTTATTTAAAATAAAAGGTATACGTCGATAAGCCAGCAAGAACTCAAGAGCTAAAGGATGAGCTAATTCGGCACATTAACGGCATAGAACCTTAATTATGCCTCAGCGTCATCGAAAATTTGGACTATCGGATGGCGGTGTGCCGTCGAGGTCGCTGCGGTCGATATTTTGTTACAGACATAATTGAACCATACCAATATTATCATAATAAAAATAAATGACAATACTTTCCTAAATAATTTGTGTTTTATTCAAAATCCTTTAGATTTTCGCCTTATGAATACAACCCCGATCTTAAAATAGGTTTATAGATATTTGTGGTAAAACATTAAAAATACACCATATCATGACATTTTTTAAACGTCCTCATCTCAAATTGATTAAATTGGTTAAAAGTCGACAGGTAGGAATAATCAGCGGCGAAAACTTTTCATGAATTTACGCAACCAGCGGAAGCCACAACACAGGCTTTTCCTACCCTTCATCATAGGATTGAGTTTATATTCACTTTGTCATCCCGATTGTAACCTCTCGAACTAATTGATCGGAGACCCTAAAAAGTATATTTTATTGCACTTTTAAAGAGAAACGTTTATTTGGATTTGGCCTCAGAACCATAAACCCTAGGAGCGCAAAAATGGTCTTGAAATTAAAGCAAATTTAACCACCCATTTGGACTAAAAAACGGACCTTACGGTCAAAAGAAGCGACCAATTAAAGAAAATATTGTTACGAACTAAAAAAATTAAAATATTATTAAGATGTGTCTGGCCTATTGGTCAAATTAAAACTAGCTTAGTTACCTAATTATTAAGCAATATGGTAACATTGAACAAAATGTTTCTTCTTCTTCTTCATTTGACTTGGTAAGTTTGTTCCACCAAATGTTGGAAAATAAAAAGGTGACCTGAGACACTAGGTCTATGTTGCCACCTTTATGGGATTTATATTATTATCTGGGGTTCGTGCTACTCTGGGGGTTTTTGCTGTTCTGGGATTTGCGACGTTCCGGTTATTTTGTTTTGCCTTGGTAACCATACGGGTTATGATTATTGACATAAATCATTAAAACGTTCGCTGCGTAGAATTTGTGAAGTATTCTAAATATTCTATCGTTGTCAGCCATTACAATCTCTAATGTATTGTGATGTCGAATGTTTAGACTAAGGAGTATGTGGATAAGTCCAGTTGCGGTGCTGTGCATTTATTCTAGGGCAGGTAAAGGTGAGGTGATCGATAGACTGGATCATACCACCGCGCAGCGATCGGAGCTCACTATCCTCACATTTTTAAATGCTGTCTAGTCCGAATGTGTGAGAATCGAAGTCTACACACAATTGTGATGATATTGCGGAGTAGCCGTATATTCTAAAACCAAGGGTCGCTGTGTATAAACGGCGATAAAGAGTACAAGTGATGCTCTTTGCTGCTCAAGTCCCATTTCTCCTGCCATGATCGGATGGCTTTCTTTCTGTCCTCTGGCTTGAGATCAACATGAGGTATTGGTGGGTTCACATTTTTTCTCTTTGTAGATAATGTTGCCATATTAATTTCAATTTTTTTGTTGAAAGTTGCCACCAAAGAGAATTAAACAACAAGAGTGTGCATCGGCGCATTAGTCAAATATATGCAATACAGAATTTACATTGTAGAAATAAAGTAGAAAGGCGGAATCTTCTGTGCTCTATACCTAGGAATATGTCCAATTCTATCGTTTGGAATACTCCTATGGGGAATCTGTTGCGGTTTAAGCTATTGCGCTTTTTTAAACGATCATTATCTATCAGAGCATCAATAATATAGGGTGATCCATCTAGAGGTATTTTCTAATTCAAATGAAGTGTGGAATCTTTATTGGTAATTTGAAAGGACATTTTATGGCATTTAGTTTTTGAATAATTTCGTTTAAGTGTTGGCCGCAACTACGCCTCAGGGTTTCCATTCTGAGGGTCCAATTTTGGATGACTCGTTCGAGCATTTCGACCGGTATGGCTTCAATGACACGCGTAGTGTTGGCTTCTAAAACCTGAATCGTAGCTGGTTTGTCAGCATAGACTTTGGACTTTACGTAACCCCAAAGAAAAATGTCTAAAGGTGTGATATCTCTCGATCTATGCGGCCATCTCACCTGTCCAAAATGTGAAATTAGCTGCTTTTCGAAATGACCTCTCAATAGATCCATTGTTTGAGCAGCTCTATGGCAAGTGGCATCGTCCTGTTGAAACCAAGTGTTTTCAAGATTACGTGCTTCAATTTCAGGTAGCATAAAGATCGATTTCATGGCGCGACAGCGAGCACCATTCACGGTTACGTTACGGCCATCATCCTTTTTGAAAAAATATGCACCGATGACTCCACCAGCTTTTAAACCGCACCAAACCGTGGTTTTCTCTGGTTATAATGGCACCTCTTAAACCTCTTCTGGTTGCTCTTTAGCCCAAATGCGGCAATTTTGTTTATTGACTTTGCTGTTGAGCCAGAAATGTTCCTCATCACTGAACAAAATTTTAATCAAAAACAGCGGATCTTCCCGTTTCTCATTTCCATAATACAGTTGCCATCATTTGAAGGTAAATATTTTCAAAAATAAATGCCATAAAATGTCCTTTCAAATTACCAATAAAGATTCCACACTTGATATGAATTTTTATATTTTTTTTGTTCTGAAAAAATACCTCTAGATGGATCATCCTTTATAATACTCGTATATGAAAAATAATATGAATTTTTGTTTTTTACTTTCTACATTTTCATTTGTACTGACTTTTTTCTTTGCGAAATAAAAGCATTTTTTCTTCTTTAAATACAACTGACTGAGATGTATCTATTATTATGAGCAGGTGTGTAACAAAAAAAATATGTTTTTACAAAGCAGAGTGTTTTATGTTGATTTTTGTTAAAAAAATAATTGTGGTCATTCTTACTCGTCCCATTAGCGAGTTGAGGCCAACTTCGTCCTATGTTGGGAGATGGGGGAAACTTTTCAAAACATTTCATTGTATTAATGCAACTTTTAATTGGTGCAATGAAGTTGTTATTTTTTCTTTCAGCGCATGTCTTACATTGATTTTTGTTAAAAAAAATAATTGTGGTCACTCTTACTCGCCCCATTAGCGAGTTGAGGCCATCTTCGTTCTATTTTGAGAGGTATGGGATACTCTTCAACTTGATTTTCCGCAATTAAACATTTCATTGTATTAATGCAACTTTTCATTGTCAGTACATGTCTTATATTGATTTTTGTTAAAAAAATAATTGTGGTCACTCTTACTCGTCCCATTAGCGAGTTGAGGCCAACTTCATACTATGTTGAGAGGTATGGGATACTTTTCCGTAATTAAACATTTCATTGTATTAATGCAACTTTTCATTGGTGCAATGAAATTGTAATTTTTTTCTTTCAGTGCATGTTTGCTTTCAAAAGAAGAAAACATTAATGCAATGCCTGCACTAAAGGGTCTGCTGCAGACCCTTTTGTAATGTGGTTGGTGTTGTTGGCAGGCATCTGAACTAGAGTCCGTCCTCAGTCCTATTCTATTCTGGTGCATATGCAAGTACCAAGCAACTGTTGTTGTAGTACATATATATGAAAGTGTGAGTGTATGTGTGAGCATAGTTATTACGATGATGTTGCTGCCTTTTGTAAATTGTTGTTGTTGGCGTTTGTGTTGTTGCTGCATATTATGGTGCCAAGTAGTTACGAGCTACGGTAGTCATTGACCTTTAAAACGTGACTGTAGCTTCATTATGTTTGTATGTATAGAAAGTATATTTGTATGTGTGTGTTTGTATCTGTGTTGAAAATGCTGCATACACAGCAAAGTTTCGCCCATACACTTGCAGAACTATTGACATAACTCGTGCGCTGATGCCTGATGCTGTGCATGCATGATTTAGGTGAAATTTCGCCTAGAGCATTTGAAGCACTATTTTTTTTTTAAATTTAGATGAAATCTAAGCAAGCTGGTGTTTTTCATGCAATTTAAGATGATCTTTGCTTAAATTTTTGTTGAAGATTCAAAAATAAAGAAAACCAGGGAATGATGGGTACTTTACACATGTGGTCTGTATTATTTGATATGGGATATCCAGAAGAATTGTCGAATCTCTTTGAAAAAAAAACCTGGAACGATATGGTCTAATTACAATAGGGCTAATTGTTAAAAGCTTGTAATGTTCTATGCAAAGTTTGAGCACATTTGGATTTTATATGTGGCTTCTAGAGCTTTAGGGCCTGAAAAAGGAAAGAACCTTTTTATAAGTGCCTTACGAAAATAAAGCGATGATCCAAATTTTCTAGGCTTAATTATAGATCTCCCACAAAGTTGAGCAAGAACGGAAGACATGTGGCAGGAATTGGAAGGCTTAAATTGGAGGGGACCTTTCCATTAATGCTATAGAAAACTAAAGTTAATTATTAATCGCTCAGTTTACTTTATGGATATCTGGCAACATTATCTGGCAAAATAAGTAGAAATATGGTAATTTTGTTTTACTTTGTATACAATGAAGAGAATAGAGCAACAAGAGGGTTCATCGGCGATTTCTTTAAAAGCAGAAATTAAAAAAAAAACATAAACTGTAATAAAATACTAAAATAAAAATTAAATTGTTTACCTTATTCCTTCAAACTATCGGTTTGAGTTGATTTATAGTTTCACTTATTCCATCTCGTGCAGATGTCTCTAAAACAAATTCGCCGATGATGCCTCTTTCTGTTTGATTATTTTTTTAATATACATAACAAAAAACATGTTTTTATAAATCAGGCTGTGGCACGTTTGATTTTTTGTTAAAAAATAGTATGGTCTCTCTTCCTCGTTTGTCAAAGTGTTGCATCAGTAGAAGGTAACATTATATTTTACAAACGAATCCCTTGTTAGTTACTATATGTGACAGCGCATAGAGAAAGGGACCTAAGGGTAAAAAAAAATCAATTTTCACTTTTTTTTTGATGTGGACAACATCTGAGCATCGAATGAGACCGATCCCATGCCCCAAAAGTGTTCCCTCCAAGATATATGCGTGTTTTATGAAAGTGATGGTACGCCAAAGATACACGTATTTAAATCTTTAAAATGGATCTCCTGAACAAAACTGGTTTTTACTCTTGGATTTCTATTTTGCGCGTCACATATGGTAATCTGGTAACATTATCTGGCAAGTATATAATGAATATGGTAACATTGTTTCACTTTGTATACACTGAAGAGAGTTCAGCATCAAGAGGGTTCATCGGCGAATTCTAAGAAACAAAGGCGACCATAAAAGAAACATAAATTTTTATAAAATTATTAATAAAATATAATATCTCAACTAATTGCTGCACTTTTGCTTTGTAAACTTGTTTAAAATTTCTTTAGTGCCTCTTTCAGTGTGATTTGTTTTTAGTTTACATAACAAAAAACATATGTTTTTATAAAACAGGGCGTGTCACGTTTGATTTTTGTTTCAATATTAAGTATGGTTACTCTAACTCGTTTCTTAAGCGACTTGAGGACAACTGGCTCGCTGGCACTAACGAGCTGCCAGCGAGCCAGTTGTCCTCAAGCCAGCTGAAAAAAAATGTAGATGTTCTTACCCGGATTTGAACCTGGGTTTACTGGCATGATAGGCGTGCACACTTCCATCACATGACAGATAAAACGAGTACTTATATAAGCCCGTATAGTCCAATTTTACTAGACTTGGTTATTGGTTGCTCGTAATGTTCTACGCAATAGTTGTAGTTTTACAAACGGGAAAGACTTTTGAAGTATACCCCACAACAATTGTAAGAGGGCATATCCTTGGCACAAACCAGAATAATATGAACAGTTTTGTCGATGGATAAGCAGACGGAAGGACCGACATTACTCTATGGAGTCAGGTAGTGAATCTGAATTGATCGTTATAATAAACATGGATTCTATCACTTCTATCACAGTGTGTTGTAGGTTGTAAACGCATACTCTATTCGAAGACAGCTTGACGCAGTCTAGATCCTGATAAGGTAGGCGAATTTTCGATAATCACGCACAGCACCCAGATTTAAAATAAGTTTACTCTTATCAGTGCCTTGATTAGATGTTGAAGGAATTACAAGGTAACGCAAAATGAATCATACAATTTTGTTTTTGAATATTTTTTCTAAATGTATGTCTTTCCGGATAGCTCAATGTACTATCTTCCGATGGTTGATTTATTTTACGCCACCTTGTATGTGTACCTGCGGACCAAAATATTAAATTCAAAGCAGTTTTCTAGAATAAACTAATTTTATAAATTCCCTAAAAATCCAATTTTTCGTTAAGTAGCCGTCATTAATGAGGTAGAAATCAGCCACTGACAAATTGTTAGATGTTATTGATCCTGGGTTTACGCGAGTGCACACTAACTACCACAGTTTACACGTCAGCTCACTGATAACCTTATTAAATGCAACTCTGTAGTGTCAAGTAAAAAAAACATAAATGCTCATTGCATGAAAAACAGCAATGGGCTTAATTGTCATTTTCATAAAGACAACTTAGTTTTAGACCTTTAGCAATTTTAATATGAATATGAATTCTTTTGTTTTACTGATAATACAGGGTGATTCGCGGTAATTTGATTTTCGAAGAGAGTGGAGAGCGTGAGTGGCTGACGGAAGATTTGTATTCATCTGCCTTTCAGTTGCCATCATGAATTGCACAATGCCATCATGAATTGAGGGAGGAGAGGTCATTTTGTGGTGAAGCGTATTTTTCAAATTCGCACTCGATCATTGCAGTTCAGCGTGCTTTCCGTTTAAGATTCGCTGTTGAGTCTGATGAAGTGCATTTTTACCTCAGTGGGTGTGTAAACAAACAAAATATGCGATACTGGAGTAAAACAAACCCCAGAAAATTTAACCAGAGAACTCTGCATTCGGACCTCTTTGAGGGGTGATGTGAACTGGCCGGCACGCTCACCAGAGTTAGCCCCATGCGATTTTTTTCCTTTGGGGTTACCTGAAGTGGAAGTTGTATATCAACCGTCGCAACACCTTGGAAGACCTAATTAAAAATATGGAGGCTGAAATTAGCAGAATACTAGTCGACATTCTTGTTAGAGTTTATGAGCACTTCAGAAAACGTATGCTGCAGTGTGTGGATAGCGAAGGTCGACATTTGCCAGATACACTATTTTAAACCAAGTAATTAAAAAATTCCCTTACTCTTCAATAAATATAAAATTTAAAATAAATTTTTCTAGGGTTCATAATTTTTTTTATTTCATTCCCAAATAAGCAAATTACTGCGCTCCACCCTGTACTTATACTATACTATAAAATAATTGATGAATCGCGGCTTTACGACATGAGGGGGAATGAGGTTCCAACTGGACCATTTTCTAAAAAAAAATTGAGTTAAGATCTTCAGCAACTCTGTTTTTAATGTAAATCTTTTTGTTAAACTGATACTTAACTGATCATTGATTAATCTCTGTTTTAGGACATAAGGGGACATCTGGTGCCAAAAGGACATTACAACTATCCTTGCAGCACAAGCGACATAGGGTAGTCTTAAGAATGTATTTCCGGATCGCTGAATGTATTAGCAGAGACTGCCAATAACGCTCGATCTATTACGGTTCTTTAGGTCTCCCTTATATATTCCTCTAATGAGGTGGACTGTGAATAAGGACATTGGTTTTTTTGGCCGATTTTTCATATCAAAAAAAGAATTTTCTAATATGTAAGGAAATTGCACTTAGGTTGTTTATTCCTAATAGCAATATGTGTATTTCAGCACTTTAATAAAAAAAGGATACTTAATTTTTCTTTATTTAAAAACACATACAATCAAACAACAACACACACATGCACACAACACATTAGAAGATTTCCCTATGTCTCGCATATTCGCTCTTTGAGCTCAACTCATAAAAAGACCTGTTTTCCAGTTTAGGTAATTTCGTTACATTTTATTACAATGTGAGCACTTTTGCGTTTTTGGCTTTGTTTTCGGTTTTTTACTTTTGATTCTGTTACATTTTATGTTTTGTAAGGATATCATCCCTTTTCCTTGCGACCATACATCCATTTGTATTTTACTTTTTTTTGCGTTTGTAGGATTTTAGATTAATTATGCGTAAAATAATTATGAAAAGTCGTATGAAGGCCATTAAGTTTGGCCTAAAGACCGCTGAGGGTACGATTTATGTGGCATGGACTGTAAGATGGGAGGGCAGGACGGGGAATGGGAGAGGTTTGTGCATTACTTTGGGGTGGTAGGTGGACACCCAAACAAGTTTTATGAATTAAGGGTTTCGTGATTATTGTTGCGATCTCATGCTTATGCTCCTGTTCACATTCGTCCTCATCCTCCACCATCCATGGCCACATTAGCTTGACGCTTTCTGGGTTACATTTCTTTTATACTTTTGTCACAACACATTTAGCTCAGGTCATGTGCTTTCTGGCACATGACTTTAATGTTTCCGGGCTGGAAAATGTTTGATTTATTGCTTTAATTTTATAACAAAAAAATAAATTTGCCAAAGTAGCATGAAAACAATAAAAGGACAATATATTTTCTAAAGTTTCCCTTTGGGGGCGTTAACGTTTTTCTATTACAAGATGATATTGCATACTTTTAGAGAGATTGGGGTTATTTTTAAACATTGGTATTATGTATTGTCTTCCTTTGGAAAAAAATATGAATGGAAATCTAGAATCTTCAGCTTAGAGTAATCTTCGATTGGTGATAACTTGAATACTTTAAGAAAAAATATTGTTTTGTAGACAAAAAGTCATTCAATAAATACTAACCGTGTTCTTTTGATGTAACATGCTTAGTAATCTAGTTATTTTTCTTAGTAACCTTTTTTTAATCTGGCAACATTGAACAAAATTGCGAGTAATAAGGCAACACTGTTTCTCTTTGCTTACACCAAAGAGAAACGACCAGCAATAGGGCTCTTCGCCTAATTCGGCGAAAGCAGGCAATAAAATCTATAAACTGTAATAAAATAATCCAAAAAATATAATAAACCAATTAAGTGCCACACTTTTACTTTTCTGAATGTGTAAAATTCTTTTGAATATTAGTTTGAGTGCTTATAAGGTATAGCGTCAGCGACCTCTTAAGCGAGTTGCCAATTATAGGCGGCGATTGTTTTCGCTTGGGTCATGATGAACTTAAGGTGACACTTCTATTAAAGAGGGAACTGAAATGGTAAAGGGAATACTAGGTGGCGAAGTCCAGTAGGATTATTAGTGGAGCATTTAAGGATTCATCAGAACGGTTTATCACAAAACAGGCGACAAAAGCGACTATATATATGATTATTGATATTTTGACTTTTCAATAGAGAGCGAGTCCAGGGTAGAGGATATAAAAGATTCGCCCTGGCCGTACTTAACCACAGGTTTTCTTGTAGAATTTCCTAAACTATTAATCATAAATTCACTTTGCTTTGCCTTCTGAAAAATTCACTTTTCCATTTGGTATTCCGAAAACCCGTAACCTACTTTTGGGCTTATCGTTAATCTTTATTTAAATTGGTTTTCAGTTGGGTCAAGTTGAACTCAAGGTGACATTTCTTTAAAAGAGGGAACTGAAATGGTTAAGGAACAACTAGGTGGCGAAATCCAGTAGGATTATTTGTGGTGCATTTCAGGATTCATCAGAGCGATTTATCACATTGGACTGGCCGGAGATTCAACCAAGAAGTTCCAATCCAGTCGCTTTGACTATATATCTGATTATTCGTTTTTTCGACATTTCGAAAGCGAGTCCAGGGTAAGGGATATATAAGATTCGCCCTGGCCGTTCGTAACCACAGGTTTTCTTGTTTACTTGTACAATTTCCTAAACTTTTAATGATAAATTCACTTTGCTTTGCCCGTTGCAAAAATGCAACGGCATTCCGAAAAACCGTAGCCTACTTTAGGGCTCATCGTTAATCAGTGTCGGTGGTTTATTTGAATTATTCTTTTATTATTTCCTTCCTGGTGTTGTGCTATTTGCTAATAGCAAACGAAACCAAACCGAAAATTTACTGAAATGGAATTATGGTTAAAATCCTATAAAAGCTACACTCACGGAGGTGGCGATGATGGTGGTGGTGATGCCTTAAACAAGGTGTGTCACCTGCTATTTGGGTTTTCCCACCGTGATTACAACTGAACTAGCTGTACGTGTACTGGTATGGCTAGAAGGCCGGAGTCAGTAAGTGGGTTTGCTATAAAATCCAATTTGAGTTTATGGCTTTTTTTCCTATGTGTATGTATGTGTGTGTGTCATAACCCCTGGGAGGATACCAGAACTCATCCACACATAGATAACGATTTTATGGTGATAGTTTATAAACAATTTCGCAATTTGTCCAAGTTTAAAGTGAAGTGATAAAATATTTATCGAAAATTTGCTTCATAGATGATACAGGGGAATACGGCAGCGAAGCGAAAAACTCTGCTAAGCAAATGACAGCAATTGTGGCAGTATCCGGACCAGGCTATGGGGGGGGGGGGTAGGGGTGACACGTATGTATATTTCGTACGTTTTATTTATTGCATTTGTGCATAGCTATCGTTATGCTTAAGTCATCCTAAATGTATGCTATGTTTTATGCACATTTGTGAAAACCTCCCTATAGTATGCTTTACATTTTGTGATTTATTGTTTTTCTAAGCGATTTGTTTTATTCGCTTGCATTTCTATGGAGAATTGCCGAGTAAATCTGAATAGGAAATGAAAAATAATTGTATTTTTCATAATGTCTTTGCAGAATTTTTTAGAATGGTGTATGTCAAAGGTAAGGCTGTTCTATTTTAAGCCGATCATTTTTTTAGCCCGAATGTAGGTAGTAGATTTTATTGTTGTTTTGAGACGTGGGGATGTGTTGAAAGTTTAGTAAAGACAATGAGTTGAAGAGTAACTTTAAACGATTTTGATTCAAGCTGAATCTAAACTGAATCATTTGATTTAAAGTTCGAATGTAAGCGGAGAAAAAAGATAGACCTATGATTTGATAAGGCATGATTTTTGGACGTTCTTCAAGGTAAAATTTCAGCTAAATCTAAAAAATAAATCTATTTTTGAATACAAATATTGTTATTATATAAGTATTAATAATATATATATAAAATATTTGTATAGATATATATATTATTTTTAAAATATATATTATTATTTTATATTTATCGTTATTAGCGGGACTTTTGGTCTTTTGTTTATGGAAGAATACCATGGATAAACCCTCTTTTATTTTTTCCTAATTGGTCTATGTTTTGATATCATACAGAGGTTTTTCCTATTTTAATCCGATTAAATTTCTTACAGAGCAAAACAACGACCAGCACCCATCTCTGGTGTTATTTGACCACATCGGTCCATTATTTCCAATAGCCCCACACGAAGGTGCCTCCGATTTGAGGGGCTGTCGATAACTATAAATTAAACCCACTCGTGTTAACGTGGAATATTTCCAAAATTCAATAATAAAACATTTTAAAACAAAGTTCTTTTCCCCCTAAAACTATGCTTTGCATTTCAATCAACGCCCCAAAGTATGCTTTACAAATTGAATTCTTGGTAAAAAGCATTTTGTAAATTTTAAAACTCTCTGCTACTCTACAGAAATTCTACGTATTTGCTGGACAAAAAAACACATACACTTTTAATTCCAAGAAATGGACAAAATCGACCAGGACAACGTTGAGGTAGTACTACTGCTGAATAAAAATGTGTACATTTTGCATAGCACCTTATAAGCGACTTTTAATTAACTCTGGTAAAACTGGGGAGCCCCCATATAGCAGTCCTAGCCAATTTAAAAACTGTAGATTAAAAAGCCTCATATTAAATCCACGTCTAATCTTATTTAGCTTGGCTGAGCCCTTAACACAAAGCTCCTCCAGACAGAGGCGCGGAACCTTGTGAACAACCGTAGTCGGCCCCGTCCGACTTTAATTTTTTTTACTTGTTTTGTTTTGGAATATTTCCTAAATTCAATTATCAAATTTTTTTTAAAAATTCTTTTTCCCCTGAAACTATGCTTTGCATTTCATTACAATCAACGCCTCAAAGTATACTTTGCAAATTGAATTCATGGTAAAAAGAATTTTGTAAATTTTAAGACAATCTGCTAGTCTGGTGCTCTACAGAAATTCTACTTATTTGCTGGACCAAAAAAACACAGACACTTTTAATTCTAGGAAAAGGACAAAAACGACCAGGACAACGTTGAGGCAGTACTACTGCTGAATAAAAAATGTGTACATTTTGCATAGCACCTTATAAGCGACTTTTAATTAACGATTAAAATGGCGGTTTAAACATTTTCGGATTCGCGGTCGGAGGGTACTTATGTATAACTAGGTAAAAATTGACAGTGAAGGGTATATGTATAACACATTTTCCGACGCAAAAAATATGGTCCTTTTTTTCGGCCCATGCGTCCGTAACTAATCTCAGCCAAAACTTTATTAGGAAATCCCTCTCATATATTGATTATAAGTTTTGGATACTTATTTCAATCATTAAAAAAACGCTTCAGTGTGCCCTAGCCTTGCCTTTAAGCGGGGTTAATCTGCATTTTTCGCTTGACAAATAAAACACGACCAATTAAGAAATATTGCGAATAACCATATTTGGCATAGAGAGTAATGCCAAATTAAAACGGATTGTGGTATATACAATAGGCGTGTTCGATAGGATCCCGGTTATTAAAAAAAGTAAGTGATCGCTAAGGCGACATCTGGAAAACTTTAAGATACATTTTTGAAACAAAAACTAATTGAATTTATGCATCATAAACCATTTGATTTAAAAATTTGGGATTTACAGAAAAAAGTTAATCAAAAAATACTAAAGGTTGGTCCAACCATAATGCACAATGTTAATTGTGAGTCACATCTTAACATCAAGTTTTTTGCCCAACTTAATTTGACATTTCTTTGTTTCAGTGTTTGACAAATTCAACCACGGAGATGTATACAATTGAGCAGCGTGTTAAGATTGTTAAAGCCTTTTACGAAAATAGGCGTTCAAATCCAAATGTCTTTCGTGATTTTTTGTTGTTCAGCATAATTGATATAATTGTGTTCACAATCGGAAGAATTATACGCAAATTTCAGCATTCCGGGTCTGTAGGAAATTTGAAAACATCTGTACATGCTTGTCCAGTTCGTTTTGCAGAAAACATTTTTGTTGTTCGCTATAGTGAGACAGAGGAGCCCCGTTACCCTCGACTCTTCGCGTGTCCAACAGTTGAATATCACTGATGCGCATCAATGTTCAACTGATAAAAGAGCTGAAGCCTTCTGACAATTAAATGTAACTGCACCGAATGGTTTGTTGAACAGACAGAAGTGAATGATGACTTTACGAAAAAAATCATCTTCAGCGACGAGGCACAATTTCACCATAGTGGATTTGATATCAAGCAGAATTGCCGCATTTAGACAAATGAGAATCCCTGAGTGATTTTTGAACAGCCGATGCATCCACAAAGAGCGACTGTTTGGTGTGATTTATAGACTGGCGGCGTCTTCGGGCCGTACTTCTTCGAAAATTAAGTCGTCAAGTAGTTACAGTGAATAGTGTTTGCTATCGCGAGATGATAACGGACTTCTTGTGGCCAGATATTGAGAATATGGACCTAGACGACATGTAGTTCTAACCGGATGGTGTAACTTGCCACGACGATACGATAGAACTTTTGCGTGAAAAAATCCAATGGCCGTGTCATCTTACGTCGTGGCGATGTAAATTGGCCGCCACGATCATGTGATTTGACACCGTGGCAATCCTTTCTTTGGGGAAATTTTAAAGAAAAATTGTACGCCAATTATGAGCTAAGCCCTCATTGATGATTTTTATGATTCCCTTTTAAACTTGCCTCTTGTATTTGCACAAGTCAATTCGGTTACGGCTATTTTTGTTTTCATTATTGCTTTTTCTGACATTCTGTGACTTATTCGTTCTGATTTTTGTGTGAAAAAATACTAAAATAATCTGCAGCCAACTTCACACTACGAAAAACACAAAAGGCATTGGCAGTACGGGCAAGTTTTTTCCCTTTCCATTCCCTTTACCTCTCTCTCCTACAAACTGACAGTTGGCGCAAGTAAAGTTGCCTTATGTAAAAGGGGACTAAGGGATGAGATAATTCGGAACATTAACGAGATTGAACCTTAATTAAGTTTCAGAGTCATTAAAAATATGGACCATTAGATAGATGAATGGCACGGAAGCCGTGGCGAGCATTTGGACGATATTTCCCATAGATCCTTCTATCAAAATAAAAAAAAATATATATATATATGTGACGCGCAATATAGAAAGGGAAAAACCAGTTTTGTTCAGGAGAGCCATTTTAAAGATTTAAATACGTGTATCTTTGGTGTACCATCACGTTCATAAAACGCGCATATCTCTTGGAGGGAACACTTTTGGGTAATGGGATTGGTCTCATTCGATGCTCAGATGTTGTCCACATCAAAAAAAAGTGAAAATTGATTTTTTACCCTCAGGTCCCTTTCTCTATGCGCTGTCACATATTAAGATAATACTCTGAAAACTTTTAGTTTTATTTACAATTAACATCGTGCGTTTTAGTTGGACCACCCTTTATAAGCGTGTAATAACCGTGCTCGCTAAAACTCACGATAACTATAAATTAAACCCACTCGTGTTAACGTGGAATATTTCCAAAATTCAATAATAAAACATTTTAAAACAAAGTTCTTTTCCCCCTAAAACTATGCTTTGCATTTCATTTCAATCAACGCCCCAAAGTATGCTTTACAAATTGAATTCTTGGTAAAAAGCATTTTGTAAATTTTAAAACTCTCTGCTACTCTACAGAAATTCTACGTATTTGCTGGACAAAAAAACACATACACTTTTAATTCCAAGAAATGGACAAAATCGACCAGGACAACGTTGAGGTAGTACTACTGCTGAATAAAAATGTGTAAATTTTGCATAGCACCTTATAAGCGACTTTTAATTAACTCTGGTAAAACTGGGGAGCCCCCATATAGCAGTCCTAGCCAATTTAAAAACTGTAGATTAAAAAGCCTCATATTAAATCCACGTCTAATCTTATTTAGCTTGGCTGAGCCCTTAACACAAAGCTCCTCCAGACAGAGGCGCGGAACCTTGTGAACAACCGTAGTCGGCCCCGCCCGACTTTAATTTTTTTTACTTGTTTTGTTTTGGAATATTTCCTAAATTCAATTATCAAATTTTTTTTAAAAATTCTTTTTCCCCTGAAACTATGCTTTGCATTTCATTACAATCAACGCCTCAAAGTATACTTTGCAAATTGAATTCATGGTAAAAAGAATTTTGTAAATTTTAAGACAATCTGCTAGTCTGGTGCTCTACAGAAATTCTACTTATTTGCTGGACCAAAAAAACACAGACACTTTTAATTCTAGGAAAAGGACAAAAACGACCAGGACAACGTTGAGGCAGTACTACTGCTGAATAAAAAATGTGTACATTTTGCATAGCACCTTATAAGCGACTTTTAATTAACTCTGGTGAAACTGGGGATCCCCCATGTAGCAGTGCTAGCCAATTTAAAAAACTGTAGATGAAAAAGCCACATATTACATCCGCGTCTAATCTAATATAGTATGTCTGAGCCCTTGACACAAAGGACTTCCAGTCAGATGCGCAGAATCTTCTGAATAGCTGAGTGGTGTAGGGTATTACGTAGTCGGCTCCGCCCAACTTAAATTTTTTTTTTACTTATTTTCTTTTGGAATATTTCCAAAATTCAATTAGCAAACAATTAAAAAAAAATATTTGCACCTAAAACTATGCTTTGAATTTCATTACAATCAACGCCCCAAAGTATACTTTACAAATTGAATTCTGGGTAAAAAGCAGTTTGTAAACGTTAGACCCTCTGTTACTCTGGTGTTCTACAGAAATTCTACTTATTTGCTGGACCAAAAAAAGACAGACACTTTTAATTCCAGAAAAAGGCCAAAAACGCCCAGGACAACATTGGGGGGCAATACAACTGCCGAATAAAAATAAAAAATGTGAACATTTTGCATGGAACCTTATAAGCAACCTATAATTCACTTTGGTGAAACTGGGAAATATTTTCGTATAGCCCCCATATAGAAGTGCTAGCCCATTGTAGAACCTGAAGCTCAGAAGACATGTATTTTATCCGCGTCTAACCTAATTTAGCATGTCTAAGCCCTAAACACAAAAGTCATCCAGATAGAGGCGCGGAAGCTTCTGAATAACCCGTAGTCGGCCTCACCCGACTTTAATTTTTTTCACTTGTTTTCTTTAAAAATATTTCAAAATTTCAATTATCAAACATTTAAAAAAAATCTTTTTCCCCTAAAACTATGCTTTGCATTTCATTACAATCAACGCCCCAAAGTATACTTCACAAATTGAATTCTGGGTAAAAAGCAGTTTGTAAACGTTAGACCCCCTGTTACTCTGGTGTTCTGTAGAAAATCTACTTTTTTGCTGGACCAAAAAGAACACACACTTTAAATTCCTGGAAAAGGAGAAAAACGCCCAGGACAACGTTGAGGCAGTACTACTGCTGAATAAAAATAAAAAATGTATACATTTATTTACTTTTTGGCTTTTTCAGCTCACTCGTTAGGGGGTAAGTAAGAAAGAGGACATACTGGATAGGATGAGACGTGGGACGAGTTACTACGATGGGAATTAACCGTGTTTTTATATGAGCATTCGACTGTCTGTGGGATTACCTGATTGGAGGAATTAAACAAAGGATACAAAAACAAGAAATCCATATTATGAGTGATGGAATTGGATGAAAGGCAGTCAGGAATCATAAAAATGAGAGAAAAACAAATAGAATAAGCAGGGATGTACATGAAAAAGGCAAACAAACTAAACATAAAAATGTAATATTTTTTTATGTTTTCGTTTTTTTGGGGTGTGACAGGAGAAGTGGAGAAATGAATCGTTAAATACCACCAACGATATGTCTTTTATTTAGAAAACATTTGGGGGTTTAACATTTTATAGTGACATAGGAGGACAAGGCCAGGGGAAGGTCCATTGCCGATTAAATACTTTATATATACAAAGAGCAAGCCAAAAAATGATAATTTTTTGAAGAAATACTTAATAAAGTTTTTTTTCCGATATACCTTTAGTTTCTTAAAGAAAAATTTTTTCTCACTGGGCGGATTTCGCCTATTTACAACTAAACATGTTATGGACATAGGTTACCATCATGCAAAAATTCGGGATCCTAGGTCAATTCGTTTGACCGCTATCTTGCTTTCAACAGAAGCACGGGCGAAAGGACATGTGTAGATCGTTTAGAATTTAAAGGCCATCAGGGTCTCGGATCAATATTTCAAGATGTTGCAAACGGTATGACAGATTTAGTATGTACTTAATGCTTCAGTGGAGGGTACAACAATGTTCGTTACTGATGATTGTAAAGAAAATATTGCATCTATGCTATAATTGGCGTTTATAAAAAAAAAAGAAATTCAGCAACAATAGAAACTGACATACATACATAGAGAAGTGTATGCTATAGACATTAGAAAAATGATGTTGAAGACAAGTAAAACCAAAAGAAATTCTAATGACATAAATAAGCACCAATCATCGACCACACGCTCAATCGACAATCAGTCAAGGCATCTGAACCAATAACTCAAAACCAACAGCGAGTTGTTAGAAATTTTTATCAATCAACCCAAAGCAAAAAAGCTCAACTCATTTCCGAAGAACACTTGGTTTTATTGGCAAAAAACGGAACAAAAACATGGATTACAAAAAAATATAAGACTCGATTAAAGATCATGACCAATGTAGCCGACGACGTCGCCGATAATTATGTTCGAATCATCGAGTAAATCTTCATCATGAACGGCAGCCGGACATCGACAGAGCCGGCATGTGCACTGCATATAAAATTAATTTTGTTTCTTTTATTTCTCTTGACCAACATCGCTGAAATCGGTCGGAGTTTCTTTTTTCGTTTGCCTGCGCTAGAATCGTCTTGAACAACAGGGAAGAAAATTGATTTAAATGAACGAAGACAGGCAATAAAGTTTTAACTTCAAACCATTGTTTTGGGTGAATGTCGGTCGATTTGTTATTGTTCTCTGTACGTTGGTGTCTTTGTCTTTTCTTTGGTTTTCTTTCCATTTTTTGCCTCTTAAACGTGATTTGTTGCAATACGTCTTTTTTTTCTTTGTGTTGTGGTAGTTCGGTCATTCATTTTTTGGCCTGTAAATGAGGTTTGTCATTGGCATCGATCTTGGCTTAACCACTGTTGGAATAAGGAGTTGCCAGTGGGGATTAATTTGGAAGTTTTTTGAAAACAATACTTAGATTTTTATAAACTCGTAATTAAATAAACAGAAAACCGAATAAATAAAGTCTAAGGAATATTAAGGAAATCAAACTATTTTATCATTGAATAAACAGATGATCGAAGAATCAATAAATATATCAAATAATCAAACAAATATTCAAATAAATAAATCTAAAAAAATAAAAATCTAATAATCGAATAATCTAATAATCTAATAATCTAATAATCTAATAATCTAATAATCTAATAATCTAATAATCTAATAATCTAATAATCTAATAATCTAATAATCTAATAATTTAATAATCTAATAATCTAATAATCTAATAATCTAATAATCTAATAATCTAATAATCTAATAATCTAATAATCTAATAATCTAATAATCTAATAATCTAATAATCTAATAATCTAATAATCTAATAATCTAATAATCTAATAATCTAATAATCTAATAATCTAATAATCTAATAATCTAATAATCTAATAATCTAATAATCTAATAATCTAATAATCTAATAATCTAATAATCTAATAATCTAATAATCTAATAATCTAATAATCTAATAATCTAATAATCTAATAATCTAATAATCTAATAATCTAATAATCTAATAATCTAATAATCTAATAATCTAATAATCTAATAATCTAATAATCTAATAATCTAATAATCTAATAATCTAATAATCTAATAATCTAATAATCTAATAATCTAATAATCTAATAATCTAATAATCTAATAATCTAATAATCTAATAATCTAATAATCTAATAATCTAATAATCTAATAATCTAATAATCTAATAATCTAATAATCTAATAATCTAATAATCTAATAATCTAATAATCTAATAATCTAATAATCTAATAATCTAATAATCTAATAATCTAATAATCTAATAATCTAATAATCTAATAATCTAATAATCTAATAATCTAATAATCTAATAATCTAATAATCTAATAATCTAATAATCCAAAAAACGAATAGTCTAAAAACCTTAAAACAAAATAAATAAATAATTAAGCAATCAAAAAAATTTAATAACCCAAAAAACAAATAATTTAAATGTCAATCGATTACATAATCGAGTAATCAAATAATTTATCGAAAATTACACCAAAAAAAAACATTATTAATAAAAAAGAAAACATTATTAATAAAAAAGAAAACATAAAAAAAGTAAAAACATCGTTGAGTTCGGCTAGGCAAAATCTTATAAACCCTTAACCGGCAAAAAAACATTTTGTCGTAGTAATTAAGGCCCATTTAGTCTTGACGGTTGGCGGTGGACGGTTGACGGTAGGCAATCAAATATTTCAGTTGGGTGTTGCATTTTGCATGTGTTAGAGGGAGATAACTACAGTTTGACGGTTGACAACGATAGACTTCTGCAGGTTGCAGAATCAACCGTCCACAGTCAAGACTAATTGGGCCTTTATTCCTATAATCGCTTATTTTAACCGTGGGTATGATCCACACTTTCTCAGAAATTCTGCGTTAGGATTCGTTAGGAAGTTATCTTTAACTTCCGTAGTTCTAATGATCGTTTTTCGTTCGATACCACTCCGGGCCAAATCTTCAAAGAAAACCATTTTTAGATTCGTAGTGACATTTTTTCTTTACAGATTCTTACAGATAAAAAACATAATTTAACAATAAAATAAACAATTTAAAGTTTTTTTGCCTGTTAAAAGGTTGAACTGCAAATAAAATTTGTAACAGGACAATTTTTTAAATCTTTTTAAACCGAAACACTGAAAAATCAGCTCTTTTTTAAATTTCTATTGTGCCTAAATGAACCCTTCGTGGATAAACCATTACGCCACTAATGGGTTAAAGAACAAAGCAAAACTCTGCAATCAAACAGCGTTGGTGAATGTTGTCCATCGATCGTCCACAGCACTGGCGCAAATGAGTGCCAGCACAAGCCAGAACCAAATAGCCAGTGGGATAGTGTGCATTGATGACACGGTAATCCACTAGACGCCTTTGGCTTGAATAAAAAATTGGAGCTTAAAGAAAACTGCAGAGCAGAGAAAGACAGGCCAACTATGGATTTATTGGTAGTGTAGCCAGGAGCAAGAATGTGTAGTTGATTCCAAGTCGTAGGTATGTTTAAAGGTGGGCGAGGGTATAGCTGGGTGCCAGTTAGGTGTAGTGACTGGTGATCGCTCGAGCATTTTAGTTCAGTACAATTGGTGTTATGTTTGGCATTTTGGAACTTCGCAGCGGTGCAAATTTTATTTTGGGGAAACCCCTGCTTACTAGACTTTGTACTTACGGGATATTTCTTATGCTTCTAAGAAGACGTGCTATGAAAGGCGTGGAAATAAAAATTGGGCTTTGTGGTAGCCTGTTGAAGTCTTTAATGGTCTTGTTTTTACAGTAATTTCAAACATAAATTCATGAACCGTTTTGGTGGTATGTGGTTCGTGTCGTTCTTCTATGGTTACTTTAATGACGCGCGTTCATTAGACATTTGTCATTTTATTCCTGATGTAAGAATGCTCGGCCGTGCCGAACGCGTCTTTTCAGTCTCACCCGTTTTTATCGTGTAGCCGGTTGAAAGTCTAAAACACCACAGAATGATTTTGCCCATACCGGCAGTATGTGGAATCGACTTCTAGCAACATTATTCTACAACTTACGACATTTGGCCAATTTCTTAAAGTACTTCTCCCTCTTTCTCCCTCCTTTTCGTTGTTCTATTGTTACTTTAATGGTGCGTGGTCATTAGACACCCGTCATTTTATTTCTGATGTAAGGATGTTCGGCCCTGCGGAACGCGACTTTTCGTTTAGACGATTGAAAGTCCGAAACACTATAGATTAACTTTGCCCATACCGGCCGTATGTGGAATCGACTTCTAGCAAAAATGTTCTACAACTGACGACATTTGCAAGTTGAAGGCCAGTTTCTTAGAGTACTTCTCCATCTTTCTTCCTTCCGACCCCTTAATGCACTGCATGTACTCGTATGGAGACATCCCCTTAGTAGTGGTCAAAAACAAAAATCCCAAAGTCTAACCCAAGTGTTAATAATCACTTCTTCCTCTTTCCCCTTTCGACCCTAACGCAACGCAATACTTTTATAAAATAAAACGTGGACCTACAAAATGGCGCCCAACGTGCGTATATAAGTCGCGGGAAAAAAGTCGACCACAGCGTAATACTAAAGGATTCCATATTTTCTGCTATAAAAGAAGAGTACTTTAGAAATATTGTGTTTGCTGGCTTTTTGCAATGAGATTTAAATTAAAAAAGCTCAATATGACAGAGAATATGACACACTCTTACTAACTAACCACTATACTGAGAAGAAAAATAACCTTATATAAGGTTAACTTAACCATAAATAAACATGATTTGGAGTCTACGTTATATAAGGTTAATTTGAACATTTTGTTGTCGACTGTTAATTAACAATAATAATAAAAGTTAATTTAACTTTTCTGCGGTTGAATTTTTTAACCATGAAAATTGTTAATTTTTAAATAATAATTGTTGTTTTAACAATGCATTGCTGTGTTTTTTAACCACTAAAATTGAGTTACTGGCTTTTTGCAATGAGATTTAAATTAAAAAAGCTCAATATAACAGAGAAAACACACTCTTACTTAAATAACATGATTTGATTAACCATAAATAAACATGATTTGGAGTCTACGTTATATAAGATTAATTTGAACATTTTGTTGTTGACTGTTAATTAACAATAAAATAAGTTAATTTAACTGTTCTGCGGTTCAATTTTTTAACCATGAAAATTGTTAATTTAAAAATAATAATTGTTGTGTTAACAATGCTTTGTTGAGCTTTTTAACCATTAAAATTGTTATTATTGAAATAATTATTGTTGTTTTAACAATGCATAGTTTTTAACCATGGGATGGTTTATCAGAGGGAAGTAGCATTAAAAAGTTCTGTTTTGGCGTTGAAAATGAAGACAAAGGCTCAAAAACATCAATTAGTTGGGTTTGAGAAGAAAAAGCTTTTGCCTTCGAACACAACTTCATAGCATCAAAGCTTTTAAATGCAACTTCACCCTACGATGTAACTTATTTGTTATTATTTGCTTGCTTTTCAATTATCAAACTTAACTACCCGTATTTCGATATGGAAGGATAGCTTTTTTGAAGAATAACCAGTCGACATTTTGATAGTTTCGTGTTATAACAACTCTTGAAAATCTAATAGAAATTCCTACACGAATAATTGAAGGTAGTAAAATTAGAATTTAAAATAGATGTTGTTCGGTTAAAAATAAAAACGCTTAAATTTCAAATACCCAAGGCAACCGAAATGTTGTCTATTTCTGTTAAAATAAATCTGTATCCTTTCTGATATCTCAGAAAGGATTTCTCTTGACGGGTGGTGGTAAAGGAATAAATGTTTTCTGATTAATTAAGGCAAAGGCATATCTGTATATGTTTTTTTTAGCATATTAAATCTGTATTCGTTAGAATTTTCCAAACAAAACCTGCGGTAGTGCGATTAAGACCCCTCCAAACAAAGGAATCCTTATCTCGAGCTTTCATTTTCAAACGGCTGCCGTCAAACGTAAATAAAGGCAAAGGTGCGTGTGGCGTGATACTCGTACATCACATATCGTTCCCATTTGCCATGTAGCACAGGAGTCTCGGGTAGGCAACATATGTTGCTGCCGTCGGTTGAAACCTCTGGTGTCTGTGTCTCTCACCACATAAAACCTATGCGACATTAAGACAGGCAGGCGACAGTCACAACATTGCCAGGAGTGGGAGGAGATGGGGCAGCCTCAACAAATAATGTTTATTATTAGAGTCTTGCCACCACATCGTGTGCAACGTTTTGTTATCGTTTGAGAAAATTATGATAATTTGTTCCGCGGCATATCCAAACAACAACTCCGCAGCTAAACAATGAGAACCAACACGAATTGCAGAATAATAACGATACGTCATGTTGTACTCGTATTTACCGGAGATAGGCATCTTCTGGAATGAATATTTGGCAAGCAAACAGTTGAGCATGTTTTGAATACGTTTTCTTTTATTCTTCTTCATTTTTTTTATTTATTTATGTAAAATTTTTTACAAGGTTGCGGAATTCGCGGTACGATTTGCTGCCGCTGAAGATGCTACAAAAAACGACAGTAATGCGAATAAAAAAAGCGAATATGAAATATTTTTTTGCGAATGCGAACAATCTAAAATTGGTTTTTGCGAATGCAAAAGCAAATGTTCAATACGATGCGAATAATTCGCATATGCGAATATTGCGAATGCGAATATTTATTACAACCCTAAAGGAAACCACGTCGAATGACCATACAGTATCAGGCAATTGAATAATGACCGTAGAATTCATTGAAATTAGATTTATGTAAATACTAGCAGTCCTAAAAGATACATTATGACCTTAAAATTGATTAATGCATATCCAACATTGATTAAAAATACAGGTTCGACCCAGCTTTAATAAGAAAACTAGGTCGAAGGACCACATAAAGTATTATGACCGAAGTAATCGACGATTATGATGACTGAATTAGGCATATTCGAGCTTTTTTTAAGAAAAAAAAATGCCTTAGAAAACCAATTCACAGTATCCGTCGGCTTCGCAGATGGTTTTCAATTTTGTAGTGCTGCTTTTTACCAAAGAGCTTAAATAGAATCTAACGAAAATTCCAATTATCTTTAAAAAATGCTTAAGAAAAGGAGGCTGAAGGATGCATAAAAAAACGAATTAAACCGGAGGCTGAAGGACCACACAGTATCAGGTGGTTGCCTTATGACGGGAGTACTCGTTGATGGATTTCAATTGAGAGTCGCTGCAATTTTCCGAAGAGACCAAATGGATTTTTAAATACAAAGTTCAATCATCTTAAATAAAGTGTTAACAAAAATTAGTTCGAAGGACCACAAAGTATCAAGTGATTAAATTATGACTGAAGTATTCGTTGAAGAACCACAAATTTGCATTCAAATTTACATTTTCCAAAGAGACCGAATTAATTCATAAAGCAATCACAAATATTTTTAAAAAGCAGACTAAACTAATGAATCTGACTTCTAAACACCTTTAAAAATATCCTTTAAAATACTAAGTCGTAGGACCACACAGTATCCGGCAAGGTAATTATGTCCGGAATAGCTGATTAAGAACAAAGAAATTAATTTGGTTTGAAATTCAATTTTTTGTTTCAGAAGCTAAAAAAGTAGGATGAAGGACAGCACAGTATCAGGCGATTGCATTGTGACCAGAACAGAAGAAACTTAAGGTATATCCGAGAAGCTGAATGCATCACCGCAAATCGCTGCTTTTACGCCAACACCATGCGTCGCGGTCTTCACCCGAACAAACCCAATGGTAGGGCTTGTGGCTCTTGACCTTACCATAATCTTCGACACGGTTAAATATGCCACTCCGTTCGAGGACATTGCGGAAACGTCCCTTTCACCTAGTTTAGAACGTAGGATTGTAAATTCATATCATAAGTAGACTTTAGAGACCGGAAGACGAAGCCTCGTAGAGTTAAACAGGAAGTTTCCCAGGGTGGGGTGATATTTCCGGCACTTCTGTTCAACCTCTACCTATCTAAAATGCCCGCACCACTAGATTGTATCGTACGCTGAATACTGCAAAATTTTGGCGCCATGACCCCAAGTGTACGACATATGTGAGAAAATCCACTGTAACCTCACTGATTTAGCACTCTTCCTCACTGTAAGGAATATAAAAAAAATATTCGCTTCCAATCAACAGCATGGACCGCAGAGGTGCGGTTGTCACTTAATGTGAAAGTCGATGGCGTCAACATCCCGACTTCCAACTACCCCAAAAACTTTGGGGTCCCATTAGACAGCTTTTTTCGATCTTCTGTCCATGCTACAGCTATCTGCGATTAGCTTCAAATTAGGAACAAGGTCCTCAAGTCACTAGCCGGCAGTACTTGAGAAGCCGACAAAGAAATCTTTCTTGACCTCTTACAAAGCGATAGGTCGGTCTATCACAAACTATGCAGCGCCGGTGGAACGATCCCAAATAAGCCTATATCTATGCACCGGATGGACCCGAAGGAGGAATTCTAGGGCTGTCACCCCGGCGTTGTATGTCGCTACAACAACAAAGCAGCGGTAGAAAATTTAGACTTGCCAAAAAGCCGCCCTGATAACATCAAGAGGTTGCCTCCTTATGCCATCTGAGGTCCATCTACTTGAGGTGACGCAGATCCTTACCGTAAGCAGATACAATTCCTTGCTGGCTAAGCAGCTGCTTTGGTGTCTTCGCAGTACTCTTCCGAACCACCATCTCATGGACGGCTGTCTGGACCTCTCTCTCTTTATGAACTAGAAAAAGAGGTTCAGTGTGTCTGCTTACGGTAAGGACCAGCTTCATAAGGAGACGAAGGTCCTTACCGTAAGCAGACACACTTGTTGTTCTCTAAGCAGCAGCTGCTTGGGTGTTTTCGCAGTAGTCATCCCAACCTCTCTCTCCTTATAATCTAGAGAGAGAGGTCCAGTAGTACAAGAGAGAGCCTATAGATGATCGAAACTATCAGACAGGTCCGAACGACATTCACGCTAATGAAGTCACAGTAGCAGTAACCAGCTATAGCGTGGATGTAGTGCTAGGGTCACATCACCCGGAGTTTCTACTAAATGAGGAGACACTTTTTCTGGCTAAGCTGAGATATGGATAGTGCAGCCGCTTAATTTGTATTGGACAAATTGTATGGACGAATTGATGCTAAGGTTACGGACGTTTGCCCCCCCTGCCATCAGGGATTACATGACGTGCTGCTTCTCCTCAATAGTCCGGCCAAGCCCACTCAGTTGACCCCAGGAACAAATCCAGTTCAAATGGCGCGTTTCCTTCAGCTGGATATCAAAGCAAATCCCAATCAAATAGACGTTCAGGACCTACAAAACAAAATATACTGTTACAACAACAATAACCGCAAATCGCACAACATATCGATCTGTTGATTTTAATGTATGCCATTCTTTGGACAGGCGACGAAGTGTTTCACTACAATTTTGCACGCTCCATGTTTGTCATTGACGTTGTTTCAAGGAAAACGTTCATTAAATAAATGAATATTTACGTCGTTTCAAAGAAAAAAAGCTTAGTTATGATTCCGAGTCAATATTTTAGCGGGAAATCAATAAGTGTTGAGATTTTTAAATTATCTAAGGAACTGTTTATGCATCCTTAACAGGAGTCCATAGAAATGACTTGCTTTTCAATGTCCAGTGCTAGCGTTTAACACTTGAACACTGAAAGCTGCTGATAATAGAAACTGCCTAAACACAATTTTCCGGCACAAATGGAAAATGTTCCAGTGAAACTGAACAAATGTTTTTGTTGCCCTACATCCCTGGCAGCACAGTAGAGGCTACAACTACAAAAAGTGTTACTCAAAACAAAATTTTCCCTGTTTTCATTTGGCAGCGTTTTTTTGGTAATTTTTGTATGTGTGTGTTTATTTTTAGCTATTCCGGCTACTGCCAGAGAGGCTCTAACAACGAGGAGCATCATGTCGATTTTATTTAGATAAAGTACGAGTATGCATGTGTATGCGTTTGCTCTATATTCCCATAATCGAGAGAGAGAGAGAGAGAGAGAGAGTCAGACAGTCAGTCAGTCGAGTTGTACGGTTTTATAGGTCCATTTCAAGTTATCATATGTGGAGCTGGTTGCCGTTGCCGTTGTTGTTGCCTTTTCACAGCCTAGTTATCTAATATACAGCCGACAAAACGACAACAACAACAACATTAGCTCTAAAACATATGTGTGAATTACAGATCGAGGAAAAGCCATTTTCGCTAAGGCAAACATACCGATGTGCTGTAGTGCTTTCAAACATCTGTATATAGAAATATATATAAAGGCTAATGTGTTTGGACGGCGGAATTGCTGGTCGAACGGTCAGCCGCCGTTTATGGTGCAAGTGTGCAATTTTCACACCTGAAACCTTTAATTGAATACTTGGTTGCCACTCGATGTGGCGCGCTATGGTTAAACTCTTAATATGCCATACTTTAAGTTTACGGACGAACATACGAACGAACGGACAGCCAGGCAGGCAGGCAGGCAGCCTGTGAAGCACAAAACTAAATACATTTTGTTGCATTATGGCTATTTGTTGTTGTTGTAGCTGCTGGTGGAATGACACAAATGGTCTTTAGTTTTAAATTGATATTGTTTTTCTGTTTTTTTTTTTTTTTTTTTTTTTTTTTTTTTTTTTTAATTTTAAGGAAAAACAATTAACGGGAATGATGTGCTCTAAACGGTGGCATTTTTATATGGAAATAGTTTTCAATCGTTAAGAGGACTTTTTCTGTGGTTAGAATTTTGAAAATTTTAAATGAGGCCAGATTTTGGTTGAGGTTTCTGCATCGTTTTCCATTGTAATTTAGAATATTTCATTATAAATCAACAAAACTCTTTTTACAACAAAAACAAGTTTTAAAAGAAATCTATTGATGGCTCTCAATGTGGAGTCTCTGTAGAGGTGGTAAAATGAATGGTATTTTCGTGGGTAATTGTGTGAAGGAAACTTCAACAGTGTGATTAACAATAGTAGTTCTCATTCAATTGGTGAGAGTCTGGTCTTAAAGAGTTCGATGTTTCTTTTGAACAATTGCTGCGAAGCTTTTTGATGAAGGCCGTCACGGCCCAAAGACGCGATAAAAGCAATGTGCAGTCACGAAAATCTATGTCACTTTGTCATTTTGTTAAAAACTTGTCTTCTATTTAAATAAAGATACAAAAGGTCTTAAGCCGGTTAATCCTTATTCAATCCTTGAAATATTGCATTAAAAATTCTAAAAATATATAATTTAAAATTTTAAGAATATTTAAGCACCTATTGGAATTAAAAGGACATCAATTAAAAGAGTATTCCAGTTGACAGCCAATCTTTGTAGGGTTTAGCCCTATAGAGTTTCTTAGGCTGCTTATCGCTTTGATGTTTAAGGTGGCAACACTGTCTTTCTTGGACATTTGTGTTCTGTCGTACAGCTTGATTCATTTAGAATTTTATTTTTCACTTGTTCCTTTTTAGAGATCCTACCTGCCTGATGACAAGTTGTCATTACATTCTCCGTCAGTATTGTTTGACAATTCGTCCTGGAAAGTCTAACAAAGACCTCAATGGAAAGAACCCAACAATAACTCCACCTTCGCACTGAGTATTGTTCAGTGACGAGGCTCAATTTCTAGCTCAACAAAGAAGTCAATATACAGAATTGACGCATCTGGGCTGACGAGCAACCCGTACAGATTCTAGAACTAGACCGTTGCATCCATAAATAAATAATAGGCGTGTTCTATTGGTACTCGCTTACTAAACGAGCAACGGGTAGCTAAGCCGGTAACTTCAAAACTTTACGATAAATATCTTTAAGTTTCCTTGTACACAAGAACTGATTGACTTTATGCTTTATAAACTGTTTGAGTTGGAAGTTTTTAATTTGTAGACAAAACGGTATTCATGAAATACTGTAAGCGAGTAATACGCGAGCTCGCTTAAACTCGCTAAATGTTATTCTTGAACAACATTCTTCTTAAAAATGTTATTTTTTTTTAAAACAAACAGGGTTTAACGCAAATTGTCTGTAGTTTAAAAAATATTTTTTCTTTCGTTAGAAGTTTTTTCTGTCGTTAGAAGTTTGAAAATTTTAAATGAAACCGGATTTTGGTTGAGGTTTTTTTTGTTCTTGTACTGTAATGGTGTGAAGGTATCGCGTTAGCGACCTGCTAAGCGACTTTTCGATAGAACACGGCCAATATAAGTCTAAGTCTAGCGAAACGCCTAAAAAATATATCTGACACTGCTCGGGAAATGCAGAAAACCCAACTAAAACAAGTAAAAAATGAATTAAATTTGTATACCCTACAATGGGGATTCGCTTTAAAATTGTAGAAGAACGCACCTAGAGTCCATGAGAATGAGCCACGCATTTCGATATAGTCTGATCTGAGGTCATCAGCCACACTGTTAACTGCATGGACCGCAGAGGTGAGTTGTTACTTAATGTGAAAGTCTATAACGTCAAAATCCCGACTCTCAACTACGCCAAAATCCTTGGCGTCACGTTTGACAGACTTTTTCGATCCTCTTTCCATGCTGCAGCCATCTGAGATAAGCTTAAAACAGAAACAAGTTCCTTTAGTCGGCAGTACTTGGGGAACCGACATAAAAACCTTGTTGACCTCTTACGAAGCAATAGGTCAGTCTGTAGTGAACTTCGCAGCGCCGCTGTAGTCGGCGAACGTGAGTACGACGCAGTGAAAGAAAATTCAGACTCGCCCTAAGTCCCATTTACACGGGCTAACATTACTTGCCGCCACTCTCAGTGGAGCGAGAGGTAAGGGGAATGGAAAGGGAAAAAACTTGTTGTCAATTTCTTTTGTGTTTTTCGTGGTGTGAAGTTGGCTGCAGGTTATTTTAGTATTTATTCACACAAAGATCAGAATGAACAAATCACAGAATATCAGAAAAGGCAGCAATGAAAACAAAAATTGCCGTAACCGAATTGCCTAGTGTAAACAAAAGAGGCAAGTATAAAAGCGAATTATAAAAATTGACGCAAGTGGACTAAGAAAACCAACAGGGCGTCTCTTTATGTCTTCTGAGGACTATCTACATGAGGAGACTAAGGTCCCGACACAATTTCTTGTTGTCTAAGCGTAATTTGCTTGGTTGTCTTCTCAGTAGTCATCCCAATCACCGATCTCTATGGTCTTAAGAGAGAGAGAGAGAGAGAGAGAGAGAGAGAGAGAGAGAGAGAGAGAGAGAGAGAGTGGTCCAGCAGTACAAAAGATAGCCTTTAGATTATCGAAACTATTAGAAAGGTTTGAACGACATTCACGCTGATAAAATTGCATCAGCAGCAGTATTCAGCTATAGCGTGAATGTAGTGCTAGGGAAACATTCCTAGGAGATTTCCCTAAAGGAGAAATCCCACGACAGACTCTTCTATGAAACGGATTGACCCGAAGAGCAATTCTTCAGCCAAGGGCTACAAAAACAGTTACCGCTACAACAACAACGCAACCTCAGCAGACGCAAGTGTCTCTAACTCAGCCGAGTTCTGGATGGTGCAGCCGCCTCAGTTCGTATTGGGCGCGAATTGATGCTAACGTTCCGAACGTTTGTCCCGCCTGCCTAATGGCAGGCGGGACTCCCCTCCCTCTCCCCTCTCAGCTGACTCCCAGGTCTCTGTGGACTCATCCAGTTCAAATGGTATGTTTCCTTCACCTGAATATGAACAAATTAAAATATATTTTCGTAACAACAGCAGCATAAATCTTTCGGTACTCACTGTACTAAATTTGAGCAAAATTGAATGGCTTCAACAACAGGGGGCCTTTGCATGGGGCCAATAGCAAAACATGGTCAGACGAACAATGGTTAAAATAGACTCTGTTAGTTATCTGTATATCTGTTTTGATTTAAACTAATTCGAATCATTCAGTTCATTGTGTATTGACGTAATTACCAGAGACAGAGCTTGAAAGAGCGATCGAAACATTGAAATAAATAGGCATTTTAATTAAACGGGGAAATGTCAGAGATTGTTGCTTTATTTCATAATAAAAAATTGTGTCAGTCTGCATTATTTTAAGAGTTTTATTTAAAATTAAAAAAAGTTAAATATGAATCACCCTGTACAGGATTGCTTTTAAAAATATCGTTCACTTCGTGTAGAACTGAACTATGCTTAAAAATCTAATACAGGCAAAACGACAAAAATGATAGCAGCTTGGCCCAGTTTATTTCAGAGTATGTAAAGGGGAAATGTTGGAAACAAAGGGCGTTAAAATTAAACATCAACCAACACAGCGTTTTGTTTTACTTTAACAACCCGCTCAAAGTGCTTTAGCAGTTCAGCTAATGGTTCTTAACTTAAAATTGTAAAATTTTAAATTTTTTGTATGAAAGCGGCATTCAGATGTCATCTCTACTTACTTACAGTAAAAACTTCCATCTTCATTTAAAATAAAAAGGCATGAGTCTCTAGATTTGTATATCCTCCACCGAAAGGTAAATGGTGTACTAAATTTGCCATTCTGTTTATAACTTCATGAAATTTTGATCGGAGACACTATAAAGAAAATATAATTTATCGACCGTCCGTGTATCTGCTTAAAGGTGAATCGAATAAACAACATAGGATCCTGGAATTTTCCATGACGATGGATTATGTTTGGGATCGTAAGATGGAAAAATCTTCAAAGGAGGAGAATGTTTTCCTTTAATGGATAAAGTGTACATGGGAAAAGCTTAATTTTGCTTTTACAAGTTCTTTTCTGTTTTTTGTGGACTGATATGAATGGAAAGTTTTAAATAGGCATTTTTAGTTAGAACATGGCACATATCTGTTGTGATCCAAAGCTGGAGACAACGCTTGAAAGAGTGATCGAAAGTTGGACATTGAAATGAATAGGCATTTTAATTAAAAGGGGAAAAGTCGGAGATTGTTCCTTCAGTTTATAATAAAGATTTTGACTTTCTAAACTCTTTTAAGTGTTTTTTTTTTAAATTAATAGAGTTGTATTTGCATCACCCTGTACATGATCCCTATATAAAAATATTGTTCACTTCCAGCTAAAGTGAACTATTCGCAAAACTCTTATACAGGCAAAGCGACAAAAATGATGAAGTCAATATAAGCTTGGCCCAGTTTATTTCGGAGTGCAGGAGAAATGATGTGAAACACAGGGCGTAAAAATTAAGCATCAACCAACACAGCTTTTTTTCCTTTAACAACCCGCTCGAAGTGCATTGCCAGTCCTCTTTTTTTTTGCATTTCTCACTGGGTTGCAATATAAATCCCGCGCAAGTAGTTTCAACTTCGTAAAAAAAACTTACCGATTACAAATTTAATGCAGAATTTTGTGGGACTTACCTGAAAGGAAAAAAAATAATTGAAAATTAATTTATAATGTCTATTAAAAATCGATTATTAAAGAATCTATACAAATTTTTCTACAAATTAGGTGAGCCACTGTCAAAGAATTTATTCCATTAAGATAGATGGGGCGGCCCAGTTAAACAAAAATATCTTTCTAGCAGATCTTACTAGGGGCTTTTCCATGAAAGGTCAGGGAACTGCTTATGTCTATTCAAAAAAAATGAATGGCATAACATGTAATTTCGAATGAACTATAAAAATTTCGCATTTGTTTTGAATTTTTGTATTTTTTTTTAATGAAAAAAAATTCATTAGATTGATCACCCTTTACATATAAAGACAGCTGTGGGTTTCTATAAATTAGTAATTTAATGAAAATCAATAGTTTTTGTTTCCAATATTGTTTTTCTTTTTTTAGCGGAGTTTAAATTTAACTTCAAGATTTTCCAAAAAAAAAAACAGTCGTCTCCAATACCCCCGTCTCATGTACTAAATACCAAACATTACTCTGGAATGCCTGCCCGTGCACATTATAAAATGCATTACATGTAAGACAATTTTATTTTTTCTACAAATAAAAAAAGATCGAATGCAAAAGGAAACAAACATTGATCGAAAATAAGTCATTACAGTACATAATGACCACATTATGGTCATCTAATGACCAACAGCCAACAATCTGTTGGCGATTGCGGGCAACAGAAGCTGCTGCTCCGTGGATGGACGAACAACAGCAGCGATAGTAGGTAGCATAGACGCGTAACGTCAAACGTAAACGTAACGACAACAACGCCGTCAGGCCAAACGATAAATAAATATTGAAATTGAAACAAAACAAAACAAAAGAAAACATATGCAACAAAATTTAAAACTTGCAGCACGAGTCATAAAACTTGATGGGCAGCATTTGAAAGAAACAACAGCCAAGAATGACACAAAAATCATACAATGCAATCAACGAGAGGAAGAAGAAGAAAACAATTGCAAAAACACTATGGGCAACAACAATCATGCCAAGCTACAATGTCCACTCCAAAGAGAATTGTGGAGCAGTGTTGGGGCTTTGTATTCGTTTTTTTTTGTTTGGTTCCAACTTTTATTGGCATTTGCCAATACTAGAAAATATTTATAAAAAAGAACAACAACAGCAGCAGCAGCCAAAGCTAAGAGACGTTTGGGGCAAATATGGGTCAGTTTATGGTTTAGTGCAGCTCTGCCCATTGCTGCTTCATACATTGTTGTGATCATTAAAAGAAAAGTAGTATTGGCGTCAATGATAATAACGATGATGATGATAATGACGACGATGTCATGATGCTCATGATGACGTTGAGAAAGAGCTAGATGTAACAGATGGACATCAACTGTTAAATTTAATTAAAATTATAAAAAAAACGCACAGTGGGATTATTGTGGCCATTTAGTTCAAATCTCGTAGGTGATCAAGAGAGATTTCTTGTACGAGGGCGACCGCAAAACTAACTGGCCTGGCACATTTTCTGTTTTGTTTTTTAAAAGCAATCTTTTATAAGCCATCTGTCAAAATTTCCGAAATATTTAAAGATTATTTTCTTTGTTACAGGTGATTGAAGTAAACAAGTTTTATAATTTTTGAAAAATAGAAAATAAGGAGTTTCGTGCGGTAATTAAACACTTTTATATGAAAGGCTATACGCCACAATTAATCAAAGATGAATTGGATTCCGTTCATGGTGATAATGCACCATCATACTCCACCGTGAAATCCTGGGTTCAACAATTTAAATGGGTCGTTCAAGTACGGAAGATGAACAACGCTCTGGAAGACCGAAAACTGCTACTACTATTGAAAACATTAGAAAACTATTTAATGAAGTGACTAAAGATAGACGAATAAAGCTCAGAGAACTTGCTGATATTGTTAAAATACACGAAAAATAAGTTTGGAGTATTTTACATGATGAACTCCACATGAAAAAGCTATCCGCAAGATGGGTGCCGCGTTTGTTGACTTTGCCCCAAAAAATCGTCCGTTGGACCAATTCCGAGGAGCTTTTAGCGATTTATCAGCGTAATCCCATAGAGTGCTTGCGCCGATTCATAACTGTTGATGAAACATGGATCCATCACTACATCCCAGAATGCAAAGAACAGTCAAAACAACGGATAGAAGCTGGTAAAAGTGGTTCCAAGAAGGCGAAAACTGTTAAGTCAGCAGGAAAACTAATGGCCACAGTATTTTGGGATACAAGGGGTTTAATATTGATTGATTATCTTGAGAAAGGAAAAAACTATAAATAGTGAATATTATTGTGCATTATTGGATCGGTTGAGTGAAGAAATCAAGATAAAACGAACGCATTTAGAAGAAAAAAAGTTCTTTTTCATCAAGATAATGCTCCTTCACACACTGCATTTTTAACTCAACAAAAACTGGCCGAATTACGATTTGAAATTGCTCCGCATCCACCATATAGTCCAGATTTAGCTCCTTCTGATTATTTCTTGTTTCCAAATTTAAAAAAAAATTCTCGGTGGCAAAAAATTTTCGTCCAATAGCGAGGTTATTGCTGAAACTGAGGCATATTTTGAAGGTCTTGAAAAATCATATTTTTCGGATGGATTTAAAAAACTTGAAAAACATTTGATGAATTGTATTGAGTTGGAAGGAGATTATGTTGAAAAATATATAATGATAATTCCAAAAAACGGTTCTTTTTATGTTAGGCCAGTTACTTTTGCGGTTGCCCTCGTATTCAGTCCCGTTTGAAGCGAACGAACATGACAGGCGGAGACTGGTATGCTTTTCATAAGGGATAAAGATTTATTATAAGTACTTCACTGCTTTCCTATGGGTTATATCACACGGTTGCAGCGTGCCCAAAAACCGGGGATTTCAAAAAACCGGCATTTTGGATTTTTTTTACAAAATCGTGTTAACTGACATTCGGACATTCTTGTTTTTGTCTCCAAACACGACACTCGGTTTCTAAAAAAGTTTTTTTTTTGCTGTCAACCACGTCAGGTTGAAGTTTTCTCTGCTCATCCTTCGAGCTTTTCCCGAATCGGGACTGTGAAAAAGGGCATTACGAGGGTTGCTGTGAATGTGACGCGCAAAATAGAAAGGGACCTAAGGGTAAAAACCAGTTTGGTTTAGGAGAGGCATTTAAAAGATTTAAATACGTGTATCTTTGGTGTACCATCACTTTCATAAAACGCGCATATTTCTGGGAGGAAACACTTATGGGGCATGGGATCGGTCTCATTATATGCTCAGATGATGACCACATCAAAAAAAAAAATTAGGTCCCTTTCTCTATGCGCTGTCACATATATATTTCTGGCCTAAGTGTTGCCTGGCGCCATCTGACATCTTCATTGGAACGTTTTACAGAACGTTTTGACGTACGACCATCATTTGTGTTGTCTACAGTGACTTGAAAAAATCCATTGGCAAAAAATGGAATTAACACGTGAACATTTTCGTGCGATCATTTTTCACAACACTCGACGTGGATTATCACGTCAAGAGTGCATCGATGAACTTTAATCTTTGTAAGGCGATGAAGCACCATTATATAGCACTGTGAAAAACTGGTTTAATGAATTCAATCGTGGCCGACGCTCGCTCAAAGCCGATGGTCGTGAAGGTCGTCCAAAAACGGCCGTTGTGCCAGAGAACATTTATGCCGTGCGTGAACTGATAATGCAAGATCGTCATGTGACATACCGTGAGATAGAGGCATCCTTGGGCATTTCTTCCGCCGGCATACATTTGATATTGCATGAACAACTGGCCGTGAAAAAGGTTTGTTCTCGTTGGATCCCGCACAATTTGACAATCGCTCAAAAAAGGCTCGTGTCGATTGGTGCAAAGAATTTTGAAAAATACGATTGCGGTTCTTCAAAAGACGTTTATAAGATCGTCACAGGTGACGAATCATGGATCTATGCGTATGAGCCCGAAACAAAGCAGCAATCGACCGTGTGGGTCTTCGAAGACGAGCCAAATCCAACGAAAGTTGTTCGTGGAAGAAGCACTTCGAAGCAAATGGTCGCCTGTTTCTTCGGCAAAACGGGTCATGTGGCGACTATTCCGCTTGAGCAACGTAGGACGGTCAATTCTGAGTGGTACACCACAATTTGTTTGTCTGGATGACTTCGGAGTAATTCAAAAAACGAACAAGAGAAAACGAATCATTGTGCACCATGACAATGCGAGCTCTCATACAACACATCAGCTCAAACCAGCGTCTTTTTGGCCGGCCAAAACATCGAATTGAGGGGTCATCCGCTGTACTGCCCTGACTTGGCACCCAATGACTTCTATTTATTCCCGCACATCAAGAAAAAAATGCGTTGTCAACGATTATGGTCGCCAGAAGATGCTGTTGAAGCGTTCAAAAATCATGTTTTGGAGGTGTCTCAATCGGAGTCGAAAAAGTGCTTCGACAATTGGTTTGATAAATATTAGCATTTTCAATATAAGGCCAGAAATATATGTGGCAGCCCTCGTAACGGGTGATCAATCTAGAGGTATTTTTTTCACAGATTACGCGTGAGTTGTGTTAAACTTAATTTTTTGTCTTTTTAGCATTGCTCTTCATTTTAACAGTGAATGACTTCCACCGTGAAAACCACGGTTTGGTGCATTTGAATAAAAACCTCTACATTGATCACCCGTTATTTAGTCACTTTGAAGCAAACGAACACGGTAAGCGGCGACTAAAAAAAGTTAGCTTAGGTGAATGGCAGGAAATCAATCTGTGCCAAAGGAGGACTTACGCTTAAGTGCTTATGACATTCACAAACTAAGTAATTGTGCCCTTGGGCCTCCAACTAATTTTACGGGAACTATATCGAAAAATAATCCTTTATGACTCAAATCGGTCCCAAATTCGTTGTTTGTCAATCGAAATATAATGTACCTTTGATTTGATTGAAATCGGTAATAAAATGGATGTTCTAGAGCAGTTGTTTGTTCTATTTTGAAAGATCATTGTAATCAGCGCAGATAAAAAAGGTTCGTTTGGACTATACCAAAACGTGGACCGGTATTACCCATTTTTTATCTAAGCTGATTACAGATCAATCGAATTAATTAACTCAATTTCATCAATATTGTGGAGCTCACCCTTTACCGCCACGGGCTAGATACATTCCAAGATCTCCCGTTTGAGGTCAGTGGATGCTGACCATGTTATAAGGCTTGAGCCAATCAAACTTTATTAATTATGGCAAGTTGAACTACTCGCCTACTACCCGCCGAAATATCAGAAAACCTTTGGGTTTTAAGATCCAAAGTGGAAATCGTTTCTCATCTTTAGCATTTTGTAGTCGGCGTCCACTTTTCTGCATTTTGTTGTGTCATACTCTTTGTGGAATATACTAGGGTAATATTATACTCGCTATTTATTTGGACTTACAATGATTAGAGATATGTTTCCAGGAAAGGATCGCTACTAGCAAGAAATATATAAAACAATAACAGAAAATCTTGGAACCCAATGTTTCTGACAGTAACAGTATCTAGAAGTAGGAGACCGGAAATCTCTCTCTCTCTCTCTATAGGTTCCAACGTCGCCGGCAAAACGGAACTTTCTTTCGACAGTAACTATGAAACATACTAGGGCGCCTTTTATGGGCAACTAAGAAGCAAATTGACCACTCTTAGCTTAAGGCCATTGAGGTCCTGGACTTGCGGAAAATTGGTCCTGATATTCAGCTAGGCTGACTACCGTTTACAGGTCTGTGTTTTATGCAACCATAAATTAAGGCATCCGGTTCGGCCAGGAAGTAACACAACAGTAGGCCGATATCCAAATCCCAATAACTCCCGGCAAGTGAAACATCATGGGTTACGTGGAATTTTCAGCGCCTATGACATCTGCCTGATTCTCTCTAAGCTACATTTAAAGTGACCAGAATTTCAAGAGAAGATCACCATTTGTGTCTTGAGGGTATATTAAGAGAAATAAATGTTAATTGCAGATCATAACGAGAGGGACCCCTTAGCGCAGTACCCCCATTAACATTTTCCGTATTCCATACAAAGTCCCATATCCGAAAATCTTGACAGACCGTTTTTAATTACAAAAAAATATAATAATACTCGAACTTATATTGTGTGAACAAAATCTTAAATCTCAACCTCTAAACTATGCATGTCCGTCCGTCCGACCGTCCGTTCGTTCGTCTGTCCATCTGGAAATCTTTGCATGAAAATCTAAGCGAATCAAATCCAAACCTGTTTAACATGAAGCACAAATGTGTCCAATATTCATTCGGGGGTCCTTTTGTTATGCACGCTACGAGAAATACTTACATTGCAACTAGATGGAAGGACAGACAGAGAGACCAACCGACCGACCGATAGCTTTTCATTATGCTTGCCGTCGAAAATTGTGTTTCAGTTTCGAACACGTGTGCACTACTTTTGTTTCGAACTTAAGGCAAAAGCACAGCCACAAGAGACACTCACACGTACCACGTAGCGCGCTAGCCATTCTTTTGCCGTTCCAGCCATTCATAGATTTGAAGCCGAACATGAATAGAAGGAGACATGAAAACACCAGCATAGTTTTCAAGGCAGTTTGATATTGGCCAACTTTTCCTATGCCAATGATTCGATGGGAACACTTTAAACAAATATGGACATTAGGTCGTAGTAGAAGCTCAAAATTGAATGGCTTCCAAAGGCAAAAACAAAATATATTGAAATGCTAATCAAATGGGAATTCAAAAGGTTCAATGAGAACTGTTGAGATTTTGTAAGATAAAGGAAAATGTTTTTTTTATTATACGGCGATACTATTGGAGCTTTGGTTTACACAGAAAACAGATTCGTTGCCACAACAGATTTTTTTGCCAACCGAATGATTGTACAACCCAATGCTAGTTAGTGCTCTGTAATTTTCAGTTATTGGAACTGTTTTTATTGCAAAAATAATCGAATTTATAGTAAACGCGACTTATCGGAAAACGCGTCCAATATGAATGCGGCTTTTCCCCATACCTAACTGCCTATGTTTATTGTATAGGCTTTAACGCGCGTTCATTGATTTTTGGACGCGGACGTGGACGTGGACGCGACCGTAGTGGAAACAGCCTAAAAAATAAGTTAGATACAAATTCTTCACCTTTTGGGACATAGGCAAAATCTAAAGAAACTAAAAACTTTGCATCCAACTAAATCGTTTTTATGGACATCAGTGACTCTCAGTTCTCACCTTACACAAAGAAAAAGTATGGGTGGGATAACAATATTTGAAGACCACAACAATTATATGATCCTCACAACAAAAGTATGATTCACATGCAACCATACTTTGAACCTCACAACCAAATCATGATACTCACAACCATATTATGATCCTCACAAAAATAGTATATTTCACAAACAACCATACTATTGTCTCCTCAATTAGTTAGTAGGATTGGGTTATGTTGTCAACAATAAAGATTTGTAGTATTATATGAATTAATTTGAAACAATAGAAGTGTTTCATTAATAGTAGAAAAAATTCGTTCAAAAAAACGTAAACGTTTCATTTGTTAAAAATATTTCAATTCACCAAATCCAAAGTAGTTCTTTTGAAAAATTTCAATTTACATATAAAAAGTACTTTAATTGGATAATATTCGTAACATTGTTTTAAAAAACTTATTCAAATTAAGAAAAATTACAATCATACATTATGATTGCCGTAATCATATAATTGTAAATATAGAACCTAACAAACAATACTTTTGTCGCACCCACTATATTTCTCTTGTTGCTACAATCATGATTTTATTTTGAGTTTGGCAATAATACTATTGTTACCTTTCCAATATATTAATACTGCCGCAATCATACTATTGTCAAAACGAAATTCAAAAAACAATACTATGGTTGCGACAAACATACTATTATTGCAGAGAACATATTATATAGTGATCATATTTTTTCTCATCCATAGTTAAAATATTAAAAACAACTAAGGCTCCAGTTATTTTAGACCCTTCCGAAGAAGGGAATCGAGTATTTGGCTGGGCATATTAATGCATAAACATAGATATTTTCCAAATCAATTTAAAAAGGGCATAGTTATTTCTTTAAAAAAGAATAATGAACCACACGCAGAGAAAAAACATGTAGTAACCATGTTTTTTCTCTATGGTCACGGTAATAATAATATGTTCACCGCAATAAAAGTATGTTCGTCGCAACCATAGCATTGTTAACTGAATTTATTTTTGACAATAGTATAATTGCTGCAATATTAATATTGTTGAAATGTAACAATAGTATTATTGCCAACAATATAAATAAGGTTGGTGCGACAAAAGTATTGTTTTGCGTTTTATGTTAACAATAATATGATTACGGCAATCATACTGTATGATTGTAATTTTTCTTAATTTAAATATGCTTTTAAGAACAAATGTTATTAGTACGAACAAATGTTATGCAATAATAGTACTTTTTTATGGAAATTAATTTTTTTTAAACAAGCTGCTTTGGCTTTGTTTAACTGAAATATTTTTAATAAAAACGCTTACTTATATTTAAACTTATTTTTTCTACCGTGAAATAAATCACTCTTTTTATTTTGAATTTTATGTATTTTTGAATAATTTTCATAATTCAAATCTATTGTTGCCAACTTAAACCAATTCTAATAAAAAATATTGGGGATCAAGTCTTTTGTCGACAACTTCTAATAAATTCTAATAAATTATATTGGTGATCATAGTATAATTGTGTGTGATCATACTATAGTTGTAGGGATCATAACATGATTGCATTTGAATCATACTATGGTTGTGAGGATCATACTATGGTTGTATATGAAACATACTATGGTTGTGAGGATCATACTATGGTTATGAAGATCATAGTATGGTTGAGTGTGAATCATACTATCGTTGTGGGGATCATAGTATGGTTATATGTGAATCATACTATTGTTGTGAGGATCATAGTATGGTTGTATTTGAATCATACTATTGTTGCGAGGATCATAAAATTGTTGTACCACAACCATATACCCAGCAATAGTATTATCCTCTTCGAATATTGCCACCACAACCATACTTTATTTCTGCGTGCACCTGACTGCCCAGCATCCGAACGAAAATAAGTCTGCTAAAATTAATTGCTAAAATATTTGAGAGAATTTTGAAAATAAAATTAGTAAATATTATTGAGTCTAATTAAATCGTACCAAATACACAGTTCGGCTTCCGAAGGCATTAAGGATTAAGAATATAGTTTACTTGCATTTTCAGCAACAGAAATCAACAGGAATGATTCTAAAAGATATGAAATCGGCGTTTGATACCGTGTGGCATAATGCCCTTAGATCCAAAATAATTAAATTAAATTTTTCTATTGGATTATTTAAAGTACTGCACAACTTTTTGACATCTCGGACTTTTAAGGTCTACATTGGTCACCCAAGTTCAGACAACTTGGCTATTCCAGCTGGCTGGCCTCAGGGTTCCTGCTTATCTCATAACCATTATAATTTATATACTGCAGATGTCAATGGAATTCTTTCGTCTGCAGGTGGCGCATTAAACAAAATACTTAGTAGGGACATAAATACTGCTGCAACATTGAACACACCCATTTCAATAGTAGAACTGAACATACCCCGTTAATGTCATATGGGTTTTGAAAGCTAACCTCAATAGCGTTAGTCTGTAACGGGATTTTAAAATTGTTTCAACTTCCATCATGGAGTGGTCAGATAATGAGAACCGTATCGCTGTAATAGCGCTTTTCAAGTGTGAAATGAAAAAAGCAATATTTTCAAAACGCTCCGGCCACTAGGGATTAGCTGCATGTTCGTCTCCCGTTGCATAAAACTGTTTGAGGAGACTGGAGATGTAAAAGACCGCCACCGGTCGGGCCGCCCACGCTCTCTTCGAACACCGCTTGTCATAAAAGCCGTTAAATCAAGAATTCACAGAAATCCGCTCCGAAAACAGAAAAGCATGGCCCGTGAGATGAATACCACGCAAAAGTCCATGAGTCGAATCATTAAAAAAGACTTGGAACTTGGGGCTTTCAAACGACGTACCGAACATTTATTGTGTGCAGCTTTAAAAAAATAGGATTGAAAAATGCAAACGTCTTTTGGTAAAACACGCTGATAACTTGCACAGAAAAATTTTGTTCAACGATGAAAAAAAGTTTACCGTTCAGGAAAAATTTAACAAGCAAAATGATAAGAGTGTATGTGCGGTCATCTAAGGAAGCATTTAAACTGATCCCAAGGGTGGAAAAGGGTCATCACCCAGCTTCAGTCGGTTTGGTGGGGTGTCTCTTATAATGGGGTCACTGGCTTGCGTTTCTGCGAACAAGGAGTCAAAACATCGGCCAAAGTTTACCAACACGCAGAAAAAAAGTATGGTTGGGGTAACAATATTCGAAGAGCATCATACTATTGTTGGTTATATGGTTGTGGCACAACAATATTATAATCATCACAACAATAGTATGGTTCACACACAACCATACTATGATTCCCATAACAATATTATGGTCCTCACAACAATAGAATTATTCACACACAACCATACTATGATCCCTACAATCATATTATTATTTACATTCAACCATAATATGATCCCCACAACCATATTATGGTCCTCATTACCATAGTATGTTTAACGTACAACCATAGTATGATCCTCAGAACCATAGTATGACTTACACACAATCATACTATGATCCCCAACATTTTTTGTAAAGATTGGGTAAAGTTGTAATTTAACAATAGAGAATTTTATTAAGAAAGTTGTGTAGTAATAGGAGTGATTTATTGAACAGTAAAAAAATTATTTATTAAAAATATTTCAGTTATACTAATTCGTAGTTTGTTTGGAAAAAAATTAATTATTTTTACTATTATTGCGTAAGATTCGTAAAAATAACATTGTCAAATTAAAAGAAAAGTACAATTTTGCGGGTATGAATGCCGTAATCATGTTATTGTTAACATAAAAGCCATGAAAACAATACTTTTGTTCCACTAACCATATTTATACTGTTGCTACAACCATATTTTCATTTTTAAATTTGGCAACACTACTATTGTTACATTTCAACAATTTTATTATTGCCGCAATCATACTATTGTCAAATTGAAATTCAAAAAACAATACTATGGTTGCGACGACCATACTTTTATTGCAGAGAACATACTATTGTTGCCGCGACCATATAGGAACCATATCTTTTCTCTGCGTGAAGAAGCTGTTTTGAAGCCTCTTAACAATTCCCTGTTCCAAAACCAGCCATGGACATTCCAGCAGGATTGTGCGCCGGCCCATAATGCTAAAACGTCCCAGACCTGGCTTCGAAACAATTTGCCAGCGTTCATTTCCTCTGAAAAATGACCCTCAGGCAGTCCGGATTTGAACCCATTGGAATACAAATTGTGGACGGTTTTAGAGGACAAGGTTTGTCACAAAAGATACCCCAACATTGGATCTCTTAAGACTGCTTTGGTTCGAGCTGTGGCCAATTTTCCAATGGACGAGGTTCGTGCAGCTATTGACGATTGGCCAGTGCGACTTAAGGCGTGTGTAGTGGCAAACGGTGGACATTTCGAATAAGTAGATTTTTTTTGGATACAATATACATACATCAATAAATATATTAACAAATATTTGGTCCAAAACATTCAGTACTTTTTATTTTACAGCATAAAACGGGTGTAACAGTATTTATGTCCCTACTAAGTACATGCCTTTTTAAAAAATGGAAAATAATGGTAAACTGCTAAAAATTGCAAGCAATATTTTTCACTAGTATAATATTTCGTAATATTAGAAATGAACTAAAACAAAATGAATTGGAAAAAAATAATCGGAATCATCATCTCGATTCAAAGGGAAAATCTTATCTCATCCTCATCTCTGGCATTAAGTTTGTCAGCTTCCTAATTACCATGTATTTTGCCTTTATCAGCTATAAAGTTTTCTTTTTGCTTTTGGATTTGGTTGTGAATTTTCCATATACATAATTTCGATGTTAGTACACAGCAATTTAAATTGATTGAGCATTTACAACAATCTAAACCTTAAAAGGCAATCATTTTCATCAAACTTCGATGTTTTGAAAAGAAACTAAATCAAAATAAAAAACAAACTAAACATGTTTGAATTGAATCAAAAATCGTGTTGATTTTATCCTTACAAAAGTTAATTTCTTGTTTCATATCAGATGTTGGTTGTGGCGGCATGTGAACATTCTCAAGATATTTTTTTTACTACTCGTACATTGATTGTTTTTTCTATTTTTGATTTTGGCATATGTAGACAACAGCAGTTTATCTATCATTAAGTCTCAGTGTATTTTTTTACGATTTGATTTCTCTGTTATAACATTTTAGCAAATTTCCAGTAGTTTTTTTGTGTGTGTCCGTCTACCGGGCTGCTTTTTGCGTAAGACACACCCAATTCGGCCATGCCACCGGGTGTGTGAGTGTGTGGCAGTAGCAGGCCCATTTGTTCCGTACATACCTGGGCGGTCATTTCATGTTCGTTCTCTAGCTCTTACGTGTATTTAGCATTTATATCGTAAATTATTGAACATTTTCAAGTTGTGCTTTTGGTTGCCGATTAAAATTTCAATTGTTAAGGGTCTATAAAAAGTGATACTTTGTTTAATGTTTATTTGATTGGATTTTGAGTGAATGTATGGGATTGTGTGATTTCATGGGAGTTCATTTGTCTGCTATTGGCCCAAAGGAGAAAAGGAGGAATTGTTTATCATAAGAATGTAGTTAATTTGTACGCAATGACTAACTCGTAGAAGTAAGGTAGGCCTAGGGGAAGAGGGAAGTTTAAGCAAGCGATAAGCTAAACATTTACAAAAGATTGTCTAAGTTCGGAAAATTGTAAAGAAAATCATTGCGACCTTTACACCTCTGATCCCGTGGGAGTTTGTACATTTATGCGGGAATAATAAGTCTAGCAATATGTACAATTTAAAATTTTTCAGAAATTGAATAAGAAAACGGCTTACATATAATGTTAACCAAAGACGATAAATTGTAGAAGGTGGGCAAAATGCTTCTTCTTTGCAATATCGTAGATAAACATTACTTCAGTAACGCAAAACTTCTCGGTTTATTTGTACACTTTAGCTTGTGCACAATCACAAGAACGCTAAAAAGTAAAAATTGAAACACAAAAGCACAGAAATCTCTAAACTTGAATACATAAAAACAGCTGCCCAAAATTGTTGTAGTATTTCTCAAATTCTCGTAACAGCTCACTTCGTCCATCTTCTACAATTTATCGTCTTATAAAATAGAAATCACCAGAATGTGCTCAGGAACACATTCCGGTCGTCGAACCTACGAATTCAATCGACGAAGTGGCTATCTTGGAAGCAGATCAAGGTGTAACTCAGTTCACAACTGCAGAATAGCACGGTCTCTCCAACCGGCAATAGTCTGGACAAAAGGATATGGGAAACATGACAGCCATCACAGGAGCCCTCAAAGAGGCACTGCTAAATCGGGACTATGGCGACGCTTATGGGCATCCCGTGTAGAGACTACTGTAGAAGTAGAACTCAGAAGAAGAGGAGTCAGTGAAGCACTTGATATGCACATAAACGGGTCTTCAAGAATTTAGATTTGCCTACCTAGGCAGTAGATACTTTGATGAGCTGGCCGAATTAGCGTATTAAGTCACTTTTAAAGTTGTTGAAAGGTCAGGCTAAAATAAAAAATAAACCATAACGGATAACAAATATAACAAATAGGATACCTGCCTTCACATCTTCATTAAATAAATATACACCTTCTCTCCTTCCCTATAACTTTCCATTCTTCCTTTCATCATGGTTCCACAATGGAACTTAAAGGCCTTCGAGTGGACTCTTCATTTCTTCCTGGCGAACTACACTTACAAACTAACCGAGATTGTTGTCTTTTAAAATTTAACCACGACATCTATATTAAAGAATAATGACAAATTTATAATCAATGAAGAGCTCGAGATAAGAACTTTAATTCAATGAAGAGCTCGAGATGGCGAGAAACTTTTAAAGCGAAATTGAATTTATTTGCATACATATAAAATAATGTTAAGAACTTTAAAAATTCTCAATGTTAAGAACTTTAAATTTTCTCTTGAGAATTTGGCTTTATGATGAAACTCTTAGCGTGACCAAAGTTCAAAACCATCTACATGCCAATTCGATGTGAGGTGTAGATGGCGCCGTTATAGATAATCGTTCTGCGACACGATTTTTGAATATGTTTACAGAACGAATACGATCTAAAAAAAAATAAAAAAAGGTACGTTGCGCATTTTCAAACTTGTAATAAATATGCTGGAGAATATGGCACTATTATGAAACTCTTGCCGTGGCCAAAGTTCAAAGCCATCTACATGTCAATTCGATGTGGGGTGTAGAATATGTTTTCAGAACGAATACGATCTTTTAAAAATAAACAAGATACGTTGAGCACCTTTAAATCTCATCGCCGAAGTGACAAACGTGCTGGAAAATATGGCAATATGATGAAACTCTTCGCATGATCAAAATTCAACGCCATCTACATGTAAATATGATGTGAGGTGTAGATGGCGCCATTATATTTAATAGTTCTTCCACACGATTTTTGAACTTGTTTACAAAACAAATACGATCGTTAAAAATATTAAAAAATAAACAAGATATTCGCGTTTTAAAGATAACGTAGAGTCAAAAACTTAATTGAAGTTAACGAGAAGTTATAAACTCCCAAAAAAAGCGTTCAATGTGGCCAACATTTTATGTTATGAGAACTCAACAAAATTTCCGAACATTTTTCACTGAGTGTACTTATGTCAAGTTTAGCATCAACTACCCCACCGCGAAATGGTAAATAAAACAATTTTTTTTCATTTTCCTTGGAGCCATTACAAAACTTTGTTGTTGCTTCGTTCGCCTTTTATGCGGATTTCGGCACAGACGAGTACAAAAAAATAAAGAAATAAAAAACAAAAAGAAAAAAATGCAATAAAAACAGTTTTGTTAACATGTTTACACAAAACGATTAGAACAACCAACTCAAGGGACAACAAAAACAGAATCATGTCAAATTTAAATGAACTTGAGTGCTGCAACACACAAAAGACAATAAATGTTCGAAACACCCACCTAGAAAAATGTTCTCCTCCAGTGGACACTCGTTGGACACGAACATATTTTGTTACAGAAACAACAACCAAAAAATTCGAGCAAAAAACAACAACGAAAATGCTGGCGGTGGTTGGTGGCCAGCGAAAAAAATTGATCAACGCGGAATACCAAAGTCAGATGGGTGGCAACAAGCCGTTGGATAGTTTAACTTTTCCAAAACGAAAAGTATTTAAGAATAGAAGTAATTTCGACAAAAATTAAAAAATTCCAACTTGCAAGTTGCGATATTTTTCTGAAAACATAAAACGGGCACTTTACAACACTGATAATTTCCTGTTGTCACTGAACAGAAACATCACAACTGGAATTTGGCTTTATCTGAACGTACGCATACAATAATTATTTGACAAGATTTACTCCAATTTAATATAATTAATTATTACAAGGGTTGCTATATAGATTTCTGGCCTAGACAATACTAAGTGTTGCCTGGCGCCATCTGACATTTCCATTGGAAAGTTTGACATTTTTAAGCATACACGTACTCAGAACGTTTTGACGTACGACCATCATTTGTGTTGTTTACAGTGACTTAAAAAAATCAATTTGGCAAAAAATGGAATTAACTCGTGAACATTTTCGTGCGATCATTCTTCATAACTTTCGACGTGGATTAACACGGCAAGAGTGCATCGATAAACTTAAATCTTTGTATGGCGATGAAGAACCATCCTATAGCACTGTGAAAAACTGGTTTAATGAATTCAATTGTGGCCGACGCTCGCTCTACGACGAAGGTCGTCCGAAAACGGCCGTTGTGCCAGAGAACATTGATGCCGTGCGTGAACTGATAATGCAAGATCGCCATGTGATATACCGTGAGATAGAGGCATCCTTGCGCATTTCTTCCACCAGCATACATTCGGTATTGCATGAACACCTGGCCGTAAAAAAGGTTTGTTTTTGTTGGATCCCGCACAATATGACAATCGCTCAAAAAAAGGCTCGTATTGATTGGTGCAAAGAAATTTTGAAAAAATACGATCGCGGTGCTTCAAAAGACATTTATTAAATCGTCACAGGTTACGAATCATGTTTCTATGCGTATGAGCCCGAAACAAAACAGCAATCACCCGTGTGGGTCTTTGAAGACGAGCCAAATCCAACGAAAGTTGTTCGTGGAAGAAGCACTTCGAAGCAAGTGGTCCCCTGTTTCTTCGGAAAAACTGGTCATGTGGCGTCAGTTCGGCTTGAGCAACGTAGGACGCTCAATTCTGAGTGGTACACCACAATTTGTTTGCCTGAAGTCTTCGGAGAAGTTCGAAAAACGAACAAGAGAAGACGAATCATTGTGCTCCATGACAATGCGAGCTCTCACACATCGGCTCAAACCAGCGCCTTTTTGACAAGCCAAAACGTCGAATTGATGGGCTATTCCCCGTACAGCCCTGACTTGGCACCCAATGACTTCTTTTTATTCCCGCAGATCAAGAAAAAAATGCGTGGTCAACGATTTTCGTATGCCGAAGATGCTGTTGAAGCGTTCAAAAACCATGTTTTCGAGGTGTCTCAATCGGAGTGGAAAAAGTGCTTCAACAATCGGTTTGAGCGCATGCAAAAGTGTATAAATCATTCTGGAGAATACTTTGAAAAACAATACCATTGTTTTTCAATATTCGTATTTGATAAATATTCGTATTTTCATTATTAGGCCAGAAATATATAAAGCAGCCCTCGAATTATCTGCTCTACATTGGAAATACGGAAAAGAATATATTTCAATTAATTGTTTAATTCAATTAATTTCAAAATCTTATAGATAATTTTTATAAATTAATTATTAATTTAATTTGTGCTTTAAGTGCCTTTGGTTATTGCCGCCGCCATTATTTACACATCGGCTTCGATCTCTATGCTTACAACTCAACTCTGGTATCATGGCCACATGTATGAAGCATTTAACTACAATTGTTCTAGGAGCATGTATAACAATTTCTGCTATTAATGTCTAACATCGTTAAGGCCATGTTAAACGCCAATGTCCTAGAACTACCAGCAATAGAATTTTATGTTTTTTAGCGTCGTTTTTATTCTGTCTTTGACTTTCCTTCTTCTTCATATGCTCTATATTTTATCCTCCTTTGGATAACTTTTTTGTTGGGCGTCTAGCATACGTTCCTAATCAAATTTGTTCTGTATGGTGTCCGTGCGGATCTGTACTGGCTGTACTCTCTGCAGATGTTTATTAACCGAAAAGATACAGTTTACTTGTATCCAACCCATGATAACCACAAATACCGACAGACGAAGAGACAGACCGACTGATACCCAAAACAAGAGAGTGAAAAATGAAATAACCCCTGTGGCATCTTATTTTTCAATGGAATTCTAATTAAACACGGGTGAAAATGTTGTGAGCGAAACTAGATGGGAGTAGATACAGAAATGCCCAGAAACAAGCTATACCAAGTGTTTAGATAAACCTTATCGACTTAGCCGGCATACTTTAACTCAATTAACCGAAGAGAGGTCGTCTCCGAAGCGTGGCATGCCATCTCTACATGAAGTATGAAAACGGTGCTACGGCACACATAATGCATAAAACAAAAGCCTTTTGAGAACTTTTTTTTCGAGGATACCAAATTTCGCGTTTCGGACTTAGAAAGTGTGATATCCTCCCTCTGGATTTTTGTTGTCAAGTGAAAACACTTCCTCGATGAGCTACAATTCAGGACTTGAAAGGTTAGGCCTTTCGATTAAAGAACCAACGGTTAGGCGGCCCAATATTTTAATTAAATCATCCTTAACAACTAAAATAATGAGATTGTTTTTCTGGGTTATACGAATAACAAAGATTCCGTCATCCAATTCAATTAGATTAATATGAAAAAAATAAATAAGGGCCTATTCACACTAATACAAAACTGGTTGGCAACGCTAACTTTCTTTTAAATATCGAAAACCACTGCTTTGGTCAGTCTGAAAAGGTTGTAACCCTTAATTGTTTAAACACAACTTCATTGTCAGTAGCTGTGTTCTTTTCAGATTACTAAACTAGCAGTTGTTTGGAAGTTACTGGGTAAGCAAGCGAGATGGCCTTAACTCGCTAAAAAACGAGTTTGAGTTACCACACTACACCCTGTAACTAAAAAATAATAATCAAATAAGAAGAAGCCTCAAAGGCGAATTTATTAGCATTTGTTTTTGGGTATTTGAAAGTCTGTTGTCAAAATTGAATATAATTGCGGCGACAGTATTGACCCCTGAGGTACACCGACTGGGATAAGTTTTTAAGTGGATTAACCAAAATATTACAACAACAAGTGAGAGTTGATCTGTAAAAATGGCGCCATCTACATCTATTTAATCAAGTCGAAATACTGGTAAAGTAAAATTTTTTATGAATTTTTTTCCTCAAGTAACCAAAAATATTTTTTTCTAAAAAGAAAAGCATAGCGCTCTACAGAAAATTGATTGACATTTAAGTAGCGTTTTATAATTTTTTAAAAAATGCGCCACCTACATATGATTATATATTTGGTGGCCCCAATCTCTAACTAATGTGACATAAATCTCGGGATATTTATAAATAAATTAATTAACTTTAGATTTTTTTTTAAAAATGAGCAGTTTCATATCTCATTTAAAGCTGATTTTAAAGGTTTTTTTTAACATGTAGGTGACGTTGATCAAAGATTTATTTATAGCAGCACCCCGAAAATTGATCGACATTTAAGAAGCACTTAAATATTTTTTTTTAACTTTAATACGCCACCTACATGTCATAATTTTTTTGGTGACCTCTTTTTCTAGCTAGAGGGGCATAAATCTTGTGATATGTATAAAAAAAAGTAATTATTTTTTGCAAACAGTTTTGAAAAATAATCAGTTTCAAATCTCATTTAAAAAGGAATAGCACCAAACGGGAAATTGATCGGCATTTTAGAAGCGTTTTTGAATTTTTTGTAAAATAAGCCATCTACATGCCATCATATTTCTGGCGGTCTAATTCTCTAACTAGAGGGGCGTAAATTTTGTGATATGTATTTAAGAAGCGTTTTTGAATTTTTCATAAAATGCGCCACCTACATGTCATCATATTTCTGGTGGTCTAATTCTCTAACTAAAGGGACATAAATTGTGTGATATGTATAAATATTTTTTTTTTTGAAAAATAAGAAGTTTTAAATTTTATTTAAAAAAGCATAGTACCACACCGGAAATTAAAGTAGCCTTTAAGAATATTTTAAAAAGCGCCACCTACATGTCGTCATATTTCTGGTGGCTTTATTATCTAACTAGATTTTTTGGTTTTTGCAATATTTTTTTGAAAAATGAGTAGTTTTAAATCGTATTTAAAAAAGCATAGTACCACACCGAAAATTAAAGTAGCCTTTAAGAATATTTTAAAAAAAGCGCCACCTACATGTCATCATATATCTGGTGGCTTCATTCTTAAACTAGAGGGGCATAAATCTTGTGATAGGTATAATTAAAACAATCAACGCCTGGCAATTTTTTGAAAAATAATAGCACCACATCGGAAATTGTTTGGCATTAAAATAGCGTTTAACAACTTTTTTAAAAATGCGCCACCTACATGTCATCATTTTTCGGGTGGTCTTATTCTCTAAGTAGATGAGCATAAATCGTTATATGTATTAAACTTTTATTTAACTTTGACAAATATTTTTTGAAAAATTTAAAATTTATTTTCAAATCTCTTTTAAAATTAGCTTGGTAATTTATATAACATGTAGATGGCGTTGAGGTCAGATTTCGATGCCATTCCATTTACGCTAGCAATTGTCTGATAACGCCTTAACTTACAACTACTTATACCAATTATAGTGTTCCTGGAAAATAACAAACGAGCAAAATGTGTGTGTACATCATGGACGTTTGCGAAATAAAAATAGCTTCGTAATTTGTACTGAAATCTAAAATGTATAAATCTTATTTAAAAAAGCATAGTACCACACCGAAAATTAAAGTAGCCTTTAAGAATATTTTAAAAAAGCGCCACCTACATGCCGTCATATTTCTGGTGGCTTTATTATCTAACTAGAGGGGCATAAATCTAGTGATATGTATAAATAAAACAATTAACTTTTGTCAAAATTTTGAAAAATAATAGCACCACACCGGAAATTGATCGGCATTTAAATAGCGTTTAACAATATTTTTCAAAATGCGCCACCTGCATGTCATCATGGTGGCCTCGTTCTCTAAGTAGAGGGGCAAAAAATCGTTATATCCATTCAATTTTTATTTAACTTTGACAAATATTTTTGAAAATTTTGAAGTTTCAAATCTCATTAAAAATCAGCTTGGTTATTTATATAACATTTCGATGCCATTCCATTTACGCTAGCAATTGTCTGATAACGCCTTAACTTACAACTACTTATACCAATTATAGGGTTCCTGGAAAATAACAAACGAGCAAAATGTGTGTGTACATCATGGACGTTTGCGAAATAAAAATAGCTTCGTAATTTGTACTGAAATCTAAAATGTAACATGGAAAAAATGCACTTTTTTCTGCGGTGTTGTTCTTGGTGTCTGTGGCATGTAGATCTTGGCCAGAGGGTGTTTTATGCACCACAAATAAAAAAGAACTGAGAAAATCAACCGGGAGCAGGGAATTACAAAAAAAAACACAAAATAAAAATTTTTTTTTTAAACGAAATTTGTGTGGCTTTGCAACGTTAAGAATTCGTGTCGGCATCTCGAGGCGAGGCGGGGGTTTGCATTTTTTAGCTGCACTCTTGGCTCAATAAATAAAATTTGAAATTTCTAGCATTTTGCCTCCCAGTCATGGGGCATGTAATGTTGCAACGTAAAGGTAGACGGACAGCAGAGCCAGTGAGACATGTAAGCAGTTGTATCTGGAAAAGCGTTTCCTTGATTTCAAATTGTATGTGGCTCCATGCAACCGACATACGATGGTTCTGCTGATGTTGAATCATGTTATAAAAATCAAGAATTATCTATGGCTCGTAACCATTGCTATTAGGGCTCGAGTCGAGTGAGTGAGAAGGTATGTAGGTACGTGCTTTGTGGCAATTGCAGCTTGTAGATGGATGCAGGCATGCATCCATTGCAACCGCATGCCATGCTGCTGCTGCTGCAATGCACCACTCGTCGTTGTACTTTCAACAATAGCTGTCTGATTTTAAGTGCTCTCTTCTCGAAAGTGTTTGCTTGCAATGCGATATGTTACGTTACGTTAGGTTATATTTTTTCAAACGTCTTTCCGCCCCCGTCTCGTTGTTTTCGGTTCCCTGTTAATCTTCATCTGCTCTGCACGAAATGTTCTAAACGGCAAGAGCGAGATGAAGAAGATGCCAAAGAAGTGATGCTACTTGAAGTAGAATATTATGCTTGTTTACGCGCTTCAATTGCATTTTGATTACAATTGAATTGAAAGACGGCTACGCTTCGTTCTTCGGAGTTTGCACATATGACGACGACAGCTATAGCGTAAGCCTGAGATGTGGGTTAGGGAACGCATGTCGGGAATTACACTGAGAAAAAAAACAAGCTGACCCTTTAAGTAAAAAATGTGTACCAAAATCGGTAAATAATTTTTTTTAATAAATCAAATTTAATAAAATGTTCCTTGAGGATATATGCATGGGGCCCATAAACTGTGGACCATAAAAAATGTTTATTTTGTTCTCCCATTTCAATAGCGAATCCATGGTGGAAGGTATATAAACTTCAGACAGTCCGAAATGAATGTCGTTTTTATACCTCCACACAGTGGTACAGGGTATCACAAAGGGTGATATCACAAAGGGTGGCCCAACTAAAACGCACGATGTTATTTGTAAATAAAACAAAGAGTTTCTAGGGAATTATCCTAATATTTGATATGATAAAAGGACAATTACGAGAGCTGCCATATATATTTCTGGCCTAATAATGAAAATGCGAATATTTATAATCAAAAATGGTTTTATTGTTTTCAAAGTATTCTCCAGTATGATTTATACACTTTTGCATGCGCTCAAACCAATTGTCGAAGCACTTTTTGAACGCTTCAACAGCATCTTCTGGCGACGAAAATCGTCGACCACGCATTTTTTTTCATGTGCGGGAATAAAATAAAGTCATTAGGTGCCAAGTCGGGGCTGTACGACGGATGACTCATCAATTCGACGTTTTAAACGGGCAAAAAGGCGCTGGCGTGAGCCGGTGTGTGAGAGCTCGCATTGTCATGGTGCACAATGATTCGTCTTCTCTTGTTCGTTTTTCGATTTTCTCCGAAGACTTCAGGCAAACAAATTGTGGTGTACCACTCAGAATTGACCGTCCTACGTTGCTCAAGCGGAACAGTCGCCACATGACCAGTTTTACAAAGAAACAGGCGACCATTTGCTTCGTAGAACTTCTGCCACGAACAACTTTCGTTGGATTTGGCTCGTCTTCAAAGACTTACACGGTCGACTGCTGTTTTGTTTCGGGTTCATACGCATAGATCCATGATTCGTCACCTGTGACGATCTTACACACGTCTTTCGAAGCATCGCAATCGTATTTTTTCAAAATTTCTTTGCACTAATCGACACGAGCCTTTTTTTTTTGAGCGACTGTCAAATTGTGTGGGATCCAACGAGAACAAACCTTTTTTACGGCCAGGTGTTCATACAATAGCGAATAAATGCTATTGAAAGTAATGCCCAAGTATGCCTCTATCTCACGGTATGTCTCATGACGATCTTGCGGTATTAGTTCACGCACGGCATCAACGTTCTCTGGCACAACGGCCGTTTTTGGACGACTTTTGTCTTACACATAGACATAGATCCATGATTCGTCACCTGTGACGATCTTATAAACGTCTTTTGAAGCACCGCAATCGTAATTTTTCAAAATTTCTTTGCACTTATCGACACGAGACTTTTTTTGAGCGATCGTTAAATTGTGTGGGATCCAACGAGAACATAACGTTTTTACGGCCAGGTGTTCATGCAATATCGAATGTATGCTGATGCAAGAAATACCTCTATCTCACGGTTAGTAACATGACGATCTTGGAATATCAGTTCACGCACGGCATCAACGTTCTCTGGCACAACGGCCTTTTCATGGACGACCTTCGTCTTTGAGCGAGCGTCGGTCACAATTGAATTCATTAAACCAATTTTTCGCAGTGCTATAGGATGGTGCTTCATCGCCATACAAACATTTAAGTTCATCGATGGACTCTTGTCGTGATAATCCACGTCGAAAGTTGTGAACAATGATCGCACGAAAATGTTCACGAGTTCATTCCATTTTTTTGCCAAATTGATTTTTTCAAGTTACTGTAAACAATATAAATGATGGTCGTACGTCAAAACGTTCTGAGTACGTCGTGTATGCTAAAAAATTTCAAACTTTCCAATGGAAATGTCAGATGGCGCCAGACAACACTTAGTGTTGGCTATGCGAAAAATATATATAACAACCCTCGTATGTGTGAAACAAAATATTGGCGAAATGCTCGCCATGACTTCAGTACCATACCCATGGTCTATATTTGCAATGACTCTAAGACATAATGGAGCCTTAATGTCGATAATCTCATCATTTAGCTCTCGAATTGTTCTTGTCTTATTGACGTACACTTTTTCTTTTAAATATCCAAAAAAACGTCCAACGGTGTCACATCACATGATCGTGGCCGCCAATTAACATCGCCAAGACGTGTTATAACTCGACCATTGATTTTTTCTCGCAAAGGATCCATTGTTTCGTAGGCTGTGTATCAAGTGGCACCATCCTATTGGAACCACATATTGTCAAGCTCCAAGTCTGTTATCATCTCGCGATAGCGGACACCATTCACAGTAACTGTTTGACCTACCACATTTTCCAAGAAGTACGGCCAGATGACGCCGCCAGACCCTACAGCTCTAAGCTCCACCTATTCGATCCGATGACAATTTTTCTATCCAGTCTAATTTATCGAGGCTTCACCAAAAAACACCACTATTAACAAGTTTTTTCTTTCCGTGTAGGTTATATGCGCCACTTGGTGGCAGACACTCACTTCGTGGGGCGGGTTTTCTTGCTAGTTCGAGTGATATGTTGCCAACAACAAAAATAAATGATGTTTGCACAATATAGTTGTTTGTTTAGGTTGTGTTTCTCTTCTTTTTCTCCTTCTTCTTCTTCTTCTTATTTTTCTGGTTGTTTTACTAAATTAAATTATCAAGTGACATCAGCAAATGTCAAATATGACACATTTGTGCGTATACGAAAAGCTTCGAATGAAGTCAATGATTTTAGAGTTTATGGCAAAGGGGGAAGAGAAATCTGGCACACTAAGAGTTTAGTTTCCGCGGCAGTGATTAAAACACTAATGACGTTTTTGTTTAAAATAAAGTCTACGAGGGTTGGTATTTATATTTCGGGTCCTGGCAATACTAGTGTACCCAGATGCAAAGTGGAATTTCCATTGGAAACTTTGAAATTGTAAAAACTTCACTCAGAACGTTTTGTCATTTGAGGCGAATTGTTTTGTTTACGGTGTGTTGAAAAATTCATCTCAGTCAAAAAATGAAATTATCCCGTGAACATTTTCGTGCGATAATTTTTTACGATTTTCGGCGTGGGTTATCGAGAGTGTTTAATAAATCAACTTGTTTCGACTTTGAATGAAGCACCATAAAAACCACTGTTAATCGCAGGTACCAAGAGTTCAGTCTCGGACGCCGTTCGCTTCAGGATGAATTTCGTGAAGGACGTCCAACTTTGGTCACTTTGCCAGAAACCATCGATGCTGTGCGTGAACTGATTAAGCAAGACCGACACGTAACATACCGTGAGATTGAGGCATCCTTGGGCGTGAGTAGGACAAGCATCAATAAGATATTGCATGTTGGCCGTGAAAAAAATTTGTTCTCGTTGGATCCCACATAATTTGACGAATGCTCAAAAAAAGGCTCGTATGAATTGGTGCAAAGAGATAACTGCGGTAGCTAAAAGGCAGTTTGTAACATTGTCACAGATGACGAATAATGGATCTAGGCATATGAACCCGAAACAAAACAGCAATCGACCGTATGGCTCTTTCAAGACGTGCCAAATCCAACATAAGTTGTTCGTGGAAGAGGTACATTGAAGCAAATGATTGGGTTTTTTTTTCGTTATAACCTGTAATGGTGCCACTGTGCCTTTAGTGGAGCGTAGGCGGTCAACACTGTCACAGGTGACGAATCATGAATCTATGCATATAAACCCGAAAGATAACAGCAATCGACCGTATGGGTCTTTCAAGACGAGACAAATTCAACAAAAGTTGTTCGTGGAAGAAGCACATCGAATAAAATGATTGCGTTTTTTCGGTATAACCGGCATGTTAACACAGTGCCTTTAGTGGAACGTAGGCGGTCAACACTGTCACAGGTGACGAATAATGGATCTATGCATATAAACCCGAAAGAAAACAGCAATCGGCCGTATAAGTCTTTCAAGACGAGCCAATTTCAACAAAAGTTGTTCGTGGAAAAAGTACATCGAATCAAATGATTGCGTTTTTTTGGTATAACCGACCATGTTGTCACAGTGTCTTTAGTGGAACGTAGGACGGGCGGGCGGTCAATTCTGAGCGGTATACAACCATCTGTTTCCCAACAGAAATGAGGAAAGATGCTAAGAGAAGACGGATCATTTTGCATCACAACAATGCGAGCTCTCACACATCAGCTGAAACGATGAGCTATTTGACCACTCAAGATGTCGAATTGACATTAATTTGGCACCCAATGACTTCTTCTTGTTCCCTAGCATTAAGAAAACAATGCGTGTTCAACGTTTTTCATCGCCCGAAGCAGCTGTTGAAGCGTTCAAACATCATGTTTTGGAGGTGTCTCAATCGGAGTAGATAAAGTGATTCGTAAATTGGTTTGTGCGCATGCAAAAGTGTATTGATCTTAAAGGAGTATATGTGACAACATCTGAGCATCGAATGAGACCGATCCCATGCCCCAAAAGTGTTCCCTCCCAGAGATATGCGCGTTTTATGAAAGTGAAGTCGACGATTCTAAGCGCAAATGAAAGGGACCTAATCTTTAAAATGGCTCTACTGAACAAAACTGGTTTTTAACCTTAGGTCAATTTCTATTTTGCGCGTCACATATTATGAAAGACAATAAAACCATTTCCAATGATAAATTATTGCGTTTTTTTTGCCGGACCCGAAATATAAAAAGCAACCCTCATAGAGGGTCTATTCAGACGTACGAAAACCGAAAGTTTTCCAGCTAAAATAAGCTTAGAAATGTGTCAAATGGATAGCAAATCTAATTTTTATTAATAGAGGGAAAACGTACACTAAAGCTAATAGTTTTGTTAGCACGAAAAGAAAGTTAAACGTTAAAATAGAAGAACCTAAGAACGTTTTGCTCTTTAACAAAATTAAAGATTTTGAGTTTTCAGCACAGCGGACAAAGATTTTGACTCAAACTCTATATTATGAGCTTAAAGGATAAAATTTTGTTTAGAAACGAAAACACCAGATAGCTTTTTTCAGACTATAAGTGTTTGGGCTCATTTTCTCTACAAGGAAATATTAGGAGTTGCCAACTGCTTGTCTAAATTGACTTCTAGGTAATATTTGATTTTTCGCTTATTAAATCCCTACTAGGGATTTTTTAAGACTTCCTTTGAGTAGTTAAATTAATATTTATTTAAAGTACTGTACTCACTAACATTTCCAAAATTCCATACTCTACAGTGAGACAAAATGCTTACCTAGAAAGAAAATAAAGAGAACGGATATTAGATTTTTTGAAAATTGTAAAATAAATTGTATGTGTTTTTAAAAATAGGCCTTTTCTATTGGTACTCAATTATTAAACGAGTAAGTGGTCGCAAAGGAGATAAATTCAACACTTTACAAAAATTTCTCTATATACAAAAGCAGATTGACTTTATGCACTGTAAACCGTTTGATTTGAAAATTAGTAGAAAGAAAGTTATTCAAGAAATACCATATGCGAGTTAAAATTATCCCTAAAAAACATTCTTCGAAAAAATGTAGTTATTTAAAAACAAACGGGTTTAACGCCAACTATCCCCAATTTTCTGTAAACGAAATCATTTTCTTGTACAATGGTGTGAAGTTAGCGCGTTAGCGCACTCCTAAGCGAGTTGCCAATAGAACACGGCCAATATCTTATGTGAATTTCCATACAAATTTTAATCGATTTTCAGATAAAATACCAAAACATTTACCTAGGTTGTCATATATGAATGCCATAAAAGTTTCTCACTTAAATTTAGTTTTAATACTTTTAAATTTTTTATTTCTTAATTGATTTCTTTCCTATGCGTGTAAAACTGATCAATTTCTGCATACGATTTTATCAGAAACATTTCAAAATTTGTTGATTAAACAAAGGCAATTTATTATACTTTTTTCTGTGGCCCATTAAATTATTTGTTGTTACTGTTTTATGTTTAAAGTCCTAACTAGTTATAGGCGTTTTTTTTTTTTTTTTTTTTTTTGTTGAAATGTACAGGGTGTTGCAAAAGTCTGACACATATTAGCGTTTTCCACTTGTGTGATACGGGCTGTACGGCGGATGACCCATCAATTCAACGTTTTGGCCGGTCAAAAAGGCGTTGGTTTGAGCCGATGTGTGAGAGCTCGCATGGTCATGGTGCACAATGATTCGTCTTGTTCGTTTTTCGAATTCCTCCGACGACTTCAGGCAAACAAATTGTGGTGTAGCACTCAGAATTGACTGTCCTACGTTGCTCAAGCGGAACAGTCGCCACATGAGCAGTTTTGCCGAAGAAACAGGCAATCATTTGCCTCGTAGTGCTTCTTCCACGAACAATTTTCGTTGGATTTGGCTCGCCTTCGAACAGCCACACGATCGATTGCTGTTTTGTTTCGCGCTCGTACGCATAGATCCATGATTCGTCACCTGTGACGATCTTATACACGTCTTTTAAAGCACCGCGATCGTATTTTTTTTTAAAAATTTCTTTGCACTATTCGACACGAGCCTTTTTTTGAGCGATTGTCAAATTGTGCGGGATCCAACGAGAACAAACCTTTTTTTACGGCCAGGTGTTTATGCAATATCAAATGTATGCTGGTGGAAGAAATGCCCAAGGATGCCTCCATCTCACGGTAGGTCACATGACGGTCTTGTATTATCAGTTTACGCACGGCATCAATGTTCTCTGGCGTTTTTAGACGACCTTCGTCTTTGAGCGAGCGTCGGCCACGATTGAATTCATAAAACCAGTTTTTCACAGTGCTATAGGATGGTGCTTCATCGCCATACAAAGATTTAAGTTCATCGATGCACTCTTGGCGTGATAATCCACGTCGAAAGTTGTGAAAAATGATCGCACGAAAATGTTCACGAGTTAATTTCATTTTTTGCAAATTGATTTTTTCAAGTCACCGTAAACAACACAAATGATGGTCGCACGTCAAAACGTTCTAAGAACGTTTATGCTAAAAAAAATAGCAAACTTTCCAATGGAGATATCAGATGGCGCTAATATATATAGCAACCCTCGTATCAAGTTCGGCATGACCAAACCAAAGTACATGTTTTTTACCTATTTCAACCAAAGACTATAAATTGCAGAAAATGTGCGATATGCTTCTTCTTTGCAAGATCGTACAAAAACACTACTGAGTTACACTTAATTTTCGGTTTATTTGTTCACAATCACAAGAACCCTAGATGGTCAAAATTAAAAAACACAGAAAACACTAAATTCGCACACTTTAAACACAAAAACAGCTTTACCAAAATATGTGTGTGGCTTTTAATTTCTCGTAAAAGCTCATCTTATATAGTATATCGTCTTTGGGTTCAATTGGTAAGATCTGTCTTCCATTAATATCCCGAAATTCGTCAAGTGCTTAACGTGCCCACCCTGTATGCATTTGGTCGTACCGAGTACCCGTTTTTGTTTTGGAGTCATATTAAATTGCTGTTTACTTTGCGAACGTGTTGCCATTTGACATGTGTCACGTTATGTTGTACACTTCAATGAATTTTGGCAATGCAAAATACTGCATGTCGTAACACTTAAGTAAATAAATACGAAAAACTATACACACACACACAGAGTCGAGGACATGATGCATGGAGCTGTACGAAGTAGTACTCCCAATATAAAATACTCCAAGCATTTGAGGCACTGAGACCACGTCTGCAGTTAGGTTAACGAACGAACGGTCGTTGCTGATAGTTGTTATTAGAGCTACGTACGAGTACATACGTATGTAATGTTACATCGTGTATACGTCAGTCGCAGCGTAGCGCAGCAGTAGTCGACTAAGCAATTACAAGCAAGTTTTTAGGGGGAGTAACCGTCGCACGTGTGTGTTTGTGTGCGAGTCTGCATGATGACTTTGCATGTTATGCGTTGCGTTACCCTCGTTTCTGGGTGGGAAATTTTCAAATACATTTTTGTCAATACAATAAATAAATAATTCAATTAAGAGTAAAATCAACACCCTCGAAAACATTCAATCTCTGAGCTTCAAGCTCCACCACACAATTACAATGACACTCACACTCTCGAAAATCACATGCAGGCACATACACACAAACTCCCTCCCAACATTTGGAAGTTTCTTTCATCGTCTAATGCGTTTCGCTTTAGTCACTTCCAGACGATATTTGGAAGATAGTTTGATTTTTACAATAACAATTTACATATAATTGGAAGATTGTTTGTTGTTTACAACACCAGCCGAAAATCAAATTATTCACTTCTGCAGTCGCAGAGACCTCGAAAACAATTAGAAGAAATGAGAACGATGCAAAAAATAAGTTTTTAGACATCATCGAGATTTTTGGTATTTTGTCTTTTGCTGTGATCGGTCAGTGATAAAGTGTGGTTTTGTAATTGTTATTGTTGTAGTTTTTACATATTTTTTATCCCACAATATAAGTGAATTTTCTGTAAAGGCAAAAAAAATAAAAAGCAAAAGAGAGGCAAATAAAATAATAACAAATATATATGGGAGTACAACCAGTGGTAAAAATGTAATAAAAAAAAATAATTGATGCAGGTCATATTGAAGAAAGTTGCGAACCCAGTGTTTCCGTTCAAATGTTTTCATGTTATGATGTTTCGTCAAGTGATAGTTCAAGTGACTCTGAAGATTATGTTGATAGAAACAGTCGATTTGAGGAAAAAAGTTTTGTATCATAAGGCCACTTAAAAGTGACTAAAAGGCACTATGAAGTGACTTCTGAAAGGCACTCAGAAGTAACTTCCTAGAAGCTACTAAGAAGTGACTTCCTCGAAGCCACTAAGAAGTCACTCCCAAGAAGGCACTAAGAAGTGACTCTTTATAGTTACGCAGAAGTGGCTTCTGGAAGTTACTTCCGTGGGGTACAACTTCTTTATACGGAAGACACTTCCGCGATAAGAAAATGGTATCGCAGACGATGAATTTTAACTTCCTAACGCCACTTCTTAGTCACTTCCGCGATAGAAAATGTTGGCAGGGCTGCGAGTGTGCCTCGGGAATGTTTGTTTATGTGGGTGTGTGCGTGAGAGAGTGTTTGCTCATTTTCGGCAAGTCATAAATTTACTTTAAAGGGAGCTGGGGGCAATGGAGCAATGGAATTGGGGAGAGTGGACAAACTGCCGACCGATGCATGAGACGCGTATATTTCGGCAGGGCACTCTACAATGTTTGTGGAAAATTCTTTTGAGTTTAAGAATTTGAAAAATTAAGGAATGTTCCGAAGACTAGACTCTTTAATTTAGGCAAGCACAAAGTTTATAAACTTTTGCCAGAGAAACGGAAAGGTCAATTAAACAATACTGATATATTGAATGAAGGTAATCGCAAAGGGGTAATTATATAAAAGCTGGTTAGATTTTAAGGGACGATGTTGAATGTGAACCACACCTAAACGTCAAGTTTTTTTTCTGCATTTCATTTGGTATTTCTCAATTTCAGACTAACTCAATTCGAATGGAAAGATACACAAGCGAGCAACGCGTTAAAGTTATTCAGGCTTGGATGATCTTCGAAGAGAATCATCTTCAGTGATGAGGCACATTTTCACCTCAGTGGATTCGTCATTAAGCAGAATTGCCGCATTTGGGCGAATGATAATCCAAGACTGATTGCCGAAAAAACAATGCACCCACAAAGAGTGACTGTTTGGTGCGGTTTATGGGCTGGCGGCATCATCGGGCCGTATTCTTTCCAAAAGGAGGCCTGTCAGGCAGTTACTGTCAATGGTGTTCGCTATCGTGAGATGATAACGAACTTTTTATGGCCCGAATTGAAAGGCATGGATGTAAACGATATGTGGTTTCAACAGGACGGTGCCACACGCAGAAAAAAAGTATGGTTGTGGTGACAATATTCGAAGAGGATAATACTATTGTTGAGTATATGGTTGTGGTACAACCATACTATGATCCTCACAACAATAGTATGTTTCACACTTAACCATACTATGATCCCCACAACCATAGTATGATTCACACTCAACCATAGTATGTTTCATATACAACCATAGTATGATCCTCACAATCAAACTATGATTCACACGCAACCATGTTATGATCCCTACAACCATAGTATAATCACTATTTAGATTTGAATAATGAAAATTATTCAAAACTACATTAAATTCAAAATAATAGGGAGTGATTTAGTTCACAGTAGAAAAAAATAAGTTTAAATAAACGTAAGCGTTTTTATAAAAAATATTTCAGTTAAACAAAGCCAAAGCAGCTTGTTAAAAAAAATTTAATTTCCATAAAAAGTACTATTATTGCATTAGATCCATACCAATAACATTTGTTCTTTAAAGCATATTTAAATGAAGAAAAATTACAATCATACAGTATGATTGCCGTCATCATATTATTGTTAACATAATACGCAAAACACATTACTTTTGTCGAACCAACCATATTTATATTGTTGCTATAACCATATTTTCATTTTTTAATTTGGCAATAATACTATTGTTACATTTCAACAATATTAATATTGCAGCAATTATACTATTGTCAAAAATAAATTCAGTTAACAATGCTATGGTTGCGACGAACATACTTTCATTGCGGATAACAGATTATTATTGCCGTGACCATGTAGTAACCATGTTTTTTCTCCGCGTGCACTTGCCACACAGCTCACGAAACAATGACTCTTTTGCACGACAAATTTAATGGCCGGCCGTGTTATCTCACGTCGTGGCGATGTTAATTGGCCGCCAGGATCATGTAATTTGACACCGCTGGACTTCTTTCTTTAAGGTTATTTGAAAGAAAATGTGTACTTCGGTAAACCAGCAAAAAATCAAGAGGATAAGATAGTGAGATAATTCAGCACATTAACGGCATAGAACCTCAATTATGCCTTAGCGTCATCGAAAATTTGGACCATCGGATGGAGGTGTGTCGCCGAAGTCGCGGTGGCCATTATTACATATTTATTTACAGACATAAATGAACCATACCAATATTATCATAATAAAAGAAAATGACATTAATTTCCTAAATAATTTGCGTTTTATTCAAAATCAACATCGGCAATTAAAATTTAAGCACCCTTTAGTTAAAATCGGGGCAAAAATTTTCAGTTATGACACTGAACAACTCCATGATCGGGATAATACGTTATTTTCAAGCTGACAAAACTAACGGGTGATGCATCTAGAGGTATGTTTTTTCAATTGGGGTTTTTCACAAATAATGCGTGAGTTGTGTTAAACATATTTTTTCTTTTAAGCTATTGTTTGTCATTTCATCATGGAAAGACTTACACTGCAACAATGTCTCCAAGTTGTGCAACTGTATTATGGAAATGAGTGAGTCGGTAAGTCAGGTTTTTCTTGCGCTTAGACCTTTCTGGCTCAACGTCAATAAACAAAATTGCCGCATATGGGCTGAAGAACAACCAGAAGAGGTTCAAGAGTTGCCATTATAGCCAGAGAAAACCACGGTTTGGTGCGGTTTATGGGCTGGTGGAATAATCGGTCCATATATTTTCAAAAATGATGATGGCCGGAACGTAACCGTGAATGGTGCTCGATATTGCTCCATGATATTATGAATGAATTTCCATCAAGATAATTAATATTTGGTAATGGCAACAGTTAGTCTTTTCGTTCAACCAATTTTTTTTAGTTCGCAACGATTTCCAACTGACTTTTTCTCTGTGTGTAATAGGATCGGTTTATTATTAAATAATGGAACCTCCATTTGACAATTATCGTAAAATCTCCTAAATCCCATAAAATGTATGTATCCTTGCGGTGGCATTTAAGTTTCTAATGGCAAAGCACAACTTGCTCAAATGTTGTCGCCTTTCAGAGATTTTCTGTCTCCCCCAACTACCCCCAAAGCGCCACAGCTTACACTACACTGGGTGGTGTGGTACACCGAAAAAAATGATAATGGGGAGAAAAACAATCTCATAATTTGGGGCGCAATTATTACTCGCCTGTCTGCCACTAAGTCTACATGGCGGTGTTTACTGGCAAAACGACGGAAATGACGCGTACAAGTATTTCCTTAAAGTATTTTTTCGTTCTGCTCCATCTGCATCTTCCGAGTTTTGTTCTTCTCTACCAGTTCCTTGCGAGTCGAAATGTTTACTTATTGTAATTTTTGTTTTTATTTAAAAAACAAAAATAAATGAAAATCCTAGAAAAGTTTTGAGCAAAGAAAAAAATAAAAATACTATAAAACTGTTGTCGGCGAGAAACGCTCCAACTATGGCTACTGGGTCATGTCTGAACACAGGAGGGGAGGGAGTGAGTGAGTGAGAGTTGCTCCTTGTCATTTTCCAAATAAACACAATCGGTTGTAGGAAGCCCGAATGGTGGCATACTTTGGAATATTTTGGTCTTGTCCTCTAAAACAAATGGGCTCCGTTGACAAAATAAATAAAAACAATTTTTATGCTAATTTAATAGGGGCCGGAAGGAAGTTGAGGTTGTTCCCCATTGATGGAGCTAGAAACACGATGCACGCTTTGGGGTTCACACAAGATTGCCAGTTTATGGCGGGAGGAGTTTATAAGTAGTTCTGTTCATAACCTCTGGCAATTATGAGCAGTTTTGGCTTTTACGATTTTGTCGGGGGTGCTGCTTTTTGTCTACGAGAAACGAGGTCAAACTTAAATTCGTTAAGAATTAAAGGATTTCTTTAAAGCGAAAAAGAAAAAGTAGATTTTCAGAATTATTTAAGAATCGTTTTGTAAGAATAACACTCTGTGATATTATTGAGTTTATTACGTTTTCAATAAGCAGCATACCACGTAGGACATTTAAGTAATTGGAGGCGCCCAATTCGAAGAATTTTGCAATTAATCCATATGTAAATTCTGGAGTTGTGCACATTTATCAGAATAAGGAAATGGCAATGGGACGTAAAAGGCTAATTATTAATTAAACAAAAAAAAACTGAAGACTGGTTGGACTGGGTTACCCTATACCACTCTTCTATTCAGAATACTTCTCGTCTGCGTCCAGAATTCTACCACAGTAGGTCTTCTAGGGCGTAGAGAATATTTATCATAAGGGCCATATGAAAACAACGAACGATGTGGTCTGATTTTACCAGGACTAATTAATTGTAGGTTGCATATAACTCACTATGCTTTATTCGGGTTGAATCGAATTTAAAATGTAATATTTAGAGCGATAGAAAACGCGTCGTAGGGTCGATTTCAAATAGAGCGATAGGGCCTCAAATCAGGAGGTCCCCAAATTGCATAGGACCTATGTATAAACCTATATGAAACATTGACCAATACGGTCCAGGATTAATTATACATTTTCCATAATGTACCGATTAATTCATATGTTAGTTGTGATCTCAAATCGTGCGGGACTTTTGCATGGGGATATATGGAAACGTGGATATCAGTCCACGTTTTCATATATCAAAATCTATATTAAATATATAAAATTTTACCAAGCTTGATTATTAATCTCCTAAAGGATGGTTCAACTACAACGCACGATGTTAATTGTTAATAAAACAAAAAGTTTTCAAAGAATAATCTTAATATTTTTTATTATTGTAGAAGGATCTTCGACAATTATTTATGAAACAAAATATCGGCAAAATGCTTGCCACGGTTTTGATGGCCTACCTCTGTTTGGTGGTCCATATTTTGAATGTCGTTAATGTGTCCAATTATCTCATCCTATAACTCTTGAATTGTTTTTGGCTTTTTGGCGTACACTTTCTCTTTTAAACTTTTCCAAAGAATGAAGTACAACGGTGTCAAATCTCATGAACGTTGCAGCCAATTAGCCGCAATCGCCACGACGCACAGTGTTTCAGGATCGATATCCATCGGCCAAGATTCTATAACATTTGGTCTAGTAAATATTTCGGAGTTCTTTAAAAGTACAATTGTAGCTAAGGACTCAATTAAAATCGATTATAGAGATTAGCCTGGTTTACAATTTATGACTGTTTTCTAGTCCAGGGTTCTAAATATTGTTTTCCTATAGATTTTCCTCCTAAACACGTAAATGAATTTCTCTGATTAGTTTTCAAGATAGAATTTTTGGAGTTCGAGAAAGTCCAAACTTTATGCTCAATTTGTTTATACATTTTTATATTATTGTTTATAACGGGTGATCCATCTTGAGGAATTTTTTTCAATCGCCTTAGTTGTGTTCAACTTTATTTTTTTTTTCTTTTCAGTATTGTTTGCCATTTCATCATGGGAAGACTTACACCGACTTACACCGGAAATGAGCGTTCGGTGAGAAACTGTTTTTGACCCCAATTTTGTTCAGTAATGAGGCACATTTCTGGCTCAACGACAACGCCAATAAACATAATTGCCGCATTTTGGCTAAAGAGCAAGCATAAGAGGTTCAAAAAAAATTAATACGGACGGACAGTCCACAACAACGCATTAAAATTGTCGATTTTTATTATTCTTCTCAACGATCAATTGTTCTGACACAGCAAAATTATCGCCGTTTTTTTAACGTAAGATCGACGCCCACATCTTCCATGATTACAAGTTTAGTTCGCCGTTTTGAGGAACTGGGTTCAGTCGAAATATTCGTACTGAAGAGAACGTGGAAGCTGTGCAGCAGAGTGTTGCAAATGATCCATCTGTCTCAACTCGTCGCCGTTCCGCCCAATTGGGAATACCCAGAACAACATCACAGAGAATCTTAAAGTTGGATCTTTAGATGTATTCACATAAAGTTCAAATTGTGCAACAAGATGGAGCCACTGCTAGGCAAACTATGCTGCCTGAATTTTTTGGTGAACGCATAATTTCAAAAAAATCAGATTTCCCTTGGCCACCCGTTATTAAGAAGTCATTACGAAGAGCAGCCAATTTCACGTTTTGAACCGTTGAATTGCCGCCTAGATCGTGTAATATCACAGCTATAGACTTTTTTGTTTGGGGCTACACAAAGTTCAAATTTTATGCTGACAAACCAGCTACGATTCAGGTTTTGGATGCCAACATTACTCGTGGTATTAAAGCCATACCGGTCGAAATGCTCGAACAAGTCATCCAAAATTGGACCCCCAGAATAGACACCCTGAAGCGTAGTTGCGGCCAACATTTAAAGGAAATTATATTCAAAAACTAAATGACATTAAATGTCCTTTCGAAAACCACCACAAATATTCCACATTTTATTTTATTTTTTTATTTTGAAAAAATACCTTTAGATTGATCACCTGATATTTTCTTCAATTTAATATCGAGATTTTTGCACAAAAAATTAATTTTTTTTAATTATAAATTATGATTTAAATACCTTGTTTTAGGAAAGCTAATTTCCTTTCATTTAAGACCAATCTTGATCATATCGGTAATAGCGTTTGGGAGTTATGGTCCAAAAAACTAAGACATCTCATAAAAAAATCGTTAAAAAATTCCAAAAATTCTATCTTAAAAACTAATTAAAGGAAAATTTTTTAAAATTCATTTTCGTGTTTAGAAGCAATTGAAATTCAATTATTCATCCAAAATATCATATTATACAAGGAGTATATGTACGCTACTTATGAGACATATCAACTAGATATTATAACATGTTATGCTTATATCTAAAGACTTAATTTCTCGAATTTGTGTTACACAATAAATTCAGTTACGAGTACTTATGGGTAAAAAAGGGAAAACGCCTTAATTTGTATGTCGAAAGAGAGAGAGATTCAAACTTAATTGGAAATGTAAATACATATAGAAGTTTTTTTTTAAATAATCAACTATATTTTATTAACTTTACCGCTTGATAATTGAAAATGTTGAAAAAGATAATATTCTGTCTTTTTACTAGTTCTTTATAAAGGTCATATCCAGATTCGTTGTGCAGCTCCACTGTAGAATATCTCCAGGGTTTACAGTTTATCATTTTTAAACATTTGTTCTGAATGATTTGCATTTTCTTAATGTGACATTTCGCAGCTTTGTACTAAACTGGCGAGGCATATCGTCGTTTCGAAGTTATCTTAACGTATATCACAAAATCAAAAAAAGAGATAATACCACTCCCTGGTATAATTTTTTGAGAGCTATCGATCTGTCCAGTCTCCAGGTCCGTATCTCTTACGGTTCCTGATATTATAGTGTCATTTTGTTGTATATCCAGTATTGCTAAAAATTTAACGCGTTATGTTACCGTGTGAACCATTTGTGTGGATATACAATAAAAAATATATGAAAATTATGAATTAAAAAAAAAATTTGTTATCTTCACGTATGTGCCAAAAAAAAAATATTTGGAAAAAAATTATCACAATATTTATACTCGTATGTTTTTGCCCCATATTTCAACAATATTTTCGGATAAAGTTAATAGGGTTTTTGTTTTTATTAATATGGATGGATATTGGAAGATAAAACGATTTAGAACTGGTTTTCTTAAATGCATTTTATTCTAAACGAAAGTAAAACTTTTTTCTTACAAACATTTTTAACATGGAAACAATTTATTACATTATACTAGTAATAACATAAAAATTCAAATATATCTATGTACCACTCGAGCTTAAATTTAGTTTAGAAAATTTAGCTGAATGTATACACAGATTTACATTAATAAATCTGAAAAGAGTCTCACATGATTTTCTCGAAGGAAAACATAGAGGCTTTCAATATCTTTCTTTTTGTGTGGATTTATGTTTATCTTTGTACATGTACTCGTATTAAGGTCTTTTTCAAAAATGGTTTCTAAAGTTGCAATGACTCCCTTTCTCGCTTGTTTTCGTAGGCTTGATGTTTGAAAGTTGCGTTCACTTGCGGATGTTTTATATTGCAGAGAAAATAAATTGTATTTATTATAATTAATTGATTTAATTTTACTGAATGGAACTTTATGAAATTTAAAATGATTTGCTAAAGACGAATAAACTTTGAAATCGGTCGGAATCATTTCTATCACTTTTAGCGCAAAGTTTTTTGATGGATATTTTTTTAATTTTGTTATTAAATCTAATGGACTGTAAATTTCTTTTAATTTTAGGAACCAGTCTATTGCACTATGGACTGCGTCAATCTCCTGAATTTGAGAATGACCTGGTTCTGAAAATTTTTGAACGATTGTTTTTACATTGTTTGTTCTATGAAAAAATGAACGACGATATGACTTGATTGGTCTTATCTATTGGTCCAAAATCTAAAGAAGAAAAATATTTAGAACGAATTTAAATACAAAAGTCAAATCTGTTTACAGTGTACAGTCTCGCCAGTGCAAAAATAAATAAACCAGAACATTGATAATTCCAGTTCTCAATTAAAATTGATTTTTAATTTGGCACAGTGACGTCTATTGGCCGATGTGGGGCCACAATCATATGCATATGCATACATATGTATTGTCATTCAATAAACTGTTATAAACTATTTGCATTTGTTTACAAGAGATGTCGGTTGATTGGTCTTCCTCTTCTCCCCCTTTCACTCATGGTGTCTGACACAAGTAATTTCCATACAATTCTAACCTTGACATTGAATGGCATAAAAACAATGAGGGAGTGAGGAGCAGAAAAACAAAATGCAAAACGATCAAATCAAAATAAATAAAAAAACAATTTAGTTTAAACAAAAGAAATCACTGGCAAAAAAGAAGAAAAATAATAGAGCAACAAACAACGGCATCACCGCTATTAGCACTCCCTTATTTTCGGATCAGCGGCAAGTTAGGCAACGGAAGTAAACAGAACTGACAGATCAACAAACAATGGCAAATAAACACTTTGAAAGTTTTTCAACAGTAACATGGAGAACGACACCAGCAAATACCGACTGACTGCACATAATTGCAGTAATTTTCGGCAACAACCGACTACCGCCAGCCAAACTCAATGAACACCAGCGCCGCACCGCCTTCGCCACCAACACCGCACCACCAACAACAGCAACAAGTGAGACATTGTTTATATGCTGCTGATGCAGATGACGCTAGTGGCGGTGGCGGAGCTGCTGCTGATGATGGGTTTCACAAAAGCATGAACCATATCATCACCATCAGCGAGCTGCTCACATCACGCGCACTATACAAAAAATAAACCAAAAACCGAGCTCCGGCTCCTATACCTAAATGGTCTAACTGAGTAAACATCGTAAAAACCGCTATGTCCAATAGGAGGAGAGGTTTTGGAATGATAGAGGCGTTTTCTCAGAGCACTGACTGTCTAGAGTCTCGAGCACTTATTGATTCCAGAGAAATGAAATGAACGACATTATACTCTCACTCTACAGGAGAGTGGAGAAAGTCTAGAGTTTAACCAGTGGTTGGCACTGAGAGGGAGAGAGATAGAGAGTGAGCGGAAGATAGGGAGATAGAGAGACTGAAACCCCAATGGTTCTCATAAAAAGACCCATCCAGTGGCATTTTAGGCGTACGCTTTGCAAAAACAATCATACTAATTTAACTATCAGAATCTAGAGTCTAGAACTCTGGTGCCATTGAAAGAGAGAGGGAGAGAGATTGACAGAGTCACCACCAGTGGTTGTCTGCAAAAACAGAACCAGCTGCTTTTAACACGTCCGCCATACAAGAGCGAAGAACCTCGTTCAGAAATCAATCAGAATAAAGAAAGGTCAAGAAAGGTTTTTTCTAAGAGACCCATCCAGCTTTTCTTAAAGCGTTCTTAAAACAAGAGAAAATTAAACATTTAGGAAGTTTCCACAGGAAATCATAATAGGAAGCGTGAGGTTTCGTTAGTTTTCTTAGTTTTAGACTATTGTCAGTTTTTTTTAAAGTGAAAAACCGGAATTAATCGTAATTCCGGTTTTAGCAGAAAAACCGGAATTAATCGTAATTCCGCTTTTAGCCTTTTGCCTAGGAATGAAAATTATTATCCAAATTAAAAGTAAAGTAATAGTGCCCTGGAACAGATTTTAAATATAAGGCCATATTCCCTTGCTCTTTTGCGGTCTATTATAGGCGTCAAGATATTTTTAAGGTTCAGAAATTCCGAGTAAACCACTGATCCCGCAACTGCCTCCATTTTCGAACCATGTCTGAAGATCGATATTTCATTTTTTTGATATTCCAGCGTCCGATACCCAGTCATCTCTCGTTGAATATTTCATCCTGAGGGGTCTCTTTTGGATCAACCTAGGTGTCAGATAGTTTGGCTCTTCATCAAACCTGTTCATCCTTGCTGCTAATCTCAGTATAGCGCAGTTTCCGTGCGGGCTGTGTTTTAACATACAAGTAGAGCGATCCATTGTAGCCCACTGTGAGATTTTCCTTAGTCACCGTTCCATAGTCTCACTAAACGTTGACAAAAATTTGCTTCGGACCAGCAGCTGCACATCGTCGACATAGGCGTAAGATCCTGCAGGATTTCGTTTAACATTAGATTTCACCGAAATGGTGATATTAATCCTCCTTCCTGTGTTCCCCGGGTTCGAGTTTATAATTCTCCCCTTAGCATGTTTTGTTACTTAGTAGGGACATAAATACTGTTACAACATTGAACACACCCATTTCAATAGTAGAACTGAACATACCCCGTTAATGTCATATGGGTTTTGAAAGCTAACCTCAATAGCGTTAGTCTGTAACGAGATTTTAAAATTGTTTCCACTTTCATCATGGAGTGGTCAGATAATGAGAACCGTATCGTTGTAATAGCGCTTTTCAAGTGTGAAATGAAAAAAGCGACATTTTTAAAACGCTCCGGCCACTAGGGATTAGCCGCATATTCGTCTGCCGATGCATAAAACTGTTTGAGGAGACTGGAGATGTAAAAGACCGCCACCGGTCGGGCCGCCCACGCTCTGTTCGAACACCGCATGTCATCAAAGCCGTTAAATTAAGAATTCACAGAAATCCGCTCCGAAAACAGAAATTCATGGCCCGTGAGATTAATATCAACGAAAAGTCCATGAGTCGAATCATTAAAAAAGACTTGGGACTTGGGGCTATCAAACGACGCACCGGTCATTTATTGACTGCAGCTTTAAAAAAAAAAGGATTGAAAATTGCAAACGTCTTTTGGTGAAACACGCTGATAACTTGCACAGAAAAATTTGTTCAACGATGAAAAATGTTTACCATTCAGGAAAAATTTAACCAGCAAAATGATAGAGAGTATGCCCGGTCATCTAAGGAAGCATCTGAACTGATCCCAAGTTTGCTTACCGTTCAGGAAAAATTTAACCAGCAAAATGATAGAGAGTATGCCCGGTCATCTAAGGAAGCATCTGAACTGATCCCAAGGGTGGAAAATGGTCATCACCCAGCTTCAGTCATGGTTTGGTAGGGTGTCTCTTACAATGGGGTCACTGACCTGCAATTCTGCGAACATGGAGTCAAAACATCGGTCAAAGTTTACCAAGAAACCGTTTGGGAAGCTGTTGTGAAGCCTCTTAACAATTCCCTGTTCCAAAATCAGCCATGGACTTTCCAGCAGGATTCTGCACCGGCCCATAAGGCAAAAACGTGCCAGGCCTGGCTTCGAAACAATTTGTCAGCGTTCATTTCCTCTGAAGAATGGCCCTCAGGCAGTCCAGATTTGAACCCATTGGATTACAAATTGTGGACGGTTTTAGAGGACAAGGTTTGTCACAAAAGATATCCCAACATTGGATCTCGTAAGACTGCTTTGGTTCGAGCTGTGGCCAATTTTTCAATGAAACGAGGTTCGTGCAGCTATTGACGATTGGCCAGTGCGACTTAAGGCGTTTGTAAAGGCAAAAGGCGGACATTTCGATTAAGTAGATTATTTTTGGATACAATATACATCAATGAATATATTAAAAAATATTTGGTCCAAAAACATTCAGTACTTTATATTTTACAGCCGATCACGTGTAACAGTATTTATGTCCCTACTAAGTAGATTGATGTTAAACGTAAGTCACATCTTAATTTTTTTGGCCAGAAATTAAGGATATATACCTGGACGATATATGGTTGCAACAGGATGGTTCCACTTGCCACAGAGCCAACGAAACAATGGATATTTTGCTCGAGAAATTCAATGGCCGTGCTATTGTACTGGACGCCACGATCATGCGATTTGACACCGTTGGCCTCCTTTCTTTTAGGATATTGAAAAGAAAAAAGTGCATAATTTTCATAGATCCTTCCATCAATATAAAAAATATTAAGATAATGCTCTGAAAACTTTTTGTTTTATTTCACAATTTGCATCGTACGTTTTAGTTGGACCACCCTTTATAAAAGATTGATTGGCTGTGAGTACCGTTAAGTTATCGTAGGTATCATCTTACGATATACAGAACCATGACTACTATGGAAAGGTAGTTGGTGATTTCAACAGCGATTTTTCGTATCTAACCAAATTTTTGTAGTTCTGGCCGATTTTTAACTGATTTTTTCCGTGAGTGCGGAGTGTTTTTAAACCTACAACCCCACGATGGACTCCAGTTCCTTTATTCATGTTGCTCGTAACAAAGGGATTTATCTCCCTATGGGCGTCCCCACATTGTTTACTTTGAGACAACATTTTCCATCACCCCCTAGCCAGCACACCCTTTTCAGATGTGCTGCTGTAAATAAACATATTTGAAGGTTGATTTTTTACTACAGTTGTTGTCTTTTTTTCCAGCTACACAATGTTTTTTTATTTGTGCAAAACTTGCACTTGACAACGTCAATTTAAATTATGTTGCAACAACAGTAAATAAAAATAAATTTTCCCTTTCAGGGGGGATACAGGGAAGGTGAGAGAGAGGTGATTGTTGCTGGGTTTTGTTACACACTCGAGTGATGTTGACTCCTCAATGGCGTTGCTTAAACGCCTACAATGACTTATTTCCGGCAAATGTCGATGGTTTTTTTCTTTGGTTCGATTCTAGGGGTTTTGTTTTAAGTGCAAAAAGGGTTTGGAATGTAAATGCGGAATTTTCTAGTTCATATTATGTTTTTTCTTTTTATCAGAACGGAAGTATTTGCTTTATTTAGAAAGGGGGTCGATTGTTTTTTTTAAATATCATTTAAGCAATTTTTTTTTGAATAATAAAAATTGGCGGAAAAATCAGTAGGCTGGTAAACTGACAATAGGTCGGGATGCTCTTTAGAGTGATTAAAGTTGATTTTTTAAATATGGACGTAATCTGCACCTGAAGCTTTAGGGTATGAATTAAAATTAGGCGACGCAACTTAAATTTTAAGGGGGATACCTACTTTACGAGTAAGAGATTTATCTCTGAGCCATGTAAAAACTTCTCTATAAATGGCTTAAGCTGTTCGGAGCCGGCGTAAAACTGTAAGTAGCGGTGAGTGAGTATAAGATTTGAATCGTGCACAGCTAACTGATTTGCGAGAAGTTTCCCCTTGTTCCTGAATGGGATGTTGTAGGTCTTAACACGTTGACTGCCAAGGCCATTTTCAGAAATCTGGCCAAAAATGACATTTTGATTTTTTCACATTATATTACTAAAAACTCTATTTCTAGATGATAGGTATCATGAAAAAGCAAATATGATGTTTTTTAGGAGAAAAAAGGACCTACGAATTATCTCGTAGATGGCTTCTGTGACAGAAGCCAAATACGAGTTAATTCGTAGGTCCTTTTTCTCCTAAAAAACATAATTTTTGCTTTCTATAATATTTTGTTTTATAGTTATTTTAATTTATTATAATTTTATTATTATTTTCTTTCTTTATAAATATGTTTATAAATCTATAAACATTCTCTAAATTTATTTTTATAATTATCAAGAACTCAAAATGAATAAGAAAAGATCACTGAATCAAAGTGAAATTGAGTAAAACGCAAATCTAATTGATTCAGAATATGACGGAATTTTCAGCGACATTTATGAGCCTTCTGGTAGTGGTAGTGAAGATGAACCTGAAGACGGTTCCGAACCTAATGATAATGACGATGATCTCCAAGCAAACAACGTCAAATGAGAATGATGATTTGTGGACAGAAGTTCAACACAATCCTGATTTATTTCTTTTTGAAGAAAATGTTGGTGTGAAATTAGATACATCAAACTTTTCAGTACAAACGCTGGTGGATTTATTTTTTTCGGATGAGTTTCTTGCCTTACTGGTAGAACAAACTAATTTATATGCTGCGCAAGAAATTGAAAAATCGGAAAATGGGAATCAAAATGCTATAAAAAAAAACTAAAAGGTTATCAAATTGGCAAGACGCAAATGCTGCAGAGATGAAAGTTTTTATTGCACTTTTATTGCAAATGGGAACTTGTACTTTTCCAACAATAGAACAATATTGTAGCACAAACAAACTATATACGAGGGCGACCGCAAAAGTAACTGGCCTAACATTAAAAGAACCGTTTTTTTGGAATTATTATTATTTATTTTTCAACATAATCTCCGAAAATTTTTTGCCACCGAGAATTTTTTTTAAATTTGGAAACAAGAAATAATCAGAAGGAGCTAAATCTGGACTATATGGAGGATGCGGAGCAATTTCAAATCGTAATTCGGCCAGTTTTTGTTGAGTAAAAAATGCAGTGTGTGAAGGAGCATTATCTTGATGAAAAAGAACTTTTTTTTCTAAATGTGGTCGTTTTATCTTGATTTCTTCACTCAACCGATCCAATAATGCACAATAATATTCACTATTTATAGTTTTTCCTTTCTCAAGATAATCAATAAATATTATACCCCTTGCATCCCAAAATACTGTGGCCATTACTTTTCCTGCTGACTTAACAGTTTTCGCCTTCTTGGGACCACTTTTACCAGTTTCTATCCATTGTTTTGACTGTTCTTTGCATTCTGGGATGTAGTGACGGATCCATGTTTCATCAACAGTTATGAATCGGCGCAAGAACTCTATTGGATTACGCTGATAAATTGCTAAAAGCTCCTCGGAATTGGTACAACGGACGATTTTTTGGGGCAAAGTCAACAAACGCGACACCCATCTTGCGGATAGCTTTTTCTTGTGGAGTTCATCATGTAAAATACTCCAAACTTGTTTTTTGTGTATTTTAACAATATCAGCAAGTTCTCTGAGCTTTATTCGTCTATCTTTAGTCACTTCATTAAATATTTTTGTAATGTTTTCAATAGTAGTAGCAGTTTTCGGTCTTCCAGAGCGTTGTTCATCTTCCGTACTTGAACGACCCATTTAAATTGTTGAACCCAGGATTTCACGGTGGAGTATGATGGTGCATTATCACCATGAACAGAATGCAATTCATCTTTGATTAATTGTGGCGTATAACCTTTCATATAAAAGTGTTTAATTACCTCACGAAACTCTTTATTTTCCATTTTTCAAAAATTATAAAACTTGTTTACTTCAATCACCTGTAACAAAGAAAATAGTCATTAAATATTTCGGAAATTTTGACAGATGGCTTATAAAAGATTGCTTTTAAAAAACAAAAAAAGTTGCTAGTAAAACAGAACATGTGCCAGGACAGTTAGTTTTGCGGTCGTCCTCGTAATGTAAACTTTTGGCGCTCACATATGAGCCGAAATCGATTCCAGTTGCTACTTCGTTATTTTTATTTGGTTGATAACTCAAACGCATCTACCGACAGATTATACAAGGAGAGACCAATCCTAAATCATTTCAACAATGTTATGCGTGAAAACTATGTACCAAGTAAACATATTTGTATTAACGAATCCATGATGCTATGGCGGGTAACTATATGAACTATGTGAGTCCGATAGTCTTGGAATAAAAATTTACAGCGGAAAATCTGAGAAAACTATCAATAATGTAGTTCATACTGCTGACGTTGTTTTACATTTACTTGAGGACTCTCTCGATAAAGGCTACGCGATTTACATGGATAATTTTTATAATTCAGTGAATCTTACAAAACTGTTATATACACGAAAAACTTATGGGTGTGGAACCCGGCGAAGTAACAGAAAAGGAAACCCCAGAGATGTGTTAAATCGTAAACTAAAAATAGGGGAGTGTTTTTATCAGCAAAATGGTCCTGTTTCTGTATGCAAATGGAAAGACAAACGAGAAGTCCTTAACATTTCAAACATGCATGCTGTTGAAATGGTAGCGGTGCCCAATCGCAATGGAAAAATTCTATGAAACCGGATATAGTTCGAGATTACAATAATGGAATGTCTGGCATAGACCGATCAGATCAAATGATTTCGTACTACTCATCTTTATGAAAGACTTTTAGATGGCCCAAAAAGGTTTCGCTACAGTTTATAGAGATATATATACAAAATGCTCACAGAATTTTTAATGTCAGTTTTAGATATTGGTAGGAGCAGTAGTACCTCTTCTAGCGCTAGATGTCGCTCAGGCTTAAATACATAATAAAGGTCTCAGTTTGTAGAAAAATATATAGATGAACTTTATTTTAAGAAAATTTTGATGTAGGACCACGAATACATTGGCCGTGTTCTATTGGCAACACGCTTAGGAGGTCGCTGACGCGATATCTTCACATTATTGTACATGGTGAAGCGCGGAACTTTGCATTTTTGCACTGCAGGCTGTGGCGGCACTGTTGGTCGAAGAGAGTGGAGAGTATGCGTGGCTTATAATGACTGGCGGGCGACTTGTATTCATCTGCCTTTCAGTTGCCATCATGCAGTGGACACGTGACGAGAGGTCCTTTTGTGTTGAAGGGTATTTTTCAAATGCGCACTCGATCATTGCAGTGCAGCGTGCTTTTCGTTTACGATTCGCTGTTCCGCCACGCGGACGTGTTCCTGGACGGCAATCAATTGTAAATTGGCTAACTTCATTGAGAACAGCAGGGAATGTGTATGAAGGGAACCTGAGAAAAGGTTTATAACACCACAAAACTTTGAGAGAGTTAGAGCAGCAGTACTGCAATCTCCGAAACGCTCTGCTCGAAAGCAATCACTCGCTCTTGGCATTTTCAGACTATTTTCCAGCCGGCTCTTGAGGCAATGCAATTGGAGGATACATGGATGGTGCCACTGTACTCACAGCGAGGATTACCATGAATTGTTTGAGGCAAATGTTTCCTGGACGGCTTATCTCTTTGAGGGGTGATGTAAACTGGCTGGCACGCTCACCAGACTTACCTGAAGTCGAAGGTGTATACCAACCGTCCCAACACCTTGGAAGACCTAATTAACAATATTGAGGCTGCAATTGGCAGAATACCAGTCGCTTGTGCTTGTTAGAGTTCATGAAACTTCAGAAAACGTATGTAGCGGTGTGTGGATAGGGGAGGTCGACATTTGCCAGATACACTATTTAAAACCATGTAATTTAAAAAATCCCCTACTGTTCAATATAATTAAAATATAAAATAACTTTTTCTAAGGTTCAACATTTTCTTATTTCTTTTCCAAATAAGCAAATACCGCGCCCCACCCTGTACAATAATATTTTAATTAAAAAAAAACATTATTGCACAATAATACAAAAATGATTTTGTTTATGGAAAATATAGACAATTTGCTTTAAACCCCTTTTATTTAAAACTTTTGGGAATAAAGTTATTCATGATAAAACTTTAGCGAGTTTAAGTGAGCTCGGTTATTACTCGCTTAGAGTATTTCTTGAAAAACTTTTTTTCTGCAAACTTCAAATTTTCAAAACAAACGGTTTATTTTGCATAAAGTCTTTCAACGAAAATTCAAAAACATCTCGTAAAGTTTTGAAATTATCGTACTTGTTGAACAGGAATTAACCGGCTCAAGACCTCTTGCAGCTATATTTAAATAGAAGACAAGTTCTTAACAAAATAGCAAGGCGATATTGATTTTCGTGGCTGAACACTGCTTTTAATAAGATTTCAGGTCCGTGACAAACCTCTTCAGAAAGCTTTGCTGCAATTGTTGAAAGAAACCCCGAACTCTATAAGGCCAGGCTCTCGTTGTTAATAAACGAGTGCTAATAAAACACGCCTATTGTGTCCCACGGTTGATCTTTTTCAGTTGTTCATAGTTTTAAGCTATTTATACTTTTTATATTATTGTAACGTTTGCGGAATGAAATCGCAACAAATTTTACAACGCTGGGTACAAAGCAAAATAAAAATGTAAACAAAGTACCGTTATTTTTCATTTATCACATGTTTTGTGATATTGCTATTTGATTTTTGCTGAAGTTGATCATTTATTTTGTTTGCAATGTCGTCAATAGGAGAACAACGTCGAAAAACCATTTGTAATTTTTTCGAAATCCAATATCGTTTCTCATTTTGTAGAACAAGGCGAAAATCGAAGTTCGGTATATGGAACACTGGCGATATATGAGAAAAGACAAACAACAGAAAGAAAACGTGGTTCTGGAAAAAAGTGTAGTTTGAACGACTCTTCTATGAGAAGCCGACTTCGAAAAATTACCGATGGTTAAGTCGCTAAATCCTATAGGGAGCTTGGGAAAAAGTTCCAATGTGACAGAAAAACAGTGAAAAAGTATCTGAGTGATATGGGAATTCAGAGAAAGTCCAGAAAAAACAAGGCAAAAGCGTCAGAAGCTCAAGAAGTTACCCAAAAGTCTCGACTTAGAAGTTTGGTCAAAAATACATTTAAAGCCAAGAGCGACATTGTATGCATCATGGACGATGAGTCATATTTCACATTGGGTGGAAACGAATGGCAAGGAAAACATTTTTTTGAAGGAAAAAAACACGTAGACGATAAAATAAAGTATGTGGAGCATTCAAAATTCCCTAAAAAAGTTTAATTGTGGCTTGCAATTAGTCAGCATGGAATGTCAGAACCAGTTTTTTTGAGTCCAGTTTGGCCGTCAATTATGAAAGATATATTAATTTCTGCTTACCAAAAGTTGAGGAATTTAAGAACAAGAAGCATAGAAACTTAAATGTAATCTTCTGGCCCGACTAAGCATCAAGTCATTACGCCAAGAAGACATTGGTAGCCTTCAAATTCCATATGTATGTATGTAAAGAAGAAAATCCACCCAATGTACCCCAATTACGCCCAATTGAGGATTTTTGGGCAAATTTAAAACGAAAAGTATATGCAAATAACTTCAGACCCAAAACTACTAAACATTCGATTCAAAAAATTCGAAAGTAGCTTCAAAACATGCCAACATCGACATTTTCAACAGCCATGGAAAAAGTTCCTCAAAATTGCCGCAAAGCAGCTCGAATGGGACCAAATATTTTTTTACATTAAACTAGTACAATGTATTATCTTAAAAAAATTGAAATAAAATTTTTGTTTTTGTTTAAAAGAAAAAAAAATGTTTTTTTTGTTGCGATTTCATTCCGCATACGTTACAATAATGTGAAGTTATCGCGTTAGCGACCTCTTAAGCGAGGTCGAATACATTGGCCGTGTTTTAGGCCAATGTATTCGTGGACCTGAACCAAAGACATTCTGAAGAGCAGCTGGCTTAACCCGCGGCGTAGACATTTCAAAATAACTGTAGTCTAGTGTAATTATTAATCTTGTCTTACTCTATGTTTTTGAGAAGTAAATATATGTCTTGTAATTGGAAAAAATTATATAAAATTTCTGAAATTAAAGCAAAAGAAAATAATATTAAAACCAACACCAACCTTAAACCAAAAAGCCACCTTTTTTGTAAGAAGCCATAAAGCAGCCAATGAAGGAAGAAAATGTGAAGAGGATTGTTTGTTGAGTTTCGGCGGAAGATGAAAAAGCAATCAAATTAATTAAGCAGGTTGTTTGTCGTCGGATTGTTGTAGTTGTTTTGTTGTAGTTGTTGTTGTTAAAGTGCATGGCAAATTAATATGCAAAGCGGTGGCAAGCGTCAGTGGCAAGTACAGTAAAAATAATTAATGGCCACGTTGGTAAGAGCGGCAAATGGAACATTAGACAAAATGCACGAGTGGTAGCAGCAATAAAACAAAATTTTCAAATAGACGTCACAGCACAACAAGAAGCAGTCAGCAACAGTAGTAGCAGCAGCAACATTAGTAGCAGCAGCAACAGTGGCAGCAGACAATGGCGTCACAGACGAAGGATGATGATAAACCATTAACGGCCCCAGAAAAAATGCAGAATGGGGATTTTTTTGTGTAGCATGGACCGGGGTAGCGAAGTCGTTGATGACGTCAAGTCAACGTTGGAGATGTTGTTGTTGATGGTGGCAACATTTATAATTAAATGTATGTGAGAGATAGTGTGTGTGTGTGTGTTGCATAAACACCATTAGTTAAACCGCACATGTATGGCCCAGAAACACACACGCATACAGATGAGGCGCGCAGGTGTGTGTGTGTGTGTTAATGTTTTTGGCAACAGCATCATAAATCATATGGTCACAATGGTTGTAAAGTGGCAGCAGCATCAACAGTTTTTTTTAATAATAAATATGGTAACCATAAACAGAAGCATATTAACGGTAAACATATACACACGGGTTTTATTTGTAGATTTGTAAGCCCCGAGGATAATTAACCAACCAGCGCAGTCATAGCCATATAATGATAAAGTCGGTGGGTCGGTTGGTCGGATGATCAGCAGCAACATCAGCAAATGTTGTACGTTTCCAGGCCGGAGCAGAAAATTGTGTAGCATCAGGCCATTTAGCGAGACAAGACACAAGACATGCCATATCGCCAGCGCCATCATCATCCGCATTGCCATCACATAACAAGGTGTGGTATAGACGTACGAGTACGTGTCAAATATAAACAAATTGCAGTTTTAGCACATTGCCACATGCCGCCACATATGGTTAAAGAACGTCGTTGGATTTAGTAGGTGTTCATGTGAGTGTGTGTGTGTTGTTGCCACCATCATGATGATCGTCAGGGGATTTTAAACAATTTCCATTGCCAGATTTCAGGTTTATTTTGTTGTTTTTTGGTAAATTTTTTTTATGAGCATTTGTTAACAGCATAAATAAAAGTAGGCGATTTTTTAGCACGTGTTAGGTTTTAGAGGGGTTTTCGTAGAGAAAATTTAAAATTTGAATTAGTTTATTCATTTTTTTGGGTGTAAAATATTTTTTTTATGGTTTTCAAGAAGTTTAGACAATTTTAGGCATAAGTTAAGACACAGGTTCAGCATTTATATTGTCATGCCAATTTAAACAGGTTTTTGTGGGTGTAACCAAGTATTTAATATTTTTTGCACAATTGTGAGCAAGATTTTTAGATTTATAGTTTAATTTGTTCGAGTGTACACCATATTTTTTAACAATTTTGCGTATAAAAAATGAATTGTCATTTATTAAGAAATTTATTGTCATGTCATTTTAAGCAGTTTTTTTATTGAGCGTTTTTTTATTCGGATGTAAGACAGTATTTTTTAATGACATCATTATAAGCAAAATTTATTGATTTAGAGTTTAATTTCATCGATTGTAGCACATATTTTCACAATTTTAGATTTAAGACAAGAATTGTCATTTATTAAGAAATTTATTGTCATGCAATTTAAGCAGGTTTTTTTTTTGGTTCATCGTTTATTTTTTTCGGGTGTAAAACATTAGTTTGTCGAGTGTACGATAAGTTATTTAATTTTAATGACATGCCATTGTTAGCAAGATTATTTGATTTACCGTTTAATTTGTTCAAGTGTACCACAAATATTATTTGGAAGCAGGTGATTTTGGTTCAGCGTTTTTTTTTTCGGGTGTACAAAAAGTTATTTAAATTTATTGACATACCAATGCCAGACATACCAAAATTTTTTATTTTTGCGTTTGGTTTGTTTCAGTGTCGCACATATTTTTCACAGTTTTAGATTAAAGACATACATTGCCATTTATAGTCATACCATTTTAAGCAGGTTTTTTGGTTCAGCGTTTATTTTTAGAGTATTTTTTCGAGTGTAACGTAAGATATTCAATTTTAATGACATATCATTTTAAGCCAATTTGTTTTAAATTAGCGTTTAATTTGTTCGAGTGTAGCACATATTTTTTATAATTTTAGTTTTCAGGCATGAATTTCCATTTATTACGAAAATTTATTAACATTCCGTTTTAAGCAGGTGTTTTTTTGGTTCAGCGTTTTTTTTTCGAGTGTAATACAGTATTTTTTTGAGTAAACCATATTTTATTTTAAGTTATTTTGTATGACATGCCATTGATTGGCCCGAATTGATTTTTTTTGGAGTGTAAGCACGTATTTCACATTTACATTTTTTTCGAGTGTAAATATTTTTGATAAAGATTTGTTGGAACAGTGAAATATAGGTTTTTATATTTAATTAACGCATAAAATACGATTTGTTTGCATATATTTCGAATATAATTTGATTTGTTTTCGAGTGTAACGCACATTTTTTTTGAGTGTACAAATTTTTTTTCGAGTGTATGTTTTTCACATGGTAATGACACGATTTTTTTATTTACGTAAAATGATTGTATTGAATACGATTTGTTTGCATTCATTAAAATTTAATTCGTTTTTTTTTGGGTGTAAACGAATTTATTTTTTGAGCGTAACCAAATTATTTTTGGAATTATTTTTACGGAATTTCCATACAGAATAGGTTTTTATTTAGTTATAACGTGGAGTTAAATACGATTTTTTTGCATTGATTTTGATTTATTTTATTTTTTTTTGAGTTTAACGCACATTTTTTCAGAGTGCAAATTTAAGTTTTAGGTTAAAAAGGTTAAAAAAGTTATTGTTTTTCATCAATTTATTACGTCGAGTTAGATACGATTTGTGGTGTAGTGTGGCATTGATTTGAATATTTTTCGAGTGTGCCGCACATTTTTTGAGTGCACAAAATTTTTTTTCGAGTGTATGTTTTTTACATGTTAAGGACACGATTTTTTTTAATTACGTTAAATGATTGTATTGAGATACGATTTGATTGCATTCATTTTAGTTAATTCGATTTTTTTTTTGGTTTGGGTAAAAATTTTTTTAAGTGTAACCAAATCATTTTTGGTATTATTTACATTTTGCCAGAATTTCCATATAGTTCAGGTTGGTTATTTAATTAATACGTGGTGTTTAATACGATTTGTTTGCATTTATTTGGATTTAATTTGATTTTTTTCGAGTGTAATGAACAATTTTTTAGAGTGTACAATATTTGTTTTGATTTTAATTATGTTTTCCGCAGTTTCCATACAGATAAGGTGTTTTATTTGATTTTCACATATTTTTAATTAAGAAGGGCGATTTTTTCGAGTGTAATAATAAATAGAGTGACATTTTTTCGGGTGTACACAAGGATTTTTTTAATTGTAAACAATTTTTGTTTTCGATTAACAGTAGAGTTTTTACAATTTCCACAGAAAATATATATTTATTTGAGTTGAAGTGATTTCAATTGGGATATTCAGTGTTTTTCGAGTGTAGCCAAACCATTTGTTTAGTGTAGAACAAGGTTGTTTTGTATGTCGGCAGGAATTGCAACAATTGCAACGTCATTCCATTTGTTGCATGGCCAATTGTTTTTTGTATGTTGTAGTGTATTTATTGTAGATTCGAATTGTTTTTTGTAGGTAGACAGAATTTTTTTAAGTGTAACCATATGTTGTAGTGCATTTAAAGTAGATTTGAAGTTAAAGAGGATAATTTAAAAGTTTTTTTTTTATTTTGATTGTTTTTTTCGAAAACCAGCAGTTTGTTTTCGAGTGTATGTTATTATTTTATGTTCATTTAAAGTAGATTTGAAGTAAAAAAGGATGATTTAAAAGGTTTTTTCATTTAGTTTTGTTTGTTTTTTTTTCAAAATTCAACAGTTTGTTTTCGAGTGTAATGATTATTTTAGCACGTAATTTTTCGATTGAAGTTCAATTTTTTTCAGGTGTAGCCATACAAATTTTTAGAGTATTTTTTTATTTATTGTATGTTTTATGCATTTTTGGGTGCCGTAAAAAAGCATTGAAAGGAAGAAATAAAAGAAGAAGAACAAAATCAAATTAATTAATTTTCACAGGAAATTTCGATTTTTCCTCTAAAAATGCACAACGTAAAGCATTCCGTTCATTCATTCTTCATTCCAGTTCAGTTTATACGAGTATGGCTCCACAGGCCATGCCGGCCTAGATGGGAGAGATGGGTAGTTCAGGTCATTCAGTGCTGCAAGTTCATCCGTGTTTCAATTTACACATGGGCGATAATGAATGAAAATGTTTTATATTTCGGGTGTAGTGGGTAGGGTAGGGTAGAATTTCAAAATCACAATGCAGACGTGCAGGAATTTGTTCATATTTTTTCTGTTTATTCTCGATATTTGGCTATTTTTGAAGGCAGGCAGATTTTTTGTACAAAATGGGGGTGGGGTTTTAGTTTTTTTTGTTGTACAACAATTTTATGCAAATGAAAAAATGTTTAAATAACGCAAAATTAATTGGTTTGGGGGTGATGTTCTAAAATATGCAGCATAAATAACTAAAAGTTTTAAATGAAAATGAAGGGAATTGATGCTAAAACAAAATTGAGAAAACATAAGGCTGGATGTTGGAATTTAATCGCATTAAACAACAAACATTTTAAAAAAAAAATGTGCTCAGCACACTGAGAAGAAAAATAGCCTTATATAAGGTTAACTTGACCATAAATTAACATCATTTGGAGTCTACGTTATATAAGGTTAATTTGAACATTTTGTAGTTGACTGATATTTAACAATTATAATAGTTAATTTAACTATTCTATGGTTGAATTTTTTAACTATGAATATTGTTAATTTTAAAAAAAATATTGTTGTTTTAACCATTGTTGTATTTTAATCATTAAAATAACTTTAGTTGTTTTAACAATGCTTTGTTTTTAACCATAAAAATTGTTAATATTAAAAATTCATAGTTAATTTATTGCAATAATGCGTGTTCAATTTAACAATGAAATTGTTAATAATTTTAACTATGTAGTTCGTTATAGAAATCATTTTTATTGTTAAGTTAACTAATTATTGGTTACCTTTTATTACCAGATTTATAGTTACTGTTATAATTTTTAATATTTAATTAACCTATTAATTATGTTTTTGTTTTGTTTACATTTATTCGGTCTTTTTGTTGATTATTATGACTTGAACAGTTTTTATTTTGGTTCGAGACCTTTCTGTTGTGTCTATTTCATAATCAACTAAAGAATTGGTGAAACGTATTTGATACGGTTGTCAGGCAGACTGTAAAGCTGTTTCTAAACCCTTTAAGGTTTTTCTTCAGCAGTCTTTGGCAACGATTACTTCGGCTACAAACCAAATGACTTGTACGAGATTAATATGATATGATTAATGAGAATTACCCTTTGCGTATAGTCTTCGAACTGTGCGAAAAGAAAAACATTGTACATTTAGCATTTGCATTTGACGGTGTTTTTTTAAAAGAGCGAGATAAATTGTCTTATAATCTTTCTCACAATTACGAACGTTCAGAGCAGAGGAAGAAAGGAAAAAGATTGGGGGGATAAGACTGTCGCAATCGTTGCAACCTCGTGTAACTTAATTCTGAACTTCGTATAACACAAAGCTGATCAAAAACTTTGATACAACAGAGCCGAATGAATATTAAATTAGTGCACATCTCTCTGCCTCTCTCTTGAAAAATTTAACCCTTTATAATGTTAACTCAACTATTTTGTATGTACATTTGACCTTATATAACGTTATTTTTTCTTCGTTATCAATCAAACATTTACCATGAAAATTGTTACGAGACACATGGTTAAAAAAATCACTGTATTTTCGGCTCAATACAGATAAAATAAAAATTAAATAACATAAGGTTATAACTAGGCCCATTAATATACCTTGAAAGGAATCAGGGGATAAGAAAATATTTACATTTTAAGTTCCTATAAAAAAACCTTGGCATACCTTCCCTCAGTGATAAAAATCAAGACTCAAACTCCGCAACAATACAAGGATCTCGCCACCCACCTCTATTTATAAATCATTGTCCATTTAATTCAAATATGCCTCATTAATATTTGCATACTTTCAGGCTGATTTATTAGCACAAAAATTCATGGCATAACTTTAGTGCTATTTATCAATAAATTAAAATGCAATTAAATTGCACATAATTTATACAATTGACACAATTGCGCTGAGCTGAGCAGCCAACGTAGCGAGAAATGATAAATTCATAATAAAATAATTAACTCCAACCGAACGCATGCATGAAAATATAAAGTCGGATCAACCAGAACAATACCATACCACAATTAATATTGGCGGCATTTCCAACCCATTGTGCAGATAAATAATAGGAGTTTTAATTGAGAGAACCAGAGAGAGAGAGAGAGCAATGATAAGTATGACAAATGAAAAATTATTGAATTCGAGCGTGAGTTAATTATGGAGGTTCAAGTAGATTTTTCGAAAATGCAGAAAAAAGGTTACACTGAAGTTCTAAACAGGATTATGGAAATTAAAAAGCAGTCGACTTAAAGATCTTTCAAGAGCAAATGAAAAATATTCTTAGTAACTAAACCAATGACAACTGTCGCCTTCAAATGGGGAAAACATATATTTTGAAGGTGTGAAATGGCAAATTTCCGAACATTTCCAGCCTCACAACAAAATACAGACCCTCGCTGGCAGATTTTAGCATCATCTAACATCAGAAGAGCTTATAAGAAAGAAGGTGATAAAAAGGTTTTACAAGAAAGGATTTCATAAAATTATTGAAACTTCTACTTGTAAAAATAAGATAGTTGACGTATTCTGTTCAAAAAATCAACTATGACTAAATGGGTTTGATGGGATGGGCTCTGAAAGTCTAAATAAAGTTCTACTTGGCCGGTTAGAATACTTGGCGCCAGATTTTAGCATCATCTCACATAAGAAGAGCGCATTAAAGTGGAAAAATGGCTTACAAAAAAGGATTTGAAACATCTATGGGGACTTCTACTTGGGAGGATAAGAGAGTTGATGTCTTCAATTCTAACAGCTCACTAATGACAGAAATGGTTTCATAGGATGGGTTTGAAAAATCTATATAAAGTTTTAGTTGCCAGGTTAGAATATTTGGCGTCATATTTATTCATTCACCAAAAAAACTTGGCTACTGAGCAAGTCTAATGGACCAGAAATTATCGCACAAAAGATAAGCAAATAATAAATAAAATTATAAACTAACCAAAGTGCCTGCAGTAGATCAGATTGGCAAGGACCGGGTGTGATGAAAGGGAATAGAAAAATCTTTCATACTAGTGGCAAAGTTTAGAGTGTGGACGACTTAAGTCTATGCCAGTGTCAACAAACTAGCAAGAATACTGTATCTTAAAAGGCAATGACTTCTGAAAGTGATTTCGCAAATTAAGAGGAGTCCCAACTACTACACGTACTGCCAGCAGTGATAGACAGCGACTTCTGCAGAAGGCTTTAAAAGAAGAAACTAAACCGGGAGGAATGCATTTTTAACTAATATTTTACAAACAATAAACGATGTGACAAAAATGCTTTAACAGATAATGTTTAAGAATTACAGAAGTAGTAGGGTTCTGGGGCAACTGCACCATAAAAAATATAAACGAAATATTTTATATGAACCTTGTTCGAAAAAAAGGAAATTTCATAAAAAAATCAACGCTCAAGTGTTGGTGCGAACACCTCGTGTGACAAAGTTCTTAACCAGACAATATTTGAAAATTACAGAAGTAGTAGGGAAATGGGGCCTCTGCGCCATATAATTAGAATCTCCATAACGCTACTACTCTAATCATTTTCAACAGGAAAAAGGTTATATTTTATATGGACCTTGTGCGATAAATGGGAATTTCACAAAAAAATCAGCACTCAAGTGTTGGTGCCATGATCTCGTGTAACCAAAATGCTTTTCCAGGTTATATTAGAAAATTACAGAAGTAGTAGGGAAATGGGGCCTCTGCACCAAGTTTTTGGGGTCCCCATAAGCTACTACTCTAATCATTTTCAACAGGAAAAAGGAAATATTTTATATGGACCTTGTGCGATAAAATGGAATATCACAAAAAATCAAAGCTCAAGTGTTGGTGCGATGATCTCGTGTGACAAAAATGCTTTTCCAGGTAATATTTGAAAATTATAGAAGTAGTAGGGAAATGGGGCCTCTGCAACCATTTTTCGAGAATCTCCATAACGCTACTACTCTAATCAATTTCAACAGGAAAAAGGAAATATTTTATATGGAACCTGTGCAATCAAATGGAATATCACAAAAAAATCAACGCTCAAGTGTTGGTGCCACAATCTCGTGTGACAAAAAGGCTTTTCCTAGTAATATTTGAAAATTACAGAAGTAGTAAGGAATTGGCCCTTTGTACCATGTTTTTAGAATCCTAATAAAGCTACTCTTATCATTTTTAAGTTGAATAGGGAAAAGGAAACTATTTTATGGACCTTGTTCGACAACATGGAATATCACAAAAAATCAACGCTCAAGTTTTAGTGCGATGATCTCGTGTGACAAAAATTCTTTTCCGGGTAATATTTGAAAATTATAAAAGTAGTAGAGAAATGGGGCCTCTGCACCATGTTTTTAGAGTCTCCATAACGCTACTACTCTTATCATTTTCCAGTTGAAAAGGCAATTTTTTTATGTGGACCTACGCTCAAGTGTTGGTGCCGCGATCTCGTGTGACAAAAATGCTTTACCAGGAAATATTAGAAATTTACAGAAGTTGTAGGGAAATAGGTCCTCTGCTACTAATCTAATCATTTTCCACTTGATATTTTAAATGGACCTTGTGCGAAAAAAGGTAATCTTTTCGGAAAATTAAGAAGATCTAAAAATTAATGGATTTTTTTGTTTACATTTCTTTGGCAAAGGCTGCTGAAGAAAACCCTTGGCGGGTTTAGAAACAGCTGTACAGTCTGCCTGGCAACCATAGCCAATACATTTCATCAATTTTTCGGTTGATTCTGAAAAGGAAACAACAAAAGGTCTCGAACCAGAATAAAACCAGAATAATTTTTTTGGTTGATTCTGAAAAGGAAACAACAAAAGGTCTCGAACCAGAATAAAAACTGTTCAAGTCATAATTAATGGAAAAACTTAAAGGCAAATATCCAGCATAAACTGATTTAGTCACTTAAGTCGCAGAAGATCACAATAAGGTGCAAGGGGGAACATTTCTTAAATCAGAGAGCTGTGCACGATTTAACTCGTATACTCACTGATTGGGATCAACTGTTCACCGGCTAATGTATTTAAAAGAGAAGTTTTTACAGACTATATCACTTACTTGCAAATTCGACGAGGTAAAAGAGAAGTTTTTACAGGGCTATATCACTTACTTGCAAATTCGACGAGGTAAAAACCCGCTACTGGAAAATTGTTAGATGTTCTTAACCAGGGTTGAACCTGGATTTACTGGCTCGATAGTATCTAAAGCGGCAAAAACCCATCGGAAGAAACTCCAGATAATACAAAATAAATGTCTAAAGATCATAAATAATAAGCAGTGGCGATACTCAACGCAACTCCTTCACGACGAAACCGGATACGAACTCTTAGATGACTTCACACAGAGAATGAATAATAAGTATTTTGAGAACAATGAGAATTCTTCTTATCAACTGATAAGAGAATGTAGAGATTTTGCTTGATAGCAACTCCGAAAATTCACCAAATAGAAAACGATATGTATCTAATATACTATTCCTTCAGGATAATACATTGGATACATATATATTTTCTAAAGATATATGAAACCCCTTTTGCTGTCATATAAAGGTTTTTCTATTTTTCCTTTAAAAATTCTTAATAAATTAAAATCCTTCAATATGTGTAATTAAAAATCTCATTCGCTGTAATATCTATAGATAAAATCTCGATAATGTATGTATATAAGTAAATAAGACTGTATATAAGTAAATAAAGATGTTTATAAAAATGAAAAAAAAACTGGCTCGATAGTCGCTCACAACACTTCCACCACAGCCGGCTGGATTAATGGGATCAATTCCCGAATTAAGTCCCATAACCATTAGCGCTTGAGCTCTTGCGACAACAAAAAACTATACAAGAAGGCCGCCGTGATCTGCTTGTTAGTGTGCACGACTATCAGACATTTAAACTCAGGTGCAAAGTGGGTTGGTGAGTTTTCCAACTTGGCTTTAGGTCGGGTCAGTGAGTATGATAATTCTATCGTTCTCAGCTCAGTGTTTTGAAAAAAGTTTGCCGTTCCCACTTACCATAATGGGATGTTGAGGGAAACATAAAGGAAAATCGGTCTTCTAAAATATTTTTTAGAATCCCCATTACACTACTACTGTTATAATTTTCCACTTAGTTTAAATGGAATTACTACATAGTACATAATAGGAAATATTTTCTTCTAATGGCGCGTTTAAAATTTAAAATTAAGGCGTTAGTCTTACTCGGTAGGTGAAGACTTCAGCAGTTTTTAAAAAGGGGAAGAATATTTGATTACACAACTTTAAGGCAAATATTGACAACTGGCTGTGATAATGGAATGTATTTCTCCATAAAATCCCTTTAAAAATCCAATGATTGCTGCAAACATCTCCTGTCACAATTTTTTTTATATAGTGTGAAAATAATGATATCAGTAGTAGGGAAATGGGGCTTCTATAGTATTTTTTTAGAATTACCATTCCTCGACTTCTTCAGTCCTTTTTCACATCAGAAATATTATTAGAAGTGAATTTTATTTGAGAACTTCTATATATTTTTTGCATTTAAACCCTCCAACGATGGATGGAGTGTATACTTAATTGTTCATTCAGTTCGCAGCAATATATATAGGGTGATCCACCTAGAGGTATTTTTTCAGAACAAAAAAAATATAAAGATTCAAATCAAATGTGGAATCTTTTTTGGTAAACCTTATATTATTGACCGTCGTAAAGTTCTAGGGCGATCTAGCCATGTCTGTCTCTCTGTCTGCTTGTCTGGCAGTTGAAAGCACGATAGCGGTCCTGACATTTTGTAGGATGATGGCATTTACTTTTGGTCATAATGGGTCAAGTCAGGCAAGGGTTGCAAAAGTTTCCCTTTAAGGGACTAAAGGTACCTCGAAGTATTCGTTTAAAGGCGAAACGTGTGCGATTGTTGATTATACATTGAAGGAGTTTAAAGTATACTGAGAAATTCGAAGGGATTTTGAAAATGGATCACATAAAAGATCTTTTTCTAGAAAGTAATGCCTAAAAAACTGATTTGTAATACGGTGCTCAATGTTTTTGTTTCTGATAAAGGAGATAAGTCTCCAACAAAGTTTTTCAAAATTAACAAAAAACATGTAAAGTGATGTTATTATAACTAAGTCATAAACTTTTTCCTTTTTATGCCGAGCCTTAGAACAAAATTTTAGTTTGCACAAACATAAATATGGGGAGGGGGAGGATGTCGGGCATACATTTGTAGGCCATCAACATCGAAATAATTGACATCGTCATCATTATCATCAGCATAAGTACGAAAGGATTAGTTTGTCCTACGAGTACTCGTAGTATAGCAAGTCAAACAGTTACTCAAGGATCATCAGTTCACTTTAGACGTGTACAACAGACAGACACTGACATACTACATGAGTATATGTAAGGAAGTGGAAGAAGAATATTCTAGACAAATATTAGATACATTTTAGACACATCCTTATACTACACACGTATGTATGTATGTACTTGTTTAACATCCTTATGTATTGTATGTGTAAATAGTTTTGCAAACATGGTACGAAAATTAAGTTATTTAGTCTAATTTCTAGCTCCCCCTGTTGCCCCTGTAGACATGACTCGGGTAGCCTAAACTAATAATTTGCAGCTACAATTCCAACATCATGTTTGAAATTATGATGGGGCGAAATATTTCAATCGTATCATTTATGAAGGAAACATATGTTGTGCTTTTCATTCTGTGACTTGAACTCTTTACATGAAAGGCCCATTGTGCCACAAGTATTAACTCCCTTTTACTAAATAACATTTTAAAATTTCGAGAGTAGTAAAGTGGGGTTTTTCCAGTACTACTCTTCTCATTTACTAATTAATTTGAAAAGTAATTTAAAATTAGATATACTAGGTATAGATGGCGCCTGAAGTTATCAGACCACTTGAAGGGTAGATGGGGCTTCTGCATAAACTGCATATTTTGCATTACAAAATCAAACAAAGTTCTCAAAATAATAGTTAATATTAGGTCTGTTTATAACAAATAATATTTTGGATTCGTATTAAATTATTTTTTCTCATATTTTTAAAGAAATATTTATAGCTATTTTTTTTAAAGGAAGTTAATCGTTTTTGCCAATTAGCCGTACTTCCAAATTGTAGGTGACAAAACTCCTACTCCCTTCAGTTGTTATGGATTAAATAGTAAATATGTGTGCGTATTTTAAACGTGTATCTGGCCGTAATTGTTCTAATTGAAAAATTGTCAGTTATGAAAGTCAAAACTACTGTTGCAAAATGTACGTCTTGCCATCAAGTTTGCCATTTTGCTTATTATATTTGAAGCATCATATTTATTTTAATTAAAATAAATATACTATTGCAAGTATGAGAACCGAACGAACGGTGGGTAGTTTCTTCAATTTAAAACGAAAATGTTTCGATACAAATTTTATTTTTGAAATTTTTATTTATCTTTTCTTCTTAAAAAAATCTGTTTCAATTTTTTTAACAAATATAAAATTTTTTTGAACTTTTTTCCAGAAAAGTTTTTTTTTTGTTTAAAAAACAATTTTTTTAAAAAGAAAAATCTTTTGTTTTCATTTAAAAGTCCATATAAAACACACATTTGTCGAATTAGTCGAAGAGATCGAAGCCCATATCATCGTCAGATTCCTCGAACTCAAATACCAATTTTATAGAAAACAGTTTTTTGTAAAAAATTATTGTGGATCGAACGGTTGGTAGCTCATACATGGCAGAAAAGTTCTAAGCGAACGTTTGCCTTCTTTTTTAAAAAAAAATACTTCTAATAAAAAAAAGTTCTATTCCTTTAATTTTTTGTGGAAACAAGTCTAAAAACTTTTTTTGGTAAGGTAAAGTTTACAAAAAATAATAACTTTTTGATGAAAAGTGTTCAGAACATTATATATTTTTAGTTTTTTTTGTAGAATCGGTTTGAAAGAACTTATTTGGTAAAAAAATAAATTTCAAAGGAACAATCAAGTCGAACTTTTTTGTAGAGAGGAGTCCAAAAAGTCATTTTTTCCTTCAAACCATTCTCTGTAGAAATATTGTCTATAAACTCTTTTAATATGAAAGAACTTTTTACTTAATAAAGATCTTTTTGAACTTTTTATTTGTTAAAAATGTTCTATAAGTATATTAATTAAGTTTTTTCTATAAAAAAAGTTCTTGAAATTGTTTTTTGAACTTTTTTTGTGAACAAAAATCCTTGAAATTTTTTCTGTGAAAACAATTTCCTGAACTTCTTTCTGCAAAAGAAAGCTAATGTACTTTTTTTCTGAGATAAAAAGCTCTTGAACTTTTTGCTGCGAAAAAAAAGTTCTTTAACTTTTTGCTGTGAAACAAAAAGTTCTTGAATTTTTTTCTGTAAAAAAAGTTGTTGAACTTTGTTCTTTAAAAAAAGCTCTCGAACTTTTTTCTTTAAAAAAAAGCTCTTGAACTTTTATCTGCTTAAATTTTCTTGAGCTTTTTTCTGTAAAAAAAAAGTTCTTAAACATTTTTCTGTGAAAAATAGGGTTTTGTTTTGTTTTGAACTTTTTGCTAAATTTTCTGCGAATTTAAGAATGTCAATGAAAGAACTGTTAGAGGACTTGAAAAAACAAAATGCTTAAGATCTGTTTGTAACAGAATGAAGTTCAAGACAATTTTTTAGAGAAGAGAACATTTAGAGATGTTAAAACTGTCGAGAACGTTTTTTAAACAAAAATGTCCTAAAATGAAAAGTTCTTGAGATTTTTTTCTAAAAAAAGATTTTGAGCTTTTTTCCAAAAAATTATTGAACTTTTTTCTAAAAAAAACTTTTCTTTGATTTATTCTAAAAAAAAGTTCTTGAGACTTTATCTTTAAAAAAGTTCTTAAACTTTAAAAAAAAAAAATTCTTAAATTTTTTTCTAAAAAAAAGTTTTTCATTTTTTCTAAAAAAAAAGTTCTTAAATTTTTTTTCCAAAATAAAATTTCATCAATTTTATTTGCTAAAAAAAGGTCTTGCAAAACTTTTTCTAAACAAAAAAGGCCTCAAACTTTTGTTTGCACTTCTTAAACTGATGAACTTCTTGAACTTTTTCCTAAACTGAAAAGTTCTTGAGATTTTTTTCTAAAAAAAGTGTCCTAAAAAAGTTCTAAATTTTTTTTCTAAAAAAAAGTTTTTAAATTTTTTTCAAAAATAAAATTTCTTCAATTTTTTTGCAAAAAAAAGGTCTTTTGTTTTAAAAAAATTTGCAAAACGTTTTCTAAACAAAAAAGGTCTCAAACTTTTTTTTTTCAAAAAAAATTGCTAAACATTTTCTAAATAAAAAAGTTCTTGAACTTTTTCTAAACAAAAAAGTTCTTGAGCTTTTTCTAAACAAAAAAGATCTTGAACTTTTTCTAAACAAAAAATTTCTTGAACTTCGTCTAATCAAAAAAGTTCTTGAACTTTTTCTAATCAAAAAATTTCTTGAACTTTTTCTAAACAAAAAAGTTCTTGAACTTTTTCTAAACAAAATAGTTCTTGAACTTTTTCTAAACAAAGAAGTTCTTGAACTTTTCTAAAAAAAAGTTCTTCAACCTTTTGCCTAAAAAAGTTCTTCAACCTTTTGCCTTAAAAAAAGTTCAAGTTAACATTTTTTCTAAACAGTTCTTGGAGTTTTTTCTTTAACAAAAGGGGTTTAAACTTTTCTCAAAATAAAGTTCTTGAAGTTTTTTCTGTAAACAAAGTTCTTGACCTTTTTCATGTTAAAAACAGTTTTTGAACTTTTCTTTGAAAAAAAAGTTATTGAACTTTTTTCCGTAAAAAAGTTTTTTGAATTTTTTGCTAAAAAAAACTTTATTTTTTTTCCAAAAAATAATTTCTTAAACTTTTTACTAAAAAAAGTTCTTCACCTTTTTGCTAAAAAAATATCTTCCACTTTTTGCCTAAAAAAAAGTTCTTTATCTTTTTGCTAAAAAAAAGTTCTTCTTAAACTTTTTTCTGAACATATTTTTTTTAAAAATAAAGTTCTCTAAAGTTCAACAGGGATTAACAGTTCTTTGTTCTCTAAAAGTTCTCTCTTCTCATTCATTGTCATTCTTTAATTCGCCAGTAAATCATCTGCTCTATCCTAGCATGAAAACACCAAAAATCCATTAACATTCTTTAAGACAATTTCATCGTGAGCTAGACATTGGATAATTAACTTTTTTCCCCCATTACCATTGAAGCTTCTACCGCCAGCCAGCAAACAAAAAAGCGACGATCTGGAAAATAAATGCGGCCACTTCATGTAAACATTTCAAATGTTAAGTCGCATTAATCGGCTTAAATCAGTCAGACGCGGATCATTTAACTTTTAATGGCATTTAAATGCCCACAGAATAAAACACCAAAAGCTTTTTTTCCCACAAACAAAGGCAAACGACCACGGTCATGTGGACATACTTTGAACAATATTCGAGCACAAAAACAAGTGGTCAATTGGTTTGATGGGAAGAGCTGGGCTTCTTGTGGGCCGGGCCGTAACCGCCAAATGCTACCGATTTCCTATTGACACTCACACAAACACAGCGGAGCATATGTGGACACATAGGCGGGCATTCATTTATGATGGACTTTAAAGCGATTAACTTTTACACCTTAAAGCTTTTAATCACGCATGTTGTAATGCCTGACGATGAGGGACGGACAGTCTAGGCAGGACAGCTGTTGGACGTCAGCAAAAGTCAGCAGCGAATACGAGTAGCACAAAAACAAAAAGTGAAACAGAAAAAATGGCTTTGATGAATTTTGTCGGCCTTTGATGTTGCCTTTCATGCAGACAGACAGTTGGAGATTCTGTTTAGGTTTTTGTGCAAAAGCGAGCTGTTTTGGTTTCTGTTTTATTGATGTTTTGACCAAAACACCAACTAACCAATTTATGAATATCCTACCCTGCGCGCCCCTGTCACACTAACTGCCATCCTACCTCGTCTACAGTTAACCGAAAACGCTCTGAATAACTTTGTAATTTGACCAATCACTATTTAATAACTGCCGAACCCCATGTCAGGCCATGGACGACAGACAGCAATCGAGTCTGGCTGGATTGCCGTGTTCATGTTCGACATCGGTTTGAGAGCGGAGGAGGAGGAATATCGTTTGTGAGCTGGTCAGTCGAGTGGTCACACCTGTGGCCGGGTATTAATAACTTGTGCCAGAGTTCTTTCTGTTGCTTTTGCTGCGGCCGATGATGAGTGATTGAAGAGTAAATTGCCCAACCAACCGACCGACTGACCGACCATTCCATTCGTCTCGGGTTTGGAAAAAAGGAGGTTAACTCTTCGTGTCAATGGCATATTATGGATTTTTTCTATCGTTGGCCATTAAAAATGAACACAGGTTGAATGTTTAGAGTGTTCGCTGTTATTGTGAAGAGCAGTGCTTTCAAATGGGTTAATAATTATTGGAACGATAACGGCATTTTATATTTAGATATAGTACTCGTATATATATTTTTCTTGATTTGAATTTTATTGCTTGGCATGGTGAAATCGATAAAAAAAAATTCTTCAGCCAGCCGGGGGTAAAGCTGGAGGTGTCGCTTAAAATATAAAAAAAATATTTTTTAGAGAAATGGGATATTACATGTCTATTACGAGGGCGACCGCAAAACTAACTGGCACATTTTCTGTTTTACTAGCAACTTTTTTTTTTTGTTTTTTAAAAGCAATCTTTTATAAGCCATCTGTCAAAATTTCCGAAATATTTAATGAATATTTTCTTTGTTACAGGTGATTGAAGTAAACAAGTTTTATAATTTTTGAAAAATGGAAAATAAAGAGTTTCGTGCGGTAATTAAACACTTTTATATGAAAGGTTATACGCCACAATTAATCAAAGATGAATTGGATTCTGTTCATGGTGATAATGCACCATCATACTCCACCGTGAAATCCTGGGTTCAACATTTTAAAATGGGTCGTTCAAGTACGGAAGATGAACAACGCTCTGGAAGACCGAAAACTGCTACTACTATTGAAAACATTAGAAAAATATTTAATGAAGTGACTAAAGATAGACGAATAAAGCTCATAGAACTTGCTGATATTGTTAAAGTACACGAAAAACAAGTTTGGAGTATTTTACATGATGAACTCCACATGAAAAAGCTATCCGAAAGATGGGTGCCGCGTTTGTTGACTTTGCCCCAAAAAATCGTCCGTTGGACCAATTCCGAGGAGCTTTTAGCGTCTTATCCGCGTATTCCAATAGAGTTCTTGCGCCGATTCATAATTATTCATATTATTGTGCATATTATTCTGCATTATTGGATCGGTTGAGTGAAGAAATCAAGATAAAACGACCGCATTTAGAAAAAAAAGTTCTTTTTCATCAAGATAATGCTCCTTCACACACTGCATTTTTAACTCAACAAAAACTGGCCGCCATATTGACGATTTCAATTGCTGCGATTTATCCCCTTTAGACTATTTTGTGGAGAATCGTAAATAACCGATGTTCAGAAACGATTCAAGCAAGTAAGACCAATATTATCCAAGTAATTCTAAAGCTACAACCCGTCATTAATCATGGCTTTAAAACGTTCCCCATTGACTGTAACATTATGGCCGGCTTTTTTTTATTTGAAGAAATATGGACCAATAATTACTTCTGCCTATAGAGCACACCAAACTGTGGCTTTTGAGGATGTTCCAATAATGGCTTGTGTATTTGCATTACTCCAAATGCAACAATTTGGATTATTAACGAACATACCTATTCTACCAAAAGCGGGCTTCATCGCTGAACAAAACTTTCTTGTTAAAATCAGGATCGGTGGCCATCTCGTTTTGGGCCCATTCACCACGATTTGCAAACGTTGTTGAGAAGAAATTCTATTCATTGTGAAATGGCAAACCAAACTGAGCATAAATCAAGTGACAGCTGTCAAAAAGCCCAGCTTCGACAAATGTGTGACCAGATTGAAAATAACACGTTTAAAAAAAACACCCTTTTGTTACGTCGGAACTAAATTATTTGTGAATTATGTTTCCAAAATGTTTGTTGTTCCTTTAGCCTTGCACTAGATCACCTTTCGTTTATGAAAATCTGTCTGGCGTGCGGCAACCTATTGATTTTTTTTCAATAATAATAATCATATAAATATAATCATATAAATATAATATTATTAATCATATAAAATAATCTTCAAAGTCTAAAAATTATTGTTCGCTTTTGTATTTGCAAAATCCTTATTTGGAATATTCAGTTTCGCATTCGCAAAAAGGGATACTTCAAAATGTCTCTTGCATTCGCTATCGCTAAACCCACTTTCGTTACATCCCTAATTTAGAGGTGTTGCCAACGAAATGACAAATTGTGTACAGACTTCCCTCTTCGTAACAGGGAATAGAGATATCGCTCGGACTTTTGAAACTAAATTTATTCGATGACAGAATACATTTTAAACTGTCTTCTGTCATCGAATAAATTGGTGGTAGATTGTTATCACTTTTTCGGAAAACAACTTATCGATCTCAAAAAAAAACAACTTATCGATCTCAAATGACAAATTAGTTCTGGCAACGCCATTATCATTTTAGTCAGTTTGGTTTGCCATTTCAGCCGAGAACTGTAAAGATGAAAAATACATATGTGACGCGCAAAATAGAAAGGGACCTAAGGTTAAAAACCAGTTTTGTTCAGGAGAGCTATTTTAAAGATAAGGTCCCTTTCTATTTGCGCTTAGAATCGTCGACTGCACTTTCATATAACGCGCATATCTCTGGTAGGAAACACTTTTGGGGCATAGGATCGGTCTCATTCGATGCTCAGATGTTGTCCACATCAAAAAAAGAAAAAAAAAAAATGAAAATTGATTGTTTTACCCTTAGGTCCCTTCCTCTATGCGCTGTCACATATTGAGAGTTTCTCGACTTCCAGCATAGTCTAAAAAATACAGTGTTGCCATTTATATATTACACAATTTAATATACATGATCTGGCAACACTTTAAAAAAAACTAGTATTTTTAGTACAGCGTGCTGATTTTCCATAACACAGAGTTGCTTACACATAATTCTCGTTTCATGCAAGGCCGCCAGAACTCAAAAATGTTCCGTTTTGAACTACAAAATACTCTCTAGAGCGATTTCTTTCATATCATGCATAAAACACATTACCTACTGTTAGGCAGTAGGGAATACTTTAAATTTACTCGAAATCGTTATTTTACTCGATATGCATGTTTTTTTATTTCTGACGCTCTTGCGTGAAATAAGCCTTATGTGTAAAAGAAACCCTACCGCAATATGTTCACTATGGTTTAAGCAAATTAACTTAACATGTAGTAGAGCATTTCGTATTAACTACTCGCTCGCTGCCTAATGCCACTTAATGATGACAACTGATTCTTCCTCCATTATCCCGCTCGTTGTAGCGGCGAATACTTAACACCAAAATTATATTGGCCACCAGCTGGCTGGACAAGCGGTCAGCTGAAGTGTAATAACATTAAAGGTACTTAAGAAGGCAACCTAATGATGACCAGCGATCGCCTGAGACTGAAACACTTTAAAAAAAAGCGACAAAGCGCACACAATTCGCAGTGAAAATTTATTGTTTTCAATGAATTGAAAAGTTTGACCTCAAATGGAAAATTGAACAAGAAGACAAACGTTCGTTCCGTACCGTACACAGCAGCAGCAATGGCAACAAATTAAAAGCTACATAAAGATAAGACGAACAGGAATTAAAGAGAACTCATAGAACATTTTCTTTTAATATTCTTTGCTTTTTCCGGCTTTTCGTTCATGTCAATGTGTCAAATACTAACTACAACCGTCGACAATTGGATGTTACAAGGGAAAGAGAAAGCGGAGCAGGCCGTTTCTTTTTTGCGTTCAAATTCAATTCAAAGGGGTGGGTTATTTAAGATAAAAGTTTCTTTGACTTGGCTTTAGAGAGTATAGCTTGAGGCTATGCTCTAAATTGAAGCATAGTTTTGGGCATCATTTAAATAAGTATGGAAAGCTGTAAATTGAGGCATTGTTTTAGGCATCATTAAAAACTAGGATGCCAATGCTAAGCTTAGCATTAATAGTAAGAAACTTTTCGCATAACTTTATGCCTGCTAGAGTTAAGTATAATGATAACTTTGAGATAAATATACTTTAGGAAAATTTTCCGAGTTTAAGACTTTCAGTACTTAACTTTTATAGAACAATTTCCTTGAGCTGATAACTAGAAATATGTTGAAGTAACAGATTAAAGTGACAATTTGTTGAAGTTTGGGGATCCTAGTAAGTAAATTCTAACAACATTTAAGATACTAACATTAATGCACATAGTTTTTAAAAAACGCTGTAAAAAACATTAGCATATTTTTAGGAGGACTTTTAAAAAGCATGGGACTGTTTAGCTCGACTTCTGAAAATCATACTTTTCAGTGAATGCATTTATCCACATCTTAAACTTAACAAATATAATAACATTAATGCACATAACTTTGAAAATACGATGTAAAAACATTAGCATACTTTTAGGAGGACTTTTGAAAAGCATACTTTTGGGTGAAAGCATTTGGCAACATTTTTAATTAAACAAATATAATACCATTAATAGTATTTAATGTTAAAAAACGCTATACAAAATATTAGCATACTTTTAGGAGGCCTGTTTAAAAGCATACTTTTGGATGAAAACATTTGTCCACATCTTAATCTTAACAAATATAATAGCATAGGGAAAATATTCCTCAACAGATGAACAGAAGTGCAAATTGTTAAAGAGTTCTAAATCCTAGTAAGTAAATTCTTACAACATTGTAGATGCTAACATTAATGCACATCATTTTAGAAAACGCTGTAAAAACGTTAGCATACTTTTATGAGGACTTTTAAAAAGTATACTTTTGGGTGAAAGCATTTGGCCAAATTTTAAATTAAACAAATAAAATACCAATAATGCATTTAATATTTTAAAAACGCTAAAAAAAATATTAGCATACTTTTAGGAGGACTGTTTAAAAGCATACTTTTGGGTGAAAGTATTTGTCCACATCTTTAATTTAACAAATATAATAGCATAGGGGAAATATTCCTCAACAGAGGGACAGAAGTGCAAGTTGATTAACTTGAGTACCCGCCGCTTTGGCCCAAACTCAGGGTGCTCTCAACACCGGGTCGATACATTGTGTCCAAGGAAGTGCCGCATGTAGCTGGCTGTTGGGCATGGGTACCTCACCATGCATCTTGGCATGGCCCTCGGTTGGGAGCAAAGACTATCTAGCTATGCCACAGCGACCACATAGTGCCTCTCTAACATTAGGCTGGAACCGAGTTCCAGGTGCTCCTGACGCCCGTGGTCCGCTCGAACCTTGTAGCCGAAGCTACGATCGAAGAAACCAACGCAGACGGACATGGATAGATCATCTTTTAATTTTAAGATGATAAGCGTTATTTCCTTTTTAAATGAAATCGATAGAAAATTGTACAACGCCTTTAATCTCAAATATTAAATAATGACTACAAATCAAATGACTTATACGGAAGTCTCATTTGAATTACAGAGAATTACCCTTTGCGTATAAAATCCGAACTGTGCATAGAGCAATTTTCATAGCGAAATATGATTCCCACCAATTCTGTTTTTGTGTGAAAAGATACTAAAATAATCTGCAGCCAACTTCACACTAAAAAACACAAAAGGTATTGACAGTAAGGGCAAGTTTTTTCCCTTTCCCCTAACCTCTCTCTCATACAAACTGAGAGTTGCCTCGTGTAAATGGGGACTTAGCAAAGTTAAATTATCATCGCAACTCGTAGTGCCTCTCTAACGTTAGGCTGGAACCGAGTTACAGGGGCTCCTGACTCCCGTGTTTCGATCGAACCTTGTAGCCGAAGCTACTACCAAAGAAATCAACAGACGGGCAGACGGACATGGCTGATCATCTTTTAATTTTAAGATGATAAGCGCCATTTCGCTTTTTAATGAAATCGATAGATAATTGTACAACACCTTTAAACTCAAATATTAAATATTTATATTTACAAAGATATAGCAAACTCAATGGTATTGGAATCCTCCAGAAGAATTAAAAAAACACTTAAAAAAACTGCAGACAGAATTTTCGTTTTGGCGTATACGTCTTTTTCGCGTTTAGGATTCGATATACAAGGTTGAACAAAGCCAAGTTTCTTTTTAAACCAAAGGTAAGTTGACTCTGACAGTTGTTTTCCGCTCGAAATCTTGACAGAATGTCGGTATTATAAGTACTATATCTCCGCAAAACTAAATGAGTCGGTTTACGCTTGGACAACGTTGGAAAATGTGAAAACTTCAAACAGCTTTAATTGGTCAACAATTTTAGGCGAAAAATCATCTTATCTAACAAGGATTTTAGATCAGGGGATCGAAAAATCCACAACGCTATTGTCGAGAAGACAATGCATCCATAAAGAGTGACAGTTTGGTGCAGATTGTGGAGTGGTGTCATAATTGGACTATTTTCTCCGAAATTAATTCTAGGAACAACTTTACGGTTAATGGTGGGCGTTACAGAGCCATACTATTCGACTTTTTTTGAACAACCTCTGATTCATGCAAGATGGCGCGCTATGTCACACAGCCCTAGTATAATTCAGTTTTTGCGATCCAAATTGGAGCTGTGATTTGACCAGTTTGTATTTATTTTTTGGCGAACCTTGAAAGACCGATGTTATGTTAACAATCGAGAAACGCTTCTAGTACTTAAAACCAAAATCGTTCATGTCATCCGTAAGCTTTAGCCGGAAATCATCAACAAGGTCTTGCAGTGGCAGAATGGGTTACTGCCAACCGCGGCAGCCACTTGAATAAAGTTATTCTTTCTAATAAAAACTTTCTAATATAAACCTGTAAAAAATTGATTTTGTTCATTTTATTGCACTTTTAAAAAGAGAATTGTATTCGGCCCACCCTATATATGCTTTATATGGTCGCAGAAAGTATTTCAGAGTGTTACAAACAGAATAAGAAATATATGTACTTATATATACTTCCATCCCAGGGTGGAGAGTATAAAAAGAACATTTGGAGCCCAAAATACAAATACATATTTCACTTGGTTCCATTTTCGGGTTTGAAAATGTCCAGATGGCAACGCTGTCATATGTTTGAGCAATACGGTACTTTGGAGTAAGTCCTCATTTACACAGGCAACTTTACTTGCGTCAATTTTATGATTCCTCTTGTGTTTACACAATGCAATTCGATTACGGCAATTTTTTTGTTTTCATTATAAAGGGTGGTTAAATTTTAAGGACAGATGTTGAATGTGAACCACAACTAAACGTCAAGTTTTGTTCTGCTTTTTATTTGATATTTCTCAATTTCAGACTAACTCAATTTGAAGCGAGTAACGCGTTAAAGCTATTCAGACTTATTATGAAGATGGGCGTTCAAATCAAAATGCATATCGTGCACTTCGTGATTTTTCGGCCAATTTAATCGTCCAAATGTGCGCACAAACGGAAAAATCGTGCAAAAAATTAAGCAAACCGGGTCTGTAGAAGATCTGAAAGCACCAGTGCATGCTCGTACAGCTCGTACTGCAGAAAATATTGCTGCAATAGTGTATCTTAAGAGCCGTCCACCTCAACTCGTCGTCGTGCCCAACAACTGCACCTCTCACGCTCGTCCTTGAAGAACATTATGCATAAAGACTTGCATTAACACGCTTACAGGGTGCAATTCACTCAAGAACTAAAGCCTCTTGACCATTCCAAACGTCGGCATTGGTCAGAACTTTTGCTATTGAATGATCATCCCTTAAAATTTAACCACCCTATAGTAGCGTTTTCTGACATTCTGATTTATTCGATCTGATTTTTGTGTGAACAATACTCAAATAAACTGCAGCCAACTTCACACTACGAAAAACACAAAAGGAATTGACAGTATGGGCAAGTTTTTTCCCTTTCCATTCTCATAACCTCTCTCTCTTACAAACTGAGAGTTGCGGCAAGTAAAGTTGTCTCGGGTAAATGGGACTTAGCGAATGTACGTTTTCATTGCAACTCTGTTTAAAAAAAAATGTATGGATCTGCCTAGCGGGCGGTATGGCAACTCTGGGCATATTGGAAAGCATTTTTAAAACTATATTTGTAGCATACTTTAAGGAGCCAACCCGTGGAGGAAATTAAAACTTATCTACGTTTTTTTAGACGAAATCAAATTGTATGGTAAGTCAAATTGTATGGTATTGAAAAAAAGTGAATGAAATTTTGGTTTCTAGGTGAGACTGACTTAGTTATAAAGCAACTGTTTAGACAAATTTACAACTTATATACTAAAATAAACTGAAGCCAACTTCACACTACGAAAAACACAAAATTGACAGCACGGTCAAGTTTTTTCCCTCTTCATTCGCCTTACCTCTTTCGCCTACAAACTAAGAGTTGCGGCAAGTAAAGTTGCCTCGGGTAAATGGGGACTTAGCAAAGGTACGTTTTCATTGCAACTCTGTTTAAAAAAAGCATTTATGGATGGTATGGCAACTCTGGCCATATTAAAACTATTTTTTTAACATACTTTAAGGAGGTAAATTCAAACCTAACAAAGTTTCTTCAGAAAAAATCAACATTTGCGGGTTTGAAAACGGAAGTCAAATTGAATGGCATTGAAACATAAAAATTAGTGAATAAAATTTTGGTTCCCAAGTTAGACTGACTTAGTTCTAAAGCAACTTTTAAAACAAACTTATACCAAATCTATCATCTTAAACTAAAACGACTCTTCAATGTACCCAAGAACCTCTTGCAATTACAGCAAAAACAGTTTTGTGGTTTCTAGCTAGCTACTCCGTTCCATAACACCACAGCCATAAATGTGTATTTAATTACAAAGCATTAGCTTATCTTTACCTTCCCTCCCACAAAGTGGCCTGAGGAGCCCTCCATCTCCTGCTCCTCCATCCAACACCGCACACAGGAAAACTGAAATAAAATTATCCAAAACCACAATTTCCAGTTAATCGCAATCATGAATTAGAAGTACTTGGAAACACATAATCTCGGTACGAGCAACATTCTTCTACGGAATGATGTAATTTCAGTTTGTTTTGCGAGGGTTTTTCTAGTTTTTCCTACTTTTTTTTTTTAATTTTGCCTTTGTTTCTGCAAACTGCTACTTTCCGGCAGCCCCCGCTCCCCCTTTTCTGTAAGACTCTTTCAATTTCATTAATTCCATGTTGTTTGTTCGCCGATTCGTTGCGATTCTTTTCGATGTTCGGTATTGTTTGTACTGATTAAATTGTTATTTCCGGTCAATTAATTCCATTTAATATTGAAAATAACAAATTGTACCGTGCGCCGCCATCGGCGGAGGCGACGGCGACACCGACGACAACATTGTAAATATTTGCCAATACATAATTTTGCAAATGTTTCGGTTTGCTTTTGCGACGTTCGCGCTATTTGCCAGAACAGAATTTATGGCTTAAACTAAAATTGTTCAACGGTTTTGCGTACATTTTTCTTGTTGGTTGGCAGCGAAATGATTGTCGCTCTGGTGGTTGTTTGGTGGAGGGTGAGGGGATGAGGACCAACAACAAGGATTATACATTTGAATAGATTTTGCTTTAAGGGATATTTTAAATATTTTATGTAAATACGTAGCGTAGAGGGAATAATATACGATGTAAAATAAAGAAGCCTAAAAGTAAACCACAAACTTGGCCGCCTTAAAGTAGGCAACACAAATTGAAATGTTTTCGTTTTCTTTCTGGTGGCAAAGGAGCCGTTTTAATAGCAGCATTTTATAGCTGAGACTGTTCAAGGACTTGGCGGAAGAAAAATTAACATGAAATAAAGCGGATAAACAAGAAGGAGCTTTAAATACAGAAAAATTCGTCAGGACCCCATTTTTTTGCACTCACCCTACTGGATAAGAGGGGATATATTATTTGGTACGGCGAAAAAGTGTCACGCATCGAAATAAGCATTTTAGACCCTACATATGTTATAACCAAATCCGTTTCATGTCTTTTGAAATCATTTAAGCCATGTCCGTCTGTCTGGCTGGATCTCGATAGAAGTCACCATTCGGGATTAAATGTTGCAAGTCGTAATAGTTTTCCATAACTACCTATGGGATTAAAAATGGGCCATATCGCACCACACCTTCTGGTAATATGTACCGTAACACCCACTATAGGTATTCTTGTAATACCAATCAATTAATTCTTTAGAATGAAGTTATAAGGAAAACTTGGTGACAACAAATTTGATTTCTAACCACGCCCCTTCTTGTACCTCTCGTACAAAGGACATTGTTTGAGTGACCCTGTATTTGAACCCACATAACTTGTTACCCAGTTCGTGAAACTGGATTTAATAGTAAACATTGTAATATTTTAAAACTGACTTGGTACTCGCATATGAAATAAGTGACACGCCCCATTTTGGTAGCTCCAGTGCAAATGCAGCATTCCGCACATTTTGCTTTTCGCATGATCACCCCATTCCAGTAATTTCCACACATACCACATTTTACGAGATTTTAATAAAATCGACAAGCTTCAGGAAACTGAGGACGAAGCGAAGGCAAATTTAAAATCCATATATGAACAAGGGTGTATGAAAGTCGGATAAACCGACTGAAACATCCTTACTTGTAACATAGGTGAGGGTATATGGAAGCGGATTAACCCACTGAAACTTTCTTATCTGTTATAAGGTGAGTTTCCTCTACATTAGCAAGAAAACCCAATGTTATACTAACTCATCCTAATAATCAAAGTAGAACGCCAAGCGACGGCTAAAATCAACACGATCATCGAAGTGGCATACCACATATAGATGGCACCTTTCAGTCTTACCATACTTAAAGTAGAAAGCAAACGAGGTCTAGCTTTAAAGGGAGCATCGATGCTGCGTGCCCCAATTCTAGTAAAACTAATCAAAGACCTAAAAAATAAAGACTTTGTACGATATATAAAGGACTTAGACTGATGTATATCAATGAAACTGCACGCCACATACAGATGGCATCACTGAAAGACAAATCTTAAAAAGACCTCCATCCAAAAGACCGAACATCGAATGTGAAACACTTGATGAGTTTCATTCAATCTGACAGTCAGAGTAAAATAAACTAAACACAATATGCTCAAACTCAATAAGAGTTAACCTGATACAGCATGTCACATATAGATGACAGCTTTAGAATCGGATCGAGATTAATTCATGTACAATCCTGAAAGGCTAATGTATTATAGAGAAGTTTTTACGTGGCTTAGAGAAAAATCTCCTACTCGTTATTTGGCCGGTATTTGCGTGATGGAAAGCTAAAAATTTAGATAATCTTAGCCGGATTTTTACCTGGATTCACTGGCATGCTAGTATTGCACACTTCCACCACAGCACGGTGTTAATGGAAAATTAGAGCATTCAAATCTTAATGTCTTTAAAGGTATAAGACAAACACGATAAGAATGTAGGTCTGCAATATTATCGAAGCCCTATAATGAAAGATCGAAGCAATATTATTGAAGCCCTGCAACACTTCACATATAGGTGGCGCTACTAGAAAATAATATTTAAAGACTTTTATTATAAATTTTTAAATGAATTGAGAATATTCTATACATACATTATTAAACAATATTGATTTTATAACAGATCTATTGTTCAACATGTCACTTATAGATATCGTGATTATACATCTCTGATAAATACCTAGCACCGCATGAGCTAAGGATATTTACGAATAACTTGCACCGTACAAAACAAAAAGGCCAAATGCTAAGGTTGGACTACATTAAAAAGGCTTTTGGTGTCTCATATAAATAGTGGCATCTCTAAAAAAATTGGACAACGAGTAATTTATTAATGGGAAATTAGCGTTCTACGACCTTACAAACGTTACAGGTAGAAAAAAACGCGATAGAGAATGTTACACCACATATAGATGGCACCTTTAGAAATATAATCTATGAAATCTAAAGAGGAAATTAATTGTAAAGTTAATTTAATAAATAGGAGCATATAACATACATATATACTTAAAAAAGTTTGATGTTATGAAAGATCTATGGTGCAACATAGCACATATAGATGTCGCCACTAAAAACTCTCTTATAAATACCTAGCATCGCATGAGCTAAGGATATTACAAATGACTTGCATTATACAAAATGAAATGGCAACATATGTTGAGATTGTTTAGTCCATGCAAATGGTTAAAATTAGACCATATGATGTCACATAAAGATGACAGCTCTAAGAAAATTGAACAGAAAATAAATAGTTTTGCGCAAATTGAGTAAAAATTTTGCGCTCTTAAATCTAATCATTCTTATAGGTAGGAGACTAAAGAGGTATTGAATGTGGGCATGTTTATGCTTATGTTACTCCACATATGGATAGCGCTACTAGAAAATTAAATCTTAAGAAGACCTTCTTTTTAAAGTTCAAGCATGAATTGGGAATATCCGACGTAAACCAAAAAATTTGATATTATCAAAGTTCTACCATGCAACATGTCACATATAGATGTCACCACTAAACATCTTTTACAAATACCTAGCATTTCATAAGCTAAGGATACTACGAAAGACTTGCATTGTACAAATCGAAAATGGCAACATATGCTAAGATTTTTTAGTCCATGAAGTAAGAAGGCTTTTGATGTGACATATAGATTGCACCTCTGAAAAATTGCACAGAGTAATTTTTGCTCAAAGTAATAAAAAAATAAGCACTTTAGGATCAGATAATTCTTACAGGTCGAGAAAAACATGAAAGATAATGGGGGCCAATGCCACGCAAATGTTACGCCACACTTATATGGCGCCACTATAAATATAATCTATAAATTCTACAGAAGACCTTAACTGTAAAGTTTAATGAATTGATGTAATGAAAGATCGACGGTGCAATACATCACATATAGATGCTGCCACTTAACATATCTGACAAATACTTAGCCTAGCAATAGCTAAGGATACCACGACAGACTTGCATTATACAAAACGAAAAGGGCAACATATGATAAGATTTGATAGTCCATGCAAGGGGTTTAAAAGAAGGCCTTTGATGTCACATATAGATGGCATTTGTAGAAAAAATGTACACAAAGTAATAGTTTTTGCTTAATTCAATGGACAACTAGTGTTTTAAAATCTGATGGTACTTACAAATAGAAGAAAAACGCGATAGAGAATATGGGGTAGTGCTATTATTAAAGAACTACACCGAAACACTTCACACATAGATGTCGCCACTAGAAAATAGAATCTATAGAAAACCTTAATCATAAAATGCAAGCATGAATTGGCTATATCCGACATAAACAAAAATTTTGATGTCATCAAAGAGCTACGATGAAACATGTCACATATAGAGGCCGCCACTAAAAATCTCTTACAATCGCCTTGTATGGCAGGAGATAAGGATATTACGCGTGACTTGCATTATACAAAACGAAAATAGCAACATATGTTCAGATCTTTAAGTCCATGCAAAGGATTTAAATGTAGACCTTTGATATTACATATAGATGGCATCTCTAGAAAAATTGGACAGAGTATACTTTTTTTTTTGCAAAAACTAATGAAAAATTAGCTTATTTTAATCTCAATGACCTTACAGCAGGAGACGAATGTGGGCCAATATTTTTATTAAAAAATTGCACCGCAGCACGTCAAATATAGATGGCGCTAATACGGCGCGACACATGCTAAGATTTTTAGTCCATGCAAGGGCTTCAAAAGTTCTCTTGTTTTATTATAATTTTGGCCATCCTTAAACTGGATGGCATCTCCAATTATTCCATAAGGAGAAAACGAGCACGATTACTATTAGTTTTATTAGAGAAGTTAGAAAAAATATGAATAAAAGTTTTGCGTTTAAATTTTTATGATTAATTTCAATTTGTACTCGCGTACTTGGGCAAAGAGAAAAAGTCTCTGCAACAATGTTTATTGCAAATTGCCACACTGACCAGAATTTGCCCTAATTGTGCGCAACGACTTCAACTCGTCTAACCTCAATAGAGCATTTGTCAATTCAATTAACACCGATTGTGCCCGAGTGAGCCCAACGCTAACACACTGAATTGTCCACAGCGACTAAAGGTAAATTATCGGCACGCTATTGTTATACGAGTACGACATCGAGAGTTTCGCTTGTATCGTGTAGCAAACACTTTACAACTGTCACTAACATTGACATTCAACTTGACGTATTTTTGACATTTGGCTACACAGCAACAACGACACAACAAACAAATGTTTGGAGGGAATTTTGCATTTGCAAGAGATCACATTACAATGCTGGGCAAAAAAAGGAATTGGTAACGGTACAAAACAGAACCCAAAACAATTTGACAAAGCTGTCGAACAAACAAACACTCGCTCAATCGAACATTGTACGTACCTGACCTGGCTCGCCAGTCAGGCTGTCAGTGGTGTTGCGCCAGTCACTCGCGATTTTTGGAGTGCGATTAGAAGAGCGTTGTTTTTATGAGGGGTTAGGAGTAGGAGGGCGCCGGCGACGACAATTGACGCCATTGTTTAGTGGTTTTTAGTTTCTATTTTTGAATTTTGTGGCAGACTATCCCCAGAAAGCCTCAAACAATCATCTAGAGCAGCACAGTGGTTCGAAATGAAAATTATTTTTTTTTGTTTTATTTTTTTAATTTAATTTTTATTCTATATCAATAATAACAACAATTATAAAAATTCCTCAGCATTAGACATTTTATAGGAATTTTTTATTTGGCACTCCAGTTCAAATTTTATTTGCAATTCCGCAAATAAAAATGCCTCAGCATTAGACATTTTATAGGATTTTTTTATTTGGCACTCCAGTTCAAATTTTATTTGCAATTCCGCAAATAAAAACGCCTCAGCATTAGACATTTTATAGGATTTTTTTATTTGGCACTCCAGTTCAAATTTTATTTGCAATTCCGCAAATGGTGAAGTTAGGCCATGGTACTATTAACAAGGTAAAGCCACTAGTCCAGCAACAAATAAATAGTTCGCCGTACAGTAAAAGTCACTTGAAAATGAGTGCCGATAAATAAATTTTTCTAAATGTTTGATGATTATTGTGAATGTTTGATACAGAATTTTAACCTTTCTAACTTCAACAATTGTCATTGTTAAATTTCAAATTTGATAACTCAAATTACTACGATGAAAAAAAATAAAAAAAACAACTAAAAGCACAACTCTAACTTCTTTATTGTACCATGATTAAGGCTGAATAGGCTTTGTTTGCGCATTTTATGAACAATTATTTGCAAATATGTTAAAAAAAAACTGAAAACGAAAAAAAAATTACGTTTCTTTAAAAATGGAAAATACGAAAAGTAATCAGCTTCAGGATAATTAAAAAAATATACCTAAGACGAGAGCTTCTATTTATTTTTACGGTTAGACGAGTTGAAGTAGTTGGACACAATTAGGGCAAATTCTGGTCAGTGTGGCAACTTGCAATAAACATTGTTGAGGAGACTTTTTCTCTTTGCCCAAGTACGCGAGTACAAATTTAAATTAGACATAAAAAATTTAAACCCAAAACTTGTATTCATATTTTTTCTAACTTCTCTGATAAAACTAATTGGTTTCGTGCTCGTATTCTCCTTATGGAATAATTGGAGATGCCATCCAGTTATATAAAACAAGCGAACTTTTGAAGCCCTTGCATGGACTAAAAATCTTAGCATGTGTCGCCATTCTCGGCCTCTATATGGGACATGTTGCACCGTAGTAGCGCCATCTACATTTGACGTGCAGCGGTGTAGTTCTTTGATAAAAAATATTGGCCCACATTCTTGCTTGGCCACATTCTGCCGTACAGATGACCCATCGATTAGACGTTTTGGCCGGTCAAGAAGACGCTGGTTTGAGCCGATGTGTGAGGGCTCGATGATTCGTCTTCTCTTGTTCGTTTTTTGAATTTCTCCGAAGACTTCAGACAAACAAATTGTGGCGTACCACTCAGAATTGACCGTTCTACGTTGCTCAAGCAATACAGTCTCCACATGACCAGTTTTGCCGAAGAAACAGGCGACCATTTGTTTCGAAGTGCTTCTTCCACGAACAACTTTAGTTGGATTTGGCTCGTCTTCGAAGACCCACACGGTCGATTGCTATTTTGTTTCGTGCTCATAAGCATAGATCCATGATTCGTCACCTGACGATCTTATAAACGTCTTTTGAAGCACCGCGATCGTATTTTTTCAAAATTTCTTTGCACCCATCGACACGAGCCTTTTTTTGAGCGATTGTTTTATTGTTCGGGATCCAACGAGAACAAACCTTTTTTACGGCCAGGAAGAAATGCTCAAGGATGCCTCTATCTCACGGTATGTCACATGACGATCTCGCATTTGAAGTTCACGCACGGCATTAATGTTCTCTGGTACAACAGCCGTTTTTGGACGACCTTCACGAGCTTCGTCTTCGAGCGAGCGTCGGCCACGATTGAATTCATTAAAGCAGTTTTTCACAGTGCTTTAGGATGGTGCTTCATCGCCATACAAAGATTTAAGTTCATCGATGCACTCTTGTCGTGATAATCCACGTCAAAAGTTGTGAAAAATATTGGCACGAAAATGTTCACGAGTTAATTCCATTTTTTTGCCAAATTGATTTTTTCAAGTTACTGTTTACGCTAAAAAATGTCAAGCTTTCCAATGGAAATGTCAGAAAGTTGTGAAAAATGATCGCACGAAAAGGTTCACAAGTTAATTTCATTGTTTTTTTCAAGTCACTGTAAACAACACAAATAATGGCCGTACGTCAAAACGTTGTAAGTACGTTTATGCTAAAAAATGTCAAACTTTTCCATGGAAATGTCAGATGGCGGACGCAGATATGTATAGCAACCCTCGTAGTCCGATTTTAAATATTAATAACTCAAAACAAAATTCTCGAGTCCTTGGCTTCAATTACCCTTTTTACAGACCATAAAAATATTTACTAGATCAAAAGTTATAGAATTTTGATCGATGAAAATCGATCCTGGACCACTGTGTGGCGTTAGCAATCGGCAGAGGTGACATGGACAGCCTGAGCTGATTTTCTTAAGTTCGCTGGGTGACTTGGCCAGGCTAAACCAGCCAAAGCCTGCCTTCTTTGTTTGTCGCTGTTTATTCATTCACTATTCTTGAACTTTATTTGATTGTTATGGCACAAACCAAACTCAGAGCCTTAGACCAAAAAGAAAAACTAAAACAGTTTTTGGCAATTGTAGGTTGTTTCCCCTCGTTCGGTGATGATTTTCCAAAAGTTTAGCTTGTTGTTGTTGCGGGTTTTTCTGTTTGCTGCAGACAGTTCATTTTTCTCTCCATGAAAAAAAAACTCTTCATTGTTTATGGAAAGAGATTATCTCTGTTTTTTTTCATTTGTCGATGTTTGTGTTGTGGCTGTTCTCTAAAGTCACGACTTTTTTCCAATTGCAAAAGAAAACCCCTCCACAAAACTAAAAACAATAAAGAAAAACGAATGGTTTTTGGAGGAAACAACGTTTGGATTGCATTAAGGAAATTGCCTGTGCCCTCCGCTCCATAGCCAAATTGAACTTCTTGCGATTTTTCGCTGTTGTTCAGTCAGGGTTCATTAAATTGGTGACTTTGACAACAAGAAATTTGAAGTTGGGCGCAAATGAAATTTACAGGTTTTTTGGGGCGATTTTCTTGGCCACGTGCCGCCAAATTTTTCGAAAGGTTTAGGTTTAGTTTCTGTTTTTATTGTTGTCGTGTTGGTAAAAGTACATTCGAGAATGCTTAGCAGTTTGCAATTTTGGTAAGAGTGCCTGCCCTCAGTGTTAAGCAGAAGGATTTCTAGCAAGAGTATTATTGCCAGTGTCATTGAAAATATTGAGATTTAGATTATTCTTTGCTAATGCTAAGAGTTTTGGATTAATGGAAAGGTTTTTTTTTAATTTAGTAAAAAGCTAATATTTCATTACATTTTATTAAATTAGATTCTATCATTTATGGCCTGAGTGTTTAGGTTTAGGTAAACAAGCTAAGAAAAAAGCTAAGCTCAACTTCAGTTGAGATAAAAAATTTCAATTACACCAGAGTTACCGTTGTGCCACTAAAGTGGACATTTTGCCACTTATTTCTTTCCTTGATACTTTTTTGGCACTATTTTAACGTCATACTTTTTGTGCAACCCTTTGTTGTTCCCCTTTTTGGAAAAACCTTCCTTATTTTCATCATTATGCCAAAATTTTTAATTACACCACAAAAAAGCATCGTGCACTGCGATTATTGCATGTGGTAATTGCAGCTATGGTTCCCAATGATTAAAAAAGCTGTTATTTGTATACACTATCTAGACGAAACTTTGCACAATCGCCCTTATTACGGTTGTCGCTCTCGAAATACGACTTAGTTTTTTTTTCTATTGAATTAAGATCAAAATAACAACAGTCGAGTTTTGAATTTTGTCATGCTGTCATGTTATTTTTGTTTAGTATTGTTTGGCATTTCATCATGGAAAGACTTACGCCTGAACAACGTTTACAAATCTGTGAGGAATGTGTTTCGTGCACTCCGTTCAACTTATGGTCAACATAATCGGCCTACTGAGCGTACTATTCGCAACACCCTCACCCATCTTGAGACACAGCATTCATTATTGGATAGTATTCGACCGAATAGACCACGTCCAGCAAGCAGTGAAGAAAATGTAGCGGCCGTAGCTGAGAGTGTACACCAAGACAGTGGAGAGTCGATTCGGCGCCATTCGCAGCATCTCGGACTGACGTAGGGAACGACTTGGCGCATTTTACGTCGAGATCTTAAATTGAAAACGTACAAAATACAGCTTGTGCAAGAACTGAAGCCGCCCGACGTTCCCAAGCGACATCGCTCGCTCTATGGGCTCTTGCAAAGTTCCAAGAAGATCCGACGTTTTCGAGCCAAATGTTGTTCAGCGATGAGGCCCAATTCTAGCTAAATGGGCACGTAAACAAACAAAATTGCCGCATTTAAGACGAAGAACAACCAAAAGAGGTTCAGGAGCTGCCACATCCAGAAATAACAACGGTTTGGTGTAGTTTGTGGGCCGGTGGATTCATCGCTCCATATTTCTTCAAAAATGATGCCGGTGAGAACGTAACCGTCAATGGCGACCGTTATCGTGCCATGATAACCGACTGAAATTGAATCTCGTGATCCCGGCGACATTTGGTTTCAACACGACGGCACCACTTCCCAGACATCGCATCAATCAATGGATTTATTGAGAGAACACTTCGGTGAGCAGATAATTTCACGTTTTGGGCCGGTCGATTGGCCACCAAGATCGTGTGATAGGGATATGTAAAGTCTAAAGTTTATGCGGACAAACCCGCTTCGACTCAGGCCTTGGAACGAAATATTACGCTTGTCATTCGCCAGTTACCAGTCGAAATGCTCGAACGAGTCATCGAAAACTGGACTCAACGGATGAACCATCTGAGACGTAGCCGATATGCAAAGTCTAAAGTTTTTGCGGATAAACCCGCTTCGACTCAGGCTTTGGAGCGAAATATCACGCGTGTCATTCGCCAGTTACCAGTCTAAATGGTCGAACGAGTCATCGAAAACTGGACTCAAAGGATGGACCATCTGAGACGTAGCCGCGGCCAATATTTGATAGACATAATCTTCAAAAAATAAATGCCAAAGAATGTTCTTTCAAATGACAATAAACATTCCCCATTCAATTTGAATTTTCTGTGTTTTTTTCTTTAAAAAAGTAGGGAACCTCGAAATGGTATTACTTGAATAACCTTTTTTTTTCTAGAAATTACAAACTTTCAGATAGAACGGTTTATGATGCATAAAGCTAATATACAAAGAAATTTCAAAAATTTCTCGTAAAGTCTTGAAGTTATCGCCTTAGCGACCACTTACTCGTTTAACAAGCGAGTACCAATATCTGTCAATGGCGGAGATCGCGTTACCAATACCGATATTACCGACATTGCCATCTCATTCGATCTGCAAAATAAACCTGTAGATGGCGCCGTTGGTGGGGATCAGCTGTTTGATCCTCAGCGCATTATCCGTAAGGCTGATCAAATCTGGCAAAACTCAAATTTATTTATGATTTCGTAGCAAATAAAAATAAAATAGTAATAACAGGTGGTCAAATTAGATTCTACCGGATTAGATTCTACAGTCATAGGTGACAGTCATAGGTGAAAGTCGCCTGAGTTGAGTTTTTCAGCGAAATGTTTCGACCTTTCCAAAGTTAAAAGTAACGGGTAATCAATCTAGAGGTACGAGTAGTGCGAGTGAACAGGTCCGTTGGGGTCCTTGTACTGCAATTTTTTTTAATAATAATATCACTTTATATACCACAACAATATATCTAATACCCCATGTCAAAACAAAAATCGAATTAAATGCCATAGATTTATTAATTGTCAATATGTGGTCTTATCATATTTTGATATGATGTGAAGCTTAGACCCCAGGAAAACCCGTACATGTGACGAAGTCTTATCAATTCTTTATTAAATAAATAATCGCATATACAGGTATTTATAGTATGACGATGAGGCGTTAAAGAGCAATAAACTGTAATTTTAATACCTGGAGGCAGAATCAATGATTGTTTTAGTTTTTTTTGCCCCGCCATAATTACATTATTAATAAATATTTGAAAAGATTGAATTAACACTTTCTCACTCTTTTACAATTGGGAAGTTATGACATAAATTCAATTGAATAGCATTGATATGGGGTGGAAACCCATACCCAATATCTACTCGTACTCAAGTGCTTCAAAAATATACAATTTACGAATGAGTGTAGGAAAGATACTTTTACCTACACTCGTGGTGATAACAATGAAATAACTGAGTTGTGAGTCATCAATTGATGATTTGGCGTGATGGATATTTTTAACTGAAAAAAAGAACAAAAGCAGCGAGAATATTTTTTTTTTGGAATACGCCAATATTTGGCATGTTCGGCTCGGTGTGGAGATGCATTGCAATCGGGTGCTGTGACCCAGAGGTATTAAATAGACCTCAGCCCCTGACCAAGGGGGAAGTTGTGTCCATATAGCACGCTTCGAATTGGTACCGGCGGGATTGACCTTAAAGGGCTCTGGCCATCGATTGGTAATGGCTCCAGTTGAGATGGCGCACCATGGTTGAAGCTATCACAGCGAGAATCATGTTAAACACTCGGACGCTGTACTATATTCTTATAAATACTTTATCAGATAGGCGATATGCTTCTTCTTTGCAATAATGTAGAAACAGCATTTAGTATCGCACAAATTCTCGATTTATTTATAAACTTGAATTTGATCACAATCTCAACTCAACAAAAGGCTAAATTGAAACACGACAAACACAGAAAACACTAAATTCGCTCACATAAAAAACACAAAACAGCTCGCTCAAAATAATTGTTGTGTTTCTCAAATTTTTGTTAAAGCTCATCTCTCCCATCTTCTACAATTCATCGTCTTTGAACAGTACTACAACCAAATCAGCCTTGAATTTCTTATCGAAAAAGCTCAGCAGCTTAATATTAAATATTAAGCTTTATTAAGAGCGATGGATTTAATAGCAGACTGTGCAATACTTATACACCTAAAAGTAAGGCAAAAGCTTTGGCGAGTTGATAAACTCGAAAATGTTTTATTACAGAGAGAAGTTCTATTAAAAAGCTCCTGTGTTGTGGCGAGGCGTATAAAGGAAAAAAGCTTTATTCTTTAATAGCAAACTAATTGCATTTCTTTAATTAAAGAGAAATGTTTTGTTAAAGAGAGAAATTCGTTTAAAAAGCTTCTGTGTTGTGGTGAGGTGTAGCAAGGCATAAGCTTTATTAAGCTTTTAAAAAACAAGATTGTTTTACAGAAGAGAAAAGTACTTTTAAAAAGCTGAGGTCATGTGGCGATGCGTATGAAGGCAAAACCTTTATTCATGCAAACCAACTGCATTTCTTTAATAAAACAGAAATGTCTTATTGAAGATAGAAGAACTATTAAAAAGCTTTTGTGTTTTGGCGAGGCGTATAAAGGCAAAAGCTTTATACTTTCCGCAGCAAACCAATTGCATTTCGTTAATAAAACAGAAATGCTGTAGTAAAGAGAGAAGCACTTTTAAATAGCTCTTTTGTTGTGGGGAGGCGTATGAAGTCATAGGCTTTTTATAACAAACCAATTGCATTTTTTTAATAACATTTTTTTAAAAAAAAACAGCAATGTCTTATTGAAGAGATAAGTACTTTTAAACAGCTCCTTGTGCGAGGCGTATAAAGGCAAAATCTTTACTTTTTAAATAGCAAACTAATTGCATTTACTTAATAATATTACTTATATTTTATGTTTTATTTAAGAAAGTACTATTAAAAAGCTCCTGTGTTATGGCGAGGCGTACATATGTAGAAAAAAGCTTTATTATTCTCATAGAAAACCAATTGCATTTCTTTAACAAATTTTCTTTAATAATACAGAAATGGTTTATAAAAGAAAGAAGTACTATAAAAATGCTCCTGAGAGAAGTACTATTAAAAAGCTCCTGATAGAAGTAATATTAGATGCTACTTTGAGGAAGAACTAATAAAAAGCTTCTGTGTTGTGGCGAGACAAAAGCTTTATTCTTTCCATAGCAAACCAATTGGTATTTTGAGCTTTTGCCTTTATGCACCGTGCGATTACTTCTTTAGTTATATTTGTTGTTCAGAAAAAAACATATGATAACACATAAACTGAGTGTAGATGGCGCTGACTAAACGCCGTAGCTAAGGCAGCGGAGCTTGAGTGTAACATTTTAAGTTACTCACGCCGAGAATTGTTTAAAACAATATACAAGTTTGATGTATTTTAAACTTGAATGCACATTTGCCTTTTCTTTAGTTTTTCATTTGTCTAACTATTTAATAACTCAGTTGGTCATATTTGTTGTTTAGAATCATACATACATATGAATCATCGCTGACTTAACGCTGTAGCCGTGGCAGTAGGGTTGAGCGTGATATTTTAAGTTACTTTCTCTTAAAATTGTTTTTAATGAAATTTGTAAACTCCACTATATCATTAATTAATTCTTTAGTTTTTTATTTATCTAATTATTTAATGACCCAGTTGGTAATATTTTTTGTTCATATGATAACATCTAAACTGGGTGTAGATGGCGCTGACTAAACGCTGTAGCTGGGCAGCGGAGCTTAAGTGTGACATTTTAAGTTAATAACGTTAATCATTTTGAGCTTCAAGTTAATGCTTTTAAATAAAATGAAATAAAACCTATTAAGTATTTTTAAGCTACACTGCAGCATTGTCATTTTCTTAAGTTTTTCATTTATGTAATTATTTAAATACTCAGTTGGGGAGTAATTCTTTGAATTTCCCACTACTTGTATAATAACAGGACTAAAAAAAAGCTTGAGTTGACCCTAGCATTCTAAGTTTTAAGCCTTCTTTTTTCCATTGACTGGACCATGTGTTCATAAATATATTGCGACAGACCAAAGTATGAAATGAATCTGTACCATGTACTCATCCATGGAGTTTATCTTGTATTATGTGGTGGCATGCCACAATATTCCCAACATGCTTTTATCCGCCGACTGAGTATGTGTATTTTATTTTTGCTGTTTATCTTCTCTTTCCAATTAAAATTTCTATTTTGCTCTTCATGTCATATTTGTTCTAATTAAATTATAATTAAAAACGTGATCTTTATTCTATTTAATAAATTGCTAGAGGTTTTTGGATTAAAAGAAATCTGTATTTAATGTCACTTAGTTTTTTTTTTGTTGGTTATTTTAATTAAATTGAATAATAAGAAAAAATAAATACTTTAAAACTTTAAAAATGGGTTTGAAAATTTAAACAAGTAAAAAAGAATAATAACCACTTATTCATATTTGTAATTTAAAACCTTCCGCAAATTTGTATGGCGGATATGGCCTTTAGAATAATATAGAAACAAAAATCATTTTTAATTTATTTTAAGTTAAATTGGTCGTCATTATAAACACAAAATTTTAAAAACAATTACAAATTCTGCTATCCTCAGCACATGACACCATATTTAAATTAAAATATTTGAAATTAAAACATGCCAGCACTTGTCTTTATCTTACGATCATTATTGACTTGTTTTTGCTTTAATCAAAACCACAGCATAATGATAAGATCGGCGGTAAACATTGATTTTAACATAGGAGTGACTTTGACATTTTCAAAGGGCATGCGTATCGTTTAAGAGCTCTGAATATATTTTCGAATCGTATCTGTTGTAAGGAATGTTCTTTATGATAAGATATAAAGATGCACAACAAGGCAAAACGTGCATATAATTAAAAGAATTGCGTTCTGGTAACTAAAGTCACTAAGAAGACATATATGACTAACAAGCTGATCGGTGGGCGTACTTAATTTAAACTAAACAATCAATATTTATTAAGTCTCCCTTAGAGACGCCCCTAAGTGATTTCAGCTTTAGATCGCCCGTCGCCCACGATTTCATTGTATTTGTACCATACAAACAGGTGGCAGATCATCGACGATCTGATTGGAATTCCACGAGTTAGACTCAAATTTATGTGGTTGCGACGCCGTTACTTATGACATGACTGGCTCCATAGCTTTGTGCCTTTTATAAGTCTCCATTTAAACGAGCCAACTTTTATTAATTTTTATGATTCCCTTTTGATCTTGATCATGGCAATTCGATTACGGCAATTTTTGTTTTCATTATTGCCTTTTCTGACATTCTGGAATTTATTCGTTCTGATTTTTGTGTAAAAAAACAGTAAAATAATCTACAGCCAACTTCGCACTATAAAAAACATTGAAGGAATTGACAGTACGGGCAAGTTTTTGCCCATTCCATTCGCCTTACCCCTCTCTCCTAAAAACTAAGAGTTGTGGCAAGTAAAGTTGCCTTGTGTAAATAGGGACTAATAAAGTCAGTTTTATGTTTTATGTTTATTCGAGAAACTTCAAAGCGACAACTTAACTTTATAAGCTGCCCGATCAGCTGTCATATTCGAGTACCAGCGGCTGACTTTCATTACAGGACATGCTCTCAGTAGGTTCCTAGATGTCAACTGACACAATATTCACAATACTTTAGCGTTTTCTAATACTTATTTCGAAAAAAGTCAAACACATTACCGACCACTGGCAGGGGCAAGGTAAACAAAGCCATACTAAGGCAATACAACTCTATAGCGCTATCTGCATGTGAATAACAAACGAACATGCGAAGAAAAAATTAATTGATTTGAATTGAAGAAATAGAACAAAATAAATAAAGTAAATTTAATTAGATTAGATGCATGAACTTTGTGATTTTCGTTTAAATTTAAAGATGGGCTTCAAAACACCGCTAGCGGTAGACCAAAGTTATGCAAAAATCTGGCTGCCGCTTGTACTTTATTGTCGGCTTCAAAATAGGGTACATGCAGATACGATTTTTGCAAAGCCATCTACATGACAACTGCCTACTATTGTCAAAAATTGTGATTTCTAAGAGCGAGCATCATGATTTTGCAGCGCCATCTTTCTTTCAAGTAACGTAGTGACGCATGTGCCCTTTTGTACACTTTTGCAGCACAAAATAATGAAACAAGTTAAAGCGTAGTCAGATAAGTATGATGATCTTTCACTTTTATCATTTAAACGTTAGTGTGTCTGACTTCAACTTTTGTCTGAAATATATGCGCCCTCTACATTTCCATTTAATATATTTGGGCGTCGTTTATCTTGGGAACAATCGTCGAAGCTAGTTATGCCTAGCGAAAACCCCTTTACATATTCAGCACGTCAGAGTGTCTGATTTCAACCTTTGTCTGAAAGATAAATACATTTTCTACGTTAGGACTTGAACAGTTTTTATTCTGGTTGCGACATCTACACTTCCAATTCAATATTTTTTGCGTATCGTTTCTCTTGGGAACAATCTTTGAAGCTACTTATGCCTGCAAAAAACCCTTTACATATTCAGCATGTTAGAGTGTCTGATTTTAACCTTTGTCTGAAATAAAAAAATATATTTGCGCCATCTACATTTCAGTTTTATATTTTTTTGCATGTCATTTATATTGGGAACAATCGACGGAACTAGTTATGCCTAGCGGAAAACCATTTACATATTCAGCAGGTAACAGTGTCTAATTTCAACCTTAGCTAAACGATTAATATAAGCGCCATTTACAGGCCAAATTAATATTTTTTGCTTGACGTTTATCCCCAAGATAACAATCGTCGAAATAGTTATTTTTAGCGGAAACTCCTTTACATATTCAGCAGGTTTGTAAACTAGTAAAATAAGTGGAATATTTTGCGGCTATGCAATTTTTGTTATGATGTCTTTCGTATAAAAGTTGACGATTGGTTTGACCTCTAACAAATTTTCTAGTATGTAAACCTACTTACCCTTTAGCAGGTTTGTAAGCGAGTAAAACAAATTTCAACTGTGTAAGTCTAAATTTGCTCGAAATAATAGCTTAAACGGACATGAAATGTTTGTTAGAATGTCTTTCGCTTTAAAGATGTCCTACGTATATTAGAAAAGTATTTAAGAGTTTTTCTTTAAAACAACTTGCTGTGGTGTTATTAAATGGTATGCAAGAAAAATTTATATGGGATAATATAATGAACTTAATTTCTCCAATAGAACTTGCTGAAATGCAATTAAGTGGTATACAAGAAAATCATTCATAATAAATATCTTTCAAATAAGCAGATGTAAGAAGGAAATTAAATCGATTAGTTAAATACATCTCGCAGGAGTGGAATAAAATGGCATGCGATAAAATAATTTAATCGCTTTCTTACAGAAAAGATGCTGTGATAGAATTTGAGTTTTATTTTTGAAGGAAACTAAATCCATTACTTAAATACATCTCGCAGAAGAAGAATTAAATAGCATGAGAGAAAATAATTTAATCAATTTTTTTTTTAACAAAACGGGCTGAAATGGAATTAAATCGCATGCGAGAAAATAATTCAACCGATTTATTTCACATAAGCTGATGTAGTGGAATATTGGAATTATGACAGAAAGAAATTAAAGCAATTTCTCAAATACATCTTGTTATGCGAGAAAATAATTCAATCGATTTCTTACGTATAAGCTGCTGTAGTGGAATTTGAGATTTATGCTAGCAAAAAATGAAATATGCTTGTGCAACATGCTTAAATTGATTTTTATATTATGCGAGAAAATAATTCAATCGATTTCTTCCATATAAGCTGCTGTAGTGAAAGCAAGAAGGAAATTGAATAAATTTCTCAAAAACATCTCGCTGAAGTGGAATTATATAAGTGGAAATTGGAATTTTAGACTTATGCTAGCAAATAATTAAATATGGTTCTGTGTATTCAATTAAATAGTATGCGAGAAAATAATTTTTTTTTTTTTGTGTAACTTTCTAAATTGGAATTAAATGGTATGCGAGAAAATAATTCAATCGTTTTCTTCCTTATAAGCTGCTGTAGTGAAATTTGAGATATGTTTCTGCAATACAACTTGCTGTTATGGTATTAAATGGTATGCAAGAAAATAATTTTATTAATTTCTTTAATACAAGTTGCAGTAGTGGATTCTAAATAGTGCGAATCTAAATAATGCGAGAAAAAGTTGATGTAGTAATTTTGCAAGGTTTCTGAATATTTTTGGGGAATATTTTTAAAGATGTTACAAAACGAATAACGAATTGACTAAATCCCCCCTCTCCTATATCATATAAAAAGAAGAACCTTTTTTATTAACCAAATATTTAATATTAGCTTAGATTTTGTTTTGATAAAATACCGCCGCTCATGACGTTCGTCGGTGGTTTCCAAGGGCTTCGTTTGAAATTGAAATTCAATGCGTTTTTAAAAGTTGACTTTTTCGGTTTGTGTGATTTTAACAAACTTAAACATTTGTAGTTACAACATTTTTTCCTCTTCTTCTGCTTCTGATTTTAATAGAGTGACTTGCGTCTAGTATGACTAGGCACACAGTAAACAATCTCGAGCTAAGCTAAGGTCCTACATGTTTCAAAGGGGAAATGCGTGGGATGGGCCTGGATGGCAGACAGACCCAGAGACCAGTTGTGATTTTTATGTATGTATGACTTCTCAACAAGAGTTAAATAAAAATTTCAAATGCTGCGGTTGAAATGAAAACGTTTTAAGCATTTGAGTGTAGGAATGGTTAGAGTAAATAACCATTTAGAGTTAAGTAAGTGAATAGTAAATGATGGCCATTGAGAGCAAAAAGTGACCAAGTCACTTTGTGAAAGGTAGGGTAGAGGAGGAGGAAAGTAAATAACCTACAGAAATGAAGAGGCTACACTCGGGCGCCTGAAATTAAAATGTTTTTGAAATGGATTGTCTTAAAGTATTTAACCACAGTTGTGGGTTGTAACAACTGAAGCTGAAAATTGCATAAGCTACCACTGAATATTGGCTAGGAAAAAATTGTTATTCAATTTTGTTTGAATCGCATTTCTACTTCTGACAATTGGCTTACAGTGCAATCTCGTTTTGCCAGTGGAGAGCCAAAAAAACAGTGGCTAGAACAAATATTTGTTACCAATTTGTTTAACAAATGTTTGGCTGGCCGCCGACTTGTTTGCCTGTTCAATTCAAGTTGTTTTCAATAATGTTAATTTAATTGTTAAAACGTGTTCGCCGCTACCGTCACTGCTGCAACCACTTCTCGTTTACGAGTAGATTCTGTTATTCCTTTATGCCATTTCAAGATGAAGAATAAAATACGAGAAAAAAAATATAGTAAGCAGACTAGACAGAAATGATTGCTGTTGATGTCAAACGAATTGGGAATCTACTCTGTCAAAGGCAATTAATTTTTTTGAACATAAAATTTTGATTGCCACAAAAATTGGTGTGTGTCTTTTAACAATTTCAGATCAATCTCAAAGTATTCATGTTTAGATAAGTTTTCGATTGTGACCATGTAATTGGAATTTAATTTGCAATTACCTTTATGTCAAACAAGCATAAATTGATGTGTAACACGAAGCTCTTTTTTATCAAAACTAAGAAAAATCAAAAACGATTTCAGAATCTATGTGAAGAAAGAACAGAACAGTACCCAAGAGCTTCTTCATGCTTTGTTGCACCAAGGTAGTGAAGTAGTCCGCTGCGAAATATAATGTTCCAACCTTATCATCTACTTGTCTATATTAGGAAGAAGTTCTTAGGGAAAACCAAAAGTTCTGATTCCTCTGAGAACTTCTTCCTCTAACAGAATAGTAGATTTCTTTAGAAGAGCTTCCTTATGCTACGTTGCACCCAGGTAGAGAAGTAGTCAGCTTAGAAATCTAATTTTCTGTTAGAACAAGTAGTCTGCTTCTTCCTCTAACAGAAAAGTAGATTTCTAAGCAGACTACTTATCTACCTGGGTGCAACGTAGCATAAGGAAGCTCTTGAGTACTGTGTATATTTCTAAGCAGACTACTTCTCTACCTTGGTGCAACGTAGCATAAGAAAGCTCTTGGGTACTGTACACAAAGTTAGATTCAAAAGCTATCAGCGAACGATAAGAACATCTTTATAGTACAAGAATGGGAAATCCTCTTGCTGTGAACTTGGGGCGCAAACCTTAAGAAGCTCTTGATTACTTCTTGAGTCAAAGTCGACAGTTGCTGTGAGGTCTTCTGCCAGAATATTAGACTATGGTAAATTGAGTTTGCTCAATTTACCCTACAGCCGCAATTCCTTTGATTCCTCAGAAAACTTTCATTGCTCCGATTTGATTCTCTTTAGACAACATGACCAACAATGATAATGAGATGGAAACTTTAAATTTTATAGAATAGTACTTCACTACCTTTTAAATGTTTGAGGGATATTCTAAAGAGATTTCGGGTAACTGCGAGTGTAGTCAGATTTATAGAATATCAATGCTTTTTAAGGGCATCGTCGTGGTGCAAGAATAGTTGACTTATACTTTACCTACTAAACTAGTGACACAAATCTTAAGGAAGCTTTTAGTTATTGCTCAAGTAAGATTCAAGTGATATCAAAGAGCGACGAGGACTTCTTCATGGTGCAAGAATAGGAGACTATGGTAAAGAATCAAGAATCAAAGATTGTGGTAAAGTCTACGTACTACTCTCAGAAAGTTAGAGGATCTACGGGTATCTAGATTTAGATTAACCTGCAGCCAAAGAACCTTTGATTTCGCGGAGAACTTGAGATTCTTCTCGTGCGATTCCTCCAAAAGAAAATTTGCAAAAATAATGATGAGATGACAAGAATCACAGATTGTGGTAAAGACTGCTCACTATTCTAAGAAGGATAGAGGATCTGCTGCTTTCTAGATGTATATTAACCTGCAGCCGTATAACGTTTGATTCCTTTGAGAACTTGAGATTTCTCTTGTGCGATCGCTAGAAAAGAAAATTTGCAAAAATAATGATAAGACGACAAGAATCAGAGATTGTGGTAAAGACTGCTCGCTATTCTCAGAAAGTTACTGGATCTACTGTTCCTTAGTCGTAGATTAACCTTGGAAACTTGAGATTCCTCTTGTGCGGTTGCTACAAAAGAAAATTTGCAAAAATAATGATGAGATGACAAGAATCACAGATTGTGGTAAAGACTGCTCACTTTTCTCAGATACTCGTAGTTAGAGGACCTACTGCTCTCTAGATGTAGATAAACCCGCAGCCAAAAAACCTATGATTTCTCAGAAAACTTGAGATACCTCTTGTGCGATTCCTCCAAAAAAAAATTGCAAAAGTAATGATGAGATGACAAGAATCAGAGATTGTGATAAAGACTGCTCACTATTCTTAGAAGAATAACTTTTGATTCCCTGGAGAACTTGAGATTCCTCCAAAAAAAATTGCAAAAATAACGATGAGATGACAAGAACCAGAGATTGTAGTAAAGACTGCTTACTATTCCAAGATAGTTAGAGGATAACGATTAACCTGCAGACCTAGATAACGATTAACCTGCAGCCGTAGAACCTTTGATTCCTTGAAGAACTTGAGATTCCTCTTGTGCGATACCTCCAAAAGAAAATTTAGAAAAATAATGATGAGAAGGCAACTAAACATTTCATAGAAGACTTTTTCTCTACCTACTAACTGGTGGTTATTGCGAATAAAGTCAGATTAAAATGATATTAAGGCACCGTAAAGACGACAACAAGTTTGAAAACGTAAACCAGGGCAGAAAGCTTCCAGTTAGTAAATCTTCGGCTACGGTAATTAATTGGGAAGGTATAAATTTTATGTTTAATTCGAGGATACCTACCGTTCAAGCCGACGCCAAAGCTGGCGATGGCAACTGACGTCGCCATTTTACCAAAAACAATGAAATTTTCTAACAAATTTAAATATGACATTAGTTTTAAAGTCTGGGTAAATTTAGAGCCCGCTCAGGGTGTCCCGAAAACCTATTTTTAGTTGCCTTTTCTAAACATTCAGAAGTGCGGGGTATAATAAAGTCGGACACGTTTGACTTTAGCTTGTACGAGTCGAAAAGTCTGACATTCCTTGCTTAGAACCACAAGTGTTGAAGAGGTATCTACAACATCTGTCATTGAGGACTCTCTCTGTCTTTATTCTCTGCAATGGTAGAACAGATTTTGAAAAATATATCAGCTACTTTAAATCTACTAAACTAACCTGCAACCGTAGAACCTTTAATTCTACGGAGAGAAAATTATCGAAAATAATGAAGAGATGGATTTTCATGGAAGACTATTTTTCTGCCTATTAACTTGTGGTAACAACGCATAAAGTAGATTTATAGGATATTAAGGCCAACCGTAGAATCTTGGATTCCTCGATTCCTCTAATAGAAAATTTTCAAAACTAATGATGAGATGCCATCTATACTTTTCATAGAAGACTACTTCTCTACCTACCAACTGTTGGCCACTTCGAATAGAGTCAGATTCATAGATTATCAAGACACTGGGATGACTTTTTCAAAGTCATTCTTTACCTTCGTAGTGGTGGGAACAATCTTGAAAACAACTCTGGCTTATTGCTGAAATAATATTAAAGTAATATTGTCTGTATGGCCTATACAGACAACTTCATTGTGCATTAGATTAACGGAAAATCGAATTTGCTCCTACGCTTAGAACATTCGAAGACTTTCTATACTGTAGATTTAGATTAAACTGGAACCATCTTGACGAAATGTCCTACCATTATGCGACACCATTATCTATTCATCTAATAGAAAATTATCAAAAATGATGATGAGATGGCAACAATACATTTCATAGAAGACTACTTCTCTACCTACCAACTGATGGTTACTCCGAAAAATGTCAGATTCAAGGGATATCAAGGAACTGTGAGTACATATGTATAGTTCTTCTCTACTTTCGTGGGAAAAATCTTGAGCAAATCATTTGCTTATAGCTGAAGTCAGAGTTATATTATAAGGCCATAACGACTAATATTTTAGATTGACGAGAAATCGAGTTTGCTCACTACCCTTAAAACTTTCAATGGCTTTCTATATACCAGATTTAGATTAAACGGGAAACATATTTCGACAATAAATTTATATTTGTGATCGTGACGAAATAAATGTCCTACCATTATGCAAATGTTAATTGATATTTGTAATCGTGACGAAATGTCTTACTATTATGCGAATCTTGACGAAATGTCCTATCATTATGCGAAGGTTAATTTATAGGCCGATGTTCGCTAGACTAGAGTCTCGTGGGTTTGTTAGCTACGCCCATTTATGCGGCTTTAATTTTCCATCAATGCCCCTAATTTTAATGAAGGAAAACTCTTTTTGGAGCGAAGGAAATCATATTTTTTTATAAAAAAAATGGGGACTTTGCTTGGGCCGCCTAAGTCAAATGGTAAGATTGAAGGATGTCATACAATTAAGTACAGGTTCAAATCCGGGTAAGCGCAGTTTCAAATTTAGCGGCAAGCTTTCATCGCGTAAATACCAGCGACGGTACGAGAAAGAAAATAATTTAAAAGTATTATAAGGAAAAAACTTTAAATATCCTATTTAATTTTCATTGGATTCCAATTTCATTTCATTAGGTGTCAATTTTCATAAAAATTGTAGTAGACTTCAACACAAATTCCCATAAATTTTGATTTCAGTTGTATTTACCAATAAGTTATTATAAAAGCTTCTTTATAAATTCCTTTTTGGAGCCGGTAGGTCCCCAGAAGCAAATTTAGTTTGTAAGACTTCGGTTTCGCAAATCAAAAATTTTTAAAGTTTCAAAGTAGGGTATCCAAATCAACTACAAGAGATCAAAAAAATACCATAAGTGCTATATTCGTTATACATTCATGTGTAGTTTCAAACACATAAAGTGTAACAAAAAAGAATGAAGTTAAAATACCTGGAAAGTGATATTATTTTTCTTGCAGATCTTGCTGAGTACAACGGTTTTGAAATTTCCCAAACACCTCCAAAATCTGGAGTTACGGGTAAAAACCCGGTTTTTCGGATCTTACGCACTTATATGCCAGTAAGTTGGTTGAATATCAACCGACTGTAAGTTTTTCGGCTGAATTGGAACTGCGTCCTTTCGAATGGTATATACACTTTTATAATCACACTGAAAAAAATCTGCGCATTTTTCCTGTACTCATTTTTTTTTTTTAAATTTTTTTTAATTTTCTAACTTTGAATGCGTTTTTACACAGAATTTTTCAAAAGGAAGTGAACAACTTTTTGAACTATGTAATAAAGAGAGTGTTCTTAAGAATACAATTCGGTGTCATTTTTAAAAATGCGCTAGAAACTGATTGACTTATTACATTTTTTTTTAAAATATTTTTTTTGAAAAAATAAAATTTTTGGCCCAACTTCCCGGAAATATTTGTTTGACCGTTTTTTTTATTGAATGTCGCAGCATAAAATATAAAAATTAAATTATAATTTTACATAGGCATGAGTAAACAAAAAAATCATATATATTTTTTTTTATTTAAAACAAAATATCTAACAAACATCAGCTCGTTACGTTTACGTGCGTAAGTTGTGAGATAAAGCGTTAATCAAGTGCGATACGCATGCGCAGTACCTGCTTCACATACCTTTACACACATGCGGTGTAGTAAGCGGTGGCCTTTTGGCCATAGACAAGAAAACCGAAATCTTCAATACGGTATTGAAATTACGCAAAATATTGAACTTCATTTGCTTAAGGTACTCTCGGTTGTGTTCAGGTAATTATTCAGATCTCTTAGCCCCGGAAGGACGGTTGGAATTGCGATCGCTAGGACAGTCGACTTGTGCATTCATCATTTCCCCATCAATCACCGTGGACGTTCTGTCATCCGATCGGCTACTTGCTTTGTGGTAGCAGACTCTAGTCTGACGAAATGTGGGTTTCTTTGAAATTTATTCCGTTTTCAACTTCCGCTGGGGCAGTGAGTTAGTCAGTCATTCATTCATTTCAGTCATTGACTGTTTGGTGGCCGGCATGGCTTGCTCGATAAATTCAACGACCGCAATTGCTTACAAATCTGTTACACTCACTGACTTGTTTCCAATCTTTAGCTTAGTTAAGCTTGGAGTGGGATAAAAAGCAAAAAATATGCATGTTTTCTTATAAAACGATGAATAAACATTGAGTATTGATACGACGAGGAACGTATGAACGGTCAAGGTCGTTGGCTATAATCGCCAAAGTACTCGTACAAGTGTAGATAGAATTTTGAATTGCTTTACGGGGTGTGGGCAGAAAGCACTTTGTCGATTTATGATAATTTAAAATGATTTGTTTGCTGTGGTTTTTACTAACAGAAGTTGGTTTTGAAATTTTGTTTACTTAAAACGATTTTCAATAAAAGACTTATTTTAGTTGATTAAAAAAACTAGTTCCGCTTTCAACTTTCTCAGCATGAGCCAAACTCGTTCGCTGTAGTCTCATTTAATTGTTGATTTATGGCTTAGCTCTAGTCTTAAAATTAATTCTACGATTTTAATTAGTTTTCAGTTTATTTAATTTCTTTTTCTTAATGTCATTCTTTTGCCACCTAACACAAGTTCAACTATCATTTTTTATTAGTTGGCAGAAAGAAGCAGAAAAAACAACAAACACTTGATTGAATTTTAATTATAGTTAGACTGGAACAACTAGAACTTACATGTGAAATTAATTTGTAGTTAGCAGAGAAATCAAAACTGGTATATTGATTAACCCCACACTAATTAACATGAACTTATGGTTAATTGTTACATATTGAATCTGTGGCGAGACATGATTCATAGAGGTACCCTACACAATGCTATTATAGAAAAGGAGGAGGATCAACAGGTAAGAGGAAATGGTTTGAACGGAAATAATATATCAGGACTACTTAGGGATCATTAAAAAGAAATCAAAGCAAATTTTGCTTTTTATAATTGAATTTTGACTAAAATCTATCAATCAATAAAACAAAAAACCCAAACAATCTTTTTAGCAATTTTGCCTGCAATTAAATATTTTCATCATAAGTTTTCGAAACCTTTTTTTCGATACCAGTAAAACTAAAATGACACCATAAATGACCAACCTTTTCCTGTTTTTTCCAACAACAAGTGTTAAACAAATTCTTCAAATTTGGGGGAGAATATAAAAAAATTCACAGATAATATTTAACGTGTTTTCAAGGAGAAGCAAATTATTGCTTATATAAACATATGTACATACATAAAAGTGTAATTAAAAAAATTAGATAATACAATTACATATTTACAAATACATACACATAAATGGAAATGAAAATGTGTAAATACAAAATATTAAAAAATATAGTTAACAAAAAATAAATATATGATAAATAGGCTCGATAAAAATAAGAGTCATATTAATGGAATCCTAAAGCAATATATTTTTATTTTCGGTTAAATTTGTGTGGGTAATATTTACAGCACTTTATAAAATTATCAATAAAATGTTTATTGCATAATGCAAACAAAAAAAATAACAAATTTGTAACAATCGAATCGAATAAACGGGACTTCTGGCTAAAGTGTCCAAAAAACCCTGGGCTTTCAGAAAACCGGCATTTGGGTTATATTTCAAAAACGTGTTATAGAAAAAATCCGAGTATTGGTTTTTTTTTAAATTAAAAAAATTGCATTAATCGTCATTCCGGTTTTAGCCTTTTGCCTAAGAATGGAAAATATTTTCCGAGTCAGCAGTGAAGTAATTGTTACCTTGAACAGGCTCTGAATTTACCCAGTGTTCAAAAAAAGGGTCTATTTGAATTTGTGTGAAAATTGTATTACTTTTGGCACCCATATGTCCTTTTCATACATAAAGTAAACAATTTAAACTTTTTTATTTCATATTTTTTCTTATTATGTTTATCGTTTGATAAACTTTTCAGTTGAATATGTTGGCAGCGATAATGAACAAGTGGTGCTGGGGCAATTATATATTATTGTATTATTTATATATTTTTTATTTTAATAAAAACGGTTGAATTATTTTAAAAAAAATGATTCAAATTTTCAGACAAAGAAATGTAGCTCAAATGCAAAAATAATTTTAGTTTGCAAAAATAATTTTTGTTTATGGGATAAATAAATATACATTTTAAGGCCATATGTCCATGTATATGTGAAGCCATTTCATAGGGCCCAGACAATTTGTAAGAGGGCTATATGAAAGAAGAAGCTGATATGACTTAAATCAGACCACGATAGCTTGTTTGTCTATCTATCGTAATATACCATAGCGAATTTAATTGGAATCAGAATGCATATGAATGTTCTAGAGCGGTTGTTACAATATTGGGAGAGATCAAAACGTTGACCGGTATAATCCATTTTAATTTAATATCATTTCATATCAATCGTAATGAACTGAGCTGATAATAAATGAACGATCATAATGAACTATATCAAATTTCATCAATATTGGATGTACTATGTGGCTTCTAGAGCTATGGACCTAACATATGTAGGCTGATTATATGTACTGGGGCTACATCAAAATTTTAAACAATTTTCATAAAAGTCAAAAGCCTTAGAATAAAAAACTTAGCTTGGAAAATTTCATGAAGTTGGGGCTTTAATAACGGCTTTAGTTTAAAAAGCAAGCTTTAGATAGACAATCTTAAGCAGGCAGCTGGAGAGACGGACAAACAGATATCGAAAAATTAAATCAACTGGTGATCTTGAGTCCATCGGTGCACTTAAAGGTTGGTCTGGCTTAATTAAAGGGTTGCCCAACCACAATGCACGATGTTAATTGTGAGTCCCTTATTAACGACACGATGCTCAACTTAATTTGATATTTCTTTGTTTCGGTGCTTGACAAATTCAAGCATGGAGAGGTACACAACAATTGAGCACCGCGATAAGATTGTTAAAGCCTTTTACGAAAATGTGCGTTTAAATCAAAAAGCATTTCGTGCACTTCGTTAATTTTCGAATAATTGACCGAATCTGTCCACAATCGGGAGAATTTTGCACAGAATTGGCACATTTTGGTAAATGAGCATCAATGAGTGATTGTTGAAAAGCCGATGCATCCACAAAGAGTGACTGTTTGGTGCGGCCCGAAGGCCGCCAGCCCATAAGCAGTATCTGTGAATGGTGTTTGCTATCGCGAGATGATAATAGACTTCTTGTGGCCAGAAATCGAGGATAGGGCACTGGACGATATGTGGTTCTCACAGGATGGAGGCACTTGCCACACAGCCAGCGAAAGGGAAACAATGGCTCTTTTTCGCAAGAAATTCAATGGTCTTGTTATGTCAAGTCCTGGCAATGTTAATTGGCCGTCACGATTATGTGATTTGATACCGCTGGACTATATATTTTAAAGAAAAAGTGTAAGTCAATAAGCCAAGAACAATACTAGAGCTTAAGGAAAAGATAGTTCGGCACATTAACGACATTGAACCCCAATTATTTCTTAGTCATTGAAAATATGGACCATCGGCATTTGGCATATATTTGGTTTCACACGTAATTGCCATCGATCCTTCTATTTTATCCTTCTATATTAAGATAACTCTCTGATAACTTTTTGTTTTATTTACAATTAACATTGTGCGTTTCAGTTGGACCACCCTTTATATTATTAACCTGCGATCTAATAAGATCTAAACAGGTGCGTCCATTCGTCGGTCTACAATCGGCCCAGAGGGGAAATATTGTTCCCTTTAAGGGACTAAAGGTACATTGGTAAAGAGTTGGGTTTGGACATAAAAACCTGAATGTCGGTTTTGTGTTTTGGACACTCTAATCCTAACAAATGCAGATTTTGTTTTTGGGGTATTTTCGCACGGAGCTGCGTACGAAGGGGTACATAGGCCAAACGAAGAGCTGAAATCCAATCCAACATATATGTCCCATAGGTCAATTTAGCGATAGCGCTGCTTACAAAAGGAAACAAAAACAGCAGCCAGAAGGAACACAAGCACAGAAGGAGGAAAACATAGAAAGGAAAGACCAAGACTTGACAAAGTGAATGAGGATGCTAGAATCCTTGATACTGAAATCTGAATCAAGAACGCCCCAGATTGAACCCTTTTGAACACCCGACGAGAACCCACTCGAAATTTTCACATCTAGTAGAGCAAATAACAAACAATTTCCTGGAAATCTTTTAGGAAATTTTTTAGGAAAAAAATATCATTTTTCAAAATTTTTGAGGATTAATTTAAAGTGTTATGTCCTGCAAGACAATTTATTTTTTTACACTATCACAAGGAGGACACTAATAACTTTCAGGAGGCACCTTAGGCGGGTTATTAATTGCTAATGTCGCGTTCCCAATAAATTTGACATCAAAGACATCGTTTCACAAAAAAATGTTTGTCTAGGACGATTTTGAGATGCTGTAAGATTTGAACCAAGTCAAATCTGAATACAAATTAGGTGCCATAAGGCAGGCAGCTAATAGGAAAATATTTGTGCCGAGTTTCATTTAAATCGGTAATGTTTTAAGTCCAGACTTGGTCGAAAATTTTTGGAATTACCCTATGAGGAACTTTTCTCACATAATTGAGCTAAATTTAATATAAATCGTATGGCCACTTTTCAAAGTCGGCTTCAAAGGACTAATAAATTAAACAGAAAGGATTTCTATGGCATAAAGATAAATCACCTATTACCAATAGTTACTGGCCTTCTGGATAGTTTAAAAAATATATCATCTCCAGAAACTTCCACAATTTAAAACAGACACAACCAATAAAACAATTTATAAAAAAATCAACATAAAATCATAACTAATCCAAATTAAACAAAATGCATGGGCATAACAACTAAGACGCTAGGATATGAAACAAGACCTCTATGATATTTACACAGGATGGCAATTTCAATCTCTTACTCTCTATGAGCTAAAGCTTAACTCATCTTATCGTAATAATTTACAAAAAAATATATAGGTGGCCCAAACAGTTCGCTTGGCTCCCGGCATACGTACCTTTGGTAATGAGGCTAATACTTGTTGTTTGACATCCCACACGAGTTTCTCCGAGGGAAATTGCAAGCACTTGTAGACGTTGAGCTCTGGCACGTGGATGCGCACCAGCAGCCAGCCGTCCCGTGGCTCTGGCGGTGGTTCATCGTCAAAGCCCGGCCCGGAACCGCTGTCCATGTTGGCCGGGTTTTGTTTGACTTTCGGGGTGGGTGGGTGGTACGTCGTAATTTTGAATGTTTTTTATGGCAACGTACGGGCAGGAAAAAGATTTTCTGATTATTGACCTCGAGCAAGTCAATAATGTCGGTGCGTTCAACAAAGAACTTCTTACGATGTTCCTTTTGATTAAGTTTTATTAGTTTTTTTTTGGAAATTCCAACAAAGTGTGAATAAATATAAAATTTTCAGTTATCAGAGTTCAGTCGTTGTTTGTTTTTGTTTATGATTTTGTCCAGGGCCTGTTTGTTTTTCTATTTAAATTTGTTTCCTTTTTTATGCGGATTTTTAGGGTTTTGCTTTTTAAGTTCGATTGGGAGGTTGTCTGGCCGGCAGGCAGTTGTTCGTTCGAACGCTTATCGAGTGTTTACAATTAACAATCCGTGAGCAGCAGTTGATGTTTTACTAAAGCTGATGTCTCTAAAATATCTTTTCTTCTTCGGAGGCTCTGTTTTATTGTTGGCTTCAATGTTTGCTCTTTTATTTTACAGCCGTTGCAGAAACGCATGCCACTTGTTTTCGTTTTGTAAACATTTCCCAGGCCTTTTATCGTCCCGCAATCATCGAAACGAATTTTTGCTATTTAATTTATCTGAAATGAGTCAAAACAAATAATAATTATTTTCTTTTGGTGGTCTATATTTAGTTTATTTAAATATTTATAAATGAAGATAATATTATAATATCCGTAAAAATACCCAAAAGTACCCAAGATGTCAATAATAAAAGGCATAATTAAGGCAGATTTAAGATAAGAGTTATATAGACTTGGAGGGAACCCGTCATTGATTGCCACTCTAAATGGCCAACCTTTTCCTGTTTATCTCACCAAAAAGTGTTTAATAAATTCTACAAATTTGGGGGAGAGTCTACAAAAATTCACTGATAATATTTCACATGTTTTCAAGGAGAAACAAATTATTGCTTACATATGACAGCGCATAGAAAAAGGGACCTAAGGGTAAAAAAATCAATTTTCATTTTTTTTCTTTTTTTGATGTGGACAACATCCGAGCATCGAATGAGACCGATCCCATGCCCCAAAAGTGTTCCCTCCCAGAGATATGCGCGTTTTATGAAAGTGAAGTCGACGATTCTAAGCGCAAATAGAAAGGGGCCTAATCGTTAATATGGCTCTCCTGAACAAAACTGGTTTTTAACCTTAGGTCCCTTTCTATTTTGCGCGTCACATATACACATATGTATATACATTAGGATGGATCGATTTAGCAAACGATATTGTGCCATAGATTTTTCGATAGCTTTGGGCATGTGGAAAAAAATATGCCACTACGACTTATCAAAACAATCATTTTTGAGACGCCCAAATGTCAATTTTTGTGACTTTTTCTCAACTTTTGTTTTTTAGATTTTTAGTAGGTATTAAAGGATGGTAAAATTTTAAGGGCCGATGTTGAATGTACGACTTATCAAAACAATCATTTTCTAGGCGCCCAAATTTAAATTTTTTTTGACTTTTTCTCTTTAAGATTTTTCTTTGATTTTTTTTGTTTTTAAGATTTTTAGTAGGTAATAAAGAATGGTTAAATTTTAAGGGCCGACGTTGAATGTGAACCTCAACTAAACGTCAAGTTTTTTTCTGCATTTTATTTGATAAGGGTTGCTATATATTTTTCTGGCCTAGGCAACACTTAGTGTTGTCCGGCGCCATCTGACATTTCCATTGGTAAGTTTGACATTTTTTAGCATAAACGTTCTCAGAACGTTTGACGTATGACCATCATTTGTGTTGTTTACAGTGACTTGAAAAAATGAATTTGGCAAAATAAATGAAATTAACTCGAGAACATTTTCGTGCGATCATTTTTCACAACTTTCGACGTGGAATGCATCGATGAACTTAAATCTTTATATGGCGATGAAGCACCATCCTATAGCAGTATGAAAAACTGGTTTAATGCATTCAATCGTGCCCGACGCTTGCTCAACGACGAAGGTCGTCCAAAAACGGGCGTTGTGCCAGAGAACATTGATGCCGTGCGTGAACTGATAATGCCATATCGTCATGTGACATACCGTGAGATAGAGGCATCCTTGGGCATTTCTTCCACCAGCATACATTCGATGTTGCACGCACAACTGGCCGTAAAAAACGTTTATTCTCCTTGGATCCCGCACAATTTGACAATCGCTCAAAAAAAAAAGGCTCGCGTTGATTGGTGCAAAGAAATTTTTGAAAAAATACGATCGCAGTGCTTCAAAAGACGTTCATACGATAGTCATAGGTGACGAATCATGGATCTATGCGTATGAGCCCGAAACAAAGCATCAATCGAACGTGCGGGTCTTCGAAGACGAGCGAAAATTGTTCGTGGAAGAAGCACTTCGAAGCAAATGGTCGCCTGTTTCTTCGGCAAAACTGGTCATCATGCGACTCTTCCGCTTGAGCAACGTAGGACGGTCAATTCTGAGTGTTACGCCTCAATTTGTTTTCGCGCTACTTGCTTCCTGGATTATCACAACGGTGATGCACCAGATCAGAAGAAAATTGCTAAGGCTAAGTGATTTTTCTTTTCAGACCCATGTTTTCTTAATAAAATTACCCATTTGCATTTGACCGGATCTGGAGGCCAGGTGTGTTGACGTATCGCTGCCTGATTAGTTATAGTTGGTAGATAGTTGACAACTTAAGCTATTCGGTAAAATTAGAAATTTTTAATTCGTACCATTTTTCTATGTTTGACAGCACTTTTCCTGAGCACTTTCCGAAACAAAAAAATCTTCGATTTTTGCCTGCAAAAAACTATAGATAAAAAAATCCTGCTAAATGCTTTGATTTAGCCCAATCTTTTCTGTTTTCTATAAAAAAAAATTACGGCGATATCGCTCACCTGGCCCACGCTAAAATTATTTATATATCAACACTTTCTTGGGTATTCAAATACCCATTTGGCAGGAGTAGGTTAACGACATAGAACCTCAATTATGCCTCAGCGTCATCGAAAATTTGGACCATCGGATGGAGGTGTGCCGCCGAGGTCGCGGCGGCCTTTTCGCCGATATTTTGTTCCATATATAATTGAACCATACCAATGTTATCATAATAAAAAGAAACGACAATAATTTTCTAAATACTTTGTGTTTTATTCAAAATCAACATCGGCCTATAAAATTTTATCACCCTTTATTAAAGGAGAAATACATTTTAAGAATAATTCAGTCTAAAAAACGGCTCATTAGGTCGTATGTAGGTTTGTATGACAACGAATTGCGGGCTATTGAATCTTGAGCCCGTAGACGTCGATAGATTCTCCATAGATACAAGGATACATAAATCTATTCCTTCTCAAAGTCTTAGCCAAAGTTTAGTACAACAAAGTGTGTCTACTCTTGGCGATTTGTTCTTTCAAATTGCTTCCCATCGAATGAACAAATTGTAAAATCATGTTATTTTTTGCTGTGCGAAAACATCTAACATTTGACACATATCAAAATGTTCGACGGTGTCACATGAACATGTGTGACAAGTACAGCACACAGGTGCCGCAGTTGCCAGCACTTTAGGCTGTCACAGTTTTGAAAAATTCCCAAAAATTGTGTCAGTGTACAACAGCGCGAGTCAGTGAAGTGAGTGAGTGAGTGTTGGGGTTGGGGTGACACAGTAACTCAGCGAATTTAGTATGGCAGTCAAAATGTCCAAACGTCTGTACGTCCATCCGCCCGCCAATCGAGCGCCGTCAAATTCAGTTCGTGTAAAATTGAACTGGAATTATTGTGGTTGCGCCTACTTTTTTTTTGCTGCTGCTTTCAACGCTAATAAAACATAATTAATTTGTTAAAATGTTCAAATGTGTGCAAGACACACAAGCAAAACACCTCATAAAACATAAACTATTGTTGTACGTCCGTCCGTTCGTTCGTCCGTCTGCCAGACGGCCTGGCCTGTTGAACATGTGGGTCAGCAAAAGGCGGCTTGCAAGTGCATAAATTTCATTTAACATGTTTTAATTAAAGCTCTGAACAACAGCAACAAATGTCACAGCGCATAGAGAAAGGGACCTAAGGGTAAAAAAAATCAATTTTCATTTTTTTTCTTTTTTTGATGTGGACAACATCTTAGCATCGAATGAGACCGAGTCCATGCCCCAAAAGTGTTCCCTCCCAGAGATATGCGGGTTTTATGAAAGTGATGGTACACCAAAGATACACGTATTTAAATCTTTAAAATGGCTCTCCTGAATAAAAGTGGTTTTTACCCTTAGGTTCCTTTCTATTTTGCGCGTCACATATGTTTTGTTTGTTGTTTCCACGTTATGATTAGCGTGAAAATATAAAATTAACACCAAAACAAAAAATATATGCATATTTACATCTAATATGTTTTTGTTCGGTGTGACATTGTCATGTTTTCCATTTGCTAGAGGTGTGTAATAGGTGGTGTTGAAGTAAAAAATCTTGGTCAGCTAAGTTTAGGTAGGCATCACATAAAAAAAACTTTTGGTTAGGCGGAATCCTATAAACCCTCCATCGCTATACAAATACTCAACTAGTGTCGTTTTTTCAGACCTTTAGTCACTTAAGATGTATCTAGCAAGAGCCAGAATTGAACTTCTTTTTAACCATTTTGGTGATCCATTCAGTCTAATTTGGGACACCCTATAGCATCTGACTAGAAGCCAACACCGTGCAGCATCTTAGCTTAATTCGTTTGACCGCTATCGTGCTTTCAGCAACACAGACGGACACACGTCTTCGACGATCAATAATATGTACGAGTATACTTTTGGGGTCACCAACTAATATTTCTACAAATTTAGAATGCACTCTATCCTTTGGGTTGAAAAACCAAATGACTTTTCTATGACGGAAATATTAAAAAACATCCTAGTCAAAGAGATCACATATACAGGGTGGAGCGCGGAAATTTGCTTATTTGGGAATGAAATATAAAAATTATGAACCTTGGAAAAATTTATTTTATATTTTAATTATATTGAACGGTAATGGAATTTTTAAATTACATGGTTTTGTATATCGTATCTGGCAAATGTGGACCTCCGCTATCCACACACTGCTGTATACGTTTTCTGAAGTTTTCATGAACTCTAACAAGCATGTCGACTGGTATTCGCCAATTTCAGCCGCAATATGTGACGCGCAAAATAGAAAGGGACCTATGGTAAAAACACAGTTTTGTTCAGGAGAACCATTTTAAAGATTAGGTCCCTTTCTATTTGCGCTTAGAATCGTCGACTTCACTTTTATAAAACGCGCATATCTCTGGGAGGGAACACTTTTGGGGCATGAGATCGGTCTCATTCGATGCTCAGATGTTGTCAACATCAAAAAAAGAAAAAAAATGAAAATTGTTTTTTTACCCTTAGGTCCTTTTCTCTATGCGCTGACATATATGGTCAAGTAAAAACATTTTTCGAAAAGTCCGTTAGTTACATAATTAATGTTATCTTTTACAAAGGAGACATTGTGTAGTAAGTGTAGACGATTAGTAGGAAACCGGTAGAGTAAATTATAAATTAATTTCAGAAGTTTGTTCTGAGAAGACTGTAGACATTTAATGTGACATTTAGAAGCATCACGCCAGACAGGAGTCCAGAAGTATAATAAAGAGTGGAAAATAAGTTTAAATATTAACAAATCTGCCGACGTTTAATGTGACGTTCAAAAGCAAACAACACCAGATAGGAGTCCTGTAGTATAATACAGAGTTAAAAATAAGTTTAAATGTTAACATTTAAATTGGTTTTCTGTTAATACAAGGATACAAAATCTTGGTTGTCATATTAATTTTATGTATCGCGCATGACACATGTAATGAACATTATCTTATATCTTTTATTTCCAAAATCTTGTCTAGGAAATAATAAAAATTAACATGAGTAGTACGGAAATGGGGCTTCTCAACATTGTTAAGAATTCTCATTTTACTCATACTCCTTTTTCACCTACTTTAGAAGGAAATATTTAACTTTGTATATTTTAGAAAGTCAGTTGTCACATCTCTCGTCACAATGTCATGACTAGAGTATAGTTAAAAATTATAAGAGTAGTAAGGAAATGGGGGTTCTCCAACATTTTTTTGAATAACCTTTTTACACATAACATTGAAGTCAGTCATGGAAATTAGTAGTGTTAGACAGTTATTTCGGATGGGCACAAATGTCACATCTCTTGTCACAATGACTTGACTAGAGAATGGTTAAAAATACCAAAAGTAGTAAAGAAATGGGGCTCCTCCTACATCTTTTTGCATACCTATTTTACACATAAGTTAAAAGTCAGTAATGGAAATGAAAAGTGTGAGACAGTTATATCGAATGTAGCTAATCTAGTGATCTCGTTTTTTTTGGCATTTTTGACAGTCACTGCTCTTTGGCGTTTAAAACCTTGGCAAAAAAATAGAACACAAAAACCTTTTCGGTTAAAAAACCTTGTGAAATTGGGTAAAATGTAGCATATACAACGTTTATTAAAATTACATTTTGGTAAATATGCGCCTTCCACCGCCCTTCTGACGGCACGCCACCATCATTCATTCGCTTCTCTGTTTGGGTCATACGTGAGGTCGGAATGTACTAAGAAGATGTTGCTCAAAAAAGTATCTTTTAGGGCAGAGCGCATGGGGAACGGAACCCCGAGAAGTCAATTCATGGTAAGAGAGTAATAATTAAAATAAAAGGAAAATGTTTTCTTTTGGCCGATAGCATTCGATGCTACTGCCCTTGAAATTAGTTAATTTTAATTGTAATAAATATGTAAATAAATAAAATGTTTTCCTAACAATTTTGGTACCCGTTTTACATACTTTTTTGAAAAAAATTACCCGCTTTAACCGATTGTACTGTACCTTCAGCTGCCATTACTGCATTTGAATGCTTTCTGGACTGGCGACAAAAAGGTGTACCGTACCGTCTGCGTTATTATTGTTCGCAATTCGCGGTCCAGTCCTTTCCACCTAAGTCAATATGCTTCTATCCATTTTGGAGTCTGATTTTACACACTGAGCTAGGCTAACGACAATTTGTTTTTATTTCTTTTTCAGGGAATTGTTAAAGCTGCCCATCTTTTTTATTTCCTTAATGTGTATTCCCAACTTTTGCCCCCAACAGCATTTGGAGTATATCGGAAAATATTAAATGGCTGTGCAATCCAATCATTTTTATCATATTTTAATTTTAATCAATTTTAAGTAAATACAAAAAGAAAAAAATAAACGCGCGCAATATTTTTTTATGTAAACGCATAAACATAAACATTTACATGCACTCGTTTTAAATAAAAGTGCATGGGACATTTATGTTTATTCACATGCATATGAGTACATTTACATACAATACATAATATAAATACGCTCACATAAAAAATGTTAGTTAAAATAAACAATTATGATACAAGGAAATAAATCTGCATTATATAGCTGGCTTTTAATTGACTAACATTTTACTTTGAGTGTGTTTGGGCTCACGTTCAGCGTTGCCAGTAGTGGAAGTTTCTTTTTTTTTTTGGTTTCATTTTTTGGTGCACCACAAATTTTCAATTGTTTGTAGGTTTTTATGTCATTCAGTTCTTCATACACTCACCCAGTCACTCACTCGCAGACTGACACTGTGCGTCACACGCTGATGAGTGCTGCTGTGCGCGCTGGGGTTAAACGGAAGCATAATGGATGTTGTCCACTATTTATCTCTGCCAAACGAGATGGCTTCGGTTTCGGATATTTCCCATTCAGCGATGTGCCTTCTGTTTCTTTGCGCGACAGTAGGTGAATGCCTGAATGGCTAGATGGATGCGTCAATTGTTGTGGCTTTTGTGCGAGTCGGTTATAGTAGTTGGAACATCACAAAAGGTGCTCTATGGGGGCGAATGGGGAAATTGTTATGGCAGTACATTTATTTTTTATTTGTGTATTATTTGTAATTTATGTTTCTTTTTTGCCGTTTTTTTATGATCTCTGGTGGTCTAGAAAAGGTGGAGTATTTTTTTGTTTTAAATAATCTGAAAAAATATGAAATATGTTGGCTTTTTTCGCAGAGGATTTTTTGTTTAAAAATAAATTTAATGGTTTCATTGAAAGCTGACTGAGTCCTTTCAACTATTGTCGTAGTATAAAATTTAAAAAAAATATTTAATGTAGTGGTTTATGGTTTGGAACTGTAAAGAGCAATACTTTCGGAGTATCCTCTGAAGGTCTTTGATGCGCAGCTTGCTTCTTAGAAAATTATATAGATTTGCCTACAAAATTATTCGTTTTAAAGATATTGAAAAGTTAACTTAAGAAACCTTTGGTGTGTATGATTTAATTTATGACCTTTGGTGCGTATGATTTTTATTAATGGCATTTGGTGCGTATGATTAATATTAATGGAATTTGGTGAGTATAATTAATATTTAAAGAAAATGCGCAGCTTGATTCTTGAAAGATTATAGAGATTTACTTAAAAAATTATTTGTATTTAAGATATTGAAAAGTTAACTTAAACCTTTGGTGCGAATTATTTAATTGATGGCCTTTGGTGCGTATGATTTCTAGTAATGATATTTAGTGCGTATGATTAATATTAATGGAATTCGGTGAGTATGTTAATCCATGATGCGTATGATTGATATTTATTATTTTTACTAAGTACGATTTATATTAATGGCTTTCTCTACAATCTGAGGTTATGAAGTGTTATATGAAAACCCAACAAGAGACTTGTTAGAGCCATTGTGACTTGTAAAACCCATTTTTCAGTTGGCTTTTCTAAACATTCGGCAGTGCTGGGTATAATATATATTCGGCCACGTCTGTTTTTTTGTTTTGAGCGAGTGTTTGGTGAGCATGATTAATATTTATAGAATTGGTTGCGTATGATTAATATTTATAATCCATGATGCGTATGATTGGTATTTATTATTTTTACTTAGTACGATTTATATCAATGGCTTTCTCTGCAATCTGAGGTTAGAAAGTGAAAACGCAACCCGAGACCTGTTGGAGCCATTGTGACTTTCAAACCCCAGTTTCCAGTTGGCTTTTCTAAACATTCGGTAGTGAAGGGTATAATATATATTCGGCCAAGTCTGTTTTTTTTGTTTTTTTTTACTAGCTAAAACTGTTTTTTAGGAAAACGACTTCCACGCTACCTACTTCTAAACTCGTTTAGGGATCTCTTAACTTTTTATTAAAAGACGAGTACTTCAGAGCCTTAAGCAAACATTTTTTGTCTTTACTGAAAATTTAAATATTTTGTTGAACAGGTGCGATATGTTTGGTTGCCTTTCCGAGGCCGTTTCAACATGCAGTCGCCCTCCGCCTTCATATATTTAAAAATTAATACAGTTTGAAAGTAGCTGTCAATAAACTTTGAATAAATATAAAAGAAAACAAAAAGTATAATTATTAAGTTACCCGCTCCCCTTTCTATACAGCCATGTTATGTCTCACATAAAAAGAATTTTATCCAGCAGTCTGGACTTAGCAACTTAACCCAAATCGTAAAGGATTTTTTCTCCAAGCTTATGTAGTCGTTGGCTCCGTGATCTGTTTTTAGCCCATTCGTGTCCTCAGTCTGGAGATTGGTTGACTCATTTCAAGGTTTAAGCCCTAGTTGAAAGGAACCCCATTATTAACCATTTGACAGTCTTCTAATCAGCCATCTTATGCCTCAAATAAAAAAAATTATCCTACGGTCTGGACTTAGCGACTTTACCCAAATCGTAAAGGATTTTTTCTCCAAACGTATGTAGTCGTTCGCGCTGTGATCTGTTTTTAGCTTATTTGCGTCCTCAGTCTGGAGATTGGTTGTCTTATCTTAAGGTCAAAGCCCTAGTTGAACGGCACCCCATTATTAACCATTTGACAGTCTTAGGCTTTTATTATTTATATTAGACGGCTCGATGTTGCAGTATCTGTCACAAGTCTTACTCTTTTTGAACTAGAAGTGCCAGAGTAGTTGTTTCCAGTCTAGCTAGTTCATAGGTAACGCCATTCTCTTCCACGAGGATATGATTAAACTCCCAGGCGTGGCCAACGGTGTAGTCCCTGGCTTTAAAGGCTGCAATCAGCTACAATCTTGAAAACCATCCGGTGGATAAAATGTAAATTTTTTCCCTCCTGGTTTTCTCGAAAGATGCTGTGATCATTCGTCAGTCTCAAATATCTCATTTCCGAATTTTCGATATAAACACTTGTTTTTCTGTGAACACTTCCATTCAAAAGACATTCGTTAAAATCACGCCAACTTCGTACATGTTTGTCCATAACCACCAACAAGTGCCTGTTCGGCTACTCCAGGTTTGGCTATGTACAGAAATCCTATACTCTGTCGAAATAGTCCTACTGTTCTATGACCATAGACTGTCCATAAACACATAATTCGGCTTATGTAAGTAAGTATGTACTTACTTACATAAGTCCCACAACATCCCTTAAATAAACAAGGCGTATCTTTTCTTAAATCAGTGAGCTGTGCACGATTCAACTCTTATACTCCACTGACTGACATCTACTGTTTAGCGCCGGCTCCGAACGGCTAATGCAAGTTTTTATAAAGAAATTCTTTCATGACTTAGAGATAAATCTCTTACTCGTGAAGTCGCCGGCAATATATCCTTACATATTTATGGTTATATATTCGTATCAGTAAAAATTTTGTTTAAAAGTTTCCTTTTTCGCGTAAAACATGTTGTGGGCCATGGAGCGTATGATTGATATTATTAAACCAATTTCACATTGTTTTGGCCATAACTCTCAAACCATGCGTCGGATTTTAATGATTTTAACTTTATTTAAAAGCTGTGATATCAGCTCTTGATGTCAGAGTTTGTATTTCTCGTACGGAATACAAAATCCATCCACAGTTTTGTCTTTAAAAAATGATAGCCATTTTAAGACATTTTCGAACTAAAGGCTTTGGTCAGAGAGTATACGAAGTATGTGAAGAGCGGTCCACAGGTTTGAAAAAAGTTCTCTGTCTCCTTCCACTGATTTGAGAGGAGTTCTCCGTCTGCTGCCCAAGCTCGGTTGTAAGTTTCGTTTTCAACTGGGATCTAAAGTTCCCCGCCTGAATCTCAAGACCGTCATCATGTGTTTCGGTATCAACTTGTATATTCCTTTTTAGAACTGTTTTCGTTTCACTTTAAATCCATATTCAAGCTAAAGTTTTTATAAAATTAAATTCATTTCTTCTACGGTGCTCCACCATACCATTCCATTGCATTCTTTTGAATTCACACATTAATTTCACTTGAAATTAATATTTATTTAAATGTTCTCAAAAAATAAATCATGCACATAATTAGCACCAATAGCAATTAACTCCTGTGTATGCAAACATTTCAGTTTGCCCGTTTCGTGTTTTGTGTTCAAATAAATTAGAAAACCGCGCAATTTGTTGGCCTCACTACACTTTTCGTTCGCATAATCTTTTTTGCAGTTGTTATAGAAAAGTGGGCAATCATCTTCTGCGCCGCCACCTTTTCCCCGTTTACCACGGCAGTATCTCCATACCAAAGTTCTCACTATTATATAATTATTTAATTTAAACATAAATTCTAATACAATTTAGCAGTTGTCTAGTTCGTGTTTTTATCGTTCTTCTTAAATTATTCTATCTACAAATTTGTTACAGTTTGCAAAAACAAATATTAAATTAAGCTCAAATCTCTGCAGTTGTTTTTGTTTGCCCATGAATATTTATTTGAACGGTATGAGCACAGCAGCATCACAGTGTGTTGACTTAATTCGTATTTAAAGTAACTTCTCACAACTGCCAGAGCTAATGAAGTTTGACAAAAGTTTAATGCTACTTATAACTTTGAGGCACTTGATAAACTGGCCATGAACATATTTTGAAACTGTAAATGTACAAGGGAAAATTATATTTAGTTTGTTTTAAATTTAACTTTTCTATGGATTAAAGTGTTGCTTTCGCTATAAAATACTTTTTAAATAATGAAAATATGTATAGTCGATTAAAAGTTACAGCCAAAATGGTCGCTGCACTTTCAAATATTCTGGAAATAATATTAATCATACGCACCATGGGTCATAAGAATATTGAATATGAGACTAAAGTCACAAAAATTCACTCGTTTCGTGCAGGAATGACCTAACGCTAAACGGCTTAGTTATTTTGTGAAAAAAAGACTTTAAAGTTTTTATGTAATAAAACATTTAATGCGAAACCATATATGAAAAGTGCTTTAAAGTCAAAACAAATGGGAGTTGGTATGGGACTTTCACATGATTCGTTTTGAAGAACATCATCTGTGTCTTGTAAATTTCTACTTGATTAACCAAAGAGTATGTCCATTTTGAAAAGCCGTTTTTAAACAATTTAACTCGAGTAAGAAGCCGCAAACGCGATAACACAATTTTTTAAGAGTATGACAATGATTTATTTTGCTTTTATGGTCAATTTTGATATTTTCCTTTAATGTTTAATTATGATCCAAATATCCCGGTAAAATCAAATATTATAGAAAATGATATAGTTCACAGAATACTAAAGACAGTTTGATTCAAATCCCGCACGTTTTAAATAATTAAAATCTTTGGGAAGAAAGTTGTTAACCTTAAGCTAGTTGGGTTATTTTTCGCATAAAGTATTTCTTGAATATTTTTTTTTCTACAGATAACAAATTTTTAAATCCAACGGTTTATGATGCAGAAAGCCAATCGATTTTTGAGTACAAAGAAATTTCAAAAATGTCTTGTAAAGTTCTTTTTTATCGTCTTAGCTATAGTTAGCTAGTACCAATCGAACATGCCCATTATATCCTTTGAATTCAATTGAAAATGCATTATTTAAAAACTTGTTAAAAACTTTTAGTTTCGCCGAAAATTTTTTAATTTTCACAGCCTTTATAATAAAATCTCACACATATTTGATAATGGGCTACCATTCAAAATAATACCCTCGGTTTAATGTTACCATTTCACCATTGTCTCTTTGTGTTCAGATTTTTATTTAATTTTTCCCCTCCGTATCTTTGCCGGTGCAAAAGAAAACCGGACATCCGCGAGGGGTGTTTATAGCACAGCACACAAAATAAATGACACAAATTAAATGGTGGCGGCAATGAAAGATAACAAAAGCGAAATGTCCAAAAAGTGAGCGGCACACCATCCAAGGGAATGAAAGAACCATAACAGGGTCAGAGTGAGAAAAAAAGAATTTCCGCAAAAATTAACACACACACACATACACATCGAAAAAGGAAATATTATATCAGCGTAAAAAATGATAATTTAAAAAAGGCCTATTAAGAGATACATTTGCAATTTAATTGACAGCTGTCAAAGGTGAGTGCTAACAAGAGATTCACAAGAAATTGCAAGTGATATGAGCTATAATTCCCCATGCATACTAGGCAATTTTACTTGCGCAAATTTTAGTAATTCGCTTTTGAACACAAGGCAATTCGGTTTCGGCAATTTTTGTATTCATTATTGCCTTTTCTGGTATTTAATGATTTATTCGTCCTGATTTTTGTGTAAACAAATACTTGGGAAAATTAAAAAGTTGTTTATTAAATTAATTATATGTAATAACTATTATAAAAGTCAACTTCACACTACGAAAAACACAAAAGGAATTGCAAGTACGAGCAAGTTTTTTTTTCCATATTTTTTGGAGAGTTTCGGCAAGTAAAATTGCCTAGTGTGAATAGTGTGAAGATACAGTACGGACAAGTTTTTGCAACTCTTCTTTAAAATTTGCGGCAAGTAAAATTGCTTAGTGTGAATGGGTACTATGCAGTTCAAGAGTTTAAGTCCCCAGTCAATCTAGGTAACTTTACTTGCCGCAACTCTCAGTTTTTAGGAGAAAGAGGGTACGGGAATCCCTCCCCAACTGCCAATTGTATTTGGCGACTTACAGAGGAAGCAAAAAGAGAGAAAAAAAGAATAATAATATAAGAGTTAAAAATAAACGATAATTTAAAAAAGATCTATCATGTTTAAGATATACATATGCAATTTAATTGACAGTTTTTAAAAGTGAGTGATACCAAGAGATCAACTAGAAATTGCAAGTAATATGTGCCATAAGACCCCTTTACAATATACAATTTTACTTGCGCAAATTTTAATAGTTCCCCTTTGAACACATGACAATTCGGTTACGGCAATTTTTTGTATTCATTATTGCCTTTTCTGATATTCTGTGATTTATTCGTCTTGATTTTTGTGTGAATAAATACTTGGGAAAATAAAAAAGTTTTTTACTATACAATTAATTATAGTTTATAATTATTATAAAAGTTACAAAAACAAAATGTCAAAGTAATCTACAGCCAACTTCACACTACAAAAAACACAGTAGGAATTGCAAGTACGTTGCGGCAAGTAAAATTGCCTAGTGTGAATGGGGACTATGTAGTTCAGGAGTTTAAGTCCCCATTCACACTGGGCAATGTAGTTCACTATAACAAAAAGGGGACTATGTAGTTCAAGAGTTTAAGTCCCCATTTCACTCTAGGTAACTTTACATGCCGCAACTCTCAGTGTAGAAGAAAAAGATATGGGGAGGTCATTCCTAGTTGTCTAGTCCGAATGGGGACTAACAGAGGAAGCAAAAAGAGAGAAAAAGAAAATATCATATCAAAGTTAAAAAACAAATAATAATTTAAATAAGGTTTTCCATGTTAAAGAGATACATATGTAATTTAATTGACAGCTGTCAAAGGTGAGTGATACCAAAAGATCCACTAGAAATTGCAAGTAGTATGTGCCATAAACCCCTTTGGGCAATTTTTTATGATTTCCTTTTAAAAATGCCTTTCTGTTTTCAAGCAAGGCAATTCGGTTTCCGCATATTTTTGAATTCATTATTGCCTTTTCTGATATTCTTGATTTATTCGTTCTGATTTTTGTGTGCAAATATATATAGGAAAATAAAAAAGTTGTTTATTTTATTGAATAATTATTAATCTATTAAAAACCAAAAGCAAAATTATCTGCAGCCAACTTCACACTATGAAAACTACAAAAGGAATTACCAGTACGAACAAGTTTTTCCCTATCCTATTTCCTTTACACCTCTCTTATACAAGCTGAGACTTGCATGCTACATTTCTTTCACATTCTTTCTCTCGCTATATTTCTTTCTCTCCCTCTTAGCGGACTAAAATTATCTTTATCTTTAGCGGACTAAAATTGACATATCAGGTTAGTTATGATACATCTCTCTCTCTCTCTCTCTCTCTCACTCTCTCCCCCCCCCCCCCCTCTCTCTCTCTTGTCATTCTTAATATAAATTGTCTCGTTAGCTGACTTTTGCTCAAAAGCAAAATTTTTCGAAAATCAAGGTCACTTTACAATTTTTTTAAAACCTTATCTTTTATTTATATAGACGCAATAGGTCTCAAGCCGGTTAATCCCTGTTCAATTACCTTAAATTGTTATGATACATTTCTCTCCCACTCTTTTTCCCTCCATATTTCTCTCTATCTCTCTTATGATTAATCTTATCCTTAGCTGACTAAAATTGACTTATCAGTTAAGTTATGCTACATTTCTCCCCCACCCTTTCTCCCTCCATTTTTCTTTCTCTCTCTCTCTTACGATTAATCTTATCTTCAGCTGACTAAAATTGACATATCAGTTAAGTTATAAAAAAATAATTTTCCTTTTTTGTCTTTCTTAATATAAATCTCCTCGTTAGCTGACTTTTGCTCAAAAGTGACAGCTGTCAGCCATGAAGCTCATCTAGCTTCCTGGTTTTCTGCCCTCACTATAAGAATCGCGTCAAAAAAAAACCTCACCACCAACGTGCATTTAAATAACTGACGAGAAATGAGCATTTGCTTTTAAACAAAATAAATTAAATTCACGCCATGGCGTGGGTTCACATGCGCTAATTCGCCTGGTGCCTTTTTGTCATGATGCAGTGCTAGCTGAAAATGGACGACATGTAAATGTCACCGATTTTAGCACCCTCCAAACTACACTTACGGCGGGAAAACAAGACAAAGAAAACCAAGGGGCGAACGAGGGGGAAGAGAGGGACACATGACAAGGCCGGGCCCCTACGCATCAACAATTGTGATTTATTACAGACAATTTATGTGAAATTTATATACATAAGTAAATTACACTGCATTTACCCACCGTTTCGGGATGGAAAAAAAGCTGAGACCTTTGAAGTGGATGACATTTTACTTAATACCTTAAATGACATGGAGGGGTGGTATAGTAAATTAAACTATAGACATGTTCTCGGTACTGGCAGGTTTAGGACGATTTAGATCTACATCTCGTTTATTATAAATACGAGTATGTCAGTGCAATTGCTGCTGGAGGTCAATGCAGTGATTGCGATGATGTTTGAAATTTAAGAATAAAACAGTATTTTTCTTTGAACAAAATTAGGGTGAGAATAGCGTCATATCCCTTAGTATGCGCAAATGTTATCAAGTGTTAGTTATAAATTATAAAGACAATACATTGCGCAGAAGTAGTATCAGACCAGAGAGTACTAGCCTCGAGCTTTTAAGAAAAACGTTGTCACACAGCAGGACTGGCAGGAATGCATCCTACACACAGACAACAGATTTGTTGCCACAACCGAATATTTGGCCAACCGAATGTTGCTGTTTGCATGTACTATACATGTTTTTCATTGCTACAACCAAATGTTGATTGGGTAGACCGCAATTGGCAGTAGTAAGAATTGACAGTATCAGTTGAAGATTGGAAATATCGGAATTTACAATAATCATCAAAGTCTTTCATTTCTAGAAGAATCTTCACCTCCCGAGAAAAGTAGAAATTTTGTTGAACAGTGTAATACTCGTATTTAACAACAGCGAACTAAACGGGTTTGTTTTAAAAAAAATTTATCTGTTGTCACCACTAATTACACTAGTTTACAGCCATTTTGGTCCAGAGTTCTAAATATTTTTTTCTGTGCTTCGTAAGAGACAAATTTAGTGAAATCATCAAAGGATTGTGGACTTTAAAATTTCTTCGGCTTGAATTATAAGTAATTGGACTTTTTGGCAGCTATTCTAGAAACTTAAATAAAACAGATGCCTGATTAACATTTATTTAACTCAAATACTGAAGAAAGATTAAAGAAAACCCGGTGGTTACATTTTAAGGGCCTATGTTGAATGCGAACCACACCTAAAGTTATGTTTTTTTTCCTGCATTTGATATTTCTCAATTTCAGACTAACTCAATTTGAACCATGGAAAGATGCACAAGCGAGCAGCGCGTTAAAGTTATTCAGGCTTGGATGATCAATATTTGAAGAAAATCATCTTCAGTGATGAGGCACATTTTCACCTCAGTGGATTTCAGACTAACTCAATTAGAACCATGGAAAGATACACAAGCGAGCATCGCGTCAAAGTTATTCAGGATTGAATGATCAATTTTCGAATAAAATCATCTGCAGTAATGAGGCACATTTGCAACTCAGTGGATTCGTCAATAAGCAGAATTGCCGCATTTTGGAGAATGATAATCCAAGAGTGATTGTGGAAAAATAATGTACCCACAAAGAGAGACTGTGCAGACTCGGTCCGGTTTATGGGCTGGCGGCATCATCGGGCCGTATTTTTTCCAAAATGAGGTCAGGCAGTTACTGTGCATGGTATTCGATATCGTGAGATGATAACGAACTCTTTATGGCCCGAATTGGAAGATATGGATGTGGACGATATGTGGCTTCAACAGGACGGTGCCACTTGCCACGCAGTCTACGAAACAATGGCTCTTTTGCGCGACAAATTCAATGGCCGTGTTATCTCACGTCGTGGCGATGTTAATTGGCCGCCAAGATCATGTGGTTTGACACATGGCAATTCAAGAGCTAAAGGATAAGATAATTCTGCACATTAACGGCATAGAACCTCAATTATGCCTCAGCGTCATCGAAAATTTAAACCATTGGATGGAGGTGTGCCACCTTGGTCGCGGCAACACTTAGTGTTGTCTGGCGTCATCTGACATTTCCATTGGAAAGTTTGACATATTTTAGCATACGCGTTCTCAGAACGTTTTGACGTACGACCATCATTTGTGTTGGTGGAATTAAAATTAATTAAATGGAATTAACTCGTGAACATTTTCGTGCGATCATTTTTCACAACTTTCGACGTGGATTATCACGACAAGAGCATCGATGAACTTAAATCTTTATATGGCGATGAAGCTCCATTCTATAGCACTGTGAAAAACTGGTTTAATAAATTCAATCGTGGCCGACGCTCGCTCAAAGACGAAGGTCGTGAAGGTCGTCCAAAACGGCCGCTGTTCCAGAGAACATTGATGTCGTGCGTGAACTGATAATGCAAGATCGTCATGTGACATACCGTGAGATAGAGGCATCCTTAGGCATTTCTTTCACCAGCATACATTATATACTCGTATTGCATGAACAACTGGCCGTAAAAAAGGTTTGTTCTCGCTGAATCCCGTACAATTTGGCAATCGCACAAAAAAGGCTCGTGTCGATTGGTGCAAAGAAATTTTGAAAAAATACGATCGCAGTGCTTCAAGTGTCGTTTATAAGATCGCCACAGGTGACGAATCATGGATCTATGCATATGAGCCCGAAACAGAACAGCAATCGAAAGTGTGGGTCTTCGAAGACGAGCCAAATCCAACGAAAGTTGTTCGTGAAAGAAGCACTTCGAAGCAAATGGTCGCCTGTTTCTTAGGAAAAACTGGTCATGTGGCGACTGTTCCGCTTGAGCAAAGTAGGACGGTCAATTCTGAGTGGTACACCACAATTTGTTTGTCTGAAGTTTTCGGAAAAATTCAAAAAACGAACAAGAGAAGACGAATCATTGTGCACCATGACAATGAGAGCTCTCACACATCGGCTCAAATCAGCGCCTGTTTGACCGACCAAAACATCCAATTGATGGGTCATCCGCCGTCCAGCATTGCCTTGGCACCCAATGACTTCTTTTTATTCCCGCACATCAAGAAAAAAAATGCGTGATCAACGATTTTCGTAGCTAAAAGAAGATGTTGAAGCGCTCAAAAACCTTGTTTTGGAGGTGTCTCAGTCGGAGTGGAAAAGGTGCTTCGACAATTGGTTTGAGCGCCTGCAAAAGTGTAGAAATCATGCTGAAGAATACTTTGAAAGACAATAAAACCATTTTTGATGATATATATTCGCATTTTCATTATTAAGCCAGAAATATATATAGCAGCCCTCGTACAATGAAACAATTTGAAAAATTTACTTATTTAACGCTTACGCCTAAAACACAAATTATAAAGAACTTAAATTCCCCTAAGACTCTTTTCAGCCTCACAATAGACTTTAAGGGCTACAAGAGAGCACCTTAAGAAATTATAAAACTATTCCTAACTACTTTCTTTCGCTCGAATTTCTTTAAGAAGTATGCAATTATATTCAGAACAAGTTTAACATAAATTACGTATTTGTCGCCAAAGCTTTTGTTTTTATTCTTTTTTTGCTCGGCTCTGGGGTTAATGTTAATTACTGATAATTAAAAACTAAAGAAAGAAAAAAAACAACACTCAATTATTCGACAATTATGCTAAGCGGGCACAAAAATGTGCTAGCATGTCAGGGCTGGTTGTATTCAAATTCTTACACTAATTTTTTCCGTTTTTTTTAAAACAATTATTTGGACAAATTAAGCGAAAACAGCGCACAAAAAATCGTCGCGAAACATGCGTTTCACCACAACGAAATCATGGTGCGACCTTGTCAACGAATAGAAAACACGCAAGGCCGCCGCACCCACACGCAAGCAAAAAAAAATCGCAGAAAAAAACAAAAGTGAAGAACTTCAAAAGTACTAAGTCCATTCAACTGATTACAGCAATATGTCATGTTAAGGCGAGTATACGAGTAAAGACCCCGCTGACTCGAGTGAGTTTTGGTAAAAGCACAAAGCAATGGGAAGAGGTCCTCAGCATTTTACGGTGAGGACACTTTAAATGTGACAAGCACCTAAGGTTAAGAACACCAGTAGTGTAAAGCATTGCAGACACATCAACTAGACACACAACTAAAGGCCTTTCTCCTTAAAAGTGGTCTCTGACATGGTGATCTTAAGGTCCTTTCCAATTTGAGACCCTGCAGCTCCAGAGGTCAGAAAGAATAGAAAGCGATCCCTATAAGAGGTCTTTGACATAGCTTGCCTCCTAGGTCCCTCTCTGATTTTTGACCCAGCAACTTTACTTATAGAATAATTTGTGTTTTAGTTAAAAGCTTGAAGCGTTAAATAGGTAAATTTTTCAAAAATTATAACACACATGTGAGGTAGCATTTTAGTACTATTTCTGGGTTACAGGCCCTTTTCCTCTCGAATTTTCTACTGCAGCTGTGGAAGAAATATCGGGGTTTCTTTAATTATTCCTTCAGAAATGAAAGACTTAGGTGATTCTACAGGATGGAGCGCGTTAATTAGCTTTTTTGCATTGCAGACTGTGGCGGCACTGTTGGTCGAAGAGAGTGAAGAGTGTAAGTGGCTTATAGTGGCTGACGGGAGATTTGTATTCGTTTACCTTTCAGTTGCCATAATGCATTGGACACTTTAGGAGAGGTCATTTTGTGCTAAAGCGTAATGCACACTCGATCATTGCAGTGCAGCGTGCTTTTCGTTAACGATTCGCTGTTTCCCCACGCGGACGTGTTCTTGGACGGCAATCAATTGTAAATTGGGTATCTTCATTGAGAACAGCAGGGAATGTGTCTTGTGTACGAAATGGACCTGAGAACAGGATTGCAAACATTGAGAGAGTTAGAGCAGCAGTACTGCTCGGAAACGCTCTGATCGAAAGCCATCACTTGCTCTTGGCATTTTCAGACTATTTTCCAGCCGGCTCTTGAGGCAATGCAATTATAGGATACATGGATGGTGCCACTGCACACACAGCGAGGGTTACCATGAATTGTTTAAGGCAAATGTTTCCTGGACGGCTTATATCTTTGAGGGGTGATGTAAACTGGCCGGCAAGCTCACCAGACTTAGCCTTATGCTATTTTTTCCTTTAGGGTTATCTGCAGTCGAAAGTGTATATCAACGGTCCAACAGATTGGAAGACGTAATTAACAATTTTGAGGCGGAAATTGGCAGAATACCAGTCGACATGCTTGTTAGAGTTCATGAAAACTTCAGAAAACGTATGCAGCAGTGTGTGGATAGCGTAGGTCCACATTGGCCATTGGTACACTATTTAAAACCATGCAATTTAAAAGTTCCCTTACTGTTCAATATAATTAAAATAAAAAATAAATTTTTCTAGGGTTCATAATTTTTTTTATTTCATTCTTAAATACGCAAATTTCGCGCTCCACCCCGTAATACATTCTTAAAAAGTCAACTCTCGTTGGTCTGAGTTATTATTTATGGGCCAAAGAAATTTTTACGTTGCAACGCTATACGAGTACCATATAAAATAAGCTTAAAATTAGTTAATATTTCTGTGTTTTAGTGAATTCTCGTGATGAGATGTCTCAAGTGAAAAAGTAAAAAGTTTATTTTCATAGAACATTTTAACATCCAATCTCTCAGATAAAAGTATCCTTTATGAAAGAAGTCAACCTGGTTTTGCTGGCTTGATAATTGAGCACAGTTCCATTGCACATGGGCGGCTCAATAGACAATACGTAGTTTTACTAAATTCGGTTGGAATGACTGACTTATTAGCTGTGAGTAACATACGAGTAATATTCACGTAGCTACCATCGCATGATATATCGAACCATGTAGCTGTAAGAACAATGAAATGATGGTGATTGCAACAGAAAGTCGGTTAATTCAACCGAATTTTCGTAGTTCAGACCTATTTACATTTGTTTTTTCTCTTTGTGTAATATTCTCTACACAATGCTATACATGTAGCTTCAAAACAAAAGCCAAAATTAGTTATATAGGGTGGTTAAATTTTAAGGGCTGATGTTGATTTGTCGCGCAAAAGAGCCAGTGTTTCGTTAGCTGTGTGTCAAGTGGCACCGTGCCACGTCCACATCCGTATCTTCCAATTCGGGCCATAAAAAGTTACGCTAGCGAACACAGTATTCACAGTAACTGCCTGACCGGCCTCATTTTGGAAAAAATACCATAAACAGCACCAAACAGTCACTCTTTGTGGGTGCATTGTTTCTTCGGCAATCATCATTCGCCCAAATGCGGCAATTCTGCTTATTGACAAATCCATGTGCCTCATCACTAAAGATGATTTTCTACCAAAATTGATTTTCATTTTCATAATAAGCCTGAATAACTTTAACGCGTTGCTCGCTTGTGTATCTTTCCATTGTTCAAATTGAGTAAGTCTGAAATTCAGAAATATCAAATGAAAGGCAGAAAAAAGCTTGACGTTTAGGTGTGGTTCACATTCAACATCGGCCCTTAAAATTTAACCACCCTTTATATGCCCCACCATAGCTGTTAAATTTTAATTTGTTATCCTCTCGTTCTTATCTTGTTTTGTGGTTTACCCAATGGTTTATCGTTAAATTCAAACGATGGGTTCATGGTGTAGGGTATAAGTAAACACAGAGAAAAATTACACAAGTTCCGTTGAAAAAGAAGATTTTTGGTTGCAATCACCAAATGTTTGATATGGTAATTGATATTTGCTCAGACCTCCTACAAGATGATTATACTGATCATTGTATTCTAAACTCAACTAACAATGAATCGCGGAAATTAATGGCCACAACTGGTACAGACAATTTGTTGTTGCAATCAATTATTAGTGATGATAACTAAAAATTCAATGTAACCAAAAAATGGGTGAGTTCTTGGTAATTTTTATTCGGTTTAAATAGATTTTATAAAATGGAATAATTTGATTATGTGGTGGTTTTGGCAACAAATAGTTTTACGAAAATGTTTTTGTTACAACCAATTATAAGTGATGATAACTACAATTTTATTGTAACCAAAAAAAAGATGGATTTATGGTAATTTTCATTGAATTTGAATAGGCTTTTTTAAATAAAATAATTCGATTAGTATTTCAGTAAAAGTCTTCTTTCATCTTCCTCGGCTTGACCCTGCCTCTGTTATACAGGGTGGGCCCAGAGTTACCATGGGGTTAAAAACTTTAATAACTTTTTCGTTTATTATTTTTTTTTCTCAGTTTCAATAATACGAGGGCTTCTATATATATTTTTGGCCTAATAATGAAAATGCGAATATTTATCATCAAAAATGGTTTTATTGTTTTTCAAAGTATTCTCCAGCATGATTTATACACTTTTGCATGCGCTGAAACCAATTGTCGAAGCTCTCTTTTCACTCCGATTGAGAGACCTCCAACACATGATTTTTGAACGCTTCAACAGCATCTTCTGGCGAAAAAAGTCGTTGACCACGCATTTATGCTTGATGTGCGTGAACAAAAATAAGTCCTTGGGTGGAAAGTCAGGGCTGTACGGCGGATGATCGATCAATTCGACCTTTTGGACGCTGGTTTGAGCCGATGTCATGGTGCACAATGATTCGTCTTCTCTTGTTCGTTTATTGAATATCTCCGAATACGAATTGTGGTGTATCACTCATACTTGACCGTCCTAGATACATGATTCGTCACCTGTGACGATTTTATTAACGTCTTTTGAAACACCACGATCGTATTTTTTCAAACTTTCTTTGAACCAATCGACACTAGCCTTTTTTGTGAGCGATTGTCAAATTGTTCGGGATCCAACGAGAACAAACTTTTTTACGGTCAGGTTTTCATGCAATATCGATTGTACGCTGGGTAAAGAAATGCCCAAGAATGCCTCATTCTTACGGTATGTCACATGACGATCTTGCATTATCCGTTCACGCACGGCATCGATTTTCTCTGGCACAACGGCCGTTTTTGAACGACCTTCCGTTTTCAGCTTCGCGATGATCGGCTCGTCTTAGAGCATTTTCCGTAACATCTTTTAAAATTTGTTGCAGTAGCGCTCAATGTTGGCCTTGAGTTGAAGGATTGTCTCGGGTTTTTCACATATACTCGCTCCTTCAAATAACCCCAAAGAAAATAGTAGGTTGCTGACAAGTCCGGCGATCACGCTGGCCAAATGGTGGGAATTTCTGGAAATAATTCGCTCCCTAAAAGTTTGACTAAAAATTACCATTGTGCCTCGGGCAGTCTGGGCAGTGGCGCCGTCCTGCTGAAACCACATCTCAGGTCTGTTTTCATATGTTCCATCATAAAGTCGATACCGCTCTTTATTCCATCTTCCATTCTCGAAGAAGTAAGGCCCAATGATATTTGCAGATGTGTTCCCACACCATACTGTCCACCTATTGGGGTGCATTTGGCGTTGAAGACCGGGTCTTGGAATTTCAGAACACCAGAACCTACAGTTCTGTTTTTTAACAAAGGCATTCATATGAAAAATAGCTTCATCACTCATCAATTTGCTTTAAAATAATTAATCGCTGATTTAAATAATAAAATTCTATTATTCTGGATCTTTGTTCAGTTGTGAGTCTCTCCAGTATTTATTCTCCAAGTGTAATTTATATAATCTAAAAAAAATATATATAAAGGAAAAAGTTATTAAATTTTTAAACCCCATGATAATTGTTGGCCCACCCTGTAGAATATGGGTCCAGAAATGAACACATTGTGTGTAGACAGTTTTCTGTCTCTTCGTATGTTTTTTCGAGACTTCAATTCCACTTAAAATTACAGAGCACCATCTAACATTCGAGGGTACTGATGGAAGACTCGAGGTGCTTGCAACCTCAATCATTCGGTTGGCAAAAAATTCGGTTGTGGCAACAAATATGTTCTCTGTGTGTGGAATTAATGAAATCAACAAAAAAAGCACATGCAAATTGTTGATAAGCTATAAAAAGAAAACAAAAGAAACAGAAAAAACTCCCCCCCCCCAAAAATAATTTTTACTAAAATAAAACTGACACGCACTTAAAATGGCACTAAACCAAAAAAAAGACGAATGATATCATTTTTACTTGCCCAGCAGCATTTAATTGAATTTAAGGCAACGAATTATTTTAGTGACAGTTAAATTAACTTGAGAGAAGGAAGAAGAAAAAACCACAGAACTCACCACAATTAAACTGAGCTGTTTTTATTTGGACTACCCGATAGTGTATTTCAGGGGCTAGACCATTACGTGATAATCGCTAGACCATAAATCTGGTAAGTGCGTTTTTCGGCCCCCCTTCCGCCCAGTGCGTTGACCAACAAAAAATAATAGAGAATGCTAGCGAGAGGAGGAGCACATGGAATTTTATGTTGGCCATAAAAATAAAAAATCACAATAAAAGTGATTAACAGAGACTCGAACGAAATAAACGAAAAACAAACACAAAACAGGGGAAAATTTATTTAATTAATTTTGGGGGATAAACCCAATCAAAAAAGTGGCCAAGTATTGGTTACAATAAAAACAAAAATTGTTGACTTAAATTCGCTGATAAAAAAACGTTGGCGACTAAATCGCAGCGATTTATGTTAAATTCTATTGATATTTGAAATTTTTGCGATATTTTTTAATTAAAAATAGTCTAGCAGAAATTGCTGCCTAGGCAAGCTACTCGCAGTGCCAATTGCCGAGTCATTCGATAGACTTCAACATTCACCCAACCACCCACTTAGCGATTGTTGTTGGTGGCGGTGGGTGATTAAAGGTAACCCAATTCCTCAGTAAGTTCATTGAGTCAGTCACTTGACAGAATGTGTGCCCTCTCTGCCTGATGCCGTCATTCACACATGAATAGGCCTGAAATTTGATAAGTCAAAAAGAAATGTTGTTTGGAATATCTCTGAACTGATAAGGTCACCCACCTTCATATCGATTGTGCAGCAGGGGAGGTGGTGTTGCAGCATATCTCATATTTCACATGTAAGGCGGCTTTATACAGAAAATGGGCTTTTATATTAACAGAGAGAAAAAAGTGTCGGCAAAAAAAGTTGTTCATTTTGTTAAAATCTATCTATCTGGCAACCATAGCCAATACATTTTACCATTTTTTTGGTTGACTCTAAAAAAACATACAACAAAAGGTCTCGAGCCAGAACAAAAACTGTTCAAATATATTAATTTTGTCTCAAACCAGTCGCGGGTGTGGTCTCTTTTTTGTTACCCAAAAGACTTTCAATTCAAAACTGATAATTTTTACATGGATAATGTCAACAGCTCAATTTCTTATCAAAATTTACTGTGGAAACCACACATCGGTTTACTATCGTTAAAAATGAATAAAAAAAAACACTTGTGGGGTAGTTGATTTCAATAAATTGAGTTGGGACAAATAATACACAAACGAAAAAAATGCAAATTGAACTAAAACAAATAAAAGGCTGAAGTTGGGCGTGGCCAGCTATGCGATAGAATACACTAGTCTGCTATCCAGAAAAATCCGCACCTCTATCTAAAGCTTGAGCAAGATCGACCTAAATAGTTTTCTTCTAGAGCAGAAAGGACACACGAGTATCACATAAAACATATACTTATACACAGACCGGACCAATTTCAACCAGGAATAATTAAAGTCGAACCAGGTGTAATTAAAAATTGCACATAATGCTCAGTTTTTTATTACAATAGCTTTGTTTTTATCCACTTTCTTTTTAAAGCTTTTGTATTGAAGTTACATTTGTCTGCAAGTTATAAATTGGGCTAAAGTAACGACTAAGGGTTACCCCACTTATATTTTCAAACATTAAGTTTTTCAAATCGTGTGTTTTCTTTTTTTAAAATTATATAAGAAATTAATGATACAAGAAGAGATCTCCTCGACGAATTCGTATTGGGTACATATGCACGAGATGCTATAAGTGAAACTACAAACCATTTCAACTGATGGATCGAAGAATTTGTATATAAAACAAAGTTTAGCAGTTAATTGATTTTTTATATTTCATTATTTTATTACAACTTAAAGATTATTAATGTCTGCTTTTGGCGAATTCGCCGATGACCCCTTTTGTTGTTTAAATTTCTTTGATTTATATTGAGAGGTCTGGGTGATCCATCTAGAGGTATTTTTTCAGAACAAAACATATATAAAAATTCAAATCAAGTGTGGAAAATGTATTGGTAATTTGAAAGGACATTTTATGACATTTGTTTTTTGAATATAATTTCATTAAAATATTGGCCGCAACCACGCCTCATTTTGAGAGTCCAATTTTGGATGACTCGTTCGAGCATTTCGACCGGTATGGCATTCAGGTTTTGGACTTCCAAAACCTGAATTGTAGCTGGTTTGTCAGCATAGACTTTGGACTTTACGTAAGCCCAAAGAAAAATGTCTAAAGGTAGATCTAGGCGGCCAACTCACCTGTCCAAAAAGTGAAATTAACTGCTTTTCGAAATGACCTCTCAATAGATCCATTGTTTGAGCAGCTGTATGGCAAGTGGCAAGACTACGGGCTTCAATTCCAGGTAGCGAAAAGTTCGATATCATGGGGCGATAGCGAGCACCATTCACGGTTACGTTCCGGCCATCATCATTTTTTAAAAAATATGCACCGATGATTTCACCAGCTTATAAACCTTACCAAACCGTGATTTTCTCTGGTTATAAGGGCACCTCTTAAACCTCTTCTTGTTGCTCTTCAGCCCAAATACGGCAATTTTATTTATTGACTTGACCGTTGGGCCAGAAATAGGCCTCATCACGGAACAAAATTTTGGTCGAAAACAGCGGATCTTCCCGTTTCTCACCGAACGCTCATTTCCATAACACAGTTGCCAACATTTGAAGGTAATTATTTTCAAAAAATAAATGCCATAAAATTTCCTTTAAAATTACAAATCAAGATTCCACACTTGATTTGAATTTATATATTTTTTTTTTGTTCAGCAAAAATACCTCTAGATGGATCACCTTATACTTAGAAAGAAACAAAAAAAGTATAGTTGGGATGATAATACTCGAAGAGCATCATACTATTGTTATATATGGTTGTGGCACAACAATATTATGATCGCCACAACCATACTAAAAATATTATAAGTGGCCAAAGTAATGGACCGATTGTTGTACAATTCTAACAGAATGAAATCAATGACTATGAAATTATTATAAAATATGTTGGATTAAAATAGAAGAAGTGGACGAGGTAGCGCCCACACAAACCCGAAACTTTGTACGAACATATCTAATAAACTTTTAGAGATGTGACCATGTCCTCGAAACACAACAATATTCTGATCCCCACAGCCATACTAAAAATATCATTAGTCAATTTTAACAGAATAAAATCAATGCCTATGAAATTGTTATAAAATATGTTGGATTAAAATAGAGGAAGTAGGCGTGGTACCGCCCAAACAACCCCGAAACTTTGTAAGAACATATCTAATGAACTATTGGAGATGTGACCATGTCATTTAAAACATATGATACAGAAATGGAACGAAACACTCCCAGGTTAAAAAGTAGACAGTGCCGAGGGCCTTTTAAAAATCGTATTTTTGACCAAAGCAAAGGATCAATTGTTATAAAATTTAGCTTACTTCAGTGTCACAACTTCCCATTGAAGAACAAGGGAAAACTTCTTTCAAATCACATTTTGAAATGTCAAAACTTTTTAAACTTTAATTTAAATCGAAAGGTATAAAGTAGAATACCATCTTTTACTAGGCATCTATGCTAACCGAAGCGTTCCAAGCTAATGGATACCCCTCCCATACACACACACATACATACATAAACTGAGATTGTGCCTTATTTGTTAAACAAATAAAAGTTACATCCTTTTGGCTCTTATCTGAGATATGCCTAAGAACACGTTCTAATATTCCACATTGCGGAATAATAAAACGTACGTTGACCCCGTTTCCAAGTTTTTCCAAAACACATACTAACGCAATATTAATACGCCCCCACCAGCACATACACAAACAAACGCACACACACATGTCTAAAAGTACTTACAAGTATTTATTTGCAAAAGTATTGAAAAGAAAAGTCGCCGTATGGCGACAAACAAACGAAAAAAGACTGTAACCCTTAATCTGTGCAAATCTTTTCTTTTATTCATAATCACACTTCGCCTGAATAGGGACGGGCGGTTCGAGGGAGGTGGAAAGGCTTCGCTTTTCATAGTTTTCCAAAGGCTAACATAGGCTAGTGGACAGTGGGGCGGGGCACCAGGTTTGAAAACAACTCGTCATTCTTATTCTAGCCGCTGACGCGCGCCTCAACTCGTAAATACGTCAACGAAATATGGCGGACAGGCAAATGCGATACATTTCGAGTGTACCGGGTACGGGTATTTATGATGAATTCATATACAAACGAAACCGCTTATGGGGCATTAAATGTGACACCACTTACAGAGGCAATGGCGGCGATGGCGGTGACAACACCAGCAGCTAAAACAAAAATGGACATTGTAGAGACTAGAAGGCATGGCGCATAAGGTACGAGGGTCATATGATATGACCGGTTTAATGTTAATGTCTCATTAACCTAGTTAAATCGAAGAGTATGTAACTCAATGTGTTATCCAAATGAGCATTGGTAAACACTACCAATATTCAGAAATCTTTGGAATCAGCTTCGTGAAAAAGTCATTTAAAAAAATCAAAATTTCAAAAAATTCAATATTCGGTTCCCCTGAAAAATCTGTGTGAAGTATGCTTCAATTCACTTCAGGAGAAGTTTTATCTCTATAATAATGATGTCGGATAAAATGAAATCCTTCTCATCTTGCAGACAAGTATATGCTTTCATTTTTAAAATGATGTGATGAATAAGGCCCGGCCGAACCTTATAAGTAAATATGCTTCACAGTCCCGTTCGGCCTGGTCAACTCTTACGTAGACTACAATTAGAATTCCATATTAAAGTGGCAACATTACCAATTATCTAAAGTCACTTGTTTTGATCCGGATTCTTAGGGTCCATGCTAGGTTAGGTGGAAGTGCCACCTCACTAAGACTATAAGTATAAATAAAGTCCATTGCGATAGCACGAAATCAAGCAGAAGTCTAGTCCCTGCCTAGTCTCTTCCGTTAAATCATTGCAATCGCCATAAAATGTCTTGAGTTGGTCAATGCCGATGTGGGCCGCCGCAGTCTAATGGAAGCTTGCACTACAATCAAGCCAATTTACCCAGCTTCAACCCCTGTTAAGAACATCTAACCATTATTCAGCGGCGGCTTTTCACTACGTTATTGTCGGCGAATTAGCTAGTAAGAGAATTATCTTTAAGCCATTTAAAAACTTCTCTATAAAATGTATTAGCCGTTTGAAGCCGGGGTTAAACTGTAAGCTCCGGTCAGCGAGTATGACAATTGAATCGTACACAGCTCACTGATTTAAGAGAAGTTCCACTTTTGTTCCTTAATGAAATGTTGTGGAACTTAAGTAAGTAAGCAATGCCTATATTAGCCTGTTCGCTTGGTTTCTATGGAAGTACGAACCTAAAGAAGATCCCCGCCCGATCGCCAGACCAGATGTTGAATGGATTCCTTCTTCATCATATCATAGCTGAGCTCGATAAATCTGGAGCTGGCAGACCATAAGACTGAGGCGATCCTCATCAGTGGCAAAAAAGAACTGGTAGTTATGACGATACAGATGGGAGGTGTAGAAGTAGAAGAAGGCATAAAATATCTCGGTATGATGGTAGATGACAGACTTAACTTAAATTGTCACAGGGAGTACACGTGCAAAAAGGCCACCGCTGTCTCAAATGCGCTCGCCAGAATGATGCCGAATGTAGGAGGATCACGACAGAGCCGCAAAAACCTGATTTAACGGGTAACACACTCGGTTATTCTCTATGGGTCTCCAGTAGGGAAGAACACACTAAAGAGCAAGGCTAGCAAGGACATACTTTTAATATTCCGAAGAAGCTGTCTCAGAGTGTACATAGGATACCGCACAATATCATTGGAGGTGGGAGCAGTGGTGGCAGGCATGATGCGAATCGACCTGACTGCGAGAGAACAGTCAGCAATATATCGGAGACGAAGAGAGACCCCAGAGATCGATGGCGAAACCGTTCAAACAGAGGAGAGAAACAGGACCACGCAAAACAGGCAATGTAGGTGGCAATGCACAACGAAAGGCAGTTGGACATTCAGGCTGATACTTAATATAGAAAAGTGGGTAAACAGGTACTTTGGAGAAACCAACTACAACCTGACCCAATTTCTTATTGGACTCGGGGGATACAGGAGCTACCTTCATCGATTTGGGCACCATGAATCCCCAATGTGCCAAGCATGTATTACCGATGAAGAAACAGCCGAGAACGTGACATTTTGGTGCCCTCGGTTCGCCGATGTAAGAACGCGGTTAGAGATCCACAGGGGCGTAAGGCTGACAGCGGATTAACGTGATCGAGCAGCGAGCGAAACTGGGAAGCGGTTAATACCTTCATCACTTGTGTGAATAAGCAATTACGGGCCGAAGAAGAAGCCAAAAAGAATGAGGCGATGCAACCTGAACGAGACAGGTCGGCCTGAAACGAGAATGGCCTAACGTTCGTTTTTACTTGTTTTTGTCAAATTCTGTGTTTACATTTGACATTTTCATTCAGCAGTGTTCGAATTAGCAAAATTGAATTTTGTATGAAGACATTAATGCTTTCTTTAGTTTACTTTCGACTTGTCTTTCGATCGATCGCGTAAAATTAAGTGTATTGGAACCCAAATCAGACTTTGTTCGCCTACAAAGCAAACAAATGCTTTCGACATCCCGAAATTCCTTCATTGTGACTGAATAATGACTTATACGGTTTTGGGACGAGTCCAAAAAAAGAAAACGATAGTCTTCATTTATTAGAATAGATTTTTCCATTATTCAAAATTATGTGAGCCAAAAAAACAACACAAAAAACTAGAATACTGTTATTTTGGAATGCAGCGCCATCTATATGTGAAATTCAACATTGTTTTGCGAATGAAAAAAGTCGTGGGTTGATATGCAATAGTTTTTATAATATAATCTAAATGTTTTTCAACGTGTTCTTTCCAGTTTAGTCGGTCTTTATAATACGAAGACGTTTTCAGTGTTTCCTACAAACGCCATCTACATGTGAAAATTACATGTTCAGTAGATCTGCGGTATGTGATATTTATTTAAAATAATCTAAATGTTTTCTTAAGTGCTCTTTTCAATTTGGTAGGTCTTTATAGGTATAAGACGTTTTAAGACTTTCGTACAAACGCCATCTACATGTGAAAAAATACATGTTCAGTAGGGCTACGTTATGTAATATTCGATGTGTTTAATATTATTTAAATGTTTTCCAACGTGTTCTTTTTAGTTTGGCCGGTCTTTATACTTAGAAGACATTGTAAGAGTTTTTGACAGACGCCATCTACATTTGAAAAATAGCAATGCAAAAGGGACTGCTGACATATTTTACAGGCGAGGTAATACAGCCTGTGAAACAATTTTTTTCTTAGAAAGGGAAACTTCCTGCATATTCAGAAAAGCCTAAGTAAAAAGTTATTTCTACTATGGAAAATGCAAAGATTTTCCAGATACTTTTCAATTTGAAAATCTCTTCATGGAAACATATTTCAAATCAAACTTTGTAAACAGTATTTCAACCATTGAATTTCTTTGCTTTACACTAATTTTTGGTTTACACTTTTCCACAGTTGTCCGTCCGATCCGCTCTGTTGCGTCCGACCAGCCGTCTGTCTCACCATCGCTTGGGGTTTGTTTGCCTTTTATGGTAACGTGTAACATGATATCGATGCAAAATATCTGTAATACGATTATCTGTGGGAAACAAGTGGTTCCACAAATAATATTTCCATAGTAAAACATATCAGCAGCTGAAACAAAAGCCACTGCGAGACGAGCACAACGACAGTGACAGCGACAGTGACAACTCCAACAACAACATTGTCATTGTTGTCGTTTTCAAGTTTAGCCAAGTAAAAGTTTTCCAATGTTTTGGCTTTACTGGGTTAAGGCAGTTTCAGAGTTGTGATACACGATATTCCCTTCGGTACTTGCCTGATTATAAAGGTTGTCAAAGTTTCTGAGGAATTATTAATTTAATTTTTACGATATAGTTAATAAATAATAGCACAATTGTGTAAATAATCGTCTTTACTCATAGAAGTTTATTTATATTGGCCGGATACAAAAATATAACCTTGTGTTATGTAAGAGCACCTGTATCCCAGAAGCTTAGAAGAGCAAATATTTTTTTTTAATAAATATTATTGGGTAAGAAACAGTTGTTAATTCGACAATAAATTATTAAAATAGTTGATAGTGCCGGTAGGGAATACAAAATTACACGTGTGCTAACAAAAATAGCCAAATTAGTTTTTAAGTTCTTTTTCAAAGCACAGACACTCCACATATGTGACAGCGCATAGAGAAAGGGACCTAAGGGTAAAAAAATCTTTTTTTTTCTTTTTTTGATGTGGACAACATCTGAGCATCGAATGAGACCGATCCCATGCCCCAAAAGTGTTCCCTCCCAGAGATATGCGCGTTTTATAAAAGTGATTCTAAGCGCAAATAGAAAGGGACCTAATCTTTAGAATGGCTCTCCTGAACAAAACTTTTCATCAACTTTTCACTTTTTTTATGTGGACAACATCTGAGCATCGAATGAGACCGATCCCATGCCCCAAAAGTGTTCCCTCCCAGAGATATGCGCGTTTTATGAAAGTGAAGTTGACGATTCTAAGCGCAAAGGGAAAGGGACCTAATCTTCAAAATAGCTCTCCTGAACAAAACTGGTTTTTAAACTTAGGTCCCTTTTTATTTTGCGCGTCACATATAGAGTTTTTGCCATCCCTTGACAGCCTATTCTACGAGGCGGTTAGGAAACTTCTTAGCCTAACACAAAAAGCGCGGTATAAACAGAACAAGTGTTAAGTGTTTTGGAAACTTCCATCTCTGCTATGTTAAATTCTGATCTGGCAACTCCTTCATATAGAAACAGGTGTTCACAAAAGACGCATCCGCGATTTTTTTTACAATGGAAAAATTAGAAATGCGTGGTGTCATTAAATATTTACATAAAAAGGTTTATCGGGACAAGAAATTCATAATGATATGGTGAATGTGTTAGGTGAAAGTGCTCCTTCATATGCAACAGTAAAAAATTGGGTTGCTAAATTTAAACGTGGTCGTACAAGCATTGAAGATGAACCACGTAGTGGACGTCCAAAAACAGCAACAACAACAGAAATTGTAGCCAAAGTGCATGATATGGTATTAGAGGATCGACGAGTGCGTGAAATAGCTAATATCATGGGCATCTCAAATTATCGAGTCCATTTAATTTTGCAAGAAGAACTACTGATGAAAAAGCTTTCTGCAAGTTGGGTGCCGCACTTGTTAACAGTCGACTAAAAACGCATAAGAATGAACATTTCTCAAGCTTGTTTGGATCGTTTTCGGCGAAATAAAATGGATTTTAAGCGTCGTTTCATAACTGTTGATGAGACATGGATCCAGCACTATACTCCAGAGACAAAAGAACAATCCAAACAATGGACTGAAGCTGGAGGAAGTGCCCCAAAAAAGGCAAAAACAATTCAATCGGCTGGTAAGGTTATGGCAACGGTTTTTTGGGACTTCAAAGGTATTTTATTGATTGACTATCTGCAAAAGGGTAAAACAATAAATTCAGAGTACTATTGCAACCTTTTAGATCAATTAAATGTACAAATTCGAGAAAAACGTCCTGGCTTACAACACAAAAAAATAAGTTTTCATCAAGACAACGCACCAGCGCACAAGAGTGTTTTAACAATGGCTAAAATCAACGAATTAAAGTACGAGTTGCTTGACCACCCACCTTATTCTCCTGATTTAGCTCCCAGTGACTTTTACCTGTTCCCAAATCTAAAAAAAGTTCTTGCTGGCAAGCGTTTTACCTCAAATGAAGATGCAATTACAGTTGTAAACCACTATTTTGAAGACCTTGAGGAAAACTATTTTAATCAAGGGATAGAATTGCTAGATAAGCGTTGGACTAAGTGTATTGAAGTTTCGGGAGATTATATTAAAAAATAAAAATATTTTTGAAAAACTAGCTATTCTCTTTCATTGATAGGCTAAGAACTTTCCGAACCGCCCTCGTGTGTACCGGATCGACCCGAAAGAGGAATTGCTGTCAACCCAGCACTATGTGTCGCTACAACAACAACATTGAGTTTTTAGGGATGTCCCGTCGCAATTCTCAAAATATGCGAATATTTACTATCAAAAGTGGTTTTATTGTTTTTCAAAGTACTCTCCAGCTTGATTAATTCACTTTTGCATGCGCTCAAACCAATTGTCGAAGCACTTTTTCCACTCCGATTGAGACACCTCCAAAACATGGTTTTTGAACGCTTCAACAGCATCTTCTGGCGACGAAAATCGCTGACCACGCATTGTTTTCTTGATGTGCGGGAATAAAGAGAAATCATTGGGTGCCAAGTCAGGGCTGTACGGCGCATGACACATCAATTCGACTGGCCGGTCAAAAAGGCGCTGGTTTGAGCCGATGTCTGAGAGCTCGCATTATCATGGTGCACAATGATTCGTCTTCTCTTGTTCGTTTTTCGAATGTCTCCGAAAATTTCAGGCAAACAAATTGTGGTGTACCACTCAGAATTGACAGTCCTACGTTGCTCAAGCGGAACAGTCGCCACATGACCAGATTTGCCGCAGAAACAGGCGACCATTTGCTTCGAAGTGCTTCTTCCACGAACAACTTTCGTTGAATTTGGCTCGTCTTCGAAAACCTACACGGTCGATTGCTGTTTTATTTCGGGCTCATACGCATAGCTTCATGATTCGTCACCTGTGACGATCTTATAAGTCTTTTAAAGAACCGCGATCGCATTTTTTCAAAATTTCTTTGCAGCAGTCGACACGAGCCTTTTTTTTGAACAATTGTCAAATTTTGCGGGGTCCAACGAGAACAAACCTTTTTTACGGTTAGGTGTTCATGAAATATCGAATGTATGCTGGTGGAAGAAATGCCCAAGCATGCCTCTCTATCTCACGGTATGTCACATGACGATCTTGCATTATCAGTTCACGCACGGCATCAATGTTCTCTGGCACAACGACCTTCGTGTTTGCGCGAGCGTCGGCCACGATTAAATTCATTAAACCAGTTTTTTACAGAGCTATAGGAAGGTGCTTCATCGCCATGTAAAGATTTAAGTTTATCGATGCACTCTTGTCGTGATTATCCACGTCGAAAGTTGTGAAAAATGATCGCACGAATGTTCACGAGTTAATTCCATTTTTTTGCCAAATTGATTTTTTCAAGTCACTGTAAACAACACAAATGATGGTCGTACGTCAAAACGTTCTGAGCACGTTTATGCTTAAAAATGTCAAACTTTCCATTGGAAATGTCAGATGGTGTCAGGCAACACTTAGTGTTGCCTAGGCCGCAATATATATAGCAACTCGTGTAAGCTTGCCAAATAAAACACACCTAATGTTTTTTTTACTGAAATGACATAAGTTTTCAACATCATGTGATAAGATATGTAGGAAACAAAAATTAAAAAAAAACATACTGAAATCGTTTTAATATTTCAATATTCAATAGTATTTACAAGAGAATCTAAGATCGGACTACCACTGAAGATATCAATTTGTAAAAACGGGAAGGGATCAAGGATTTTTTTTACAGATACAGATTACAGATACTGGTGATCTTTAATGTGAGTGAAGATAAATACGAATTTAACTTTCAAAAACGCAAAAAATCGGCGGTCCCCAGTGGGTTAGAAAAGTTAAATTCGAATTTATCTTCACTATTTGACGAGACAGCAGTGTGAGCATAGTGAAGTTAAATTCGAATTTAACTTCACATAGCAAGACAGATTTGCGTGACTTTTTCTTGAGAGCGGATCTAAGTGCTTCCATGGAGGACAACTGGAAATACTTTCGCCAATTAGACTACTGCCAAATTATTGCTACTAGTATCCTCTTATAACGCTATAAGGCCTTTTGTCTGAAATATTTTTCAGAATATTGAATTCTTCACCTAAAATATGAAATTTGGGGAAAATTGCTCTAGAGCGGATCTAAGTGCGTCCATGGAGGACAACTGGAATACTTTCGTTAATCAGACTACTGCCAAATTATTGCTACTAGTACTGGCTACTATCCCTAGAAGGCCGTTTGTCTGAAATAATTTTCAGAATATTGAATTCATCACCTGGAATATGAAATTTTGGGAAAATTTCTCTAGAGCGTGTCTAAGTGCGTCCATGGAGAACAACTGGAAATACTTTCGTTAATCAGACTACTGCCAGATAATTGCTAATAGTACTGGCTACTATCGCTTTAAGGCCGTTTTTCTGAAATAATTTTCAGAATATTGAATTCTTCACCCGGAATATAAAATTTGGGGAAAATTGGTCTAGAGCGGATCTAAGTGCGCCCATGGAGGACAACTGGAAATACTTTCGTTAATCAGACTACTGCCAGATTATTGCTACTAGAACTGGCTACTATCGCTATAAGGCCGTTTGTCTGAAATAATTTTCATAATATTGAATTCTTGACCTGGAATATGAAATTTGGGGGAAATTGCTTTAGAGCGGATCTAAGTGCGTCCATGGAGGACAACTGGAAATACTTTCGTCAATCAGACTACTGCCAAATTATTGCTACTAGTACTGGCTACTATCCCTACAAAGCCGTTTGTCTGAAATAATTTCCAGAATATTGAATTCTTCACCTGGAATATAAAATTTGGGGAAAATTTCTCTAAAGCGGATCTAAGTGCGTCCATGGAGCATAACTGGAAATACTTTCTAAAGAAATAATCACGCAAAACTGTCCTGCTATGTGAAGTTAAATTCGAATTTAACTTCACTAAGCGCACACTGCTGTCTTGTCAAATAGTGAAGATAAATTCGAATTTAACTTGTTTAACCCACTGGGGACCGCGGCTTTTTGCGTTTTTGAAAGTTAAATTCGAATTTATCTTCACTCACATTGATCTTTATCCAGCTTTATTTTTAGTAGAGTCGTCCTTGAACTCATGATAAGGTTAACAAAGTTGATCTTGGTTTTACAAAATTAACTCAGAGGGCTTACGTTTCTTAGATAGAAGGCAGGCACTTCATTTACCTTTTTGTTAACATCCAACACTACATTAGAATATTTTCCCATTGACGTTCATCTCTTTCCATTTAATATTTCTCTCATTACGAACTTTTTAAAATTGCCATTCTCACCAAATTATCGCATAATTTTTGATTACCTCATTTATAGTTTCGCCACACTGTGCTATGCGGTTGAATTTCAAATTATCCCCCTCTAATAAACATTAATTATGAAATGTGAATGTTAAATTTCTTATTAATACCAATCATGGCAATAAATAAAGTCATTTTGGTGTATGGCAAAAGGAAAAAAAACAGAAATGAATAAATGCACGACCAGGACCAGGATGTGGATACAGAGACACACACACACAGGCAGACAGACAGACAGACAGGCGTGCTGTGCTGCACTCTCTGCAGGAATTTCCAATTCAATGAAATTAACTAAAATTAGAATCTGGTGGTTCGTCGTTCGTTAGCTCTGCCGGGTGGACGATGACCGCAATCATATGCGGTGGTCATCACTACTGGCTCGCTCGGCCTGTGGTGATTTGTTTTTCATGTTTATGGCAACAAAAGTTATGCGCCTTTTACGAGTTTGAATATGTTTTTGTGGAAAAAAATAACGAAATTCTCAGTGTTTATAAGGAGGTGGGAGGTTCTGAAAGTTTTGAGGAACTGCTAAAGGGTTTAGTAATTTCAGAGAAAAGGAGAAAATTGTAAAATTGTAATTCAAACTAAAATATTTTAAAATATATTAAAAAACAAAATGGAAAAATATGTAAATTATTTTAGAAATCTGGGAAATGTAAAGTTTACTCCTGCAAATGGGTCGTAATATAGATTTTAACATCATTTGAGTCACCCTGTTTTTTTTAATCTCACACACTGAACATTCTTTAGCATAGATAGTAATGCTAAGGCAAGAGAAGCTAAGAAGTACAGGGGGCGGTCTATTTAACATTTTAAATTTGAATCGGCTGTTAAAACAGAACTGATAATTTTTTCAAATTTTGGTTTTATTGAAAAGCTTGAACTTTGTCATTTAATAATGGAACACAATATCATTCAAATAGTAAAATCACACACTGAACATGCTTAAGCGTCGACAGTTAAGCTAAGGCAAGATAAGCTAAGGAGAAGTTGTTATGAACGCCGCCGATACAATGGCATCCTTTGCGATTTTGTTTGAGATATTCTGGTTAAAATAATAAAAAAAATTAGATAATTTTAAGAAAAATTAAAAAATCAAATACAACAGAGAGCAAAAATGAAACAGAGAGAACAAATGAAACAGAAAGAAGAATAATAGTTGGAGAGAGAGAGAGAGAAAGAAACAAAATATACAGGTGTAATTGGTTTTACGACCGTTATTCGAAATAAAGCATTACGTCAAACCACTAATGAAGTCTATATTACCCTGCAGTCTATTCTGGAAAATATTACTCAGCTTAAGTAAAAATAGGTCCACTGGCCTCTTTCTTCAGCAGCGCTCTAGACTTCAACGTAAATAGCTCCCTCGATGTGTTATCGCATTTTGTTATCGATGCCTTTATTGAAAAATCACCTGTAATAACTTCAATAAAAAGTCAGAGCCTTTTTTAATTTGGGCCCATTTATACTGGCATAACTATCCTGTGAATGATATATTCTACTTTACTTTGGTGTTTAAGGTCAGTGCTTCCTTCGATTTGCTGAATTTTCTATTTAGATTAATAATTCAAACTCTCCGCTTCCTAGAGCAGAAGACCCATCCTAACAAGCAATGCTTATAACTTAGACATTCAACCATAGATTTTCCCATATTTTATTAATAAATTTTCCAGCTCCACATAACAAATAAAGCGGATAGGCTTTTTAGACTGTTTTAAAATTTCTATTAATGTTTAAAGTCTTAAAAGATGTTTTTTTTCATTTTAAAATTTTTGCAAGCTTTGTCAGGAAAATGGGGCTTATTTTGGCACAGATCTATAGATTTTTTTTGACAATGCATTATTTTGCTTCCTAAAGCTTCTATTTAAGCTGCTAAAATAAAAATTTCCATTTCTCACCCAATCTCAACAAACCATGGATTGTTTTGCACGAGAAAGTCCAAACTTGAACTCAATTTATTTATATGTTTTAGTATTATTCTTTTTATTTATTTTTTTCATTTAACATCGTGATTTTTGCACAAAAAGTGCAATGCCTCTAATGTCAAAACTATTGAACTGTGTGTGTGAAAAGCTATTTTCCTTTAGTTTGGGACTACTCTTGATCAAATCAGTAATAGCGTATGAGAGTTATGGTCCAAAAATCTGAGACATCTCGTAAAAAAAATTGTAAAAATATTCTAAATAATCAGAGGAAAATTTTTTAAAATTCACTTTCGTGTTTAGGAGGCCAACTTCACTTTCGTGTTTAGAGGGCCATAATACACTTTCGTGTTTACGAGGCCAAAATCAATATATTATTCCAAAATTACTTTTTTTTATAAAATTTCTGAATGTAAATGTTTAAAAAATAAATTTTTTTATTATATTTAGTTTTTATACATTTTTGTAGAATTGTACTATACAAACACTCACAACTTAGGCATTTATAAATGGATTTTTTCTCAAGATCCCATATTTTGTTTGTTAATAATCTGACTTTATATTTCTTATAAAAGTTTTGACTTTTTCCAACATTTTACTATTTTTAACAATGTTCTATATGTGGGAGTGGTAAATCTTTCTTCATAAATAATTTCTATTTACAATTTTTTTTTAAAGAAATGCTCATGACTTTGGTATTTCTCCAAGGAATTTTTCCGAAGCCTGGTATTGGGTTCTTAAGACTTCCCTTGCTATGCATGTGATAAAAAATTTAATCCTTTTGAACGTTTTACTATTGTTAACAATGTTTTAAATCGAGGGGTTTCAAATTTTTTTTTATATTATAATTTTTGTAGTTTCATATAATTGCTCATAACTTTGGAATTTTTCAATAGATTTTTTCTAAAAGTCAGTATTATATTTATCAGCTACCTGTCTTTATGTTAATAATAAAAAAATTGAAGTTTTGGAACAATTTCGAATTTTGTTCTGAATGTTTATTTTGAGCTTATTTTGTCTATTATAGTACACAATTCAATACTTTTTCATAAATCCTTATAACTTGAGCATTTATGTAACGATTATCTTTGATAGGAATTTATTTTGTGGCTTAAGCTTCTCTTAAAGCTTCTCTTTTGGTCGAAAACCCGCGGATCTTCCCGTTTCTCACCGAACGCTCATTTCCATAATACAGTTGCCAACATTTGAAGAAAATTATATCCAAAAAATTAAATGGCATAAAATGTCCTTTCAAATTTACAATAAAGATTTCACACTTGATTTGAATTTTTATATTTTTTCGTCTAAAAAAATACCTCTAGATGGATCACCCTATACTATCTCATGACCGATGCCTTTAATTTCAAGTGATCAGTCCCGCTTTGTATGGATCGCAAACTGAAAGTAGCTCGGCTACGAGCTCTGACCGGAGACTAAAGTCTGGTACCGCCGATAGTCAGGAGCCAACGGAACAGTTCTGCAGGCCTGCACGCAGAAAAAAAGTATGGTTGTGGTGACAATATTCGAAGAGGATAATACTATTGTTGGGTATATGATTGTGGTACAACAATATTATGATCCTCACAACAATAGTCTGATTCAAATACAACCATACTATGATCCTCACAACAATAGTATGATTCACACATAACCTTACTATGATCCCCACAACCATAGTATGATTCACACTCAACCATACTATGATCTCCACAACCATAGTATGATCCTCACAACCATAGTATGTTTCATATACAACCATAGTATGATCCTCACAACCATACTATGATTCACACGCAACCATGTTATGATCCCTACAACCATAGTATAATCACTATTTAGATTTGAATTATGAAAATTATTCAAAAATACATTAAATTCAAAATAATAGGGAGTGATTTAGTTCAAAGTAGAAAAAATAAGTTTAAATAAACGTAAGCGTTTTTGTTAAAAAAAATATTTCAGTTAAACAAAGCCAAAGCAGCTTGTTTAAATTTTTTTAATTTCAATAAAAAGTACTAAAGGGTGTTTTTTACTCCTTACCCATTCTTCGTTTATAGTCATACTTTAGCCCTGGCATACCATCATTTTGTATTTTAAGCCACATGCGTGGCAATGCCGATTCTTTCACTCGCTCCTCTAGCAATTGTGCGAAGATATTACCAAACAGAGTTTGGAGAAGAAAAACAAAAGAAATACTTGATTGAAATTTGTACGTGACCAGACTTTTTCCTCGGGTATCAGCGGCGGGCCGCGCCATTACTCTTCATATTATTGCTATTTTCACATTAAAGACGAGGCAATGCAAACGAAATCAAAGTTTGTTTTAAACTTTCGGCTGGTGATATGCGCAGACTGAACGAGTTTTATGCAAACGCTCACACCAAATCGGTGTTGAGAGTATTCGATTTCATTTATTTATTAATAGCTACTCTGGAATTCACAAGTGGGCAAAAGTGAAATTAAGCACGAAATAGAAATGTTTGCAATCTTTCGATTTCAATACGGACAGACAAGACGAAAAAAGGCCAAACAAAAAGAATCTTTGAAAAGAACAGAAAGGGCCAAGAAATAAACAAATATAAAAAGATTAAAAGCACTAAGCAATAATGGAGTAGGAAAGGTATTTTTTTACTTTTCTTATGAAAAACTTTTGTCATGTTTTTATATTTTTATTAAATAACCTTAACAATTACATTGAGCCGAGTCAAGGATTAACAGCCACAAAACAAGATTCACAACTCAAAGCACAATAGATTTATTTTGTCTTTGATTTCATAATCACATCCGCAAAATATTCATCATTAAATTAGAGAATTGGCCAATAATCAAAAAAAATGTTGCAGAAAAAAACTAAAATTGTACAAATGCATCTTCGTTGTTTTGTAAACTATTAAGCGATCGCATCCATTCAGTACCGGTTTTTTTATTAAATTCCATTTAAAAACTATAAACAAACCCAAACATTTTATAGCAGATGATGAGGAAACATCAAAACTTAATAAAAATCTATCAATTTTTTTTCTTTCTCTTTTGGCAACGCATTAGCATAAAAATCGCTAATGTGCTTTTAAATGCCAAAACGGAGAATCAATAAATTTAATTAAATCTTTCAAGCAGAAAAAGACTCCAAATTAATGAATTATGAAACATAATTTAACACTTGAGACTGTGACAGCCACATTAAATGGAAGTAGATTTTAAGCCACTGTGGGTTCAACTTTCAATTTGCATTATAATCCCGCGAGATTTAGACAGATTTATGTTTCAAAATTAAGTTGTACTTTAACAAGCTAGGGCTAATGAGAGTAAATCTAGGTAAACGAGTATTTCACGATACCGTAGCAAACAGCCTAAGTAAATTTTTTAAGGTTTAAAAGGAACATTTTTAAATGTACGAGTATTTCAAATTTACCTTAATTGTATCCAAAAAGAGTTCATATCATTGTTAAAAACTCTGAAAAGAAAGAAAAAGACTTTACTTTAAATAAGCAAAAAATAATAAGCATCACAAATACTCTAGTACATTCACGCATAGAACAAATATGGTTACTATAAGGTAACGGCTACAATAATATGTTTACTGCCATAATAGTGTGTTTGTCGCAACCATAGTATTGTTTTTGGAATTTTATTTTGACAACAGTATGATGGCGGTATTATTAATATTTAAAATAATAAGCATCACAAATACTCTAGTACATTCACGCAGAGAATAAATATGGTTACTATAAAGTAACGGCTACAATAATATGTTAACTGCCATAATAGTGTGTTCGTCGCAACCATAGTATTGTTTTTGGAATTTTATTTGGACAACAGTATGATGGCGGTATTATTAATATTTAAAATAATACGCATCACAAATACTCTAGTACATTCACGCAGAGAATAAACATGGTTACTATAAGGTAACGGCTACAATAGTATGTTTACTGCCATAATAGTGTGTTTGTCGCAACCATAGTATTGTTTTTGGAATTTTATTTGGACAACAGTATGATGGCGGTATTATTAATATTTTTGGAAATATAACAGTAGTTTTATTGCCAAGCTTTAAAATGAAAATATGGTTGTAGCGACAATATAAATATGGTATTGTTTTTTTTGGATTCTCTGTAAAAAATAATATGATTACGGCAATTATACCGCACGCAGAGAAAAAATATGGTTAATATACGGTCAAGGCAATAATACATAATATGTTCTTCACAATAAAAGTATGTTCTTTGCAACCATAGTATTGTTTTTTGAGTTTATTTTTGACAATAGTATGATTGCCGCCATATTACTATTGTTGAAATGTAACAGTAGTATTATTATCCATTTAAAAAATGAGAATATCGTTGTAGCAACAATATAAATTTGGTTGGTGCGACAAAAGTATTGTTTTTTAGGTTTTATGTTAACAATAACATGATTACGGCAATCATACTAAATGATTGTAATTATGCTTCATTTGAATATGTTTTTTAGAACATTGATATTCTTGTTATGGATCTAATGCAATGACAGTCCGAGTACTTTGTATATGGAAATCAAAATTTTTCAAACTGCTTTGGCTTTGTTTAACTGTAATATTTCTAATAAAAACGCTTACGTGTTTGTAGCCTCCACCATACAATGGAGGGTATATTAGTTTTGTCATTCTGTCTGTAACACCTTGAAATAATCATCGGAGACCCAACAAAGTATATATATTCTTGATCCTCATAAAATTTTAAGACGATCATTTTGTCCGGCTGTCCGTCTGTCCGTCTGTCCGTCTGTTAAAACCAAGATAGCGCCTGCATGAAAACAGCTAGGGAGCTGAAATTTGGGCCAAACATGTGTAGTTAACTTAGCATGGTTGGTATTGAAAATGGGCTATGTAGCTCCACGGCTAGTTGGTGTTGGAGACCCTCAGTCGACACTACCTCATAAAAATTAGTTTTTTATTTGGAAATATCCGTCCAGTTTCTTGAGCAAAATCACTAAAATTTTGCTACATAGGCGCAATCATCTATGTAAAAATGGTTTAGATTGGGCTACCATTTCTTGTACCTTCCATACAAACGGCCTTATGGGCCTTGAGAAATAATATGACTATAACTCACCACAAACTTGACCTCTCAAAATGAAATTTTACACATCAAGATTTCTATATACAACACACTTCTACGCTGAATTCGGTTGAGATCGGAAAAGTCCTACTGGTACCTCCCACACTAACGGTCTCATGGGCCTTGAAAAAAATATGACAATAACTCACCACACACTTGACCTATCGAGACGAAATTTTCGACAAAAAGATTAATATATAGAACAAACTTTTGCGCGAAATTTGGCTAAGATCGGCAAGGCCCTACTGGTACCTCCCACACAAACATTTCTATATAGGGCACACTTCTGGACCAAATTGAGTTGCGATTGGATAGTCCCTTCTGATTCCTCCCATACAAACGGTCTTATGGGCCTTGATAAATACTATGACGATAACTCATCACTAACTTGACCTATCGTGACCTAAATTACAAAAATTAAAAAAATAGTTTTTTATTTGGGAATCTGGTGGAGGGTATCCAAAATTCGGCACAGCCAAACATAACATTTTTTACTTGTTTAAACTGATTTTTTCTACTGTTAAATAAATGACTTCTATTATTTTGAATTAAATGCATTTTTAAATAGTTTTCATAATTCAAATCTATTGCTGACAACTTAGCCCAATTCTAAAAAATAATTTTGGAGATAATAGTATTTTTGTCAGTGATTATGCTACGGTTGTACAAATCATAATATGGTTGCGTTTGAATCATACTATGGTTGTGGGGATCATACTATGGTTGTATGTGAATCATACTATTGTTGTGGGATCATAGTATGGTTGAGGGTGAATCATACTTTGGCTGTGAGGATCATACCATGGTTGTATGTGAATCATACTATTGTTGTGAGGACCATATTATGGTTGTGAGGATCATAGTATCGTTGTATTTGAATCATGTTATTTTGGTGAGGTTAATAACATTGTTGTACCACAACAATATACCCAACAATAGTATGATGCTCTTCGAGTATTGTTATCCCAACCATACTTTTTTCTACGTGTTGAGAGTACAAAACAGAAAAATTAAGATTTAAAATTTAAAAAAAAAAACATTTTTTATTATTTTTCCCGAAAAACGGCTGCCACTTCTTTAAGTCTATTAGATAAATCAGATAATTAACGCTGTTGATGAAAATATACACTCGAATCAATATACACTTTAGTATATGTGACAGCGCATAGAGAAAGGGACCTAAGGGTAAAAAAATCTATTTTCATTTTTTTTCTTTTTTTTGATGTGGACAACATCTGAGCATCGAATGAGACCGATCCCATACCCTAAAAGTGTTCCCACCCAGAGATATGCGCGTTTTATGAAAGTGAAGTCGACGATTCAAAGCGAAAATAGAAAGGGACCTAATCTTTAAAATGGCTCTCCTGAACAAAACTTTTCATCAACTTTTCACTTCTTTTTTTGATGTGGACAACATCTGAGCATCGAATGAAACCGTTCCCATGCCCCAAAGTGTTCCCACCCAGAGATATGTGCGTTTTATGAAAGTTAAGTCGACGATTCTAAGCGCAAATAGAAATTAAAATGGCTCTCCTGCACGCAGAAAAAAAGTATGGTTGTGGTGACAATATTCGAAGAGGATCATACTATTGTTGGGTATATGGTTGTGAGACAACAATATTATGATCCTCACAACAATAGTATGATTCACACATAACCATACTATGATCCCCACAACCATAGTATGATTCACACTCAACCATACTATGATCTCCACAACCATACTATGATCCTCACAACCATAGTATGATTCACACTCAACCATACTATTATCTTCACAACCATATTATGATCCTCACAACCATAGTATGTTTCTCATACAACCATAGTATGATCCTCACAACCATAGTATGATTCACACTCAACCATACTATGATCCCCAAAATTATTCATTAGGACTGGGTAATGTTGTTATTCAAAAATAGAGATTTTTATCAAGCAAGTTATATAAATAGCATTACAATAAGTTTAGGCCATGTTTTTATTGAACATTTCATCCAGGAAACCAAAATATATATTCCAACGGCTTTCGAAAATACTTTTAGTTCCCAGCAGGGGTAAATGCTACTTCACTATCCTTAGACCGCAAGAAACGAATGTGAATAAACCATGATCAATGGCTATATTTTTAAGTGCACGCAATTTTAAATAAACGAGAACCACTCGGCAGTAGAGTATTTCACCGAGAAAAAGCAAACACAACAAAAATCCATCGAACTACCTTCCGATTGTTGTTGTTTTTTAATGGACAACAACCATTCAATGTATCGTGTTTATGTGTTTTTTTTTGTATATCAAAAAAACATACGCACACACATCCATATATGCTCTATAAAACCTGTTTTGTTATCTTCATAGTCGCAACCATACTGTATGACTGCCGTAATCATATTATTGTTAACGTAAATTTAAAACTACAATACTTTTGTTGCACCAGACATGTTTATATGGTTGCTACAACCATATTTTCATTTCTAAATTTGGTAAAAATACTATTGTTACATTTCAACAATAGTAATATTGCCGCAATCATAGTGTTGTCAAAATCAAATTCAAATAATAATACTATGGTTGCGACATACATGCTTTTATTGTAGAGAACATATTATTGTTGCGGTGACCATAGTGTAACCATATCTTTTCTCTGCGTGTGAGAGCTTCAATTAAAAAAATTGAGAGATTCAATTAAATAAATTATTTAACAATACATTTTAATAAATCATTAAAAAAATAAGTTAAAGCCCATCAACTTCTTAAGCCAATGTTAAACGTTAAAGGAAAAGGTTAAGTGCTATCAGCCTCCATCCCACTGTCTGCTCACATCGGGCTCGCCACGCATTAGTGAAACGTGCACTCATACAATTGAGCACGAGGTTCGTATTCTTTGGAATCCTTTGAAGTCCTTTCGAGGTTGTTTGCTATTTATCTTTTTTTTCTGAGTAGTTTGTAGTTTTTATAGTACATTATATTTATACTTTGGTAAACAAAGTGCAAACATTTGCTGGCATCAAAGTGAAATTATGCCGTTTTATTGCAGAGGTCGTTTTTGTTACATTTTTAAATATTTCATGTAAATTCAATTTAAACAATTTGAAAGGAAAGCTCAGCCGGTAAATGGCCACATGCAAATTGCAAATTGAATTCATTAATATAAACGTAACAAAATGAAAAATTATTACAGGGAGTAAGTGGATAAATTTGGAATTTATTTCATAACAACGCGGGTATTGTTAAAACCCGGAGGTGGTTTTAAAGATACCAGTCACAGTTTTGGGGTTTCAGTGTGCTTTTAATTTTGTATAGGATGACGCCACAGCTGTCATAAAATGAAAGTCGCGTTAAAACAAATGGCAAAACGTAAATACCATGATCCTCAGGTCCAGTTATTGGCCCTTTTTCTCCCCACACCGTCTGAGTGGCGCGTTCATTTATTAATGACATCGTAAAAATGACTTAATTAGAATTAATTAATCCTCGCCAAAAAAAAATCGATTTTTCTCTCTTTCCTTGTCTTGGGCAGAAATTGCCGTCTGGTTGTGTTTGTGAGTTTATGCCAAATTGCCATAATTAAATTATAAATGATTTTAATGAATATCTCTCTATTCACGATACAAACCAAATACTCGAGCAACAGGCGAGCGAACGATCGATCGACGGAGGGACACAGGGAACGACCAACAACCGTCAAACCGCCCCCCGAAAAGCAGCAAAAGACAAACTGCCACTCATAATTTACGGCCTCATAAAAAAACTGCCAGCATTTTTGCTTCAGTATTTTTCCAACTCGAAGATTTACACAAATAACCGAAAAACTTTGAACTGTTGTTAAGCGAGTATTAGAGTTGGCCGGTGTCGTTCGGTCGGTCGGTCCGGCTGACTGGCTGGTCCGCCTCTGGGCCAAGTTTTTTGCTCGCTGTGTGGTGTCAACTGTTAGACCAAATGTTGGTCAAATTACTCGTACAAATAACACTAGACAACAGCAACAGCGGTGAACATTAACGATACTTGGCAACAGCCAGCAACAATAAAATGTAACAAGAAAATTGTGTTTCATAAATTTTTCAAGATACAAAACTGCAGCGTAAGACAAAAAAAAAAACACACAGCCAAAATGAAATACCCGAAACTTATTCAAGTTAACCAAACAACACTCGATAGTTGCTGTCTTCGGAGGGACGAAGGAAGAGAGGCGAACGTTGGTATGGAAGGGTTTTTTTCCGTTGTCTTCTCTGCATGGTTCTCTAGCCAAGCTTATGACCATAAAGTTTTTGCCAACCCACAGCAGCAGAAGCATCTTGGTTTGCATCTCTCAGAGTGCGCTTTAAATTGCCTTTGGCTAAGAAACTCTAGACGACAAGTACAGAGCGACAAGCACAAACTGAAAATGTTCGAAAAAAAGACTCTTGAACACACCAAAAAAACAAAATCGAGTTTAGTTTAATTTTCTCGAAATATATATATATATATATATATATATATATATATATATATATATATATATATATATATATATATATATATATATATATATATATATATATATATATATATATATATATATAAATGGTAAAGGGTTGCCAATTTATATTTTACTAATCCATACTTAAAGTGACAAAAACTTCTAGCATACTTATAGATAAGGTACACGTTGGGCGCCATTTTTACCACAGAGATTTCCTGGAAGTTAGGAAATTCCTCACCACCCAGGTACACCCCTAACAAATAACTCAACCCTTAGAAGAATAGCCGCCAAGTTGGGCGCCATTTTTAATGAAAGCTACTCTGGTACAAAGTTTCATACAACAAAGGTTTACTCTTTACAAACAACTCAAGGTTGGAAGCATAGCCCAAAAATAGCCCAACAAAGATAGCAGCCAAGTTGGGCGCCTTTTTTTATAGAAAGAGAGAGAAAACAACTAAAGAAGTAGACTTCTCTGGTTAGAGCATAACCCAAATATAGCCAAACAAATTTAGCTGCCAAGTTGGGCGCCATTTTTAAAGAAATCTTCTCTGGAAGGTGCGATATTCCATACAACAAAGGTTTACTCCTATCAAACAACTTAAGAAGAAGGCTTCTCTGGTGGGATCATAGCCCAAAAATAGCCCAACAAAGATAACCGCCAAGTTGGGCGCCATTTTTATAGAAAGAAGGAGAAAACAACTAAAGAAGTAGGCTTCTCTGGTGAGAGCATAACCCAAAAATAGCCAAACAAAGATAGCTGCCAAGTTGGGCGCCATTTTTAAAGAAATCTTCTCTGGAAGGTGCGATAATCCATACAACACAGGTTTTATCCTAACAAACAACTCAAGAAGAAGGATTCTCTGGTGGGAGCATAGCCCAAAAATAGCCGGCAAGGTGGGCGCCATCTTTATAGAAAGCTATTCTAAAGGGTACAAAACTCCACACCACAAAGTTACACTCTTAACAAATAACTCAAAAAGCCAAGTTGGGCGGCAATTTTAAAGAAAGCTTCTCTGGAAGTTCCATACAACAAAGGTTTACTTCTAACAAACAACTCAAGGTTGGGAGCATTACCCAAAAATAGACCAACAAGATAGCCGCCAAGATGGTCGCCATTTTTATAGAAAGAAGGAGAAAACAACTTAAGAAGGAGACTTCTCTGGTGGGAGCATAACCCATAAATAGCCTAACAAAGATAGTCGCCAAGTTGGGCGCCATTTCAAAAGAAATCTTCTCTGGAAACTATGAAATTCCATACAACAAAGGTTTACTTCTAACAAACAACTCAAAAATAAGGCTTCTCTAGCCCATAAATAGCCCAACAAAAATAGCCGGCAAGTTGGGCGCCATTTTTAAAGAAAGCTTCTCTGGAAGGTGCTATATTCCATACAACAAAGGTTTCCTCTTAAAAAATAACTCATGAAGTAAGCTTCTCTGGTGGGCGGTTAACCCAAAAATAGTCCAGCAAAGATATTCGCCATGTTGGGCGCCATTTTTTAGAGAGATTTTCTAGAAGGAACGATATTCCACTGAACAACGGTACACTCTTAAAAAATAACTCAAAACATAGGCTTTTCTGGTAAGAGCATAACCAAAAAATAGCCTTACAAAAAAAGAGACAAGGATAGCCGCCAAGTTGGGCGCCGTTTTTTAGAGATTTTGTGCAAATGTATATTTCTAACAAAAAACTCAAAAACGAGGCTTCTCTGGTGGGCACATAATCCTACAATAACTCACAAAGGAGGCTTCTTTGAAGGGCGTTTAACCCAAAAATAGACTAATCCGTTGGGCGCCATTTCTATGGTGACATTACTCTCAGGTTATGATCTGGTAAAAAAGCGAAAAATTTTGTAGCCTATAGAAGTCACTAAGAGCCAAGCCGGTTGACTACGGTGGGTGCGACGGCAACTCGTGCATATACGACATTTTGCTGGAGTTTCATTACTTTTTTCTACCAAGGAATAGAGAGTTTACCAAGTTTGTTATCTGTTTGCAGCACCTCGATATACGGATCGTAGAGAGGATCAATAAGTGTCCGTGTTTGGAATAAAAGAACAAGTTTTTCACGATTGGTTTTTTGCCATTTCGTTTGCAACACCACGAAATATAAATCGGAGACCCCATTAAATATTTTTTTTTTTTAATTTTGAAAAACTGTGCATGGCTTTTGGTCGATAAGGGGTACCAACCTAGGATCCTGAAATTTTGCATGATGTTCGCCACGCATTTGTTTTAATTACTGACGATTTATTTTTTTGCACGTATTTGATTTTAATTCATCTACCATAAAAATGGCGCCCAACGTGGAAAGTTAATATGCTCCTCCACTTTAAAATGATTGGTTCTCATAGGGCCTAAGAAAAAAAGAGCACTTTGAAAACCACTTTGGGTTGAACATTTTATAGTGTATTTTTAAGACAACAAGTAAAAACGTCGTTAAAGTCGGTCAGGTCGAATCTTCCTATTAAACTGAGCACATACTCAAAACAGTTATTATTTACTGTACCCATTAAAGGGAAACCTTATTTCCTTATAAAGACGATTTCACCCGTTTACAATTCCAAAAAACTTAAGGTTATAATTCAATATCGTACTCGATTTTCGAGGTCCTTGCTTAATTCCTTTAACCGCTATCGTGCTTTCAGCAGACACATAGAAAGACGGACGGATATGGATGGATTGTATATATAAGTATACGGGGTGAATCAATAAAAACCCCCGTTTAAAAAGACGGAAGGCGTTGGCATTACAGTCATAAGTGCATGGAAAAATCCGCATAAGACCTAGGGCTGGTGATGCTTGTGTTTACAAACAAAAAAGGTATCTTTACACAGAAAGTGCATCCAAGTCATTTACCATCCAATTTTTAATTCATTTGTAAATACCAAGGTGCTGGCAACCCTGTTTTTTCATGTAACTGAAACAGAAAACGACCACATCGGGGTGGGTGTTACACAAGGTTATGTTGTTATGCCGCTGATGTAAAGGCGTTTGCGAGGTGGAGTTGGAGTTGGTGTTTAGAGGGGGCGTCACCCAGTGCCGATGTCGAATTACACAGACGAAAAACTGTATTGTTGTAAAGTCGTTGTAAGGAAATTCCAAAATATTGGAAAACTTTATTAATTAATTGCGAAATTGCAAAGGCAATAAGCGTTTATTTTTATTTAATCAAAGGAGAACTTTTCGGCGCAGCATTTCAGCGGGAATGGCAAAGCAATTGTCCTTGCTGTGCTCTTAGTAAGGTAGGGTACATTCCGGTAGAAGAATTTTACTTAAAAATTTTTTTAAAAAAAAATTTATTTCCTCCAGCGCCAGTACTTTAAACCTAGCCCACCCCTGCCTCAGTCCTTAACACACAACGCTTTAATATCTTTACCACGTTTAGATTTGCCACGAAACCCCAAAAAAAACAATTCGTTAGCTTTCTTGGGATGATACTGCTGTGTAATTTTTTATGAAGTTTACTTTGCCACCAATGCAACCTGACCTGTTTTTTTTTCATTTCGCTCCTTTATCTGACAAGATTGGATGGCCTGTATGCAGCAGCGCATCCGCCAACATCACCACCGCCATCCGTTCCGTTCCCGCCATAGTTCAAAGTTTAAAAGCAAATACGTTTTTTTCCTTCCACCGGCTTTTGGTTGGCCTGGTGTAAGGCACGGCACACGGTGCATGGAGGCAGTGTTTAGGTAAGCCAAGTTACTTCCTGTTTATGGAGTCGGCCGTCGCCTTAGCCTCCTTTTTTCTAGAGAGCTTATGTTGGTAGAGCGTTTTATTACTTTTTGTACTTTCTTTGTGTGGCGAGTGATTTGCCTTTACCCCCTTTCCCATTTGCCTCCATCTACGACCACAACTGCTACCAACGCTTGGCTTAGTTAAATGGCATAAATAGCCGGCCTGTCCAGGCCTTTGTATAATAGGTAGGGGTTTTAAATTTCAGCAAAAATCTTTAGTTTTTATTTCAATTGAATGCTTAGCGTTGTGTTTTCTTTTACGGTGGGAAAAGAAATGTGGTTTAGATTTTTTCAATTATTTGAATTGAAGATAAGCTCTTCTTCTAGCGGTTTTTTTCTGTTTTGCCTCAACTGTTGGAAAGTTTTTCAACTAAAGTGTAGGAGGAGTCTTAGGTGAACTTTTATTTCATATAAAGCATCTTCGTTCGCTTTCGGTTACACAATTTGCTTTTAAATGAGGTACTTTGAATAAATTGGCCGGCAAGGAAGCCAATTGCTTTGCCTTCAATCGATAATGGCGTCTTTTTGACGAAGAGAGAGAGAGATCTACGCATTTAATGAAGCTGGCACGATGATTATTTGGAAGAGTCTTTTAATGCCCACCATTTAATGGAACAGTCATGTATGATGAGATGAAGGACGGTGCGGATAGCAAAACCACAAGAATTAAGACAGAAAAGTTTTAAAAGAAAAAGTCCTGCTGCTCTCCATTCTTAAAAATAACACTGGGCAACAAAATTTGAAAAAAAAAATCTGCGGCAGAAGTCTTGATAGTCAATTTTAGTTGATTTGCTGCTGCAGATCACGAGCCGATTTGCCAGATTCTCTCTAGTTTAGGAGATATTAATTTTGTGGCGAAAATTTCAATTTTCTGCAGAATTTTGCCTATATCTTCAACAATTCATATCCGAAATAAAAGCGAAAATATCGTTGAAAAGACCAATTTCTCCTCTTGACGAGCTTTTGAAAATCAGTTCACAAATAAAGCAGTTAGGGGTCCTTTTATTTAAATAAATAAATAAATAAAGGTTTATGTGAATATCTCCTAAACTAGAGCAAATCTGAAAAATCGGAGGCCAGATTCGTGATCAGCAGCCCTTAATCAACTACTTATATATTTGACTATCAAACCGCCTGCCACAAATTTAGTGTTGTAATTTGTTGTAGCCGTTTAAGTGCTAAGCCTAACTAGCGAGTATTAGCCTCAATCCAGGCTAAGCTCTACAACGACAAATATGTAACTCTTTGAAATACATTTTCGGAATTTCTCTGTGGATTCCTTTGGGATGTGAAAGACTAAGTTGAGCATATTAAATTTCCAAAAGTATAGGGTCCTGGTAGAACCCTCAGGTATTTGGGGATATTTAAAAGAAAAAGTCTACGTCAATAATCAAAGAACAATTCAAGAGCGAAAGGATAAGATAATTCGGCACATTAACGACATTAAATCTCGATTATGCCTCAGTCATTGATAGTATGGACTATGGCCGAAATCGCGATTTTAGCGGCAAAACATACTTCGCGACAAGCTAGCTTCACCTAATTTGGTGTGTAGACTTCTAATGATAAAAAAGGATTTGAGAGAAGAAAAAAAACGGGAGGGCCACGCCCCCTTTTTCCAAAGTAATGCAAGCTAGCTTCACCAAAATGGCTATACGGACTTCTACTGAGAAAAAGGCAACTTGAGAAAAAATGGGCGGGACTCGCCCACTATTAAAAAAATATTAGATGCTAGCAAGAAATTCATTTATGTTTTAATTCATAATTTTATAATTTTTAAGAAGTTGCAAATGCTTATAGATTATACTGAAAATAACAAAATAATGGAAACATATTCTCAAAAGATATAGGGCTTAGTTAATCATGGAGTTATTCTTCGTTTTTATCCGCTTCTAATTCCACTGAATAAGTGTGATTCTTCATTTTTAGCTCGAAGACTACCTTGTTACATTTGTGTGTGTACAGCGGACTTCTTTTTATCCGCTTCTAATTTAACTGAATAATTATTTATCGACTCTAAGCTTACATCAGAACCAGAACTATAATTGCAGCTGGGGGCTGCAATAAGGTAATAAGGTAGCTGTGTGGTACCAAATGTAGCAACGATACTTCGACAGAACTTTCATTCGCTTTGATTTCATCCGATTTCATTTTAATTTTGCTCGGATAAGTACTACTATTGTGCTTTATGTTTAATTGACGCATATTTGAGTACTTCTATTTAGTTAATACGTTTTCTAATAAAAACATAAGAGCTTCATCAGGTGATACTGACGTAACTTCTTTATGACAAGTATTAAGAAGAAAAAGAAGGTTTCGGAGGACTAGGCCTAGTGATATCTCGAAGACTACCTGATCACAGTAGTGTTTGCCATTAAGGAAGTAGCCGACTGGCTAAAGTGGGGATAACTATTTTCTCCGACAGTCCGTATGCCATTTAAACTCTGGAATCCATCTTACTGAATTTTAAAGTTCAACAATCACATTATTAGGGTGCCGAGACACAGGGACAAACCAGGAAACTGTAGGGCAGATGGGTTAGCAAGACTCTGTAATACCTTAAGGATTCCAGGGGAGCTCGAATCCGCAGGCATTTCCTATTCATACCCGCAACTACATTTTGCTGAAGAGAAGAGATGGAAGCTATTAATACGTAGTTCAGCTTTAGTCATCTTATCGAGTCCTGATGTCTCACTGGCCGTATCTGATGAAGGGACACTGTCGGATTGGAAGATATGCAGTGAGACTGAAAGTCGCGACTAACGACTCCTGCAGGATCTGTCTGGATGCGTACAAAGAGAAATGGGGGTCAGCTGAATGGGCTTGACCAAATAAATGAAAATTTGCAGCACGTCATGGTGTCTCTGATGGCAGGCATGACAAACGTCCTTAACTTAAGTATCAATCCCTGAGGAATTGAGGCGGTTGCACCATCCGTATCCCAGCTAAAGGAGGAATTCGGCTCGTACTTCTATAGAAATCTAGCTGAACTGACTGATATAGCCATAGGCTAACTCGGTTGCTATATATATTTCTGGCCTAGGCAACACTAAGTCTTACTTGGCGCCATCTGACATTTCAATTGGAAAGTTTGACATTTTTTCAGAACGTTTTGAGTTACGACTATCATTTGTGTTGTTGACATTCCCTAAAAAAAATTAATTTGGCAAAAAAAAAATGGAATTAACTCGTGAACATTTTCGTGCCAACATTTTTCACAACTTTCGACGTGGATTATCACGACAAGAGTGCATCGATGAACTTAAATCTTTGTATGGCGATGAAGCACCATCCTAAAGAACTGTGAAAAAATGGTTTAATGAGACGAAGATCGTGCAGGTCGTCCAAAAACGGCCGTTGATGCCCTGCGTGAACTGATAATACAAGATCATCTTGTGGCATACCGTGAGATAGAGGCATCCTTGGGCATTTCTTCCGCCGGCATACATTTGATATTGCATGAACAACTGGCCGTGAAAAAGGTTTGTTCTCGTTGGATCCCGCACAATTTGACAACCGCTCAAAAAAAAGGCTCGTTTCGATTGGTGCAAAGAAATTTTGAAAAAGTACGATCGCGGTGCTTCTAAAGACGTTTATAAGATCGTCAAAGGTGACGAATCATAGCTCTATGCGTATGAGCCCGAAACAAAACAGCAATCGACCGTGTGGGTCTTCGAAGTCGAGCCAAATCCAACGAAATTTGTTCGTAGAAGAAGCACTTTGAAGCAAAACTGGTCATGTGGCGACTGTTTCGCTTAAACAACCTAGGACGGTCAATTCTGAGTCTTCGGAGAAATTCGAAAAACGAACAAGGGAAGACGTATCATTGTGCACCATGACAATGCGAGCTCTCACACATCGGCTCAAACCAGCGCCTTTTTGACCGGCCAAAACGTCGAATGGATGGGTCATCCGCCGTACATCCCTGACTTGGCACCCAATGACTTCTTTTCATACCCGCACATCAAGAAAAAAATGCGTGGTCAACGAGTTTCGTCGCCAGAAAGTGCCGTTGAAGCGTTCAAAAACCATGTTTTGGAGGTGTCTCAATCGGAGTGGAAAAAACAGACAGAAATTTCACTTCTCCATACTCGCAACAAAAAATTAATTTATTTGGTAAACATTTATTTAATAAACTAATTGTTACATATACAGGGTGGCCCAAAAAAGACTGAATTTTTTTTTTGAAAATTTTTCAATTTTATTCTTCTTCTGGCTAGAATATTATCTCAACTCAACGATTTTAATGTTCTGACATTAAAATGTCAGAACAACATCCAGATACAACATGATTAGGAACTTAGTCTCCCGTTTTGAGGGACAGTGTCAAAATCTTAGTGTATGACATCAGCGCCAATTACACCCCTCCGGATGTATTGTTTGGAGTCATGGTTGATAAAGTTATCCGTCCATATTTTTTTAAAAATTAGGAGGGTCAACCAGGAACCAATAACGAGGAACAGGACTATGATTGAACATTTTTTGCGTCCCAAAGTTTAAAAAAAAATCCTAACATTTGGATCCAGCAAGATGGAGCCACTGCATTCACAGCAAGAGCCACAATTAAACTTCTTCGTTACCTTTTTGGTTAAACCTTCAGTCTTATTTGGGCCACCCAGTATGGACATATAATTTAATTTTCAAATTTCTTAATCCATAAATTATTAATTTAATAAATTATCAAGTTAGTTAACTTTTGAATTACTAAATTCTAAACTCTATTCCCACTGATTTAAAGTTGATGGGAAAAATGCGGTAAAAGTGAATGCCATCTGCTTATACGACCACCCCTTTTTATTGTGCCCCCGTAATTTTCATAAACTTCTAAGCCCTCGAAAGTCCCCACGGCAACAACGACAAAAAAGAAAGTTACATGTGAAAAGCGGCGACATCAGCACCATCAGCATAATCATCACCATCGCCATTGCCATCAAAACAGACCGAACGAGAGGTTTAATTAAATTAAACAAGAAAAGGCAACAAACGGCGAATAGAAGTGGAAGTGGCAGTGGAAAGTAAATGTAATTACTCTATAATTAAAATAAATATGATTTAATTAAACACAATTTCACCAGCAGCACATATTCTGTTCTGCATATGCCGGCGGAGCCAAAGAAAAACCAGAACATTTCACAAGGATGGCGGCGTGACAGTGAAACGTTCCTTGTCAGCTACAACAAAACGTTACATGATGAAAACTGGCTGCAACAGCCAAAGAGAAAATAGAGAATTTTCCAATAGTTTTCCATACATTGTGGAAAATACTCGTAGTAGCTGAGAATATTCCCAGCACTCGCCAATGTATGGTCGAAGTAATGCAGCACAGTGGTGCGAAACATTAACAACGAAAATATTGAATTTTGCGGATGACCAGATAAGAACGAGAGGAAATAAAATTTAAATTATACAAGAACAGTGTGAGATAGCTGATTGATAGGAGCCTAAGTTTTAAGCTACTTTTATGCCATAATGTGTGGAATACTACATTATTTAAAAAGCCACTATAGCATTACTAGAACTTTTTTGTACCAAATCTGTTTAATATATGTGACGCGCAAAATAGAAAGGGACCTAAGGCAAAAAACAGTTTTGTTCAGGACAGCCATTTTAAAGATTAGGTCCCTTTTCTATTTGCGCTTAGAATCGTCCACTTCACTTTCATAAAACGCGCATATCTCTGGGAGGGAACACTTTTGGGGCATGGGATCGGTCTCATTTGATGCTCAGATGTTGTCCACATCAAAAAAAAGTAAAAAGTTAATGAAAAGTTTTGTTCAGGAGAGCCATTTTAAAGATTAGGTCCCTTTCTATTTGTGCTTAGAATCGTCGACTTCACTTTCATAAAACGCGCATATCTCTGGGAGGGAACACTTTTGGGACATGGGATCGGTCTCATTCGATGCTCAGATGTTGTCCACATCAAAAAAAAGAAAAAAAATGAAAATTGATTTTATTTTACCCTTAGGTCCCTTTCTCTATGCGCTGCCACATATGCGGCCCTTTATCGGCAATATTATCTTCAATTTTGGCCATGATCTGGTTGAAAGTAATTGGTTTTTATATGAAGACTAAAAACTTGATGTTGACCCAGAGAAAAAAATTGTGGGAATTATAGTTTAATGATTGCAACGGGCAATAAGGAAATACTCGCAGAAAAATTAACCCAATGCCAAATTTGTCCTTCACAACTTCCAGCAGCTTTGCGTCTCTGGTATGGCATATAGAGTCATTTTAATAGAACCACAGCCAGGATATATGTATCGCCTATGGCAAGCCCATATAAAGCCGATTAATATCTTTCTGTACCCAAAACCATTGAAGGCAACGGAGACTCATTTTTCATTTCTGAAGAAAATCAGGCCCGTTTTGCCATAAGCTGAACTCAGCCTTCAAACAAGATGGATGCACAATTTTGGGCAATTTTGCTCGACATACTTGCTGAAGCCAAAAAATGGATTCATCCGAGAAGAAAATTATTTTATTCGAAAATCTAAATGCCGGACTTCTTTTCAGAGCTGAGTTTCAGAGCTGGGATTGTCTTTGCAGTCCTAATCCCAGCCTAATTTCCAGCCTTAAACTCAGGGTCTTGTCTTTGGCTCTCCACCTTTAATATGAGTTCAGCATAATCTTTTACGCATGTAGACCCAAATCCCAGTGGAATATAAGTCGAGTGGACTTTTAGTGAAAGCGTAATTGAGCGAATCGGTGTCGAAACAACATTTTTGAGTATCTTCGACAATGAACGCTACGAAGGCTCTTTTGTCCTTTTTCGCAATAATTTTTAAATGTTCAGTTGCGTAAGGACCACACAAGCGTACTGACGTTCAAACCTGTACAACGAATGATAAATTGCCTGAACACTGAAACTAGGATGTCCACCGATCTTTTGAGGAAATTCGCATTGGGTGTTTACAACCGAGCAGATATTTCTATTTTATCTTAGAATTCGGCATGAGTAAAATGATACAGAATTAAATGGCAAAACTTACTGAATCTTTTGACAGCTAGATGGCGCTGATAGCTGCTAATACATGTCATTATTACCAGCTGATCACACATAAGTAAGGCTTTGTGTTCTTCAGTACTACTAGTAGCATAGAATTATTTTCATCTATTCGTCATGATTAAAACGATACAGAATAAAACCTTACTGACTATTTTGACAGCTAGATGGCGTTGATAGCCATTTGATTTTTCAATAAGTCAATTAAAAAACGCTTAAACATGTCGGAAGTATGATGAACTGCCTTAACGCTGAAGCCAGGATATCGACTGAACTCTTGAGGAAATTAACGTCGATCTATCAAAATGTCCAACCTATTCGGCATGAGTAAAACGCTACAGAATTAAATGGCAAAACTTAGTAAATATTTTGACAGCTAGATGGCGTTGGTAGCCTTACCAGTTGTTAAAATAATATAAGGTAAAACTATCACTACTATCTGGTCACACTTTAGTACATAGGGCTTCATGCTCTTAACTTACTTTGACAGCAGCTGTTCTAAAACAGTTGGAAAAACTGTCATTACTAACTGGTCACACTTTTGTACATGGGAGACTTGGGAGATTTATTAATGTGGAGCATTAAATGTCTAGGGTTACCTAGTGTTTATAGAATCAAGAATATGGAGCACCTAAGTAGTCATTAATTTAGGTTTTGCTTTTGCTATAAAAGATTTTGTAACCTATGTTTTTGTTTGTTTGTGGAAATGATATTGCGCTATGAAGATTGCTCTACGGGCAGTTCGAAGATTAAACACAAAGGGTAATTCTCAGTAATTCAAATGAGACTCCCGTATAAGTCATTTGATTTGTAGCCGAATTAATCGTTGCTAAAGACTGCTGAAGGAAGCCCTGGCGGGTTTAGAAACAGCTGTACAGTATGCCTGGCAACCTAGTCAAAACATTTCATTAATTTTTACGTTGATTCTAAAAAAGAAACAACAAAGGTCGCGAACCAAAATTAAAACTGTTTTATATTTTTTTTAAAACATAAAAAGAAAATATTGTTTTTCAGCAAAGCTTTTCCTTCAACCACTGTTCATGATTTATAAGTTCATAGTAATTTTAATGCTGTCGGCATAGTTTTGCCCTCCACTGTAGTAACATCAATTACTCAGCGGCTGTTGGCAGACATACGAGCACATGTGCCGGGTTTTCTGTGTTTTCGAAAGTAAGTGCGTGCATATATAAACGATGTATGTTGAATTTCCTTCCTTCCCCAATGCAAAACTTACATAGTTCCATGGTTATACAATATTAACAAGAATTACATGTATATGAGTGTGTGCGTGAGAGCCACATATACAGATACAATCATATGTTCCATATGATTCTTAGTTTAGTTGCTGACATTAAAGCCTGATGCTATTTTTGCCATCTCCGTTTTCTTCCCTTTCTTCTTGTTCCGGTTTCGGGGTTTTCTTTTGCATTCTTCCGCCCATACCACAGAATATTGCAGCCACAGCTCTCTGTACCTAGCCCCTGCCCCAGTTGCTGCTGCTGCAGCTTCGGTTATGCTGAAGCCGCAAAGACTATGTAAAGTAACAGAATGTGGCAGTGTTACGGTTTTTAAGGCTACACTTTCCTTTCCTTTCGTTCCTGCTTGCTTTCATTCTTCTCCTTACCAGCTATAAACTGGCCATGGGTTGATAAAGGCTGGGTTGTTTATTTATCTGGCATTCCTCTCTTTCAGTTGAATCAGATATTCATATGTACGTATGTGCAACATACAAATCTTTCGTTACAAGTTAAAGTGTATTATATCAAAATAAACAACTTGCGTTTGTTTTATTTTTATACAATGAATAGGGATTATCCGAGACCTCTTGTATCTAAATTTAAATAGAAGACAAGTTTTTTAACAAAATGGCATTGATTTTTGGGGCCGCACCTCTTATACCGCGATTTCAGGTCCGTGGTAACCTTTATCAGAAAGCATTGCAGCAATTATTGAAATAAAAGCCGAACTATTTAAGACCAGGCTCTCATCAAACGTATGAGAACTTCTGTTGTAAATCTCAGTTTTTAAGTTTTCTTCACTCAATTGTCCACGAAAATACAATTCACTCCTACCACCTCTACAGAGGTGGTACCCTAGTGCAGAGGTCATCTTTACCCGCTATAAAACAGTTTTTATCATTTGCTCCACTCTTTCCTTATAAGGAAACTTTGTTCTATAATTATAGAACAAAAGACTTTACCCTCTTTATTTTTTAGATGACTACAACTGTTCAACGTTTTTTTTTTGCCCCTTTTGAAAATTTAAAATTTTCGAGTTAATACCCTTTTGTGAAAAATGGTTGATATTCAGGCTTTGTCTTTCTTTTTTTGTATACTTTTTTGAACAATCGCTAACCTAAATTTTATAATAAAATGTTATAATACAAAAAAACAACGATTTAAGCTAAAGTACAGAAGCAAAGTCGCTTTAACATTGACTTGCCGAAAAATGGGGTCTGCATTCTTTGGGGATTTTTTGGCTATGTGACAAAAGCAGGGGGAATAGCGTCTGTGTTATACAATAATGAAAAAGGCCGCCAAAGAAAGGCCAACCAAAGTGGGGCATTTCCCTTTGTCACCTAGGCAAGTCATTTCGAAAGAAAATAATATCAATTTAGTCATGGGGAAATAAGTTCACATTATTCAGCTCGCCAAGAAGCCATATGAATGATTCGTAGTACTTAGGTTAGTGTTGCCCTCAGAATCCATCTATCCGCAGGATTTAACGGCGAACCTCTCTCAAATCACTTAGCTAAGCATGATACATTTCTATAACTCAGGACCAGCTGTTGATGTCAAAGTCACTCAAGTCAAAAAAAACGTACTTCTGTTGCTATTCCTAAGATGGCCTAGTCTACCCGTGATTGGTTTCAGACTGGTTAATTTCATCAGCCAATAAAAGCGTTCTTCTGTCTGTTTTGTAGAAAGGCCAATGGTTCCATAGATTTAGTTCTAGACGAGCTGAATTCATCCGATATTACTAGAAACTGCTTCATATTCGGTTTGAATTCATAACCATAAGACGTGGATGTAATTTTTACTTTGCTGTGAACATAGAGAATTCAAGAATGGAGACTTACTTTTTTAGGCTGTGGATACTTTGATGAAATGGCGGATGAACCTCTTAAATCACTCTTAAAGTTTGTTGAACGGTCGGGCTGGCTCCGAACTACTCGAACCTGTTGATAAACCATAGCGGATAGCAAAAATAAAACTGGATAACTAACAGACTTCTCTTTTATTAATATGCACCCTCTCTTCGACCTATAAATCTTCACTCTGCCTCTCTTTCTCGTTCTCTCCCTTTCATCAGGGTTCCACAGTGGGCCTTTTAGGCCTCCCGGTAAAATCGCCACATTCTTCCTGGTAAGCTACTCTTTCAACCTAACCTTCTCTATCGCTCAACCTCATATGATCTCACAAAAACCCCCGTTTTCTATATTATTCCATGTCAGACGTTGACCTCAAAAAATTGAGAAGGAACACAGTTTTCTGTCAGCTAGGGAACCTAATCAATGAGGACGATCTTTACTTTCATGGTTGGCTAGATTAAGCAAAACATGCACGGTCTTTGTGATACATTTTTCCAGTTGCGCCATCTGTATGTGATATTATTTTACTGGCATTAAACAACTTAATGCTAGATAAAGCTTGAGCGATAAACTAACAGATAGGCTAGCCGCTACTGGAACATCAAATAGTTCATGAAGTTCATATGCTATGGACCCTCTTTCCATGCACAGTCTTAACGATTGAGCCATCTACATGTGATATTATTTAACAGTCATTAAACAACCTTATGCTATTTAAATCTTGAGCGATCAACTAACATATAAGCTAGCCGCTCCTGGAACTTCAAATAGTTAATGATGTTCATATGCTATGGACCCTCTTTCCATGCACAGTCTTAACGATTGAGGTCCTTATCATAGTATACTACTGGCGCCATCTATATGTGATTGGCAATGACCTACCATCGATCTAGTGGATTGTAAATACATGTTTACTAACTGTATTATTTGAATGTCATGGGTAACATAATCTATCAAATTCTTAGTAGCCTTAACTATTGTTATTATAATGGCGCCACCTACATGTAATGTTTATGGATATTGTGGCATATTTTCCATTAGAAATAAATTCTCTGGCCATACACAGTCTTCTTGCTTAAGGTATTTGTCAAAGTTATATAGTGTCTCCCTCTTTATGTTAACCTTCCATCGATAAAGTTTATGGTAGATAACCATTGCTGTGACTCATAGAACAGCAGAGATTTAAGATAGGCCTCGGTCCCTTACCAAGGGGGAATTTGTGTCCATATAGCGCGCTTCGTATTGGTACCGGCGGTATCGTCCTAAGGGGCGATGGCCGTCGCTTGGTTATTGCGATGACACAACATAGTTGAAACTATCACATCGAGAATCATGTAAAACCCTTCGGACGCTGTAGACAGCCAGACAGCCATTGCTTAATGTTGTTTTAGTAGCGTCATCTAGAAGTGTAACTAATTAAAGTTCAAGCGTGTTGATGGAGCTACGTTTAAGGCAGCTTATCTGCAAGATAATCTGCTGCATTTGTATGTGTAGCGTTTAATTATTGATACAATTACCAATAGCTTGATGTTTTTGAAGTGGCGACATCTATATGTGAAGTTGATAAGCCATTTTCACATTATATAGGTATATGATATAGTGGGTTGTCAGAGTTCTAAGTGGTTCCATCAATAGGTGAGTTATGCTAACCTATTTGATCAAGCTGATGCTAGATGGAACTTGATTATCTGTGTCATTTCCCTCAAATTACTCATGACCGCTTCTTAATGTTTTATGGTGGCTTAATCATATGAAATTAATGGAGAGGAACATGCCTCAATAACTTATAAATTCTTCTGCCACATGGTTTTGAAACGGTCGGGCTGGTTCCGCACTACTCGTACCAGTTGATAAACCATAGTTGAAAGCAAAATAAGACTGAAAAATAAAGCCACACATCTCTTTTATAAATGTAGACCCTCTCTCCTTCCTATACCTCATCTCTCCCCCCCCCCCACTCCCTCTCTTTCTCGTTCAATACAATGGGCCTTTTAGGCCTTCGATTGAACGCGAGCTACCCTTTTCGGCCTAAGCTAACGTTTTGCCATACAACGATTAAGCTAATGCTAGTTAGTCACTAACGCCATCTTTATGTGAATGTATTTTAAGTCTTAGCATGATGCTTATTTAACGACTGCGTGGACATCTTTCCATTTTGAAGCATGACTTCTGCGTCATTTGTATGTAATGTAGCAGCATTGATCAAATGACTGATGCCGTTTATCGTAGATGTCTGGCGCCATCTACATATAGAGTTGACGAAAGTATTTCCAAGGATTGTGTGATTTAAGTAACTTTCTGATTAAGGTCAGTCTTTTTGTGAAGGAAGGCCAAAGAGAAGCTCAATTTATGGTCTCGCGTTACTTTGAATATTAACATACTTCTCATATAGATGGCGCCACTAACAACAGCGGCAATGATCTCTGTGTATGGCAAGAGATTCTGTAAAATATTGAAGAATATGCTACGATTTTCAAAAACTTTACATTTACGTCATGAAAAAAATATCATGGTACTATTACAACAGAAAACTTTTCAAACTACCCACTAACTACTAGTCAACTACTTTTCTTTTTTAAGACTACGAGTAGCAAACACTATGTTCTTTATCAACTACTTTTCTTTTTTCTTGTCTAACCTAACAAACATTTGTTTTCTAGAAATATGCACTAAAGCCTCAGAACCGGATCTTGTGGTTCCCAGAAAATGTGAACATCTTCACGTTGCTCTACAATTGTACGAACTCAATATTATCATCTGCGCATTGCCAACAAGACCGGGAAGAATTTTGCGCATGCTCAACGGCAAGCTAGAACTCTCAGCCTTTAGGCTGTAAGCGAGCGCATGTAATGCCAACATAAATTATGTTAACTACAAACCTAAGCATGTGAATATGTAGACGGTGCATTATTATTTCAGCAGCTAACAATGCCAGAAAATATTTGAGAATTATGCTAAATAGAAACTCCAACCTGCTAACATAGCAATGCAAATTTTACTGCTTAATCAGAGTATCACTAATTAATTACAATAGATTTATGCTGAGACGTACGGGGCAAAGAATGGGTGTTGCTCCTTTGTTTGGAATCCCCCTTGTCTTTTGTGAAGTTTTGCTTTGTGGCATCAAAAGCGGAAGCAGAACAAATTGTGTTCGCATATCTTTTGATGAATTTCATGTTCTCTCACGTCATATTTACCCAGAATCTGTGCACGAATCGCGGGCTATTAAATGAATACTCTTCATACAGTTGATTAATTATAAAACTATGATGTTGTGCATCTGACACAGCACGCAAACGTTGTTTGGTTTAAACACGCCAATCAAACAACGACCAAGTCTCCCTGGCCTAGAGTTTGTGACAGCGTTCCCAATGGGGCTATTTTGTTAAATGGTTTGGAACATGAAAACTTTTGTGCCATGCACATCATAAAGTAAACGAGGAAACAATTGAGACGACAAGTGTTAGAAAAAGTTTTAAAATAATTAATAACAGACCAGGCAAGAAGATGTTTAGAGTGGATGAAATCTAAAACATGATCTGTCAACAGCTCTACAGAATGAGGTTTTTAATCAGTCAAGATGGAGGATGATTTTCCAATTTCACATGAAAAGAAAGACCATGAAGCGAAAATATAAAATAAATTTGGTTTATGAGTTTGAATTTTAATGTTCAGCTGTTGCCCTTGTATGACACAGGATCGCCAGCTATATGTGAGATTATTTGCTTTCAGGTGATAACCGTTTACCGAGATAATGCTAATCAAACTTTTTCCACTGCGGTTTTGAAAAATGTTAAGTATTTCATAGGAGTACCGACTGATCAAGGGATGTCACCTATATGTTTAATTACATTTACTTTTTTTTAATGTAAAAACGCCCCCTGTATGTCAGTTTATATTGGTTACTGTCGTTTGTTAACCTGGACAACAGCATTCGAGGTTACTAAAACGTGCTGAATATGTGAATTTCTTTGGCGTGTGAATTTCTTTAGCAATAAGTGTCCAACTGTTGCCACTTCATTTTCGATTTGTATTTGTTGTAATTGATAAAGTCGCTTGAGGTTCTAATTACATATACTTTAGTTATATGTTAAAGCGCCCTCTATATGTCAGCTAACATTATTGGCAATCGTAAACTTTAAGGACTGCCTTTAAACGATAAAATTACACTAATGCTTATTTGTATTTCTAGTTACATTTAGGTAGCCGTATCGTAAAGAGATAAGCGCCACCTATATATAAGATTATTTCGGTTTTAGCCGATCTTCTTTCATTCAATTATCTTAAAGTCTACGGTTAATTGTTTGATGCAATGGCTTAGTTATCATTCTTATCAAGTAAGTCTTCGGCCAATTGTTTGCTGTCATGGCTGTTTCGTCTGAGGGCCTAGTTCGATGTACTTTAATGAAATTTGAAAGCGCCTCCCATATGTCGGTATACATTGTTTTAAATAGATCGATCACAACAACCGCCAAGCTCAGAGACGACGCTCCAGTTGTTCTGTATAAGAAGACACTTTAGGTTGTTTGTATTTCTAGTTACGCCTACGTTGGCGTCTCGCAAAGACCTGAAGCGCCTCCTATATGTGAGATTAAAGTCGATCTTTTTTTCCATTTAAAAAACAGTCTAACTTTTTCCACTAAGTCTACGGTTAATTGTTTGATGCAATGGCTTGGCCAGCGCTCGTTTTTGGCCTTCTTACATTGACTTTGATTTGATGCTAAAGCGTCTCCATATGTCAGTTTAGATTGGTTTCGATTATTTGAAGGTTGAGACGAATAATTTGTGTCTCAGACACATTTAGGTTGGGGCCTCGTAAATAGCTTAAACTCTTCGGTCAATTGTTTGTTGTGGTGGTTTATTTCCTCGGGGGGACTAGCTGCATTTAATTTAATACGATTTTAAAGCGCCTCCTAAGTCGTTTTATATTGATTTCCATAGATCGTTGGCGATTACAACAACTGACGAATGCTAAAACGATGCTCTTGTTTGCCTGTATTGCTATTAACATTCAGATTGGAGTCTCGTAGGTATAGAAAAACCCGCCTCTGTATGTGAAATTATCCCGGGTTAAGCTCTACGTTTATAGTGGCTATGACTGTCGAACTTTTACCTTAAAGTCTTTGGTCAATTTTTGCTGCCACGATTTAGGTTGTTAATGCGCCCCCTATATGTCACTTTTTTCTTTTGTAGGTCTAGTAAAACCCGCTTCTGTATGTGAGATTATTACGGATTAGACTGATCATTTAGAGTGGCTATAGCTGTCGACGCTCTCGTTCGTCTGTATTGCTATTAACATTCAGGTTGGAGTCTCGTAGGTAGAGAAAAAGCTACCTACGAGAGTGACTACCTGGAGTGACTATAGCTGTCGAACTTTTTCCACTAACTCTCTGGCCAGTTGTTTGCTGCCGCGACTTTGGCTGTTAATGCGCCCTCTGTATGCCACTTTTTCTTTTGTAGATCTAATTAAATTCATTTAACACTCATGTAAGTTCTCAAAGCGCCCCCTATATCTCAGTTTATCTAGATCGTTGGCCTTGTCGACTGCAATGTAGAATTTACACCCACGTACGTTTTCCAACTGACACTTAAAGTGTCATCGAAGAAGAAGATTAACACCCACGTCTTCGGTGGATTGTTATCGCGACGAATAATAACTGTGTATGGCTAGTGACATTTAAGTGCATCTCTAGTTAGGTGCTAAACCGACCTTTACGAGTGAAATATTTGGCTAAGAAGGCTTGTATGGCTAGTTACAGTTAGGCGCATCTCTAGTTAGATGCTAGTGCGACCTTTACATGTCAATTGTTTGCCTTAATGACAAATTTTGAACGCTTAATGTGAATCACCCTGTGTTAAAAAAGGTTAATACGAATTTCCCTTGTGTTGAAATAATAAGGTTTATACGAACATCCTGTGTTTAAAAATAAGGATAATCCGAATCACCCTGTGTTTAAAAATGAAGTGAATACGAATCACCCTATGTTTAATTAATACGAATAATACATTACAAGTCACCTTTTGTCCTGGTCTGAAGTTAAAAAAAATTATAACCTTCATAGTTCACTAAATTCTCTCTATTTTTTGCACAGTTTCCCGCCTTTTTGCTTAAATGTGTGTTTGGGTTAAAAATAATATTAAAACGAATCACCCTGTGTTAAAAAAGGTTAATACGAATTCCCCAGTGTTAAAAAAAGTAAAAACGAATCATTCTTTGTTAAAAAATGTTAATACGAATTCCCCAGTGTTTAAAAATAAAATTAATACGAATCACCCTACGTTAAAAATAAGGTTAATACGAATCACCCTGTGTTTGAAATGAATCATAATTATCTGATAATAAAAAGCCACTTTGACGTGAGGGGAGCAAAATAAAAAAATCAGCTAAAATAATATTTAATTTGCGTTTTCGGCGCGAAATAAAAATTCATTACATGAAATGCCATTTATTTGACATTAAAGTATCAGTCAGCCTGTCACATGCATAGAAAATTTATTTAATATTCAAGCTTGTCTAGAAATGTTGATGCTCAAAATGATGATTTATAGCTCAGATATAAACAATGGGTGTATGTATGATGGGGGGGAAAATAAAATAAGAATGCGAATATTTCAACGTTTCTATGAAGACAAATGAAAATGAAAATCATAACTGTCATTCCCAGGCAGAGTTAAATTTACGAGAAGTTTTAGCAGAAGTACTGGTTAACGTATATAAATATTTGTGAATAGCTCGGGGGTTGAAACGACAAGTAGGTTTCTAATGAAACACTCCGAAAATGTTAAGCTCGTTTGTTTATTTCGGTCTTTTGCTTTAATACACTCAATGCGTATTAACCGGCATCTACATTTTAATGGTGAATTGTATTTTCTTGAGCATTTTTTTTAAAGAAAATCGAAAAGTAAGATTTAAAACAATAGTTCTCATACGTTTGGTAAAAACCTGGTCTTTAAGAGGCTTCAATAACTGCTGCCAAGCTTATTGATGAGGGTCCTCATGGACCTGAAATTGCGATAAATGCAGTGGGCAACCACGAAAATCCATGCAACTCTGTCATTTGAATTTTTTACACCTTTTTTAGGAATATTGGGTTTTATCTAATAGACATTTCAAACCTGTTGTCTTCCTTCTTTTCCAAATGCCTTTCTCTAGCATTGTGCACATTTTTATGACCCTAAGTATGACTTCAATAAATATTCGATTTCCAAATCAGCGTCTTTGTATCGTTCTTATCTGGTCGCCCTGTTTGTTCTTATGGGCTTTTGACCAAATTTTCCATGTTGTTAACAGACAAAACACATACACCGAAAAATATACACAGATCCATGCAAAGCAAATTGTGTCTCATATAAAAAACGTAGAAGTACTCGACGTATCTCCCGAGTCTACGGTCTATCTACTGTTTTACAAAGCCTTTTTTTTATTCCTTTTATCACTCACACATCCATAAACATCGGTAGTCACACATATACACGTTAAAAACCTGTGAGGATAATCTAGTCTCTTTACACACGGTCAGAAGACACACTCAGATAGTGTGCCTAAACCAGCAGGAAATTTGGCAAGGCCTTCTTATTGGACGACCTTTTTGAAGGCCTCTTGTTAGTCCAATAAATATACGTTTATTTATTCCAAAATTTGACATTTGCAAGGCCTTCTTTGCAAATGAAAAATGATTCCCTACATATTCTTATGTCGCTTATCTAAGAAAGCCTAGTATTTTATCCTCTACTTATTCGTTGGTGCATTTTTTGAGGATGCCTTCAGTAAGGCCTTCGTATTTCTTCTCCATTCTTTAAAAAAGGCATGAATACCTGGTGAGAGAAGGCAGCTCGGAATGTGTTCGTCGAACGATGGACAGTAAAGATATACTCGAATAAGCCGTTGGACGCAATCTAAAACTATTTTTCAAATGCGCACTTGACCATTGCATTGCAGAGTGCTTTCCGTTTATTAGCAATCTAAAAGACTACGGCCTACAGGTCATGATTTGACCAGCCGTAATTTGAAGAGATAGTACAGGGTGTACCGCGATAATTTGCGTTTTTACACTGCAGGCTATGGCGGCAGTTGGTCGAAGAGAGTGCGCGAGTGGCTTATAGTGGTTGATGGGAGATTTACATTCATCCGTCTTTCAGCCATGCATTGCACACGTGAGGGGCGGTCATTTTGTGTTGAATAGTACTTTTCAAATGCTCACTCGATCATTGCAATGCAGCGTGCTTTCCGTTTATAAGCAATCTAAAAGACTACTGCCTACAGGTCATGATTTGAACAGCCGTAATTTGAAAAGATAGTACAGGGTGGAGCGCGAGAATTTGCTTTATTGTACTGCAGTCTGTGGTGGCACTGTTGGCCGAAGAGAGTGGAGCGTGTGCGTGGCTTATAGTGGCTGACGGGAGATTTGAATTCGTCTGCCTTTCAGCTCCATAATGCATTGGACACGTGAGGGCAGGTCATTTTATGTTGCAGAGTACTTTTCAAATGCGCACTCGATCATTGCAATGCAGCGTGCTTTCCGTTTATAAGCAATCTAAAAGACTATGGCCTACAGGTCATGTTTTGACCAGCCGTAATTTGAAAAGATAGTACAGGGTGTACCGCGATAATTTGCGTTTTCACACTGCAGGCGGTGGCGGTACTGTTGGTCGAAGAGAGTGCAGAGGGCAGGACACGTGAGGGCAGGTTATTTTGTGTTATAGCGTATTTTTCCAATGTGCACTCGATCATTGCAGTGCAGCGTGCTTTTCGTTTACGATTCGCTGTTTCGTCACGCGGACGTGTTCCTGGACGGCAATCACTTGTAAATTGGGTAACTTCATTGAGAACAGCAGGGAATGTGTCATGTGCATCGATAGAGTTAGAGCAGCAGTACTGCAGTCTCCGAAACTCTCTGCTCGAAAGCAATCACTTGCTCTTGGCATTTCCTGGGTGTTTTTCAGCCGGCTCTTGAGGCAATGCAATTAAAGGATACATGGTTCCAACAGGATGGTGTCACTGCACACACAACTAAGGTTACCATGAATTGTTTGAGGCAAATATTTCCTGGACGGCTTAACTCTTTGATGGGTGATGTGAACTAGCCGGCACGCTCACCAGACTTAGCCACATGCGATTTTTTCCTTTGGGGTTACCTGAAGTTGAAGGTGTATATGCACTCTTGTCGTGATAATCCACGTCAAAAAATGAACGCACGAGAATGTTCACGAGTTAATTCCATTTTTTTGCCAAATTGATTTTTCCAAGTCACTTTAAGCAACACAAATGATGGTCGTACGTCAAAACATTCTGAGTACGTTTGTGCTAAAAAATGTCAAATTTTCCAACGAATTCGTCAGATGGAGCCAGGCAACACTTAGTGTTGCCTAGGCCAGAAATATATATAGCAAACCTCTTAACACCTTGGAAGACCTAATGACCAATATTGAGTAGAGTTCGTAAAAACTTCAGAAAACGTACTCAGAATGTTTTGACGAATACCAGTCGACATGGTTTGTTAGAGTTCGTGAAAACGTATGCAGCAGTGTGTGGATAGCTACGGTCGACATTTGCCAGATAAACTATTTAAAACCATATAATTTATAAACTCCCTTACTTTTAAATATAATTAAAATATAAAATAAATTTTTCTAAGGTTCATAATTTTTTTATTTTATTCCCAAATAAGCAAATTATAGCGCTCCATCCTGTATAATGCAATAAGCATGTCTCCGATCATACTGAGAAGGCCTTTCAAGGTCCTTCCTTTTCCCGCTGGGAAACATACATACATTCTCATGTATGTGTGTGAATTCCAGGGCATATGTATGCATCTGTGTTTGAGATTACAAAGTGCAGAAAACAGAGATGTAACATTAGGCACCACAACTACAAGTGTGCCTTATTGTGCAGCTGTGATATGATCCAAACAAAACAAAAAATATTGGAACATCATCATCAGCTTTATCTCAGCTGCAGCAGCAGCATCATCTATGGAAGCTGTCGTCTTAGAAGCTACATTATCATTATCATCATCATCATGATTGTCTTGAAACGCGTCATCATTAACAAAGACAATCACATCATCATTAGTCATCTACAGAAGTAGAAGCAGGAGCTGAAAGTGCACTTGTTCTACATTATATACTTTGGATGTATCTATGTATGTGTAGTTGGAGTTGTTGTAGTTCTTCTTCTTCTTGTGTTTCTCTATCCAAGTGTTTTTCAAGTATATCTCAAGCTGGAGTACCAGTATTTTAATTTACTGGAAAAATGCACACAATTTGCACTTGTGTTTAGTGCTTCACTTTTTTGACTATGTTAGGCATATGTTGCAGCTACCGAATATCCTATGTTTAGGGTACTCAAAAAAATAGTGAAAATTTAAACTGTTGGTATACGGTTTTTATAGAAAATTCCCTTTTTGGGGAAACTGTCAGCATATTTATAAGACAGGATAAAAAAACATGAAAGTCACAGTTTTTGGGCTTTAAATAGAGGATAAATGCTTACATATCAATATCGATGAAACCTGGTATTATGACTCCGACTGTATAAGGTCTTCCGCATTACATTCGATTACCCATTTAAAGCTTACTGTGGTGAACTGCATGTCCCGTTTATTAAGGACATCCATTTTCAGGATTAAGTTAAGCTTTTGCGACTTCAGAGTCAGGGAATTAAGAAAGCCTTTATTGCTTTGTTTTTGAAGAATTTTATATTTTTTTTATAAATTTAGATTTTTGATGAGGTCTTCCGACTGTCTGAGGTCTATCACAGTAGATAAGATTACCCATTTGAAGAATTGTTTTAAGCTTTTGAGACTTCAGAGCCAGGAAATTTCGAGATCCATTTTTTTTAATTGTTCAAGTTATTGGCAAAACGACGTTTGGTCTAGACGATCCTCAAAAAGGATGAAGCCAATAATCCAGCGATTTATCGGCCAATTATGATTTGCTCAGCACTCTCCAAGGTAATGAAGAGTATGGTGAACCACCATCTTGTGAGGTATCTGGAGTCTAACGACCTGCTTACTAATCAACTGTATGGCTTTCGTAGAAATCCCTCTACTGGAGACCTGATGGAGTTCTTGTTGGAGCTTTGGAGTCAGTCTAGCCCCCAGTTTAGTAAGAGTAAGCTCGTGCAGCTGGATATCTCCAAGGCCTTTGAAAGAGTCTGGCATGGTGCACTCATATCCAAAGTGCCAGGAATACCTTCACCCAATTTTACCTTAGCCTGTTTAGAGATCGCACTATACAAGTTGCTGTAAATGTGTTATCATCCAACAAGCATAGGCTGGCCGCAGGTGTACCGCAAGGCTCTGTTCTTTCTTTCTCTTTATTTCTTATATTCTTTGACGATCTTCAATCTACTCATATGTGACGCACAAAATAGAAAGGGACCTAAGGGTAAAAACCAGTTTTGTTCAGGAGAGCCATTTTAAAGATTTAAATACGTGTATCTTTGGTGTACCATCACTTTCATAAAACGCGCATATCTCTGGGAGGGAACACTTTTGGGGCATGGGATCGGTCTCATTCGATGCTCAGATGTTGTCCACATCAAAAAAAAATGTAAAAATTGATTTTTTACCCTTAGGTCCCTTTCTCTATGCGCTGTCACATATGCAGATGACAACAACCTCTGTCTTTCATATTCATTTGACCATAGCCCGAATTTTAAAGAAATTGAAGACCAAAGGCGAGTTCTGAATGAGACACTTGGCAATTTCCGATAGGGTAGAGTAATAAGAGTACATTTTAATTCGTAAGACAAGCGATTTGCTGATCCATCAGGGTCGATGCTATGAATGTTAGGGCTATGAATGTTAGGTAGGGGGCCAAAAAAAATTGCCCAAGTGAGAATGAAAATCGAATTCTAGGGATCAAAATAAGAAACTTTGCCCGAGAAACCATATCTATTAAACGAATTCTGATGGCCCGACATTTAAAAATCCCACTTTGTCCCATTTGGAGTGCCCCAATCGAGTCCAAAAGAAATTTTTCTTTGAAACAAAGAAATTTCGCCTTTGGAGCCATTTCAAAAATACCATTTTGTGTGCTTAGTTTTATTGCTACTGTTTCTTGGATTGTTGCTATTGTTATCAGAGCTGGAAATACGGATTTTTCCCCCGTTTATTATATTATGTTTACAATGAATCCACCATTATCTACACTGCAAGATAAAGCAACAAGGGATCGAAATAAGAAAAAGCTTCCGAGCTACTCCAACCAGTTGTTTAACCATTATGGATAGCAAAATTAAACTGGACAACTGCTACACATCTTTCTTATAAATATATACCCTCTTAACTTCCTATAACTCTTCACTCTTCCCCCTCTCTCTAGTTCTCTTACTTTCATAAGGGTTCCACAATGGTCCTTTTAGGCCCAAGAACTGAACTGAACTCGCCATTGATGACCTATAAGTAGAACACACATTTCCCTACTACAATTCTACGTACAGGGTGACACGAAAGTAATGTTATAATGAACTCGCCATTTATGATCTGCTAAAAAAAACACATTTCCTTATTACTTTTCGTGTACAGGGTGGCACGAAAAGTATGTTATAATGTTAACTGCCAACATTTTGTTACAATTAAAAAATAAGCAACTTTCATGAAGAAAAGATTCTGTAAAGATGTAAAATTTATTATGATATTCATTTGGCTTCACCTCACATTACCTTTTCTTCAAACTGTTTATAGAAAATATCAAATATTTTGTTGTTGTTGTAGCGGCAACTATTTGCTTGGCCGAAGAATTTCTTTTCGGGTCAATCCAGTCCATAGAACCGGCTGTCGTGGGTTTTTGTTAAATATTTTGTGGTGGTCTCTAACTTTCATTCCGTTACTACTCTTCTTTATAAAATATTTTCTATTTGTTTCTTCTTTCATTAAAGAAATATCCAATTGGACTAGAATACCCAGTCCACTACTACTGTCCTTTTTAAAAATGTATCTTTTAGGCCTCCGAGTGAACTCGCCATTTCCTTCTGGCATTACACATTCAACCTAACCTAATGTTCGTACAAATCGCTCTATACGTTCCACAGACTGGGCTAGAATACCCAGTCCACTACTACTGTCCTTTTTAAAAATGTATCTTTTAGGCCTCCGAGTGAACTCGCCATTTCCTTCTGGCATTACACATTCAACCTAACCTAATGTTCGTACAAATCGCTCTATACGTTCCACAGACTGGGCTAGAATACCCAGTCCACTACTACTGTCCTTTTTAAAAATGTATCTTTTAGGCCTCCGAGTGAACTCGCCATTTCCTTCTGGCATTACACATTCAACCTAACCTAATGTTCGTACAAATCGCTCTATACGTTCCACAGACTGGGCTAGAATACCCAGTCCACTACTACTGTCCTTTTTAAAAATGTATCTTTTAGGCCTCCGAGTGAACTCGCCATTTCCTCCTGGCATTACACATTCAACCTAACCTAATTGTCTGGCAATTCTACAATGTTTAAACCCCCCTGCCAACAAAAATAGTATATAATTATAGAAAAGCTTTCTATAAACTTTTCGAGCAAATAAAAATCTGACCCTCTCCTTATTTTTTAAAAATTATTTTAATTTAATTTGAGCTCAATTTTAGCATGATAAAAGTATGCTTTATTTTTCTTTGGACTTTAATAATAGAATGATCAACTTTTCGGGCTTAAATTCTTTGCGATTACCCAAAAGCATTCCCCAACAATGGTGTGCAAAAAGCTTTTAATAGCCCACCAGAAAAAGAAAATTAATTTAAAAATTTAAAACCAAATCTCAACATCTTCCAGAGCAATAACAGCCGGGGCAATTATTTAAAACAAACAATAAATCTTTGTCTACCAACAGCTATACTAGGTAATGCTAAGACCAGGAATGTCTTACGGTCTGACTGGCTGTCTGCCTATCTGCTTGGCTTTCGGTACAAACAAATGTAGGATAAAAAAATATAAATAAGGAAAAAAGTAAAGAAACCAAATAACTTTTCAAGTTAACAAATTTAACCGCATTTGTTTATTTATCTGCGTTTTTTGTGGTTGTTGCAGGGTTCTCCTCTGTATCTGGTCCATGCCAGGGGCAACCCTCCCCCTGGCCGTCAAAAACACATAAACGTTCACAGCACCAACAACTCTGTCAGCAAATCCAACAAAAGTTTTAAGAGTAGCAATTGAATGAAACGGCGACTGGCAACGATAACGACAACAGTAACAGCAGCAATGGCATCAGCAGCATCGGCAACAAAAGTAACTAATTGCTGCTGCTATCGCCAGTTAAAAATCTTACAAAACAAATTTTGTTTTAATGTTAACAACAAAGTCAAAACAAACAGCAACTGCAGCAGCAACAACAACGCCAACAATTGGACTAGCAACATCAACAGAAACTCTATGTTGCAGGCCACAAAAAAAGAAGACTAAACAAAAAATTGTAGTTTGTTTGTTCAGTAGTTTTTTTGTGCTGCCTTGCCAGTCGAGGGTCGTTTGTAAAGTGTTGAAAGATAATGGGCATTATCATGCTGTATACCAGGTTAGCCATAGATTTGCTATCTTCTTTTATGTTGGCAAGAAAACTAAATGGAAACAATGAGAATTGCGTGAAGTATTAGGACAAAGAGTGGCATAATATCCTGGTGGGCTGCGAATTTTAATACTCGTATGTGGTCCATCTAGCCGGTTTTATACCCTTTGTCCTGGGATAGAGAATATAGTTACTATGCCAATCCATAAAAAAACCTTGAAATACTAAACAAAGGTCCCTTAAAGTCAATATGTGACAGCGCATAGAGAAAGGGACCTAAGGGTAAAAAAATCAATTTTCATTTTTTTTTCTCTTTTTGATGTGGACAACTTCTGAGCAACGAATGAGACCGATCCCATGCCCCAAAAGTGTTCCCTCCCAGAGATATGCGCGTTTTATGAAAGTGAAGTCGACGATTCTAAGCGCAAATAGAAAGGGACCTAATAAAGGGTGTCCTAAGAAGAGCGCAATTTTTAAATTTTAAATAAAACACAGATATTTAAGAAAAAATCGTGAAACTTTATTATATCGTAAAGTAGACAGAATGAGGTTATGTATGGAACAATATATCGTGCAGATGGCCGCCGCGGCTTTGCTGGCATGCACGCGATCTTTTAATGAAATTTTCAATGACCGTTTTGCATGAATGCTGCGGTATTTCGTCTTTTAAGGCTTGAGTCGTCGTCGGCTTATTCGCGTAAACCATCGACTTCAAAAAACCCCAAAGAAAAAATCTAATGGTGTTAAATCGCACGATCTAGACGGCCAATTCTGATCTCCAAAACGCGAAATAACACGACCGGGAAATGACTGATGCAGCAATTGAATTGTTTCTCTGGCTGTATGACATGTGGCGCCGTCTTGTTGGAACCACATGCCCTCCACATTCATTTCTTCAATTCTAGGCAAGAAAAAACTGGTTATCATTTCACGATACCAAACACCATTGACTGTTTGCGCTTGACCTGCCTCATTTTCATAAAAAAAGGTCCAATGATTCCTCCAGCCCAAAAACCACACCACACAGTGACACGTTGAGGATGCATTTGCTTCTCGTGAATCACTCGAGGATTTTCCGCACCCCAAATGCGACAATTCTGCCTATTGACGAAGCCATCAAGATGAAAATGGGCCTCGTCACTGAAGATGATTTTATCGGCAAAATCAGCATTTTCATGTTGTCTATCCAATACCCAATTAACGAACTCCCTTCGCTGTCCATGGTCATTCCATTTTTACTAACCTCGTACCTTCTACTAACAAACAAATGTCAAACAATGACACTTCGAATGTTGCCAGATTTAAAAATTGCGTTCTTCTTGGGACACCCTTTATTTAAAATAGCTCTCCTGAACAAAACTGGTTTTTAACCTTAGGTCCCTTTCTATTTTGCGCGTCACATATATTTTGAATCGTTGGAAAATCTAAGATGTTCTAGCCATGCCCTTCTGTCTGTCTGTGGAAAGCAAACTACAGGTCGCACTAGTGTAAGCGTCTCAGAGAGTAAAACGAGCTGTTTCAGAGAAATATGTGAGGAGGCAAACATCAACCCATGGAGCACAGCCTACAATATGGTTATGAAGAAACTTGGAGGTCAAAAATTGCCACAAATAACGTGTCCTGATATGCTACGTAGTCTAATAGAAACATTGTTTCCACAACGCCCATTGCCGCCGACTGATACATGGGCACACGGAACAGAAGAACTGGTTCCCGTTAAAACGGTACATAAAATCACAGAAGCATGCTCGAGAATAGGTGACAGCAAAGGGCCCCGGGCCCCGACGGAATATCCAATAAAGTACTTAAGGAAGCAATACGTTCAAGATCGAAAGCCTTCTTCAGAACTTTTTAAAAAACGTATTGACGAAAGAGTTTTTCCAGACAGATAGAGAGTGCAGAGACTCGTACTCATTTCCAAGGGAGGCAAGCCGTCGTCATATCGACCTATCTGTCTTCTTGATAGCATGGGCAAAATACTGGAGCGCATTCTGTACAACCGTCTACAGCGAATTGTTGAGGATAGCAGGGTGTTATCGGAACCCCAGTACAGATTTAGGAAGTCACGTTCTACCATAGACGCCATCAAATCTGTAGTCGATATCGCAACGGAAGCTTTATCTGGCAAACGATGGAAAGGAGGCTCTAAGCTGTATTGTGCAATAGTTACACTCGATGTAAAAAACGCGTTTAATACGGCCGATTGGGGTAAAATAAAAGTTGCCCTTGCTGGAATGGAGGCACCTGCATACATTCTGGATCTGATCACGAGTTACTTCTCGAACCAAAGGCTGCTTTATAGCAGTGACGTAGGCGAAGCTGTTTATCACTTGACAGCGGGCGTTCCCCAGGGATCGGTTCTCGGCCCACTTCTGTGGAATATCATGTTCGACGAGGTTCTAAGATTGCCACTCCAGCAAGGTACCAAAATAATAGGCTTTGCTAACGACATTGCTATTGTAGCCGACGCGAAGCATATCTAGCAACTGGAAGAAAAGGCAAACAACGCTATACACCGAGTGCGTACATGGTTGGAAGCTGCTGGCCTTGAGCTGGCGGATCACAAAACCGAGGCGGTACTGATTAGTAACAAGGAAAAAATGGAGTATACTCGTATGAGCATAAGAGTTAGAAACCATTATACTCGTTCTTCGCATGCATTTACTAGGGCTGCTATTTATATTTCTAGTCTAATAATGAACATGCGAATAATTATCATCAAATATGGATTTATTGTTTTTCAAAGAACGCTCCAGCATGATTATACAATTTTGCAGGAGCTCAAACCAATTGTCGAAGCACTTTTTCCACTCGGATTGAGATACCTCCAAAACATGGTTTTTGAACGCTTCAACAGCTTCTTCTGGGGACGAAAATCGTTGACCACGCATTTTTTTCTTGATGTACGGGAATAGAAAGAAGTCATTGGGTGCCAAGTCAGGGCTGTACGGCGAATGACCCATCAATTCGACGTTTCGGCCGGTCAAAAAGGCGCTGGATTGAGCCGATGTGTGAGAGCTCGCATTGTCATGGTGCACAATGATTCGTCAAACAAAAGAGTTCGTTTTTCGTATTTCTCCGAAGACTTAAGGTAAACAAATTGTGGTGTGCCACTCAGAATTGAGCGTCCTACGTTGCTCAAGCCGAACAGTCGCCACACGACCTGTTTTGCCGAAGAAACAGGCGACCATTTGCTTCGAAGTGCTTCTTCCACGAACAACTTTCGTTGGATTTGGCTCGTCTTCGAGGACCCACACGGTCGATTGCTGTTTTGATTCGGGCTCATACGCATAGATTCATGATTCTTCACCTGTGACGATCTTATAAAAGTCTTTTAAAGCACCGCGATCGTATTTTTCAAAATTTCTTTGCAGCAGTCGACACGAGCCTTTTTTTTTGAACGATTGTCAAATTGTGCGGGATCCAACGAGAGCAAACCTTTTTTACGGCCAGGTGTTCATGCAATATCGAGTGTATGCTGGTGGAAGAAATGCCCAAGCATGCCTCTCTATCTCATGGTATGTCACATGACGATCTTGCATTATTACTTCACGCACGTCATCAATGTTCTCTGGTACAGCGGCCGTTTTTGGACGACCTTTGCCTTTGAGCGAGCGTCGGCCACGATTGAATTCATTAAACCAGTTTTTTACAGTGCTATAGGATGGTGCTTCATCGCCATACAAAGATTTAAGTTCATCGATGCACTCTTGTCGTGATAGTCCACGTCGAAAGTTGTGAAAAAGGATCGCACAAAAATGTTTACGAGTTATTTAAATTTTTGTTGCCAATTTTATTTTTTCAAGTCACTGTAAGCAACACAAATGATGGTCGTACGTCAAAACGTTCTGAGTACGTTTATGCTGAGAAATGTCAAACTTTCCAATGGAAGCGTCAGATGGCGCCAGGTAACACTTAGTGTTGCCTAGGCCTAAGTTTCTTTTATATAAGTATATGGCAATCCTCTTACGATAGGAGACCAGAAAACTCAACTGAAAGAAGAGATATGCTAATCGAGAAGTCTCAAAGTATATTTGGCAACCCAGGTGGGACAGCATCGCAAAAGGCAGATGGACGCACCAGTTAATTCCCACTGTCTCCGGCTGGACAAATTGGTCCCAAGGGGACGTAAACTATTACCTTACTCAATTTTTTATACGGCATGATTGATTTAGGAAATTTCTTCACAGATTTTGACATGACAGCTCGCCTGTATGTCCGAACTGTATGGAGGAAGAAGAAACCGCAGAACACGCTGTATTTAACTCTCCCAGATTCAGAGCTTCACTTATGGCCATCCCGGGCCCTCAACACATTGTGGAATTTATGCTTCAGAGTTTTGACAATTGGGTAAAGGTAGAAATGCACACAAATTTAGTTGGAAGCAACTACGAAGGACGGAAGGCATTCGAAACGTGGAATGAAGATCCAACGATGAAACGACGATAGCTTAAATGCTAACCAGCCCCGGCGACGTAATACTTTACGGCAGTCCCGCAGGGGATAGTGGTTGAAGTGTGGGGGTGTGGTTTAGTACGTGGTTGAAGTGTGGGCGTGTGGTTTAGTACTTAGGCACCAGAGATGGCAAATCGTGCATGCTTGTAGTGTGGGCTACTTGTATCGATGAAGATTCCAGACCTCCGATTCGTAACAAAAACAAAACGATTGTAAGCGTTAAAAGTCGCTTAAAATTTACAGAAATGTGTGTTAATGCCATTGATATTGAAAATGGTCCAGAGGTAAAAACTTTCCCCACACAAGAACAGAGTCAACCTCTAGAAAATGTTCTTTATTTTTAGTAATTATGGGATTGGGATGGAATTGTTAGCTCATTACAGCACCATTGTGTACTCCTTTTCTAACGACTCTCGTTTGGAGCCCACTATGAAACGGTGATTTTTTTCTGGCTGCTTATCCGTTTAGCGTTTTTTTTTTGTTTGTTGCTGGTCGTTTTTCCTCGCAGCTGCAGTGTGTTTATTTTGGCGGAAAATGCTTGATTGCGATTTATTTTCTTCTAGTTTGTTTTTTTTTATTCGCCGGAGTTCAGTACATTAAACTAAAATTTAATGGTTTCATTTGCTACAAATGTAATAATATTAACAAAAAAAATGGAAGCGGAAAAAACTCTTGTATTTTATGCCATTAACTCAACTAAATGGAAGGAGGAAAGCAAGAGATGCGGTGAACAAACTTGTATGTTTTCCGTATTTAATGGAGAAGGTAAGTTTTTTGAAAGCAAATGGCCTTTCATTAAACTTGGATTCAATTAAACTACAATTGGAATCTGTGCTTGAGGTCATTCTGCAGAAAATATTGCACTATTTTTTTTGTGTAAGAAAAAAATGGCCAATTAAAAAGTACAAAAGGTTCTTTGGAAACTTGCCACGAGAAATTAAAATAAGGATCAAAGGCTGTATTTTTAGAAAATCTATAAAAAAAAACAGTCGCCACTTTCAATACTTTAATGACAGAGAGTTTGAATCTTAATTTTTCACAAATTTTTGGAAAAAATACTTTTTTGTGGTAGCATTTATTGCCTTTTTCTACCTTTACAAATATATATAGTGGGATACTTTACTTACGGTTTTAATTTTTTAAGATGGATACAATTAAAGCAGTTGGAATATTAACCTAAAAGTAAACAAGAAAAAGGAGATTATTACTAGGGTTATTCATATAATGGAAAGGTCTTATAAAAACAATTTTAATTGCGGTCTGTAAAACGAGTAACAGTTAAAAAAATTGTTAAATTGATAAAAAAAAAATTAAACAACATTTTGTACTATTCAGTAAACAAACTATCAAAAACTTTTATCCATATAAAAATAAAATTGTGATTTTAAATTTATTTATTTTAATTTTTAGTTTTTTTTTTCTTTAATTTAAATTTTTTTTTTTTATTTTTATTATTTTTTTTTTTTTTAATTTTATGCTTTTAACAAAAAGAATTATCAAAGATCCATTGATGTGGAGTCTCTTTAGAGTTGGCAAGAGTGAGTTGTATTTTCGTGGGCAATTGTGTAAAGAAAACTTGAAAAGTAAGGTTTACAACATTAGTTCTCATTCGTTTGGGGAGAGCCTGGCCTTATAGAGTTCGGTTTTACTTTCAACAATTGCAGCAAGGCTTTCTGAAGAGGGTTGTCACGGACCCGAAATCATGATAAAAGTAGTGTGCAGCCACGAAAATCAATGTCACTTTGCCATTTTGTTAAAAACTTGTCTTCTATTTAAATATAGAAGCAAGAGGTCTTGAGCCGGTTTAATCCCTGGTCAATGCATAATCTAATTATTTAAAATTAATTTAGCTTAAATTTTCGGTTTCCTCTACTAAAAAGAATATTTTTTTTTAAATAAAAAGTGCATTTAATTATGAGTTGCCCGGTGCAGAGACCGGCCTCAGCTGGACAGCAGAATGATAGGCAGGCAATCAAGCACAGCATTACCTTAAGAGTAAACTAAAAGAATATGGCCTACTGGTCTTCCTGATCGAACTTAATAAATGTTGCCCACTACCTACTGCCACTAGATGATAAATATGATCAACGTATTGTGCACACAATCAATAGATCGGTCATGCCAATAAATATGTAGTTGTCCCAGCTGGTGGTTAAGGCAACTATTCGTTTGCAGCAAATTCATTGTTTCAACCAATTTTTGGGCTTGGTAACAAACAATTTTAAAATAACGGGTGGTTTGATGGTGAAGTTTTTTTCTCTTGGTCAGCATATGTGACAGCGCATAGAGAAAGGGACCTAAGAGTAAAAAAAAAATCAATTTTCATTTTTTTCTTTTTTTGATGTGGACAACATCTGAGCATCAAATGAGACCGATCCCATGCCCCAAAAGCGTTCCCTCCCAGAGATATGCGCGTTTGATGATAGTGAAGTCGACGATTCTAAGCGCAAATAGAAAGGGACCTAATCTTTAAAATGGCTCTCCTGAACAAAACTGGTTTTTAACCTTAAGTCCCTTTCTATTTTGCGCGTCACATATAGGCTTATTCGAAGATATTTTAAATATTCTCAAATTAAAGACAACTGTAATAAAGTGCATACAGTTGGAAGTGTTACGAGCGAGGGCTGCAATATATATTTCTGGCCTAATAATGAAAATGAGAATATTTATCATCAAAAATGGATTTATAATTTTTCAAAGTACGCTCCAGCATGATTTATACACTTTTGCATGCGCTCAAACCAATTGTCGAAGCACTTTTTCCACTCCGATTGAGACACCTCCAAAACATGGTTTTTGAACGAAAAAAATCGTAAACCACGCATTTTTTTCTCGATGTAAGGGAATAAAAAGAAGTCATTGGGTGCCAAGTCAGGGCTGTACGGCGGATGGCCCATCAATTCGACGTTTTGGCCGGTCAAAAAGGCGCTGGTTTGAGCCGATGAGTGAGAGCTCGCCTTGTCATGGTGCACAATGAATCGTCTTCTCTTGTTCGTTTTTCGAATTTCTCCGAACACTTGAGGCAAACAAATTGTGGTGTACCACTCAGAATTGACCTTGCTACGTTACTCAACCAGTTCTGCCGAAGAAAAAGGCGACCATTTGCTTCGAAGTGCTTCTTCCGCGAACAACTTTCGTTGGATTTGGCTCGTCTTCGAAGACCCACACGATCGATTGCTGTTTTGTTTCGGGCCTATACGCATAGATCCATGATTCGTCACCTGTGACGATCTTGGAAACGTCTTTTGAAGCACCGCGATCGTATTTTTTCAAAATTTCTTTGTACCAATTGACACGAGCCTTTTTTTGAGCGATTGTCAAATTGTGCGGGACCCAGCGAGAACAAACCTTTTTTACGGCCAAGTGTTTATGCAAGGATGCCTCTATCTCACGGTATGTTGAAGATCTTGCATTATCAGTTCACGCACGGCATCAATGTTCTCTGGCTTAAGGGCCGTTTTTGGACGACCTTCACGACCTTCGTCTTTGAGCGAGCGTCGGCTACGATTGAATTTATTAAACCATTTGTTCACAGTGCATAGGATGGTGCTTCATCGCCATGTAAAGATTTAAGTTTATCGATGCACTCTTGTCGTGATAATCTACGTCAAAAGTTGTGAAAAATTATCGCACGAAAATATTCACGAGTTAATTCAATTTTTTTTTGCCAAATTGAGTTTTTCAATTCACTGTAAGCAACACAAATGATGGTCGTACGTCAAAACGTTCGGAGTACGTTAATGCTAAAAAATGTCAAACTTTCCAATGGAAATGTCAGATGGCGCTAGGCAACATTAAGTGTTGCCTAGGCCAGAAATATATATAGCCACAATAGAATACTCGAAGCACATGTCATCTCAATAATTATGATGGCTAAACAGTTTGGTTGTGGCAACGAATCTTTTGCCTGTGTGTGTATAATTATTTTCCGTGCCCTACATAGCTCTAATTTCCTGGCTCTCTTCTCATTACTGGTACCATAAAGAACCACGTTGTGGTAAAAAAAATTTTCTGCGCTTAAACCTCAGTGTATCTATGACAACATTCCCACCATAGACAACTTTTCGCTGTAACAAATCCTTCTTCTTCGTGCGTAAAATTTTTGCTTGAAAAAATTGAAACAACTAAATTACAGAGCTATGGAAAGAAGTTCCCATGTTTCCGAGAAAATGTTCCTTTCTTCGTTTTTTTTATCTCGACAAAAATACCAACAGAATTGTGGTACACAAATTTCTGAGTAATATTTTAGCATTACACTCGAGAAAAAAAACGTAATAAGCCTAAACTACATAAGAGAACGACAGGGCATTAAAGCGACATATCAAAACTATTAGCCAGGAATTCTAATTTATCATCTGTCATACAATGAAAAGACAGAGAGAATGTAACAGACATGAAGTTGTCGTAGCCTAAACGACCTCCATAGAAGTGGCAGTGTTAGCGCGGCGGCCACCACCAGATGGAGCTGCGCCTTAGAATACAACAAACGAGTGAATGTCGGAGTGCAGTTGCAAGAGAAAGACAAATAAAACCCGTTAAATGCATTATGATGACGAAGAATGCATGATTATATAAAAATAGCACAAACACTGCGGAAGATCGGCCACAAAACCGAAGAAGGCAACCAGAACTTGCACCCGAGAGGCAAGAAAATCCATTAACCAGACCAAAGTGAACTGAAAAAAGAACGTGCCTCTACAGCAGCAGCCGTAGAGCAATGAAAGAATGAATGGAACGAAACACGCGCGGTTAGGGGAGTTGCTGTCCCCTAGTAAAATTACATGAATGATTGTGTTTCCTGGGATCCATGAAATCCATTAAGCAACTCCGGCAGCAACAGGTACTTAGCGGAGCCCGAGAGGTTGAGCCAATGCATACCACCTCGGCGACGAATGGCCAGAGAAATGTTATTAAAGTCAATTAATAAGATGAGGTTTAATTTTAAGGTAAGTAAAATCAATTGAAAAGTGCTGCAGCAAAAGCAATTAAGGGTATTCAGTAAACGGAGTTAAAGAGGCAAGCAACGATACATGGAAGAATGGATACCTTTTCTCTAAAAATATTCAGTAGTGGAAGATCTTTTCGAAATAAAAGAAGTTCTAGAACAGCAGCAGACAATGGCGACTAGTAAGACAGTTCACCAACTGTGAATACCCTTACTGTTCTCAAAGCAAAATCCACAGCAACTGAGTCACGAAAAAAAACAGAAAATCCGTAAAGAAAAGAAAACAAGTGGCAAAATCAGTATGGAAAAACATACATACATCAAGCGAGGTTTTCATTGGAGTTCCTTTTTATTGTTTTTGCCTTGGTGTTTTTTTTTTTGATTTTGTTCTTCTTCTCCCAGCCCCAAGTCGTCCATTAGCTGGCATGGCATGGCTAGCTGACTGGCTGCTTGGTACGTCGGTTGGTCTTATTAAACAGTAGCTGGGGATAAGGTTACTAACTAGCATCGCTAACTTGCTACTATTGAGCAAAGAATCTCAACAACAGCTGTGCTGTGTTATTATTCGGTTTTTGTTATTGGCAGTTCGAATGCTGCCGTTTACCAGATTCACATGAACACTGATAATGATGACAATGGCTACACGACACGGCATTGATGATGAGCTTGGCGACAATGAGATCATGATGAACTCCCCTACCCCTTGCTCGCCGGAATCGTTTATCCTTTTATGTGGTGTTTGGTCTGCCAACTTAACTGTCACTGAGGTTATGTTGTTCGAGCTGTGCAAGTATGTGAGATGTTCCAATGCATAGAGGGGTAGCAGAAGGTATGTTGAAAGTTAAATGGAGCTTAATCACAGGTTATGTTCAATACACACGTATTAAATTGAACATCTTCGTCAGGTTTTGTCGGAGGATTGTATGATATGTGAGGGGACAACTCAAAGCATCAAAGACCTACGAATCCAAGAGCCTTTAAAAAAATCAACCTGAAAGAAGTGATAAGTCCTTAAAACCAACTTCTCTTGAACCTCACCTAACCTATGGGGGGATTTGTAGAGAAGAAGCCAGGTTTTTGCGTAGAACAAAATTGGGTTAACTAACAAAAAACCCAAAAAAACCGGTTCCAAAAAACCGAAACCAAAAGATATTAACCGGTGTTCCTACACAGTGTATGCTACACAAACCTGAGATCTCACTTTAGAAAACAGTTGCCCATGTATCCCAACATGATGAGTACAGAGAACCGAAAAACCGGTTCAAGAAAAAAACGCTCAATCAATGCAGAAGTCTTCAATTGAACATCTTCATCAGGTATTTCGGAGGATTGCATGATAAGTGAGGTAACAGGAATATACCCAAGATGACAACTTAAAGAATCAAAGGCCTGCGAATCGAAGAACCCTCAATAATAACAACATGAAAGAAGTGATAAATCTTATAAAGTCTTAAACTTCCTAAGGAGGCATTTGCAGACGAGAATCAAGGCTTTTGCAATAGTTATTTGCGTAACAGAAATTTCGTGTTAAACAACAGAAAACCGAAAAACCGGTTCCAAAAAACCGATGGCAAAACATAAGAACCAGTGTACTTGCACTGTGTGTGCTAAACAAACCTGAAAATCTCATTAACGAAAGCCGTTGTCATATGTCCCAAGACGATGTGTATTACGCAAAAACCGAATAACCGGTTGAAGAAAAAAAAACCATTTTTTTTGTGTATACTAAATGAATTCCTTTAACATACTATTAGGGAACAAGTGCAAACTTAAAATATATTAAATGACAATACAGTTTCTAGAGTAATAACCGCTGTCCATTCACGGTGTGCATTATACAAAACCGAAAATCCGGGTTTAAAAAAACGCTTAAGGATTTTTTTTTTTAATTTTTAGTTAAATCGGGTTTAAAAAAAATATAGAATGACTTTTTCATTATCGAGTTTATATGGAAAAGTGTAAAACATGATATATCATGTATTTACCATGGAAAATTCACTCTCGACCCGGAATACCTTTTGGCGGGTTATTTCACCTCGAGTTTTCTTAACGGGGTATGTGCTGTCATAAACGGGGTATGTGCTGTCGAACGGAAAATCCGTATGAGAGAGTTTTGACTTTTTATTGTGTTGATGGGTCGTAGTAGAACATCCCGAAAACTTTGGTTCAACAAATAAAAAACCGGTTTATGATTTTGTTAAATACGAGTTCCCTGTGTGTTAAAGAAAAGTCGAAACACAAAAACCCGGTTCGCGGGAGTTTCAGTTAAAAATCGTTTTGAAAATCAACTATCTAGATTAGAAAAAATAAAAATGCGTTCTTTAGTTAAATTTGATTTAAAAAAAAAAGTTTTCACTTTCGAAACCGATTTTCGGTAAGATATACTACGATCACAAATTCTCAAAAAAAGGAAATTTAATTAACATTTGAATTCTCATTGTTAAAAATGAGTCTCCCGTATAAGTCATTTGATTTGATGCCGAAGTAATCGTTGCCAATTACTTCTAAAGAAAAGCATTGGCGGGTTTAGAAACAGCTGTACAGTCTGTCTGGCAACCGTAGCCAATACATTTCACCAATTTTTAACGTTGATTCTGAAAAAGAAACAACAAAAAGGTCTCGAACCAGAATAAATACAGTTAAAGTTATAAGTTTAAATTATTGAACCGAAAAACGTAAAAACCGGATTTTCCACAAAGGGCGATGAGTAAATTATCCTTATGTCTGGAGTCTGAATGGAATAGTTTTTTTTTTACCAATTCTCGATCTGTAGGATTCAGAAAAATAATTTTCGTATCTACAATTTTTGTCCGTGGCAAAGTAAGATTTTCGGGCATCATACTCACAAAAGAGCCGAAAACCCGGTTATATTATAAACTTGATTAATTGTAGAACCTGGTTTTTTCAAAATATTTTACATTTTAAAGGTCTTCACAGGTTTTTTTTTTATTAAAACAATGTGTGCCTTACTACAATGAACCGGAAACCCGGTTTCACAAAATTAAACCACCGGTTCTATTTTCCAACTTTTCTTCCAAAACTGGAATTGTTTCAGGCTATTGCTTACGATGTTCTGTGTTTTTTTAACTTGTTGGTAATGGCTTCTGAATTTCGAATTTCGAATTTCAGAAAACCGGTTTAAAATAAAAAAAACCGGTTCTTCTTTTATTTTCGAAATAAAAAAATTAGTCGCTTAACATGATTGAATTTTATGCTAAAACATTAAACTGAAACCCCTGTTACGAAAAAATGATAGGAAACTATTCCTTCTTTCACTGGGACTTAAAAACAAACTGTATCTATTCAGTTGGATTTTTAACCGCCTTTTTGAGTGCCCCTCATACAAGCATTTATCGTCAACACATTGATGCCTGGGTTTCGAAACTTTCTTCTGATGAGGATTAATTCCTTTTTGCAGGCCAGAACATAACAGTCGTTACGATACCACAGTCAGCCGGTGTTAAGGAACTTTGAAGAATCCATGACGAAAATCAATAAGCGTTTTTCTTGCCTTTGTAATACCTGTTCGATTCGATTTGTTTCGGTTGTTCTAGTGCTTGGGTATTTGTACATCGAAATGTTTGTTCTGTTTATTTGCCTTCCAGTGTGGATGGGTAGTACGAAGTTTTTTCTATTTTTTTTTGCCGTTTAGCTTGTAAGATGATTATCAACACATGAAAGCACGTTTTCTGTTGTGTTTTCTACGTATTTCTTCTAGTTTTTTTTTGCTTTTTGTGGTAACACGTCTCTTCCTTTCGACCAGCTCGGCTGTGGCCAGAAAGGGGTTTCGGTTTTGTTAATGTTTTTAAACGGTTCTTTTGTTTTGCAAAGGTATGAGCATGAATTGAGGAAAAAAACAAAACACACAAACGCTAAACATTGAAATAATTTTGAACTTGAAAATTTCCCACGTGAGGGTATGAGCATCAACGCTGGCGAAAAAAAAGTATTCACTGAAATAGTGAACGTCGTCATCCGCATCAACTCGGTGGCGGTGATGTTGAGCAGTCGTATAGTGTTCAATGCTATTGTGTGGTTAACAGTGTAGTGGCACAGTGGTCTGACTCCATTACAAAAAAATTGGTTTTCCCTAAAAAAATGTTTGGAGAAGTTTAACAGTAAAGGATTGAGGGGATGTATGTCTTACTTCATAGGTTTGGCTACGGATTTTGTGATTTTACAAATCGAAATATTGTTGTCTTTTTTTATTGCACATGCCAATCACCGGGATAAAGCCAACACTCGGCCACATCTCTGAAAAAAATCTGAGCTTTTAGCTTTTTTTTACGTAATTGAAAGTTGGTCAATGGATCAGCCACAATTGTTTGGGTCAATAAAATCATTGGAGATTCTCCAAACTTTGACCTAAACTCTCCATGTGGGTCATGCACTTATGTAACGCCCTTTATCTTTGATGAAAGTACTACAGGGTGGAGCGCGATAATTTTCTTATTTGGGAATGCAATAAAAATATTATGAACCTTAGAAACATTTATTTTATATTTTAATTATATTAAACAGTAAGGGAATTTTTAAATCAGATTGTTTTGAAGGGAGTATCTCGCAAATGTCGACCTACGCTATCCACACACTGCTGCATACGTTTTCTGAAGTTTTCATGAACTCTAACAAGCATGTCGACTGGTATTCTGCCAATTTCAGCCTCAATCTTGTTAATTAGGTCTTCCAAGGTGTTGGGACGGTTGATATATACCTTCGACTTCAGGTAACCCCAATAGAAACACCCAAGGAAATCACATGGGGCTAAGTCTGGTAACGTGCCGGCCAGTTCACATCACCCCTCAAAGAGATAGGCACTAGGGCGTACCTCAAAAAAAAAGTTCGCCGTACACCTTCGAATATGAAGTATTATTGAAAGGTACCCCAAGCACCCCCTTCTGGTACTTACCCATCATATCTCAGTTGCTACTACCCTGATATTAGAGTGGTACATTAGGGTAGTAGCAACTGAGATATGATGGGTAAGTACCAGAAGGGGGTGCTTGAGCTCAATCACTTTAAAGACAAAAAAATCGGCCGAGACAAAAACATCGATGTATCACACTTTAAAATCCGTTTATAAATGCAGAAGTTATATAGAAAAATGTAAAAGCGCGACCCCTACGTTCGGCATAAAAAAATAAAAAAAATTTTTTGAAACTACCTTTCAATAATACTTCATATTCGAAGGTGTACGGCGAACTTTTTTTTTTTACTTGTAACCTGGTACGCTCTAATAGGCACTCCAGGAAACATTTGCCTCAAACAAATCATGGTAACCCTCGCGGCGTATGCAGTAGCATCATCCTGTTCGAACTATGGGCCTGAAACTGTTGCGCAACTTTGAACCTGTTGCACAGCAGTTGCCGATCCGCTGTTGCAGATGCTCATTCATTGCATCAGCCATTTTAATACTTTAGTATGTTTGCCCAACATATGTTTGATAGTTGCTTTTTAGAACATCTGACGCTTGCAGTGTTGCCGGACTTTGCAATTAAGAATGCGTTGCGCAGTACATGCGGTGCAGTGTTGCAATTCCGAAAAGGCCCCATGTATTCTCTAATTGCATTGCCTCAAGAGTCGGCTGTAAAAAATCCAGGAAATGTCAAGGGCAAATGATTGCTTCCGAGCAGAGAGTTTCGGAGGTTGCAGTACTGCTGCTCTAACTCTCTCGATGTTGTGTGGTGTTGTAATCCTTCTCTCAGGTCCCCTTCGTACACATGACACATTCCCTGCTATTCTTAATGAAGTTACCCAATTTACAATGATTGCCGTCTAGGAACACGTCCGCGTGGGGGAACAGCGAATCGTAAAAGAAAAGCACGCTGCACTGCAATGATCGAGTGCGCATTCGAAAAATATGCTTCAACACAAAATGACCTCTCCTTGCGAGTCCAATGCATGATGGCACGTAAAAGGCAGACGAGTAAAAATTTCCTGTCGGGCACTATAAGCCACGCACACTTTCCACTCTCTTCGACCAACAGTGGCGCCTCAGCCTGCAGTGCAAAAAAGCAAATTACTGCGCTCTACCCTGTACAAGTGCTTTAAAGGGCCGCCGTGGTGTGATAGAAGTGTACACGAGCCATGATGGCTGTTAACCCAGGATAAACTGCGTCACGAAAATCAAAGGCGGGTTTTCACCTCCTAAATGCCGGCGTCTTTACGACTAAGAGATTTATCTCTAAGCCATGTAAAAACTTTTCTATAAAATGCATAAGTTGTTCAGAGCCGGCGTTAAACAGTGGGTCTCTGTCACTGAGTATAAGAATGGAATCGTTCACAGCTCTCTGAATTGAGAGAAGTTCCCTCTTGTACCAGAATGGGATGTTGTGGGACTAAGGTAAGTACTAAAAGAGCTTCAGCTCTAATTACTTTTTTCTCACCTGAGCTTAAAAAAAATTGTCTCGCTCCTTAGCCCATTTTTCTACCAACGTTGCGTTTTCGCAAAATCTACACATAAAGTCAGAGTTGCAAAAACACAACGGTGGTAGAAAATGGGTTAAAGGGATGTTTCAGACCACTGTGCATGGCAGATAGAAACCAAAAATAAAGAACTCATCCAAAGGCATCATATGTCGACGTTCGCTAAAGCACCTCTGGAGTACGCCGCTGTTGATGATTTTGAAGATGATGCGGATGATGATGTGAAATTCATACCATTCTCATTTATTTTGTTTGTATGAAACGGTACATTAGATTGGGCCTGCTAAGAAATGTCATAGATTCCTTTACTGCAAATTTGTTGAAAGAAATATTTATTTTTGTATTGGTTTTCAACCAACTGAAGATGTATATGTTGGGCTATTTGAAATTTTAAATTTGAATCGGCTGTAAAAAAGTATTGACACATTTTTTTCATCTCCTGTCAAACAATCTACCCAGCCAGTTTTGGTAGTGGTATGAATGAATATATTGTGTTCCATTATTAAATAAAAAGTAACTCCCTTATCAATAAAACCAGAAATTGGAAAAAATTATCAGTAATTTGTTTTTACAGCCGATTCAAATTTAAAATGTTAAATAGCCCACCCTGCAGCTAGCGAGACAGCCGCTGAGAGAGAAATTTTGTGGTTTAAAAAAGGGTCTTAATTTGCCCTTTTTTCGAAAAGAGTTAGTGGCTTTCCAGGTTTAGTTGAAACGCGTCAAACATTTCTTACTTGTAACAAGGACACAGAAGACATCAGAGTTTGAAGCCGATGGAAAATTATCAGTGGTGGCGGTGCGGAAGTTTTTGATCGGTGACGGCGGCTTAAATTCTTCATAAACTTAGGTAACCGCCGGCTTGAACATCGACTCATTTATTTTGCAAATCCAAAACTGGTAGATTTCACAATCACAAGCAAATATATATAAAGTACGTTAAATGACCAATTAATATTCAGAATAATTTAATGAGTTTTGCTTATTAATATTCACCACAAAGATGGGATATTTATCAGTTTATATATATTTTCACAATACATATTGCTAAAGGATGGCCCAACTTAATCGCACGATATGATTTGTAAAAAAAAACAAAAAGTTTTAGAGAATTAACCTAATATTTTTTTTATGATAGAATGATCTATAACAATTATATGTGAATCAAAATAGTACGGCCCCATGACGTCGTCAGCCCATAAATCGCACCAAGCAGTCAATCTTTGTGGATGCATAGCGTATTCAACAATCACTTGTGGATTCTCATTTGCCCAAATGCGGCAATTCTGCTTTTAAACGAGTCCACAGAGGTGAAAGTGTGCCTCGTCGCAGAAGATGATTTTATTTGTAAAGTCATCATTCACTTCTGTCTGTTCAACCTAACATTCGGCGTATTGACGACGCTTGAAATGATCAGTAATATTTAGCTCTTGAGTCAATTAAAACTTGTAAGATTATAAATTCCAATCTTTAATCAAAATTTGCTTCAGTAATGTTCGTGAGATGTTCAAATGTTGAGCACGACGAAGAGTCGAGGTTGACGGCTCTTCTGCAGCGCTATCTCAAACAACATCAATGTTTTCCGCTGAACAATCTGGTCCAGAAGCAAGAGTGTTTTTACATTTCCTACAGACTCGGTTTGCTAAAAAAATCCGCACAATTCTCCCAATTGTGGCCACATTTGGTCGATTATACTGACTAGAAAAATTACGATGCGCACAAAATGCATTTTGAATTGAACGTCCATTGTCGCTGGTAAATTGTGGACCACTCCAGGTTTGAATTTGTCAAACACTGAAACAAAGAAATGTCAAATTCAGTTGGTCGAAAAACTTGACGTTAAGGTGTGACTCACAATAAACATCGTGCGTTATGGAAATGGCTCAGCCGATATTAATGGAGGTTTCTTCAAGCCGATTTCAGACATTCATAACGGCGGCGGCTAGGCCGAGTAAGAATCCATCGGCGGCGTGGCGCCACGGTTTTAAGAACACTCCGCATTAAACTCTGGATGACATCCGCTCAGACATTTCGAACTGGCGTCGAGCCGCCGTCAATGAGATATTTTCCAGCTATTGCTGATTTAAACTGCTTAAATTAGCTTCTGAAGTCGTCGATAATTTCAACGGATTTAGCTAGCCCCGAATTACTTGTTATCTTTCTGTAGTCCTTTTATATTGTTTAATTGTCCCTGCGTCATTTTTTTTGGCGACCCACTCTTATGTACATTGCTATATACTCTATACATTACACATAATCATGTTTGTACTGCAAAGTATGTATAAAAAAATTGATATTGCATGTGTAGGTTGTTTTTCGTACAGCAGCAACAACAAAAATATGCTGTTCTTTGTAATACCAGAGACGAAGTCAGTCGAAAAAAAATACACAATTGGTGTTTACAGTTCATATGCAAAATAACGGCTTCAAAGATACAATTTTCCAGCGAAAAGTGCCAAAGTCCCAGAAAACAAAGGAAACGATTTTTTTAAACAACAACAAAGTAGAATGAAATTTTGGGGAGAACACAAATTCATTAAAACTTCTTGGAAGGTCCTATCATATGTAGTGCGATTTCCCATAGACCATTTAATGAAAGAGAAGTGAATGAAATTCCAATATTAAAATATGCCTAACAAAAACTCAGTAAGTACTACTCATTACCATTTGTATAACGAGGTAATGACTTATCATTACCCTTTGCATTATTTTAAACTAAAAAAAGGACAGGTTCGTACGTTCATACACAACAATATTCGAAAGTGTTATATGCGGAAGGACAAATTCAGTTTACTTTCTTTCCTGGTCCTACCTCTTTAGATGGACAAGGTTCAGGACTTGGCGGATAAGTCGCCAAATGTTGCTTGGGTGCGCTTTAAATCACCTAAAATCTACATCTTTGCCGAAATCTATGATCGAAATCTTTTTATAATTAGATGTGATCATGAGATACAGTCTGAAAGACGACTAGAGAGTATATACACATGACTGAGAGTATCAGCTGTTGACTAAGAGTATCTAAGGCTGAGAAAGGCGGGAAAGGAAACGAAAGCTTCGAATACGTTTTCCACTCGTGCCCGGCTTTTTGCCGTTTGGGTTTTACTTTTAGAGTTGTTCCACTTTTCGGTCTTCTGCAAATGGCAGAGTATCAGCGAATGACCAAAATAATTCAGAGATGACTGAGAGTTACAGCTGACGAATGCTAGTGACTGAAGGTATCCACAGATGACTGAGAGTATCAGCTGACAACTGAGAGTATTTGTAGTGGCTGGCATGTTAAGAAAGAGAACGAAAGCTTCGAATACCTTTTATACTCGTGTCCGGCTCTTTTCCGTTGAAGGGCTTTAGTTTTTAGAATTGTTTTCCTTGTCGGTCTTCTGCGGATGGCAGAGAGTATCAGATAATGACTGAGAGTATATCTGTAGTGGTTGCCGTGACAAGAAAGAGAACGAAAGCATGGAATAGTTTTCATAATCGTGCCGGGGTTATTGCCGTAGAAGGTTTTTAGTTTTCAGAATTGTTCTCCTTGTCGGCCTCCTGCAGAGGACAGAGAGTATTAGATAATAACTAAAAGTATCCACAGATGGCAGAGTATCGGCGAACAACCAAAAGTATCCTGAGATGACTGAGAGTAACAGCTGACGACTGAGAGCATCAGCTGATGACTAAAAGAATGCACAGATGACAGGATGTATAGTATGACAGCTGTAACGAAAAAGAGAACGAAATATTTGAATACCTTTCATAATCGTGCCGGAGTTTTTGCCGCAGATGATTTAAGTCTTTAGGATTACACTCCTTCTTGGACCTCTCAAATACCCAGTGAATGCAAATAAAGTATCTCAAAGGATTTCTTAGCAGCATGAATTGATGTAATATGGCGTTTTCTATTGATAGCCGCTTATGAAACGCGCAAGTCGTCGAAGTTATCGCCTAAAGTTAGGCGATAACTTTACGAAAAAATGTTTCAAGTTTTTACGCTAAGTGGTAGTAGCCGGCTAAGATATAGTCCTTAGGCATCCGTTTATTTCGACAGAGTCCCTATTAAAAATGGAAATAGAACCAATAAATGTCGTACAGGTTGACTTCACTTTTGCTCTAAAATAAGAGATTATGCGATTAATAATGACAGAACCTATTAATTAATTCTGAACGTAGACCAATTATAAATTAAATATATTTGCTCGAGTTTATAAAAACTATATATTTTTAATAGATACAATTAAATAAAATTGGATGACGATACGAAACCCTGCGCCATTCTGTTTTTTAAAATATTCCGCTCCTCTACGTGTATCTGAAGTTAAACTAAGGTCGAACTTAATGAGTGAATTCTTAAACGGCAGGGAAATATTTGTGGGGGCTGTTTCAAAACGTAGAGCGATATGGTCAAGTTTTACCGGGAATAGTTATAGGGGGCACTAAACGCGCTGTTTCATTTGAGAATGATCAAAATTAAACTGTGTTGTTGCCTTCCTAGCATCGAAGGCAACAACACAGACCTCCGATGCCCTTTAACTTAGTTTATTATAATTTCATTTGTAATAAAAACTCGTATGTAAATAAATAAAAAATATAAATTAAAACGAATTATGTATAGATTTAGGTTTTAAAATAGGAAAGGGTCATTTGTATGATGGCTATATCAAGAGATAGACCAAAAGGATCGAGCTTTAGTAGGATTGGCTATAAGTCGATCAAACTGCACTATTAAAAGTTGGAGCACAATGCGATTTATTTTGAGAATTCTAGACCGCAATGACCTCAACTCGTTAGGAAGCTTTCTGTGGGTGCTATTGGAAAACTTGGTCCAGTTTTACCAATATTGTCCATTGGTAAATTGTAGACCAATATGGCGTAGGATATAAAAACATTGAGCTTTTGTTTAAGCTGCCAACGGTTCCCTTAATTTATTATCTAGTTAATCTAAAGCAGCAGAGCCGACACTACCGATAATTCCGTAACGGCTTCAAACTCGGGTCCTCAATTGACCAAGTAAGTCACGTAACTGACCACAACGTCTAACCTACCTAAAACGCGCCCAAGTGGGAGAAATGGCTTCGTTTCTCTTGAACTATATTGTTACTGGGAAGAACAGCTGATAAATCAGCTTGCTTTAAGCTGCAAATATTGAAAGTCTTAAAATAATCTAGGTATATCTACCTAAATCTGTATATGAAGCCCTCGATGTCCAATAACAAAGTCATCCATTTCGTTAAGACATCACTAGCAAAATTTCTTATTTAGCCCTGAACTGGATTGTTAAACAATTTTTAGTTCAATTTCAAAAAACAGCTGTTACTTACATCAGCTGTTTGTTTAAGAGTACCCAGTTTGTAAACATATACACAGAATTTCGAAACTTAAAGAGTATTTCGATACGCTGTCAAAAGAAAATTAAAAAATGAGACCCTATGTCAAACAAACCAAAGACCCAAGCAAATTTAAATTTCAGATTCCAGACATTTTGACAATTACAAATAATCAATTTCAATAAACAGGTCATAGGGGGGAAAAATCTCACATAAATCATATACAATTTTCAAAAACGTAAAAAAAGTAAAGAAAAAAAACAAAATAAAATGTCATAAATCATTAAGAGTTTCCGCCCCGTTTGCCGCCAGAGGTGACTGCTCATCAGTATGCCATTTAGATAAAATGAAATTCAACATTCATGCTGGCGATATAGTCGTATAAATTTTAAGTCACAATAAAATCGCTTTTGCGAGCCTTGTACGTATAAAAACAACAATTATCCGCACATTTGTACTTACAATTATAGGGGGATACCACATTTATTTAGTTTTGTTGTTTTCTTTCTTTTTTCCATAATTTCGTATAAATTATTTAATTGTGAACTTGAAAATTGTTATTTAATTACAGTTTTATACCTCCCCCCCTCCACACGATATGTTAGTGTAATTGCATGTTTTTATTTATTTTTATTATTTTTTGTTTTTGCTTCTCCTTCTTCTTTCTTTTTACCAATTTCAGTCTCGAGAACATTTTAAATGTACGAGTATGTACAAAGTTATAATTGCTATTGATGTATAGACGTCCGTCCGTTCGTCCGTCTGTTCGTCCAGCCACATTTACATTTCAATAAATTATCGTTTAAGTCGGTTTTTTGCGCTCTGTTTGTTTCTTCACATGCCATATACCGTTGAAGATCGCTCTGTTGGCTTTGCGATGGTGCTACAGATGGCAGGGATGGTCTCGATATGGTATGAAAAACGTAGATGGAGAACTTTTAAAATGACTCGAAGGAAAAGTTTTAACGCCCCATCGATATCAACCCAAAAGAAGTCATTATCAAAAGTATCGATATGGAAGAAGGAACAGTACGATACCCATTGCCAATGGGATGGCCTTGATATGGTTTGAAAAACATAGATAGAGAACTCATGAAATGACCTGAAAATGGTATCAAAACAAGTATCGATATCGAAAAATAGATCGGTATCAATACTTTTGCAGATGGGATGGTTTCGATATGGTATCAAAAACGTAGTTTGAGAAATCATAAAATGACTCGAACGAAAAGTTTCAAACCCCATCGATATCAAACGTGTTTCAAACCCCCATCGATGTCAAAACAAAAGAAGTCAATACCAGAAGTATCGATAACGAAAAAATTATCGGTATCGATACTTTTGCTGATGGTATGGTCTCGATATGGTATCAAAAACGTAGTTTAAGAAATCATAAAATGACTCGAACGAAAAGTTTCAAACCCCATCGATATCAAAACAAAAGAAGTCAATACCAGAATTATCGATATCGAAAAAATTATCAGTATCGATACTTTTGCTGATGGTATGGTCTCGATATGGTATCAAAAACGTAGTTTGAGAAATCATAAAATGAATCGAACGAAAAGTTTTAAACCCCATCGATGTCAAAACAAAAGAAGTCAATACCAGAAGTATCGATAACGAAAAAATTATCGGTATCGATACTTTTGCTGGTTGGATGGTCTCGATATGGTATCAACAACATAGTTAAAGAACTCATAAGTCGATACTAGAAGTAGCAATATAGAAAAAGGAACAGTATCGATATATTTTCCGATGGGATGGTCTCGATATGGTATGATAGTCATAGATAGAAAACTCATAAAATGGCTCGAAATCGGTTTCAAAACAAAAGAAGTCGATACCAGAAGTATCGATATCGAAAACTGATCGGTATCGATACTTTTGCTGATGCGATGGTCTCGATATGGTATCAAAAACGTAGTTAGAGACCTCATAAAATGACCCGATAGAAACAAAAGAAGTAGAAGTATCGATATACAAAAAGGATCAGTATAGATATTTTTGCAGATTTTATAGTCTCGATCAAAGGCGATAAATTGTACAGTTTAACAGCGTTTGTCCTTGCCAAATTTCATCAATATTGGAAGTAATATGTAGCTTTTAGAGATAAAAACGGAAAAATCGGATGAACTTATATGTAAATTGTACAAGATGGGCGATCTGAGCTTAATCGAGGAATTGAAAAACAGAGATGAATAAAAATCAAATGGGAATTCTGTTTTTTTGTGCTTAAAGTGTGCGAATTAAGTGTTTGGTACTAAAGTGTGTTCTTCTACATTATTGCAAAGAAGAAGCACATCACCCAACTTGTACAATTTATCGTCTTTCATCGAGACCATTAAATCCGCAAAAATATCGATACTGATCCTTTTTCTACGACCGACTTATTTTTTTTCGTTAGTCATTTTATAACTTTTGTATCTATGCGTTTGATACCATATCTCTACCATCCCATCGGCAAAGGATCGATACCGATGATTTGGTACGATAAACGATATGGTACGATAAACAACGATAGAGGACTTACAAAATAACTCAAAAGAAAAGTATCGACGCCGCATCGGAATCAAAACAAAAAATGTCTATAACAAATTATCGAAACAGACAAAAGGATCAGTATCGATATTTTGACCGAATCAGTGTACAGAGATGATTTAAGTACTCACTGGCGTGTTTATTTCCACGGTGGGTATTTTTAATCTTCAGGTTATTCAAAAGCCAATTAAAAACTAGTAAAAAAGCTAAAGTCTGCCGTGGTCGACCATATTATACTCTGCACTTCTGGATGTTTGGAAAGCCAACTGAAACCGATTTTGTTAATTTTTTTTACTGTCCTTTATTGGTCCAAAAACTTACGTGTACCAAATTTCAATCATATTGGATGATATGTGGCTTTTAGAGCTAAAGATATAAAACCGGATGAGCATATATGTATGGAAGCTATATCTAAAGCTGAATCGATTTTCTTTATCTTCAGAAACGTCTTACTTGGCCTTAACAACTTTTTCGTGCTAAACTTTATTTAGATTGCATATAAGATGTGGCTTCTATGGCTAAAAACCCGAAAGAGATTGAACGTAAACCTATAATATAAATTTTAGTAGCGTCCGTCCTTGGACCAAAAACTTACTCGTGATAAATTTCATCAAGAGTGGATGTAATAAGTAACAGCTAGAGGTAAAGGTATAAAATCGGATGAATATATGTGTGGGAGCTATTGCTCAATCTGAAACGAATTTCTTCAATTTTAATAACTTTCTTCAGTGCTTCAAAAAAACTCAAGTGTGTAAGTTTTATTTATTTATTTATAGTCTTATTTTTATATTTACTTATTTATTTGTGTAAGTATACAATTATTCATTTAATTATATATTTATTCATTTAATTATATATTTATTTATTTATTTATTTTTTGTTTTATGGCTATACTCAAATACTCATAATTCGTAACGAATTCAAACATGGATTTATGTTGAAGATTTGGCTGATATGATTGACGGACTCGTGGATTTCTTAAGCGATAAAAAAAATGAAGCGATAAAAAAAATCCGTGCTCAATTGTAAGAATCGTTGTGTAGTAATACAAATGGGGCAATATTCTTACGATTATTACGACACAAAGCTACTTCTGGTAAAAATAAACTATACGATCTAATTCAGATTCGGCCAGCCTGGCCTTAACGACGTTTTTATTGGTTTCTTACAGATTAAGGTAGAGTCTAATTATTTTGGTGCAAAACTTCAGCTTGCTGAGCTCCGTGTGGACAGATTCATCACACTAAACAAATTTTATATTGACATATAGATGGCGCCGCTATTAAACTGTTTTGCGGTACCGCTTACTTGCTTCCCTTACAAACTAAGTCCCCACTTACACGAGGCAACTTTACTTGCCGCAACTCTCAGTTTGTAGGAGAGAGTGAGGTAAGGGGAATGGAAAGGAAAAAAACTTGCCCGAACTATCAATTCCTTTTGTGTTTTTCATAGTGTGAAGTTGGCTGCAGATTATTTTAGTATTTTTTCACAGAATCATCAGAACGAACAAATCACAGAATGTCACAAAAGGCAATAATGGTTACAACAATTAATTAATTGGACAACCTTTTCATAACAACTACTTATAGATGGCGCTGCAGGTAATGTGGTCAGGTTTTTGCCCACTTGCTTGAGATATACTTATAACTTAAGCGAATAAAAAAAAGTCTACCCTGTTTGAATTAGATTTTTACGTTGACATCAAGATGGCGCTTTTATAAAATAATGTTTGTTAACATGTGTTACAAAAAACACCCCTTTCTTTTTTTAATTAGGTGTAGCGCGCATCATGTGTTTGCTTCTACCACTGCCCTATTGACCACATTTATGTCGCTTTTATAGAAAATGTTTTCCATGTGTGTCCGAGATACAAAAAATAACCCTTTTTTCTAAATAAGCTGTAGCGCCTATCATGTGCTTGCTACTACTGCTGCCCTTTGTGTGTGTGTGTATTACAACATAATTGAGCTGTGGCCCTGAACTTGACATTTATTAGGGGGGGGGGAATGTACGACTTTAAAAAACTCGGCCGACATTCAAAAACCAAGCAATTTAGCAAAACAATAACGTGACGTGTCGAATAAGTGCATGCATGCGACGGGGTGATGACATACTAACAACGGTACGTAATGTGGGAATTTAACTAGACTTGAGGTAAGAGAAGGTACGATAAGGTCTTAACTGTGGTAGGTACGACGGCTTGGCCGGTCGCCTGTCTGTCCATACGTGTTTTGTGTACCTTTATTATGTTCAACTTGTTGGCACGAGTTTAACATTCATTTTTGTTTTATGTTTTGCCGTTTTCTTGTCCCTTTATTCCGGTTCGTTTTATTTGGGCTACAGGTACTATGTGCGTGTGGTCAAGTTGAGAGGGGTCGTCTTAGGGTCCGCAAAGAAGGGTAATTTCAGGTTGTAGACTTTGTAGTTTATTAGGTCAATTAAAGGCAATTCAGTACTGTAATCTCGTGTTCAGTATAGGCCAACTATTATGTTGGCTTGTGACTGGGCTAGCTAATATGGCTTGAATATTGAAAGGGAAATTTTTTTTATAATTTTGCTTAGGGGAAATTTAAGCCTTTAGTCCATTTGAGCCTGTCCTGCAGAGTTCCAGCTCACTATTTTCAAAGTGCTTCTAAAGCTCTGCTAAAATTTGTTTAAATTTCATACCATAAAAAAGGTTTATTTTTTTTCGTAATACACGACCTGAACAAGAACACTCTCGTTTTTTAAGCCATAAATTCCCACCGCCAAAAATGAAATATGAAAGACTGGAACACAAAACAAAAGCCAACATGAGCTACATATAATAAACGACCAAGAAAAGAGGCAAAACATGAGAAAAAAAAAACAAAAGCCACAAAATAAAGAAACGTGTTGACCATAAATCGTATTTATGACCCGGCCACAAGAAGAAAGTCAAGTCAACCCAAGAAGTGTGGTGTGAATAAATGACCTTGAAAAATAAACACTAGTAAAAAAGCAGGCAACCGAAACCTAGAAAATCAAAACCGCTCGTATGATTGGGTAAAGTTTATTTTTTAGATTTTTTTTCTTACCAAAAAAAAAGAAATAAAAACAAATTTCGCAGAAAAAAGTTCAGTCACTCGGGACAAAAGAAAAATACACAAACTAAGACGTTTTAAAATATACAGCAACTTAAAGCATTTTGCATAATTTTCAATAGCAAAACTTCAAATGACGGCGATCATTAGTCAAAAAACAGCAACTCCCAAACCTTTCCAACAAAATTAATGTTTCAGCGAAACTGCTCTCTAACGACATCTATGATTTTCGTATGAAGTTACCAACGCCATTAACATGATAATGATTATCAACATGATCGCACACTGTGTGATCATTGATTATGTGACATCAAAATCGCTGGCATTAATTAATATTCAATAGATTTGCATTTTATAACGTTCATTTTAAGTCATGTTTTGGTGTGTTTTTTTTAAATTATGCAACTTTTTTTGGTTTTTAAATAACCTCCCTCCCCTCCCATTTATGGTCTGGCAAGCTGTGATCATGAATTTGCTAATACCATTTCACTTTGATGTTTGTCAAAGCATTCACGTACTTTAGGTCATCTGCAATATTGAACTGAAATATTTTGCCTGGCCAATATTTCCAGCAAAGTACCAGCACTTCCATTTATATAACACTTTTATTGCCCCATAAACGGTAACTCATTACCCTTTTAATTATTTTCAACACGCAAAATAATGACTGCAATGGCCAACAGAGAAATAAATATTTTGGTAGGACCCTACAATTTTAATGACTTATTTTCATAAACAGCTTTTAAAACTAAATGAGCGGAATCAGTATAGAAGAAAACAAGTAAAAACGTCGTTAAGTTCGAACCTTATATAAACTCTACCCTCCCTTCGGTAAATCCATCTTTGGCAACAAGTTCGCCGATGAAAACTTTACCTTGAAGCACACCGGTCCCGGCATCTTGTCCATGGCTAACGCTGGCCCCAACACCAACGGCTCCCCATTCTTTGCCTGTACAGTTAAGACCGCTTGGCTGTTTAACAAACACATTGTTTTCGGCCAAGTTGTCGATGGCTCCATGTCATTAAACAGCAAAACAAACAAGGTACGTTTTTTGGGCCCCTTCGGCCCATGCGTTCATTCCTAATCGTAGCCAAAACTTTAAAATTATTCTATATTTTAAATTGTTTTAAAATTTGCTTTAACTTGAGTAAACTAATGTCCATATTGACTATGAATCGCCCGTTCTGACCACGCGGTACGGTTTTTGGGCCACATGAACAAAACTTCCAGCAACTATGCCTTTTTTGAGGTTCCAATTAACAGTACGTACTCAACTCATTGTCTTTAATTTGTAAACACATATGTCTATATGGACTATTAGCCGTCACTTTTGACCACGAGGTACGTTTTTTGGACCACATAAGCCAAAAATGCCAGCAATTAGGCCCTTTTTTGAGTTTGTTATTGTGACGCAATTAATAGTGCGTATTTAACCATTGTCTTCTACTTAAGTACAAATATGTCCAGATTCTCAATAGTCTTTTTTGACCATGCGGTACGTTTTTTGGGCCACATGATCCAAAAAGTCTAGCACCAATGCCCTTTTTTTAAGGTGGTGAATGCGCCCCATTTAACAGTATGCATTTTAACCCGTTGTCTTTAATTTAAGAACACAAATGTCTATATTGACAATTTATCGCCACTTTTGACCATGAGGTACGTTTTTTGGGCCACATGATCTAAACAGTACAGCAACTATGCCGTTTTTTTCTGGTATTCAGAGCATCCTAAATAAATAGTTGGTTTTTTATTGCCTATCCACAAAATATTATTATTTAATAAGGAAATACTCAAAAAGTGTACTTTTCAGCGAGGTACCTTTAGTAAGTTAAAGGGAAACTTTTGTCCCCCAGGTCCGATTTCCTCCATTTACAATCCCAAACAGCTTATGACTATAGGTCATCATCATGCTATCGTGATTTATTAAAAGAGTAAGTATTCGCTAAGGCGATAACTTTAAAACTGTACGAGAAATTTTTTTAAATTACTTTGAAAAACTATAAGCGAGTAATAACCGAACTCGCTAAAGGTTATTCTTGAATAATTTTAATTATTTAAAATGAAAGGGTTTTAAGCAAAATATCCATAGTTTTCTGTAAAAAAAAATAATTTGCTTAAATGCTTACTTGTTTCAGATACAACTTGAGCGAATAAAAAAGTCTAGCTAAATACCCTGTTTGAATTAGATTTGTAAATTGACATATAGATGGCGCTTTTATCAAAAATGTTTTCAACATGTGTATGAGTACAAAAAATACCTCTCTTTTTCTCTAAATTATTTGTTGCGCGCGCATCATGGGTTTGCTTGCTACTACCGCTGCCGTATTGACCACAATTATGTCGCTTTTATAGGAAATATTTTCCCCATGCGCCCGAGATACAAAAAATAACCCTCTTTTCTCTAAATAAGCTGTAGCGCCTATCATGTGTTTGCTACTACTGCTGCCCTTTGTGTGTGTGTGTATTACAACATAATTAAGTTGTGGCCCTGAACTTGACATTTATTAGGGGGAAAATGTATAACTTTAAAAAACTCGGCCGACATTCAAAAACCAAGCAATTTAGCAAAACAACGTGACGTCGCCACTTTTGACCATGAGGTACTTTTTTTGGGCCACATGAGCCAAACAGTACAGCAACTATGTAGTTTTTATTGGTATTCAGAGCGTCCCAAATAAAGAGTTGGTTTTTATTGCCTGTCTACAAATTATTATTATTTGATAAGGAAATACTCAAAAAGTGTACTTTTCAGCGAGGTACCTTTAGTTAGTTAAAGGGAAACTTTTGTCCCCCAGATCCGATTTCCTCCATTTACAATCCCAAACAGCTTATGATCATAGGGCATCATCATGCATAATCAGAATCGTAGATTGATTTGTTTGACCGCTATCGTGATTTCAACAGACATACGGACGGATTGTCGGACATGGCTAGATCGTCTTAGAACATGGCTAGATCGATCAGGTACATATGTATATACTTTATTGGTTTCCAGATTAATATACTACCCTGCTATAAAGATTACTTAAAACCAAGCAGCACAGACAATCAATAATTTCATAATAATAATGAAATAAGGCCAAAATTATTGATTGCCACTTTTGATGGGAACCAACAATTAGTGGCGTCAACAAATCATGACGATCTTTGGAACAAAATTCCCAGAATCACCAGCAGGACAAGCTATTAACTTGCTTAATACTTCAATTAAAGACAATTTATTTTATAACTGGCACTTATACTTGCGCTTTCATATATTAAAAATTTAAATGCACCAATGAATATTTACCTATCCTTCTCTCTCTTGATTCTCCTTTAAAATGCCCTATGTTTTCTTTCCATTTAGTTCAATTAATGATAGCAAAATGAGCCTTCTCAAGAACTCCAAGCCTTCAGAAGTGTATGAACCATTCAACATAACCTACTAACCCATAAAATATAAAATGCGCACTTAATGTCATTGGCAGCAAAAGCAAATCTATTGTACGATACCGCCGATGGAAACAATTGACAACGAGGTGTGTAGAACTGCTATATACAAAAACGTGCTGCCCATAACGCAACACTGCAGGACGTTAGAGCAAAGTATGACCTTCAAGACCGAGAGCAGTGATCGGCAAAAGAGCACCCAGGGATGTTTCTCTCACACGTACAGAAGCTTACGCATTAAACGAAAACAAACGAATGCAAACAGTCTCGCTTGATCATTCGTTCGTTCGATGACGTGGTGTTGTCTTATGATATTTGGCTTTACACAGAACGAAATTTTTGATCTAGATTAGATCTCTTGTGTGATTTCTTGATGAGAACATTTTAGACACATTTCTATCAGTGCAATGAGAAAGAGAGAGCTGAAATTTATCCATACAAGCATAAAGAAGGGGTATAACGGTCACTTATCGAAAGAAAGTGAGAGAGAGATCCAGAGCCTCTAGAAAAGGAATCGACACACACATGCAACCTTAACTTTATGGGTGAGCTACTGATTTTCCTCCCATAATGTACTGATAGAAATGCATCTCAATTTCTCATCAAGAAACTACTCACGATACTAAATTCCTGCAGAAAAACCCAAAACAAACATTACGTTCAGTGCAACGTCAGATAACATGCAAAGCAGCATTGCCGACTCGAACGAATGCTCAAGCGATGCTGAGCTCTCGTTCGAGAGGGTGCTCTTTTCCGATCCCTGCTCTGGATCATATTTACTACAAGGCAGGTCTGTACAACATTAACGCAGCTGCAGTGCCCAGCTACAGCGTGAATGCAGTGCTTGGAGAACATTCCCAGGAGAGTTCATTAGAGAAGAAACTCTATCTCGGCAAACGCGCGTGAATATGGCCCAGCCAAGATGTGGAGGGTGCATCTTTTTCAATTCGTGTTGGGAGCAAATGAAAGACCACATGACGACTTGTACTTCTTCAGTTGGCCGACCAAGTTCACTCAGCTGATCCGTATGTTTTTTTGGACACATCCCGTCAAAATGGAGCGTTTCCTTTAATTGGTTGTTAAAGCAGATCCCATATAGATGAACGGGAGTTTCAATATTCAACATATTGTGGCAACAAAAATTGCATGGTAGAGTCATCGCTGGAATTTTAAAAAAGCTGTTAAACAGCGAATGCTGCTCATAACGCAACCATGCTGGATATCTGGATATATTCAAGAAAACGGCTTGGTAGAAATATCGAAACGTATGAAAAGAAGGCTAGATGGACGATGTTTCTTACGAGTACTAGAGAAATGCTACAAATGTAAGACGATGGAAATAGCAAAGATAATTTTTCAAAAAGTCAAGCATCAGACTGTGGGTCTAAACTTTAAAATCTGGCGATGAATGCGATAACCGTCAAACTTTTGACTCCAACAGATAACGTTGGCAAAGATGACCCAGTGTTAGGTTTACCAATCATAGATGACGATAAAGAAAGCCTAGTTTGGACGATAAAGAAAGAAAGTTTGGATCATTCGAGAGGACGTTGAAAGTAAGCAACGAAGTAGTACGGCGCAAGAGAGCAAGGATTGCCCTGACTGATATATGTTATACGAATGGACCTTAGCGCTCCAGTACTAATAATCGTTTACGGCGTGGAGCGAAGGAGTATGTAAAAAAGGACGACCAAGGCTCCTTGTGTAAGGGGACCATTGGAATGACTCCGGTGCTCCGGTTATAATAATAGTTTAGGGCGCGGAGCGAAGGAGTATGTAAAAAAGGACGACCAGGGCACCTTTGAAAGGCGTTCTTGCATAAGGAGACGATCGATTGGAATGACTCCGGTGCTCCAGTTATAATAGTTTAGGGCGCGGAGTGAAGGATTATGTAAAAAGGACGACCAGGGCCCCTTTAAAAGGCGTTCTTGCATAAGGGGACGATCGATTGGAATGACTCCGGTGCTCCAGTTATAATAGTTTAGGGCGCGGAGTGAAGGATTATGTAAAAAGGACGACCAGGGCCCCTTTAAAAGGCGTTCTTGCATAAGAGGACGATCGATGGGACCTTAGTGCTTCAATACTAATAAATGGTAACGGTGGGAGCGAAGAAGAATGTAAAAGCGGACCACCAAGGCTAATTTGCTCCTTTTATAAGGAGACGATCGATGGTTCTGGTGAGACTAGTTTCCAATACAAATGCGGGACAAGAAGTTTGGTTGGTACAAGCCTCTAAACAAGGCACCTAAAGATGCCCGATTATCATGGAGTCTTCAACTTAATCTTTGATGGGTTATTTAATAAAGCTTTCAAAAGGGGCCGCCCTGGTGCGATGGAAGTATGCACGACTATCATACCAGATTTCCAAGGTTCATCCCCGGTTAAAAAAGTAACGATTTTTCAGCGGTGGGTTTTCACCTCGTAAATGCCGGTGACTTTGCGAGAAAGAGATTTATCTGTTAGCCAAGTTAAAACTTCTCTAAAATAAATTAATCAGCTGTTTGGAGCCGGCGTTAAACAGAAGGTCTTGGTCTGTGAGATAAAAGCTGACTGATTTGAGAGAAGTTCCCCCTTGATCTTTAATGGTATAATGTGGGACTTAAGCAAGTATTTTTGAATATCACCAATCCCAAAACGTCTTACATTAACAGAGCAAAACACATCTCCCGCTGTAGACATCCACTTCCCCCTCAAATGGCATTTAACAACCCCGAATTCAAACAAAAAAAAACACTGGACATTTGGTAAGTGCTGCCAAGTCTAAGTTAAAAAAAAAACTCAACGTCTTAATGGTCTCTCAAACATTGTGGCCATCGTCCCCGCCATCCAGCACCTCAAACTAATGGCCATTAAATTAGTGCTAAACGCTTACTTCCACTTTTCTCGACCAAATGATGTGGTGCGGTGGAATGGTGGTGGTCTCTGCCCCCCGTACCCAGGGTGCAGAAGTGCGCGCGGCGGCTGTACCATAATTGCTGGGAACTTCTTAAGCATGCCATCGTATGTACTCGCACTGACTGACTAATGGGACCGACAATTTGGTGGATAGTCACACCGACACTCACTCGCATGCTCGAAGGTGGTATTGCGTCGTCTTAGGGTCCATTGTAGCGACCCCATGAACGTAAGGCGGTGTGTCTGTTCGACCGTCCGTTCGTAAGTTCGTCCATCGGTGTTTTTTTTTCTTTTTTTGTTTCTTTGGGCCACTTAAAAGTGGTCATTAGTGGTTTGTTGTTGGTTTTCGCTCTCTATAGTTATTGTCATGTTGTTGTTATTGTTGTTGCCCTTGTTGTTATTGTTTTGTATCGTGTTGGTGGCTGCGCTTGTTGGACGCTCTTCGTTGCAAATTAACCGACCATTTAACCAAACGTAATTTTGGCTTGTTTTCACTTTAAGACATCGTTTAGTTGAGTTTTCAACTTAACCCATATTCTGGACTCCGGACACGAAGTCCAAACAGCTCAACAAACACTTTCATTCTTTTTGCTCATATGGCGTTGGCGGTGGCAATACGAGTAGCTAAGGAGGGGAGTTTGTCTTATTTGGAGTTGAGCCAGTTTTTGTTAAAGGGGAAGTTCATGTCGAAAATAGTGCATACAATTACCTGTTAACCCAAGCATGGGAGGGGAGATTTTTCTTCGATTCCATGTTAGTTTTAGCTAGGCTTGAGGAATTAATATATTCAATTAAAGTATATTATGTATTACGAGTACAATCTTAAGAAAATCTTGAGATAACATTAAAGAAAAAGATCGTGTTACTAATAAGTGGGGTATTTATAAGTCATCTAAAATATAGGCATATTCAACTGAAAATGTATAAGTATTTAAACCTGATATGATCAGATAAGTCATACCACAGATAGAATGACCCCTAAAAAACTTAGATTTTATGGTGTGGTAAAACTTTTTTTCACCTATAGCAAAGCAATTACTATTTTCAAGCTTTTGCCTTCATACGCCACGCTATATTAATTGACTTCCATAGCAAAGCAATTACTATTTTCAAGCTTTTGCCTTCATACGCCACGCTATATCAATTTACCCCCATAGCAAAGCAATTGATATGTGTAAGATTTTGCCTTCATGCACCACGCCATACGAACAGAGATTTTAAATTGTACATCTGTCTATGATTTAACTTCTCAGGTATGAGAAGGGCCGAGAAGGGACCTTATCCAAACAATTTCAATGACCGCCTTTCTGGATGGAGGAAGCTTAAAACCTAGAGCACTGGCAAAAAACTTAGTGCATATAAAATACCCCACTGCTAATGTTTCGGGTCTTAACGGTTAGCAAACGGATGAATAAGGAATACTTTGTCAGTTGTTATTTTCTAAAATGGGCAATTGTTTATCAAAAGAAATAGGAATTCGAAAACACATTATTCAATAGCGATTTCTTGTCCTAGCAAAGCACTTGATATTTTGTATTGCCAGTCCATGAACTACAATCGGCCAAGTGTATATTGAAGTTATCTGTGGAACGGGGCATCTAACAAGCCATGTCGTTTGGTATTCTGCCCATTTCAGCCTCAATTTTGTTAATTAGGTCCGCCAAGGTGTTGGGACGGTTGTTATACTCCTTCATCTGCCAAGAGCAAGTGGTTGCTTCCGCGTAGAGCGTTTCAGAGATTACAGCACTGCTGCTCTAACTCTCTTGATCTTTTGCGGTCTTGTAATCCTTCTCTCAGGTCCCCTTCGTACACATGAAGTTACCCAATTTACAATTGATTCCCGTCAGGAACGCGTCTGCATGGAGGAACAGCGAATCATAAACGAAAAGCACGCTACACTGCAATGATCGAGTGTGCATTTAAAAAATACGCTTCAACACAAAATGACCTCTCCATACGTGTGAAGTGCATGATGAAAACTGAAAGGCAGAAGAATACAAATCTCCCGTCAGCCACTGTAAGCCACGCACACTCTCCACTGTCTTTGACCAACATTGCCGCCACAGCCTGCAGCGCAAAAAAGCAAATAACCGCGCTCCACCCTTTATATGGTAATTTTAAAGTTTTGACTGAGAAAAGGGACAGACGCATGGACCGGTAGGGCCCAAAACCGTACCATTTGGATGCGGTTTATTAACATACGACGGTCAGGAGAGTATATGTGACAGCGCATAGAGAAAGGGACCTAAGGGTAAAAAAATCAATTTTCATTTTTTTTTTTTTGATGTGGACAATATCTGAGCATCGAATGAGACCGATCCCATGCCCCAAAAGTGTTCCCTCCCAGAGATATGCGCGTTTTATGAAAGTGAAGTTGACGACTCTAAGTGCAAATAAAAAGGGACCTAATCTTTAAAATGGCTCTCCTGAACAAAACTGTTTTTTAACCTTAGGTCCCTTTCTATTTTGCGCGTCACATATAAAGGTCAGCATGGCCGAACTTAACGACATTTTTTCATGTTTCTTTCTTTGTTTTGATTTGACGATTTTAAATTGGCCCATAAAGAACTTTTGAAAAGAAAACCAGTCTAACGTTTTCGTATTCATCTCCCAAATTGTACATAAGTCCATTCATTCATTGGCTCGAATTACGTTGTTTTCTTGGCGTTTCCATTTCTGTATTTATTCCCACAGTATTTAAAACACCGCGAGACGTGTGCCCGTCGTGTTGTCTGTCTGTCTGTCCGCCCGTGGCTCTGTTGTTGCCTTTTACTCGGACGTTTGTCTCGAAAGGTGTTGACACCATTTTAGTAGGCACCGTTTGATTTAATTAAGCATTAATCTTATTATTTTGGAATCGGAACGGGCAGGCGGTCGGGAGGGCGTTCGGTGGGGCGTTTAGCCGACCAACTCTGGCGTGAATGGATTAATAAAGTTTTTGTTTTCCTTTCAATTCATTCATTACTATCTTTGTCTCATGGCTTGGGAACAGCCGCATACAATCCGAATGCGATGTCAATGAACAGCAGACGAAGTAGAAACCTTCTCAAAGAACACATTACGCCGGAGATTAGAGGAGATTAGGCCTTAATTGAGTGTTGATTAAATGAAGTGACAAACAAGTAATCGTGTTTGACTTAAGCAATCGAACTGCCAGGCATGAGATCGTGTTTACCTGAAGCTTAACTGGAGGAATTTGAAAATGAATTTGAAAGTTCCAAGGGCTTAGTTCGATTTTGTTGATGTTTACAATGGCTTAAAAAAAGTATGGAGCGCGGTAATTTGCTTTTTTGCACTGCAGTCTGTAACGGCACTGTTGGTCGAAGAGAATGTAGAGTGTGCGTGGCTTATAGTGGCTGATGGGAGATTTGTATTCGTCTGCCCTTCAGTTGCCATCATGCATTGGACACGTGAGTAGAGGTCATTTTGTGTTGCAGCGCATTTTCCAAATGCGCATCATTGCAGTGCAGCGTGCTTTTCGGTTTACGATTCGTTCGTCCGCCACGCGGACGTGTTCATTAACGGCAATCAATCGAAATTGGGTAACTTCATTGAGAACAGCAGGGAATGTGTCAGGTGTACGAAGGGGACCTGAAAGAAGGATTACAACTGCACAAAACAACGAGAGAGTTACAGCAACAGTACTGCAATTTCCGAAACGCTCTGTTCGGAAGCAATCACTTGCTCTTGGCATTTCCTGAATTTTTTCAGCCGACTCTTGAGGCAATGCATTAGAGGATACATGGTTCCAACAGGATGGTACCATTGAACACCCAGCGAGGTTTACAATGAATTGTTTGAGGAAAATGTTTCCTGGACGGCTTTTTTCTTAGAGGGCCGTCACGCTCACCAGACTTAGCCCCATGCGATTTTTTCCTTTGGGGTTACCAGAAGTCGAAGGTGTATATCAACCGTCCCAACACCTTGGAAGACCTAATTAAGAAGATAGAGGCTGAAATTGGCAGAATACCAATCGACATTTAACAAGCGAGCTCATGAAAACTTCAGAAAACGTATGCAGCAGTGTGTGGATAGCGAAGGTCGACATTTGCCAGATAAAATATGGAAAACCATGTTATGTCAAAATTCCCTTACAGTTCAATATAATTGAAATATAAAATAAATTTTTCCGAGGTTCATAATTTTTTATTTCATTCCCAAATAAGCAAATAGCCGCGCTCCACTTTGTACTATCAAATCTAATTTTGTTGACATTTTGAAATTCGAAAAAATATCTTTAGGGCGATCGATCTAGAGGTATTTTCTGAGAACAAAAAAAATATAAAAATTCAAATCAAGTGTGGAATCTTTATGGGTAATTTGAAAGGACATTTTATGGCATTTATTTTTTGAATATAATTTCCTTTAAATGTTGGCCGCAACTACGCCTCAGGGTTTCCATTCTGAGGGTCCAATTTTGGATGACTCGTTCGAGCATTTCGGCCGGGATGGATAAAAATATACTGGATTAAAAGGGATACAATTCCCTGCTGACTGAGTCACAACTAAGCCTCAGGGTTTCCATTCTGAGGCTCCAACTTTGGATGACATGTTCGAGCATTTCGACCGCTATGGATAAATATATATTGGATTATAAGGGAGACAATTCCCTGCTGACTGAGTCACATCCTTTTTCAATTTCTAGTTTTCGTACACTCAAAAAACAATATAGTTGGTTCCAGAATGCCTTAGGGTTGCCACGTTTCCCTGTTTTACGTTTTTTTTACGTTGCTTTCGTCAGGTGGCTTTTCCAACCTAGTTTCTATTAAATGAATATTTTTAATATATTGAAATTCTTAAAATATCAATATTGCATAACTTGGGAGAAAATTCCCTGCTTACTGAGCCACCTCTCTTTATTAAATACTTTTCTTTGTACACTTAAAAAAACAATATCGTTGCTTCAACCACAATTGGTTGCAGGATACCTTAGGTTTGCCCCGTTTCCCAGTTTGGCGATATAATTTTTCAATTAATTGCTTTGTTAGGTGTCTTGCCCACTCTAGTTCTAATTTCGTGTTGCTCCAATCAATATTGTTTCCAGGATGCCTTAGGGTTGCCACGTTTTCCAATTTGAATTTTTTTTCGTTTTTAATTGATTTTCAGGTGGCTTGTCCACTCTACGAGGGCTTTATATATATATATATATATATTTCTGGCCTAATAATTAAATTGCGAATATTTATCATCAGAAATGGTTTAATTGTTTTCTAAAGTATCCTCCAGCTTGATTTATACACTTTTGCATGCGCTCAAGACAATTGTCGAAGCACTTTTTCCACTCCGAGTGAGACACCTCCAAAACATGGCTTTTGAAAGCTTCAACATCATCTTCTGTTGGCGAAAATCGTTAGCCACCCTTTTTTTTCTTGATGTGCGGGAATAAAAAAAAGTCAATGGGTACCAAGTCAGGGCTGTACGGAGGATGACCCATCAATTCGACGTTTAGGCCGGTCAAAAAGGCACTGGTTTCAGCCGATGTGTGAGAGCTCGCATTGTTATGGTGCACAATGATTCGTCTTCTCTTGTTCGTTTTACGAATTTCTCCGAAGACTTCAGGACAACATATTGTGGTGTCCCACTCAGCATTAACCGCCCTGCGTTGCTCAAACGAAACAGTCGTCACATGGCCAGTTTTGCCGAAGAAACAGGCGACCATTTGCTTCGAAGTACTTCTTCCACAAACAACTTTCGTTGGATTTGGCTCGTCTTCGAAGACCCACACGATCGATTGCTGTTTTGTTTCGGGCTCATACGCATAGATCCACGATTCGTCACCTGTGACGATCTTATAAACGTCTTTTAAAGATGCGCTATCGTATTTTTTTTCAAAATTTCTTTGCACCATCGACACGAGACCTTTTTTTGAGCGATTGTCAAATTATGCGGGATCTAACGAGAACAAACCTTTTTTACGGCCAGGTTTCCATCCAATATCGAATGAATGCTGGTGAAAGAAATGCCCAAGGATGCCTCTATCTTACGGTATGTCACATGACGATCTTGCATTATCAGTTCACGCACGGCATCAATGTTCTCCGGCACAACGTCCGTTTTTGGACGACCTTCGTCTTTGAGCGAGCGTCGGTAATGATTGAATTCATTAAACCAGTTTTTCACAGTGCTATAGGATGGTGCTTCATCGCCATACAAAGATTTAAGTTCATCGATGCACTCTTTTCGTGATAATCCACGTCAAAAGTTGTGAAAAATGATCGCACGAAAATGTTCACGAGTTAATTGCATTTTTTTGCCAAATTGATTTTTTCAAGTCACTGTAAGCATCGCAAATGATGGTCGTATGTCAAAATGTTCTGAGTAGGTTTGTGCTAAAAAAGCGCAAGGTTCCAATGGAAATGTCAGATGGCGCCACGCAATACTTGGTGAAATATGTATAGAAACCCTCGTAGTTCTAATTTCTCGTTGCTCTAACCAAAAATGCTTCCATCAAGCCATAGGGTTGCCAATTTTCCCAGTTTGGCTATTAATTTTTTTAATTGTTTGGTCACGAGTCTTTCCCACTCTAGTTCTAATTTCTCCATCGCCCATAGATAAGCGCTGCGTTCCATTTCTGTCACGCTACATATTACATAATGTTCCATTAGTTTCAGCGTAATTATAATCCCATTATACAATTTTCGTTTTGGAGTATAAAACCTCCAATATTTAGTTTTGCTTTAGTTTGCGTGGCTTTTTTTTCTTCTCGTTCGTGTTCGCTCTTTCATGTTTATTTCTGCTGCACCATAATTTATGGCAGTGGGATTGTAGGAGGGCTTAACTATAAACTGGAGTATTCCGAAAAGAGGGTAAGGGGCGCGGGGGACTCATGTGTGGACACCCGAGCTCTACCATAGTCCATACATAGGCACCCGCAGTGAACTCCCTGGCCTAGTGGTGGCGTATTTGTACTCGTACGTACACTTCCATTAGGAGAACCGCTGATTCTTTGGACGCTCTGGCTGTCGGGGAATTTTTGCGTGGCGTATCTGTGTGCCGTTAAATACTGCTGGCAGAAAGTCATTACCAGCATTTTATGGTTTGTGAATTTTTTACTTAAAAAAGAAAACAATTTAATAATACAATTTTTGACATGCGAAATTTTCTCTATACCGCGAAAAAAACTAAACTGCAAAAAAGGAAAATAAATACAGTAGAAAATGTTATTAACTGTATGGCATGGTATACAAACTACTCGTATTAAAAAAGTATTGACTTAAATTGATCTAAACGAATGGGTTCTAAGGAGTTGCAACACAGTTTTGAGGATAATTTCATTGTTAACCCTTTAAAACCTTTCATTATTAACCCTTTTATCCCTTTTATGGACAAAGGTTACCCCCAAAAAAATGCACCTTTCCAAAATAGTACTGCATTCTTTAATGGCTTTTAAAGAAAAAAAAGTTGGTTTGTCGAAATTCATTTTCAAAATCGATATTGTTAAAAAAGTTACTACAACCAAAGTATATTTGGTGCAAACAAAATTTTGACGCCATATTAAAGATAAGAAACCATACCTGATAATCTGAAAAATAGTGCAATAGCTCTTAAAATTTTAGAGATACAGTTTAAAAAAAATCAAAAATTAAATCTCTCTTCTTCAATTTTCAAAACCTCGAAAAAAGTGAAAATCGGCCATAAGAATTTGTCATTCATTCAAAGTATTTTTCATAAAGAAAAGAAAATACTTTCAATAAATGACAAAATTCACATATTTATAATAACAATGCGTAATTTTATAAAAAAAAAAACAGCCGGGAAGACTTTTAGTTACACGCGGCGGTGTCTGCAGTTTCGGTGAGCTCCATTTTACCATCATAAGACCCCAAGCAACGAATTTGCTGTAACTACGTTTAACGGCTGTACGCTTAAGGTCACGCAGTTTCGCATCGAACGAGAACTATCGGCAGTACTTTACACAAAGAACACAATTAAAATCACTCGCACTGCATACTTACGAGTACTAAAAAAACACATATACCCACACTCACACAAACGATACAGTGCTTGAATTTTATTGATTTTTTAATTGTTGCAATATCATTGCAATATCTGATAAATAGTTTGGTTTTTTTTACAAAAGTTAAGTTCTAATTGAGTTGTGATAAAATTCAAATACCAATTTTTTGGTTGAAATTGTGGGAAATAGGTGCCATTTTGGGCTCGGTAAACAGCTGAAGAATAGAGCTATCGTGCTTCTTTATGACGAAATGTTTAATTAGGTGGCGATAAAATTCTCATACCAATTTTTTGGTTGAAATTTAAGGGTTGTCTTTTTTCTTCGTGACAAATAGGTGCCATGTTGGGCTCGGTAAACAGCTGATGAACAGAGCTCTCGTGTTTCTTTATGACAAAATGTTTCATTGAGTGGTGACAACATTCTCATACCAATTTGTTGGTTGAAATTTAAGGTCTGTCTTTTATCAGTACACCAAATAGAAATTGTGGCAAATAGATGCCAGTTTGGGCTCGGTAAACAGCTGAACAACAGAGCTCTCTCTTTCTCTATAATACTCGTGATTCTTTATGGCAAAATGTTTAATTGAGTGATGATAACATTCTCATACCAAATTTTTGGGTTGAAATTTAAGGGTTGTCCTTTATCAGTAGGGCAAATAAGTGTCATTTTGGGCTCGGTAAACAGCTGAAGAACAGAGCTCTCTCTTTTTTATAATACTCGTGATTCTTTATGGCAAAATGTTTAATTGAGTGGTGTAAACATTCTCATACCAATTTGTTGGTTGAAATTTAAGGGCTGTCTTTTATCAGTAGGGCAAATAGGTGTCATTTTGGGCTCGGTAAACAGCTGAAGAACAGGGCTCTCTTTCTCTATAATACTCGAGATTCTTTATGGCAAAATGTTTCATTGAGTGGTGATAATATTCTCATACCAATTTTAATTTACAAAACGCTTATAATACTTATGCTTTTTTCTGTCGCCAAAGTAAGGCTACTATTAAAAGCTGAAAAATTAGTACTGTGAACTTTTAAAAGGAAAGTCCTACGAACAAATGTTCGACCCCATCTAAGTAGGCAGCAAGTACATGCCTCGAACGTTAAGGGGACCGTATGAATAATAATATTTCAATGTATGTAGTTAAGCGCATTAAAATACAACGACTTAGTTGGGTTGGTCATAGCGGTCGAATAGAAACAAACGTTCCAGGAAAAAGACGTTAAGGTTCAGTTAGTCTTGACGGTGGACGCTGGACGGTTGACGGTAGGCAATCCGCTATTTCAGTTGGGAGTTGCATTTTGCATGTGTTAGAGGGAGATAACTACAGTTTGACGGTTGCCGACGATAGACTTCTGCAGGTTGCAGAGTCAATCGTCAAGACTAATTGGATCTTTAGACGTTAACTCCCAAGAAGAGAGCAGATAGGGAGACCGAGACTCGGTTAAAGAGACCAAGTGGAGGAACATTAGAATAGCCTTGGTCTTGGAAACTAGAGGAAGCACAACCAAAACCGTAGAGCTTCTAGATTATTATTTGAGTAGGCTCGCACAAGTAAGAGGTTGTAGAGCACACTTAAGTAAGAATTTAAAACTAAGCAAGGATGGGGCCAATTGTTAATGCCCTACAGATGTAAAGGATATTTTATCCACTTTAAATTACTTAAATATGTTAATACATATTGCAAAGGTTTATCCTTTCAAAACATTTTCAAATATTCGCCAAAAATTTTCCTACAAAAAAAATATACGCATTTGACCCTTTTGACGCCTTTTATATTTTGGCCTCATTTATTTCGCACTTGCGATTGAATTCATTTTGCGTAACATCGCAGTTTATTGAAATGAAATCCCAAGGCTAATTGTTATGCTAACAATGCAATTTGCTTTAAGCACTTTTCAAAGGACAACGCAAATTTTTCTCCGCTCTCGCTCTCTTTCTTCTTCTTTACTCACAATGTATCTTATGTATTTTCCTTGGCTTTGCCTTCCTTATTATCCATTTCTGTTAAGCTTCACCCAGCAAAGTTGTTATCCTTTCATTTGCCCTCTTTTCCCCCCGCTTTAAAGATGCATACGAGTATAGTTTACTTTTTATCCCGAATTATTTCCTCCTTGCCTCCCCTCTTCTGCGTATATATTTCCCTAATAACCCTTGGCTACAAGCAAAATGGAAAACGTACGAAAGAACGAAAAAGAAAATCCCGAACGAAGAAGGCCAAAACAAATTGTCTTCTTAGAATGTTTTCCTTCCCCGAAAGAAAAAGAAATATGGAGCTAATTGGACTGACACGTGTCGTCTCTTCACATCCAAAGTTTTGTAAGAACTGTGACAGATTATGAATGGCGCTCGCCAGGAGATGGAAAGGACAAAATGTAAATGGACATAGAAAAGCAAAAAAAAACACCCATTATTTTTAGATGCTTTTTGCCTCAACTTTTTGGGATTACATTATTCATATTTCCAAACCGGGGGAACGAAAAGATGACACAGTTTCGTTGATTTCTATGCCATTGTAATGCTCTTTGAGATTGTGATACTAGTCCAGTGTGACAGTCTAATGGAATGCAGATGCCTCTCAGTGGAGAGTGGGTCAGATAATTTAAGACAAGAGATTAAAAATGATGCTAAATATTCTCTTTGGAAGAAAGATTGATAAATAATATTACATAGGGCTTAATAAAGAGCAAATTTTGTCTTCTCAAATTGGAAATTTTCTTTCATACTAACAAAGGGCCCCGTTTTGGGCCGTGCTCGTATAAACCTTTGAACTTATCCAATGAGAAACCAGTTTCTAGTGTTTTAGTGGATCCGATAGTTAGAGGAGCTTTTTTAGGAAAAACTTCTATCGATGACAATTTTGCACATTATTTACTGAAAACTCGCATCCTGATCTTATATTTCGTGCTCTGCCTTATACACAATTGATGACTGAGCGTCCTTGTATTTTATATGCTTCTAGCTGTGAGAGCGTGAATTATGGGACACCATTACGCAGTGTTACTTTATAATAAGATGGTACCGGGGGTACCGATCACAACGAACCCACGACAGCCGGTTCTATGGACCGGGTGGACCCGAAGAGCAATCCTTTGGCCAAGGCCTGTCACCCCGGCACACAGTTGCCGCTACAACAAAACACAAAAACAAAAAAATCAACCTCAGCCTAAAATTTACTCGCCAAGGGTCATTAACTCAGAGACTATGACTATGTGCGAAATAAGAAATTAGGTCGCCGGTCAGACATTGAAGCTATAGACTACTCCCAGTTTGTCATCCAAAAAATCGAAATGGTCGCTCAAAATTAAGAAATCGGACTATAGAATTTATTTTGTGCCATTCTGCGGGTATGCTATTGCCTTCGTCCCTTCCCTGTTCATTGCTGTGGTCATTGCCCTGGACATTATCATTATAAACGTGTTTACACTCTTTTTTAAGAAAACATTTTTAAGGCACTTTTTTAGAAAACAAGTGTTAAGGCACTTTTTTCATAAAAAACAGTTTAAATGCCATTTTTTCAGAAAAAAAGTGTTAAGGCACTTTTTCAGAAAAAAAGTGATAAGGTACTTTTTTCAAAAAAAAATGTTTAGGCACTTTTTTCAAAAAAAAAAGTGTTAAGGCACTTTTTTCAGAAAAAACTGTTGACACTTTTTTCAGAAAAAAACTGTTAAGACACTTTTTTCAGAAAAAAACTGTTAAGACACTTTTTTCAGAAAAAAAACTGTTAAGACACTTTTTTCAGAAAAAAAAGTGTTGAGGAACTTTTATCAGAAAAAAAGGTGTTGAGGAACTTTTATCAGAAAAAAAGTGTTAAGACACTTTTCCAGAAAAAAAGTGTTAAGGCACTTTTTTTTGAGAAAAAACGTGTTAATGCAGTTTTTTCAGAATAAACGTGTTAAGGCACTTTTTTCTGGAAAAAAATGTTAAAGCGTTTTCAAAAAAAAAGTGTTGGGTTACTTTTTTCAGAAAAGAAGTTTTTTTTCAAAAAAAAAGGACACTTTTTTCAGAAAAAGTGTCAAGGCACTTTTTTCAGAAAAAAACGTATTAAGACACTTTTTTCTAGAAAAAAATGTTAAGGCACTTATTTCAGAAAAATGTGTTAGGCACTTTTTCAGAAAAAAAATTGTTAAGGAACTTTTATCACAAAAATAGTGTAAAGGGACTTTTTTCAGAAAAAAAGTGGCAAAAAAAAGGCAATTTTTTCAGAAAAAACGTGTTAAAGCACTTTTTTCTGGAAAAAAATGTTAAGGCACTTTTTTTCTGGCAAAAAAATGTTAAGGCACTTTTTCAGAAAAAAAGTGTTAAGGCACTTTTTTCAGAAAAGATGTGTTATAAGGCAGTTTTTTCAAAAAAAAAGGTTTAAGGCACTTTTTCAGAAAAGTGTTAAGGCACTTTTTTTTGGAAAAAAGTGTCAAAAGGAACTTTTGCCTGAAAAAGTATTAAATAACATTTTTCTAAAAAAAATATCGAGGAACACTTTTAAAAAAAGTATCAAGGAACTTTTTTCTGAATAAAGTGTCATAAGACTTTTTCCTGAAAAAGTGTCATAAGGTTCTTTTTTCTGAAAAAAGTGTCACAAGGTTCTTTTTTTTGAAAAAGTTTGACACATTTTCTGAAAAAAGTGTCAAAGAACATTTTTTTAGAGAAAAATATTGTGAAACCAGACTTTATCATCTTTTTTCTATAAAAAAGTGTTTTATCATTATTATTTATACAAAAATACTTTTTTTTGTATAAATATAGAACATTTTTTTATTCATAAAAAGAACAACTTTTTATCCAAAAAAATGTACGCTTTTTATCCATAAAAAAGTACACTTTTTTATCCATAGAAAAGTAAACCTTTTTAACCAAAAAATGTACACATTTTATCCATAAAAAGGACACTTTTTTATCCACAAAAAAGTACAATTTTTTATTCATTAAAAAGAACAATTTTAATCCATACAAAAGTAAACTTTTTATCCATAAAAAATACACTTTTTATCCATAAAAACTAAATCTTTTTTATCCATACACAAGTTTTTTTATCCATAAAAAAGTTTTTTTAACCAAAAAAATGGAAATTTTTTTATCTATAAAAAAGTATCCATAATTAGTAAATTTTTTTCTAAAACAAGGTACATATTTTTCTACAAAAATGTACATTTTTTTTATTAAAAAAATTACACTTTTTTCTATGAAAACACTTTTTTTAAAGGAAGAAAGTGGAAAAACACTTTTTATAGGAAAAAGTGTAAAAACACTTATTTATAGAAAAAAATGTAAAAACATTTTTTTTAACACAGCAGAAAAAGTGTTAAAACAAAAAAGTGCTAAAAACTTGTGTAAAGAAAAAAAAATGCTAAACACGTTTTTAAAAAAAAGTGTAAGAACACTTTCTTAAAGAAAAAAAGTAGAAAGAATTGCCCTGACATACAATAGCCAAGACTGTGGCCTTTGCATACCGCTGATCATTGCCATTACAATACAGTCCTTTCCCGCATTCCTTTCCCCGTCCTTTGTCCGCCTTGATGCTGCTGGCCAGTGTGACTGACCACCATCATCTTGCCAATCATAATTCAATTTATTTGTAGCAATGTTCTGTCCAGACATTATCTCAGCGCGAGCAACTCATCATAATTGCATTAAAATCTCCGAGTGAGGGTGAAATTCCATTAAAAGCGGCTTTTGTGAATGATGCCATTCAATTCCATTTTGTATGGTCCAGTAATGAATGAAGGCTACAACGCAGTCGAAACATTTCATACAGACTTTGAGCGAGTGAGTGAGTGTGTGTGTAAGGCATTTGTGTTAACAATAGTTTGCTCATTTGTAGGGTGTACTTCAACCGGAAAAGGTCATTAACTCTGTTGTTATTTTTTTGGTGTTCTTGGCTGCTGGTGTTTTTATCTGTTTATTTTTAGGGTGGGGGGGGGTTAATACTGGTGGGTAGCCCCATCAAAAACAATAGCCACCAAAAGGTATTAATGGTTGTTTGCTTTTTACTATCCCCAATTCCGTTTTCAAAAAATATCTAAAAAAACATGCTACAATTTGGAACGTTTGCCAATACCGAGCTTAAGGTTTTGCTCATTTGTAAATACTCGTGTTTCATTGTTTTTATTGTGGATTTTTATTTGTTTGTTATTCTATTACTCACTCTTCTCGCTAATTTGTTGTTTCTTGGGCTTTTTCTTCTCCTTTTTTCAGTTACCCTATAATTAGCCATAGTTTCTTTTCGTGTTCTTTTATTAAAACAAAAAAATACAATTTCTTTATCATCTGCTGTAGAGGAGTAAAAAAACTTCTTACCCGAAAAGTGGATTTTTTACTTAAATTTTAAATAAATAATGATGACAGAATGATGATTCAAAAAAACCAACCTGTAAAGAGAGAAGGAAAGATGAAAGGCATTAGAAATGTGTTGTTAGTTTTTTAATGTACTAATTATTATTAACAAAAGACACTAGGAGTGTTTTATTTTATAGAGCCTAAACTATGAAATAAAATAAAGTCAATAATTTTTAAGAAATGCAAAAAAAAATGTCAGCTACTTGGATTGGAGTATATAAAAAAATTGTCATGCCGTTTGCAACACCTTGAAATATTGATCAGGGACTTTAGGAAGTCTAGGGTCATGTCCGTCCTTCTGTTGGTCGGTTAAAAGCACCATAGCAGTCAAGCGAACAAAGCTCACCTCCTCAAAACGTTGCACGATGATTGCTGATAGTAACAAACACCCTGGAATTGTAATGAGGAGATATAGGCCCAGGGGGAAAATTTCCCTTTAAGGGACTAAAAGTACCTCTAAAAAAAAGTTCAAAGTTTCAAGTTTTTGCTGAATAAAATACATATCTCCTTTATATGCGAACCAAAGCTAAACTTGGTTTTGTTGGAGGACATTCACAGAACATACACAAAAATGGGATATTTTTGGGACCTATTGAATATAGTGGCCCCAAAAACAGCACTTTAAAACCTAACAAACAAGTACTGATAAATACGTAGTGGCTTAAAATAGAGTAACATATCGTTTTTATTGGAAATATATATTCAGGATCTGCTTAAATATATTTTTCGTACCTAAGGGCACTAAAAATGGCCGTTTTAGTGAAATCTGGCGATCAATTTTAATTTTAGATGCAAAATTACACAAACTAAAGAAAACAGAAAATTAAAACAAAACTAAATACGAATCCTTGCAAAGGTTTATTTTTAAGATATAACTGAAATTGGTCTCGGGGCCCAAAAAACGGGCGATTCAGTCAAAGCAAGAGACCAAATGAATATATACGCAAAAAACGGGAGATTTAGTTAAAGCAAGAGACAAAATGAAAATATAAGCAAACAGTGCTCATTTTAAAGCAAATTTAATTAAGAATGCATATTTGGTTATATTTCTATGTTTTAACTTGAATTGAGACCTGACTCATGGACTTTTGGGGCCCAAAAAGCGGCCTTTATAGTCAAAATGAGGGAGCCAATTTTAATTATGGAGATACTGGTAGTCAAATTAAATAAAATTATACTTCAACTTCACATGCGAATTTATTGTAAACATTTGGTTCACGTTGGAGCTTAGACATATGGGCCCCGGGGGCCCAAAAAGCGGCCGTAGTAAATAAAACAAGCGACCATTTGAAAATATAGGCGGGTACACTATAGGTATAGGGGGTACAATAAAACTTACCGGCAAATTCAAGTATGGATTATCATTTTAGAACTTATCTTTATTTAGAGCTTGGTTTTGGGGGCTCTTTGGGCGCGAAAAGAGGCCACTAAAGTCAAAACAGGGGACCAATTGCAAATATAGACAAAGGGATACTCAAATGAAAGCTTTAACTTTTAACTTGAATACCATCTTTTTATTAATATTTAGGATAAAGTTGAGATTGGAGCTTGTTTTTGGGGACTCTTTGGACCCGAAAAGAGGCCGCCAAAGTCAAAACAGGGGACCAATGGAAAATATAGATAAAGGGGTCTTTTGTCCAATCACGCGACTAATGTAGTTGATGAAGGTTAAAAAAAAATTCCCCTACGAATCCAAATATGGATTTATTTTTAGAATTTAAATGAAATTGGGTCTGGTTTTTATGGACCATAGGGGGCCAAAAAGCGGTCATTATAGTCCCATAAAAGGGCCCAAAAAGCCGCCAAAGTCAAAACAGGCGGTCAATTGAAAATGGGCGCATAATGAAACGAAATGAAACCAAATTTCACTTTGAATACCATTTTTTATTTATAATTAGGATGTATTTTAGATAGGAGTTTGGTTTGAAATACCCTACGGGCACAAAAAAGGCCGCCAAAGTCAAAACAAGCGACCATTTTTAAATAGGGACAGCGGTGATGTACTCAAAAAAAATCACTACGGATCTAACTTTGCATATATTTTTAGAACTGCACTGGAATTGGGACTCGTTCTTATGGACACTTTGGCCCAAAAAACGGTCGTTTAGTCAAAACAAGAGACCAATTGTGAACATGGGCATACTTGTACATAAATTAAAGCAAATTTTACTACGAATCCAATTACGGATATATTTCTCGGATTAAACTAGGATTGTTACTCGACCTCATGAACCCTTAAGTCCCAAAAAACGGCCGTTTTAGTTAAACCAGGAGACCAATCTTGAATAGGGAGCTATGGACACTTAAATAAATGACAATTTCTCTACGAACTCAAAAATAAATTAATTTTTAAACTTTACCTAAACTAGGAGCTCGTTTTTAAGTTCTCTAGGGGACCAAAAAGCGGCCGTTTTAGTCGAAACAAGAGACCAATTGCAAATAAATGAAAATGGGTACTCTAATTAAATTAAAATATACATAGAATCTAAGTATTGATTTATTATCACCATTTGGCAGTGAATGCAGCGAAAATTATAAGCCCATAGGTCCCAAACACGGCCATTTTAGTCCAAACCAGAGACCTATTGTAAATATGAGCATACATATACTCAAATTAAAGCATATTTTACTACGAATCCAATTACGAATTTATTTCTCTGATTAAACTAAGAAAGTTACTCATGGACCTCATGGACTCCTGAGTCCCAAAAAAGGGCCGTTATAATCAAACCTAGAGACTAATCTTGAATAGGGGGATATGGACACTGAAATAAATGATAATTTCACAACGAAGAGAAAAATTGCTGAATTTTTAAAAAAATTACTAAAAACGGGACTCGATTTCAAATACCCTAGAGGCCCAAAAATCGGCCGTTGTGTCAAAAGAGGAGATGAATTGCAAATATGAGCACAAGGGTACTCAAACGAAAGCAAATTTCATCAGGAAAACGGGAGATATGGACACTTAAATAAATGATAATTTCCCTACGAACTCAAAAGAAGATTAATTTTTAAAATTTAACTAAACTACGGGCTCGTTTGCCAATAACCTAGAGGCCCAAAAAACGGACGAAACAATCATTGCCAGTGCCTAATAGCAAATACAGCCAAATTAGCACTCCAATTATAAAGAAATCACCACGAACCCAAATACAATTTATATATAGGATTTATCAAGTTATATAGGGTGATCCATCTAGAGGTATTTTTTTCAGAACAAAAAAAAATTAAAAATTCAAATCAAGTGTGGAATCTTTATTGGTAATTTGAAAGAACATTTTATGGCATTTATTTTTTTAAGAATAAAATCCTTCAAATGTTGGCAACTGTATTATGGAAATGAGCGCTCGGTGAGAAACGGGAAGATACACTGTTTTGGACCAAAATTTTGTTCAGTGATGAGGCCCATTTCTGGTTCAACGGCAAAGTCAATAATAAAAATTGCCGCATTTGGGCTGAAGAGCAACAAGAAGAGGTTCAAGAGGTGCTATTATACCCAGAGAAAACCACGGTTTGGTGGGGTTTATAAGCTGGTGGAATCATGGGTGCATATTTTTTCTAAAAATGATGATGGTCGGAACGTAACCGTGAATGGTGCTCGCTATTGCGCCATGATATTAGACTTTTTGCTACCTGAAATTGAAGCCCGTAATCTTGACGACACGTGGTTTCAACAGGCCGGTGCCACTTGTCATGCAGCTGCTCAAACAATGGATCTATTGAAAAGTCATTTCGAAATGCAGCTAATTTCACGTTTTGGAAAGGTGAGTTGGCCGCCTAGATCGATTGATTTCACACATTTAGACAATTTTCTTTGGGGTTACGTAAAGTCCAAAGTCTATGCTGATAAACCAGCTACGGTTTAGGTTTCGGAAGCCAACATTACGCGTGTCATTAAAGCCATACCGTTCGAAATGCTCGTACGAGTCATCCAAAATTGGACCCTCAGAATGGAAACCCTGAGGCGAAGTTGCGGCCAACATTTGATGGAAATTATATTCAAAAAATAAATGCCATAAAATGTCCTTTCAAATTACCAATAAAGATTCCCCACTTGATTTGAATTTTTATATTTTTTTGTATATTTATATTTAGGATTTATTTGAGATTGGGCCTGGTTTTCGAGGCCCAACAAACGTTCGTTTTGTCTTATAGCAAGTTTGGAGGTACTTAGATTAAAGCAATATTTTACTTCAAGCAATATTTCACTTAGTTTTGAAAACATGGCCGATATTGGGACATGATTGTAGTTTCTCTCATAAACTTTGGATTTAAACTTGAAATGCGATAAAAATATTACACCTAACGATTTCCTTAAACTACGTCTCAAATCCCATAACCTTTACATACTTTCGCGTCACTGGCCCTTAAAATCGCTCTAAAATACCCATTATATGAAATCGTTCAAAGTTCAAATGTATAACACCCCATATATCGGTCGATCTTAATAATAGCAAAGCATCAAGAAAAACTTTTACAGCGAAATAGTCCATCAAATCACCACCTCCGCCACCTATGGAATGGCTTTTATAGCCGCCATTTATTCGAGGCAGCCAAGCCCTTAACTTATCCCTTAACCAGGCGCAAAACGAGTCGTCAAAAATATAATATTAACCTTTTTTGTGCCTTTAAACAGTTGCCTGCCAGTTGGCAGCAAGTACGAGTACAAAAAAGTGCGTAATTTAAGCGAACATCCATCCTGCAGTTGTAAAATTCTCGGGATTTAAAATAACGAAGGTAACAAATGCGCTAAAAATAACAATAGCCTGGACAGGATAGCATGGGACGGGGCACAGATGGGCGTACGGTCGGACGGACAGAAAAACGCACAAGCAATTCACAGCAGCGGGCGCGCTCCATTTGAAAGTTGAAAGGAACGCTGGAAATTGCGAGAAATAATAAAACACAGAAAACGTTTTTTGTTGTTCTGCAAAAAATGGAAAAAATAATTTAAAGCCCCGTGGGTGAATTACATTGGGATGGACTGGATAGAAGGATGGATGGATGGCTAGATGATGGCTGGAACTCGTAAACACAACAACACCGACAAAGACTAGCAACAACAGCCAAAGAAGAATGCGAACCGAACGACCAACCGTCCGTCCGTCCATCATCATCATCTGCAGTGAGGGCCGACTACATTGGAGTAATAAACACGCAGGCTGGAACAGCAGCCTTGGAGCCCCTAGTAGGTACTCGCAGTAAATAATAACGATGATGATGATGCTGTCGCTGCCGCTTCGCCTGGCTGCTGATGGAGTTTAGCTGGCAAACGACAACAAATAAAATTTTCTGATTTGGTTTTTTCTATTTTTTCCAGTATTTTTTTGTTTTCATAGGAAACAAAAAAGAACACCAGGAGTAAGAACGCACGTACGTACACGTAGCAGAAGACCATAGACACAGCTACAGACGATGTCTGACTAAAACAACTCATAGAAATTGAATGGGAAAGGAACTAAATGGAAAACGGAATAACAAAAATTTGTATGCGTTGGTTTTTACTTTTTTCTTCTTTTTTTTTGCTATTTACAAATAAAGGCTACAACTCTTTATACACTCGAGAAAATGAAGCTAAAAACCCAAAAACTTAAACAATGTTTACAAAAAGTATTGCAGAACTCAGAAATCTTATAACTTTCCCTTATAGAGTTTATAATCGTTTTTTTAAAAAAAAAATAATGAACTTTTTTTTGAAAAAAAATTTACTTCAGAACAAATGCAAAAATTTTACTTTTGTAGAAAAATGCTTTCTTTACAAAAAAGGGCACTTTAAATAGAACGATTTTTAGAAAAAGGACACTTTTTAAAAAAAATATTTTAGAAAATAGGGCAATGTTTTATTAAGAGGATAATTTTTAAAAAAAGGGCGCTTTTTTAGATAAAGGGTACTTTTAAGAAAAAGAGAGAGAAAATAAAAGAAAAAGAAGAAAAAAGGTAGTAAAAGGGCACATGTTTTTTTTTTTAAAAATGCACATTTTTAAGAAAAAGGGCACTTATTTAGGGAAAAGAGCATATTTTTACAGAAAAGAACACATTTTTAGAAAACAATTACTTATTTTAGAGAAGGGCACTTTTTTTTAGAAAACAAACTCACTTTTTCACCAGAAAGGCTATTTTTTGAAAAAGGTCACGTTCGTAGAAAGGGAACTCTTTTTAAGAAAAAAAAGCAGGGCAATTGTGCTAGTGTTTATAATCGTGTTCAAAATATATTTAATGAACATTTTTTGATAAAAATTCACTTCTTTAGAAAAAATTCTGTTTTTAGAATAATTTCACTTTTGTAGAAAATGGCTTCCTTTAGAAAAAGGGTACTTTAAAAAAAAATGGTCACTTTAAAAAAAAATAATTTTTAAAACAGGCCAAATTTTTATTAAAATGAATTATTTTTTAGAAAAAGGATGCTTTTTTAGAATGACACTTTTAAGAATGACACTTTTAAGAAAAAGGGCCATTTTTTCAGAAAAAAGGCACTTTTGTAGTAAAAGTGCACATTTTTAAGAAACAAGGCACATTTAAGATAAAACACACTTATTTAAAGAAAGAACACCTTTAGAAAAAGGACACTTTTTAAAAAATTGGCATTTTAGAAAATGTTCACTTTAAAAAAAATATTTTTAAAACAGGTAAATTTTTTATTAAAGTGATTTTTTTTTGGAAAAAGGATGCTTTTTTTTATAAGAATAGCACTTCTAAGAAAAAGAGATATTTTCAGAAAAAAGGCACTTTTGTAGTAAAAGGCCACATTTTTAAGAAACAAGGCACATTAAAGATATATGGCACTTATTTAGAGAAAAGAGCATATTTTACAGAAGTAAGACACTTAAAAGAAAAAGAGCCATTTTTCAGAAAAAAATGCACTTTTGTAGTAAAAGGGCATGTTTTTAAGAAAAAAGGTACTTTTAAAGAAAAATGACACTTATTTAGAGAAAAGAGCATATTTTTACAGAAAATAACACATTTTTAGAAAAAAAAAATCACTTATAGAGAAGAGAGAAGGGCACTTTTTTTTTAGAAAACAAACTCAATTTTTCACCAGAAAGGCTATTTTTTTTAAAAACGTCACGTTCGTAGAAAGGGAACACTTTTTAAGAAAAAAAGCAGGGCAATTTATAATAGAGTTTATATTAGGGTTAGAAATAAATTTAATAAACATTTTTGAAAAATAATCACTTCTTTAGACAAAATTCTGTTTTAGAAAAATTTCACTTTTGTAGAAAAAGTCTTCCATTAGAAAAAGGACACTTTTTAAAATATGGCTTTTTAGAAAATGGTCATTTAAAAAAAAATATTTTTAAAACAGGTCAATTTTTTATTAAAATGAATTGTTTTTTAGAAAAAGGATGTTTTTTTTAAAAGAATGGCACTTTTAAGAAAAAGAGCCCTTTTTCAGAAAAAGGCACTTTTTTAGTAAAAGGGCACATTTTTAAGAAACAAGGCACATTAAAGACAAATGGCACCTATTTAGAGAAAAGAGCATATTTTTACAGTTGAATATTAGAAGTACAAAAGGACAGAAGTAAAACTATTATTTAAATTGATTACCCCTGATGATGAACGACGAAGTCAGTTCGAAATATTGGGTTAATTAAAATTAAATATGTTATAAAAACACCAACATCTGTTTTTGCTTATGACCTCAAGCCTAACAATAACTGAAAAATAAACAACAAAAGGTCAACTATACAAATACAAATATAGAAGTATGACACTTTTAAGAAAAAGAGCCTTTTTTTCAGAAAAAGGCACTTTTGTATTAAGAGGGCAAATTTTTCAGAAAAAAGGTATTTTTAAAGAAAAATGACACTTATTTGGAGAAAAGAGCATATTTTTACAGAAAAGAACACATTTTCATCTGCAGAATCGGAAATCCTAAACAAAAATTCAGAACTCAGTTGGGAATTTAGAACACTTTTAAGAATTTTTTTTCTAAAGTTAGCATAATATTTTTCATATTATGACTTGAACAGTTTTATTCTGTTTTGAAACCTTTTTGTTTTTTCTTTTTCGGAATCAACGTAAAAAATTAGTGAAATGTATTGGCTACACTTTTTTTACAACAAAGTGCCAAAACACTTTTTTACAAAAAAGTGCCAAAACAAGTTTTTATACAAAAAAGTGTCAAAACTTTTTTTTTTAGAAAAATAATACTGGATAGCTTTCAAGTAACATAAAGCTTTTAAGCGGACATAATTTCAAGGCCGCACAACTCTTGAAAGGCGCGTACGACTTAAAATATCACAGAGTTTTTAAATGCCTTAGACTTTAAAGCTCCACAAAGCTATAAAGCGCCACAGCAAAATATTAAATTATCACAAGATGTTAGTACCGTATGTTTAAGCTTATCGTTTAAGCTACACATAAAAATCATAAAAGCCCCCGTTGGAAAACAGCTTATAGCTTTAAAGCAACACAAAATTGCCGCTACAGTAAAATCATTAATTCGATATTCACGCTCCACTTTTCGCGCTACTTTAAGAACTATTGGCTGAAGCCGAAGAGGATATGAGAAAATTCACAAAAAATATGCGTTGACTTTATAACAAGCAGCCAAACTCCTCTCTTAGAAAAATTTCAATAAACGGCATAAAATATTTAAAAAAAAGGCTCAGCATGAATCCTGACAAGCGTCGCTTGTTAGTTATGGTCCTCGGGATGGTATGACCACAAGTTCAAACATAGTCGCTGCCAAACTCTTCCCTAAGGAAAATTTCAATATTCCCGTAATAAACAGCATAAAATATTACAAAATAAGTCGACAGCTGCAGCGTGGACCTCGACAAGCGTCTCTTGAAAATTTCAATATTCTCGTAATAAACGGCATAAAATATTACACAATAAGACGACAGCTGCAGCATGGCCCTCGACAAGAGTCCCTTGCTTTTTATGATTCTAGGGATGCCATGACCAATTTTAGTCGGGTTGTAAGATCGAAAAGTTTTAAAAGGCGGTGTTATCCACCATTTAGATACAATTGACTTTACGCGTAAGTTACTCTCCTCTAAGCATTGGTTAAGGCTTGTCTAAAAAATTCATTAGATGTTCAAAACTGACTTTTATCAGTAAGTCTTGGGAAATTATAATCTAGAAAGTCTGGAAATTGGCTCCATCGGCAACCCCATCTCGCGTCAGCAGGTTATACACCTTAAGCGGCGGTACTTAGGCATGGAAGAAGAAAAAACAATTTGGGTTTGGACAAAGAGTACCTTGAACTGATCACATTTTCCTGGTGTACGCAAAAATTTACTTAGAATGCAACGGAGTGCATGACGCTAAATTCCGAGGTTGATACTGATGCCGATGGCCTGTGTACGCTGAGCCGCTGCAGCGGTGCTGCTGATGCTGATGACGAGAGATCTACAATCATGGGTGTCAGCAGTCAGTTGGTGTTATTGCAATCTTGTTTAGTTGTTGTAGCTTAGTTGTTGCTGTCGCTGCTGTTGTTGTTGCCGTAATCGTTGGTATTCTTCTTGTTGCCAGTTGCAGTCGTGTTAATGACCCTTCCCGGGTAGATAGCCCAAGAAAAGGGACTTGGTTTGACTAATGCAGACAAAACAGTACCTTCTCTCTCTCTCTTTCTCTGTGCCCTCATCCAGTGCGTTTTACATCCTTACAGCGTCTTGTGAATTTTGTAAGACCGTTTTATTGTTGCCATTTCTGTTGTCCTCAACGCGTGAGTATGCCTTCCAAAGATGAAGCGTCACAGTAAGAGAGCCTCTCCTCCCTTCATTCCAAAGAATAGTGTGTGACTGTATGTGCGGCGAGTGCATCCTTCACCGGCGTCCGTCCATGCAGCGCGGGACCACCGTTCGTCGAGACATGTGTCATGTTTGTTAATCTTTAAATGTTTTGTAGTTTTTTTGCATTCAATTTTTTTACAAAGAATTAAAAAACAGCAACCAGCAAGAAGAGAAGCATGAATAAAAAATCGTCATCATCAAAGGCTGCGAAATAACAAAAAAAACAAGAAGGAGAAGAACAAAGAAACAACAACAACAAATTGTTACTTTTGTTGTTGCTGTATTGTCGCTTTTCATAAATAAAGATTGTGTCGCCGTGTTTTCGAATTCTCGGTTTGCTGTCAAATAACGCCATTTCTGTCGCTCCTTCCCCCACCCTCGTACCAGGGATGTTTCCTTTCAGATTTAAGGTGTTTATTGTTTATTTCCCTTTCAATTTTGGGCGACTGCGCATAGGATGAGAATGAGTTTCTTTTCTGATTTAAGGTAACAAAAGGTATAACAATCGATGGTGGGTATTAAGAGTAAGTTCAGCCGAATACTTCTCCACAGCAAAATTAATTTAAGGCATTCTAATCGAGTAACTTCGAATGTATAAAGTGGAGCTCTGTCAAGCACTGTATCTTTGATTTTGACTTTTGCCGGCCAGGAGTCGAACAAGGCCCATCGAACTTAAAGGCGAACTCTGCTCCACCATTATACCAAAGGTTCACTACAAGCTAATATTTCCACTGCAACCGCACAACCCACTTAATAACCTACGCTTACTCTATACATACCAGATTTCACCACCATTCCGACAATAGTTTACGAGATACGGTCTTTAAACGTTTAGAGTAATAATAAAATAAGCGACGGCAAGCATTTCTGTCCAATTCAAACCACCTTCCTATTTTTTTCAGACGTATCCGTGTATATTGCTCGCTATTGCGCCATGATATTGGACTTTTTGCTGGCGGAAATTGAAGCCGCAATCTTATCGAAAGGACGATGCCACTTGCCATACAGCTGCTCAAACAATGGATCTGTTGAGAGGTAATTTCGAAGAGCAGCTAACTTCACGTTTTGGACCGGTGAGTTGGCTGCCTAGATCGTGTGATATCACACTTTTAGACCTTTTTCTTTGGGGCTACGTAAAGTCCAAATTCTATGCTGACAAACCAGCTACGATTTAGGTTTTGAAAGCCAACATTACGCGTGTCATTAACGTCAAACCGGTCGAAATGCTCGAACGAGTCATCCAAAGCTGGACCCTAAGAATGGACACCCTGAGAAGTAGTTGCGGGCAACATTTGAAGGAAATTATTTAAAAAATAAATGGCATAAAATGTCCCTTCGAATGAATCATAAAGATTTCACACATGATTTGAAGTTTTGTATTTTTTTAATTTGAAAAATACCTTTAGATTGGTCACCCGATATATTAAAGGTCACAGCTGAATTTATAATAAATATTAGTTGCAATAACTAATCGAATTAAGAAGAAAATTTCAAAGGAAAAATTAATAAATTAAGAAAAATGAGTGAATATACTTATATTATAGATTAATTGCTTTAAAAAGATCTGAGGATGCATCCAAGCATTGCGCTATTAAAGTAGTGTTAACTGAATATATTATTAAATGCAAACGAATTTGTAATACATTAAATAAAATCAGTCGTTTGGACTAAATTCAGTAGAAAAGAACGAATTAAGGAAAAAAGCACAAAAGATGTTATGGCCAACACATAAACGTTTGGTATACGCTCGTTTCGTCGTTAGTGTGCGACGGCTCCTCAATGCCATATATGTGTGCTGCTGACAAAGCCTCTACTTATTTAGCGATCTGTATATGTGACGCGCAAAATATAAAGGGACCTAAGGTTAAAAACCAGTTTTGTTCAGGAAAGCCATTTTAAAGATTAGGTCCCTTTCTATTTGCGCTTAGAATCGTCGACTTCACTTTTTTAAAACGCGCATATATCTGGGAGGGAACACTTTTGGGGCATGGGATCGGTCTCATTCAGATTAAATCACATCAAAAAAAGAAAAAAATGAAAATTGATTTTTTTTACCCTTAGGTCCCTTTCTCTATGCGCTGTCACATATACAGGGTGGCTGATGAAAGCCACTACAAAAAAAATTAATAACTTTTTTATTTTTAATGTTATGACGGCATTGCGACAAAAATTTCCGAATAAGCTGATATCCAGAAACTCCACATTTGGTTGACTTCCCTGGTCGCCTGACCTTACTGCACCGGACTTTTTCTTGTGGGGTTACTGCAAACATGAAGTCAAGCAAAACCAACCAACAAATTTAAGCAATCCATTCGAAAAACAATTGCGGCTATTCATGTCTCAACTTTTTGGTAAGATGCCGCACGAGCATGGGGGCATTTAATTCCATTATTTTTAAAACTATTTAAGCTATATTTAATAAATTCATACCCAAAAAAAATTATTTGAGTTTCTTAATGTAGCAATCAGCCACCCTGTACTACTCATTGCTTGATTTTGCATATGAAAAGTATTAAAAGGCGACTCAATGAAACAATTTCTACCATATTGACGGGCAGTCTGACTGAGGTTTTTTCAGTACGAGAACATTTTCTTTCATTCAGTTTATAAAGGGGTTTCCAAAAGGGACTTAACACTTTTGTATCTTTATGTCGACGCACCCTATAAAATTTTAAATGATCTTTCCGTGTCAAAACGTTAGTCGAAGTCAACATTTTCATCATGGTAAAGTTCACTTACAAGAAATGTTTGGAAATCATTTAAAATTACTACCGAAATTCTGAGTCGGTGGTCGCAACTTTAAGAGCGCTTACTGCAATTTTCGGCCATAATAATCGTCCCACCCGACAGGCTATGCGTGCTATAGTGGATAAACTTGGATCCAAAATTTTACTTTGGGATGTTATGGCGCCAAAGAGACAGCATACAGCTCGAAGCAACGAAAATATCGCAGCCCTAGGTGTATCCATTAAAAATAAGCCAAATCAGTAGAGTCCACGTCGTTCTTAGGAATTGGGCATCTCTCAAACCACACTGTGGCGTATTTTGGGAAACAAATCTTGGCCTTCATCCTAATAAGATCAAACTGACTCAAGAACTAAAGCCAGTTGATCATTTGAAACGCAGAAACTTCTCCGATTTGGGCTCTTGCAAAGTTTCACAAATCCAGAATTTCATCGAAAAATCATCTTCAGCGATGAAGCTCATTTCTGGCTGAGAAGTTTTGTCAATAAACAAAATATGTGACAGAGCATAGGGAAAGGGACCTTAGGGTAAAAAAAAATCAATTTTCTCTTTTTTTCTTTTTTTTGATGTGGACAACATCTGAGCATAGAATGAGACCGATCCCATGCCCCAAAAGTGTTCCCTCCCAGATATATGCGCGTTTTATGAAAGTGAAGTCGACGATTCTAAGCGCAAATAGAAAGGGACCTAATCTTTAAAATGACTCTCCTGAACAAAACTGGTTTTTAACCTTAGGTCCCTTTCTATTTTGCGCGTCACATATGCGTTTTTGGACAGCAACAAACCCACATGTGCTTCAAGAGACATAATTGGTGATTGGGCCGTTTTTTTGTGCTTTAAGAGACATTATTGGTGAAAATACGGCCCTTTTTCGTGGATGAAAACAATCGTCCTGTTGCCGTCCATGGAGAGCGCTATCGTGCCATGTTAGAAAATTATTTTTGGCCAGAATTGGATGAGCTTGACACCGCCGATATGTGGTTTCAACAAGACGGTGCCTTCAGACACACAGCACGCATTCCAATCGATTTACTGAAAGGCCATTTCGGTTAACGAGTTATCTCGAGAAATGGTCCGGTCGAATGGCCACCTCATCCATGCGATTTAACGCCTTTGGATTTCTTTTTATGGGGCCACATCAAGTCATTGGTCTATGCCAACAAGCCAACAATTTTAGACGAGCTCAAAGACAACATCCAACGCGAAATTGCCAACGTTACGGTCGAAATGTGTGCAAGAGTGGTGGAAAATTGGGTCCAAAGAATAGATCGCTGAACACGGGCTCGTGATGGTCATATGAACAAAATCGAATTTCTTTCTCAAAATTTAACCTTTGCACTACACCTCGAATAAATTTAAACTTTATATCTTAAATATTCTGAGTTTTATTTATATATATAAAATTGTTATGTCCTTAATGGAAAACCCTGTATTTATAGAACATCGATGTTGCTGACACTACACTCAAGGCGAGATTTCTTTTTATTGGTTGAGGTTTTCATTGGTAAACCAAATTAATTTTAAACATCAGTTATTCTGACTACAATTTGTTGGAAGTGACAGAGAAAAAGGATATCTCAGGGGATCACCAAAATCTAGTTGGCTTAAAATGGAAACTAATTTTGTTAGACCATCTAAAAACAACGTCCGTCAAAAGGCTTTTATGCCACGCATTTCTATGGATTTTAGAAGGCCGGAGTTTTAACCACCTTCTTCATACCGCCCTATTAAAAAAGACAACGACTGAACTGATTTTCTCTCTTTTTTCGATAACTCATAACAAAAAAAAACCAAGACACTTTAAGCCCACTCTTTCAATAAAAGAAAACAACAGGCAAAACTTTTTCTTTGCTCAACTCGTAAGTGCTCTACACCAAGTGACTGAGTGAGTGAGACTCGATGTCTGTTCCAAAAACGCTACGTTTTTTTGTGGAAAATTACAACATCCACAACAACAACAAATGTTGATTTCTTTCATAAACCCTTTATATTAAAGTTTTCTTTAAGACAAGAAACGAATGAAACCAAAAAATAATTTCCATAAACCGTTCGGAGAGTATGGAAGACAGACGCAAAACTTAATGAAAGAAAAATCAGTGGGCTGTCTTGACATGACACTGGTGGCTGGCTGGCTGGTGGTGGCGGTGGTCGGATCGGATTGGATCGGAACAAGGTGTTGACGTTGATGTTGACGTTGAAAACCTACATTTATATTCACTGAGTCTTACTCGGATTGAATAATAAATTCATTAACAAGTTTCAACTTCGGTTTCAGTCTGCACTATGCACTATTGTTGCTGGTGGGTATTGTTGCACTTTTTTGGGGGAAAAGAAAGAGAACTCGATTACGACAGCCAATTTTTTTTTTAATTTTCGCTGATGTTTTGTGTTCTCGGAATTAATGAACGCTGAACGCCTCTTTATGCTGTGGAGGTTGTGATGACCATTGAATGCAACTGAACATTGTCATCAGATTGAATAATCTTGATATCGAGACACTTCCTATACACGTGAACGATTTTCAGCCCATCTTCGCCATGAAAAGTCCATAAAAAACTGAACATTGTCAGATTGACTAATATTCATATTGAGACACTTCCTACACTGAGAAGAAAAATAACCTTATAAAAGTATAAGGTTAACTTAATCATGAATTAACATGATTTAGAGTCTACGTTATATAAGGTTAATTTGAACATTTTGTTGTTGACTGGTATTTAACAATAATAATAGTTAGTTTAACTATTCTATGGTTGACTATTCTATGGTTTTTTAACCATGAAAATTGTTAATTTTAAAATAATTATTGTTGTTTTAACAATGCATTGTTTTTAACCATGAAAATTGTTAATATTAAAATTTCATAGTTAATTTATTCAATTTAACAATTAAATTGTACAACAAAATCTTATATAAGGTTAAGTTAACCATAAATAAATATGATTTGGAATCTCCGTTATTTGAACATTTTGTTGTTGACTGATATTGAAATATAATAATAGTTAATTTAACTATTCTACGGTTGAATTTTGTAACCATGAAAGTTGTTAATTTGAAAATACTTACTGTTGTTTTAACAATGCATTGCTTTTAACCATGAAAGTTGTCAATATTAATATTTCATAGTTAATTTGATGAAACAATACATGTTCAATTTAACAATGAAATTGTAAAAAAAAAATTATATAAGGTTAAGTTAACCATAAATAAATATGATTTGGAGTCTCCGTTATATATTTTGTTGTTGACTGGTATTTAACAATAATAATAGTTAATTTAACTATTCTACTGTTGAATTTTTTAACCATGAAAATTGTTAATTTTAAAATAATTATTGTTATTTCAAAATTGTCATTATTAAAAAAATTACTGTTGTTTTAACAATGCATGGTTTTTAACCATAAAAACTGTTAATATTAAAATTTCATAGTTAATTTAGTGAAACAATGCATGTTCAATTTAACAATGAAATTGTTAATATTATTAACTATGAAGATCGTTATAGAAATCATTGTTATTGTTTAGTTAACTAATTATTGGTTACGTCTTTCAACCAGAAATGTAGTTACTGTTACAATTTTTAATATTAAATTAACCCACTAATTGTTTTTGTTTTGTTTACATTCGGTCTTTTTTCATTATTATGACTTGAACAGTTTTTATTTTGGTTCGAGACCTTTTTGTTGTTTCTTTTTCAGAAACTACTAAAAAACTAGTAAAATGTACCGCCTGGCTACGTCTGCCAGGCGGACTGTACAGCTGTTTCTAAACCCGCCAAGGTTTTTCTTCAGCAGTCTTTGGCAACGATTACTTCGGCTACAAATCAAGTGACTTATACAGGAGTCCCATTATGATTAATGAGAATTACCCTTTGCGTATAGTCTTCGAACTGTGGGAAGAGCAATCATTGCGCTATGAAGATAGTACAGCTAGCATTTGCCTATGGCGGTGGTTTTTTAAAAGAGCGAGATAACTTGTCTTATGATCTTTCTCACAATTACAAACGTTCAGAGCACAGGAAGAAAAGAAAAAGTGTGGGGGATAAGATAGTCGCAATCGTTCTGAATTCTGAATTTCGTATAACACAAATCAGATCAAAAACTTCGATACAACAGAGCCGAATGATCTTTAAATTTTTGTTTTTGTCGCACATTTTTCGCCTCTCTTGAAAAAAACCCAACCTTATAAAATGTTAAATCAACTATTTTGTATGTACATTTGACCTCAAATAACGTTATTTTGTCTTCGTTATCAAACATTTACCATGAAAAATATGACCAGACACATGGTTAAAAAAAATCATTGTATTTTCGGCTCAGTGTATCGTCAACGAATTACGTCCAGCCCATCATCGCCAAGAAAAATCCGACTTATGAGCGGAAAACCTTAAGAAGAGGACAACGATTCGAAACTAACAAAAAGAAGACAGACAGACTGTCACTGTACAAAGGAGAGGACGACAACAATCCTTATTGACTAATTGCGTGTTCGAGACATCACCGAACATTGTCTGCTTAAATTCTTTATGAATTCCACATTCCAAGGAATTCTCAAGCACAAAAGCAGCGACCACCCAGCGGGATGTATTGAGAGATGATATTGCCTCCAGCCGGTCCCCATTTGTCGCACGACATAATTTACGACTCCTATCCCGCAACTTAAGCTAAAATTAAAGTTTATCCCCGAAATTTTTTTGGAGAAGCGACCTGGAGGCAAATTTCTTGTGGTCGCTCTTGTTGTTGTGGTTATCCCAACAAACAAAAACATTTCAGGAGTAAATGTTGTGCTTTTTTCCTTGCTTGTTGGCGTAGTTCATAAATATTTAATTAACCTCCCAAAACGACGAAATAAATCCTCATAAATTATATTTTTTAGCCAGAAGAGCAACAGCAAGAAATTAAAATTCATAAGTTTCAAAAGGAACAAGGACAAACTGAAAGACACTCAAGAAAACTTGGTGAAACACAAAATCAGGCAAGAAAAGGCTGCAGAGAAACAAGAATTATCCCCAGAAAAAAATAGTGGCTGTATTTAAATATAGAAAATTATGAAATATCCACAGTAAAAATATTCTCTATCGACAGAATTTATTTAGCCCAAACATTCTTTTGGTTCTTAGTGACAAAAATAGTAACTAGAAAAAAGCAAGGCAATTCCAAAGATTTACCAGAGCTTAGATAAAGTTACCGAACTCTTCATCAACTTAATCTCCAAAGACCCAATTCTGTGGCTAAAATCAATCAAGCCATGGCACTTACCTGATAATCCGGTTTTAAAAGTTATAAACAGCCTTAAAATACTTTGTAATGAGTTTCTAAGCCCCTCAGAAACCATTGTACAATATGATGCACATTGAACCGGAAACCGGTTCATATCATATCATCGGTTCATATCAATATGAGTTTAGATACCATCATAAAATACCGCGTAAAAAATTTCACACTAAACTCGAAAACCGGTTTTGAAAATATTTAACCGGTTTCGAAAATATGAAATTGTTTTTTGGAAATTTAGAAAACCACTTTTCAGGGGCAGTTAGGATATGGTTTCAAAATTATTCAAACGGTTCGAAAATATAAAACAGCTTTTTGAAAAGATATTTCTTGGAAATCCAGAAAGCCAGTTAAGATACTTTTTTTAAGAGGCAGTTAAGTCATAGTTTTTAGCATACACATTTTTTTGAGATATTCTCGAACCGTTTGCAAAAACAAGAAAACGGTTTTCAGTTCCAACCACTTTTTGTAGAGGTAGTTAAGATGTTTTTTTAGACGTATATATATCTACGAGTATCAGCATGGCTATCACCATGCAAAAATTTTCACAAATTCGCTCATAATACAGGGTTTTCCATTAAGGACATAACAATTTTATATATTAAAAAAAACACAGAATATTTACGATATTCGAGTTCAAACTTATTCCAGGTGTAGTGCAAATATTACATTTTAAAAATGATTATCTCACATCGTGGACCTGTGGCGTGGCCTCCAAGATCGTGCGATTTAACACCGTTGTTCTATTTCTTGTGGGGTTTTGTGAAGTCGCTTGTCCGACACGATTGACTTCTTGAAAGAGAATGTCCGGCGCGCTATTGCTGACATACTGGCAAGTGCTCGAAAATTGGGCCTCTCGGCTGCAATTTATTCGAGCCAGCCGCGGTGGGCGCGAAATAATTTTTAAAACATAATGGCAAGCACTTATCTTTATAGAAAAGCGAAATCCTTGGCCATACGTTAAATAAAATGCACTAAAATGTCTGAAAAAACACGTTCAATATGTAAACAAATTCAGACACACTTTCATTTAATTTAATTATGAATTTCTGGATTGGGGGCTGGAACTAATATACACTAGGGAACAGAATGTCTGGCCGTTTTAATCAAAAGAAGCTACTACGAGGGCTGGCCTAATAATGAAAATGCGAATATTTATCATCAAAAACGGTTTTATTGTTCTTCAAAGTATTCTCCAGGATGATTTATACACTTTTGCATGCGCTCAAGCCAATTGTCGAAGCACTTTTTCTACTCCGAGTGAGACACCTCCAAAACATGGCTTTTGAAAGCTTCAACATCATCTTCTGTTGGCGAAAATCGTTAGCCACCCTTTTTTCTTGATGTGCGGGAATAAAAAAAAGTCAATGGGTACCAAGTCAGGGCTGTACGGAGGATGACCCATCAATTCGACGTTTTGGCCGGTCAAAAAGACGCTGGTTTGAGCCGATGTGTGAGAGCTCGCATTGTTATGGTGCACAATGATTCGTCTTCTCTTGTTCGTTTTTCGAATTTCTCCAAAGACTTTAGGTAAACAGGTGGTGTACCACTCAGAATTGACCGTCCTAGGTTGTTTAAGCGAAACATTCGCCACATGAGCAGTTTTGCGAAGAAACGGGCCACCATTTCCTTCAAAGTGTTTCTTCTACGAACAACTTTCGTTGGATTTGGCTCGTCTTTGAAGACCCACACGGTCGATTGCTGTTTTGTTTCGGGCTCAAACGCATAGATCCATGATTCGTCACCTGTGACGATCCTAAAAACGTCTTTTGAAGCACCGCGATCTTATTTATTTCAAAATTTATTTGCACCAACCGACACGAGCCTTTTTTTTAGGCGATTGTCAAATTGTGCGGGATCCAACGAGAACAAACCTTTTTTACGGCCAGGTGTTCATGCAATATCGAATGTATGCTGGTGGAAGAAATGCCCAAGGATGCCTCTATCCCACGGTTATCACATGACGATCTTGCATTATCAGTTCACGCACGGCATTAATGTTCTCTCGCACAACAGCCTTTTTTGGACGACCTTCGTCTTGGAGCGAGCGTCGGCCACGATTGAACTGATTGAACCAGTATTTCACAGTGCTGTACGATGATGCTTGATCGCCTTACAAAGATTTTAGTTCATCGATGTACTCTTGTTGTGATAATCCACGTAGAAAGTTGTGAAAAATGATCGCACGAAAATGTTCACGAGTTAATTCTATTTTTTGCCAAATTGACTTTTTCAAGTCACTGTAAACTACGCAAATGATGGTTATACGTCAAAACGTTTAAAGTACGTTAAGGCCCATTTAGTCTTGACGGTTGACGGTAGATTCTGCAACCTGCAGAAGTCTACCGTCGTCAACCGTCAAACTGTAGTTATCTCCCTCTAACACATGCAAAATGCAACCCTCAACTGAAATAGATGATTGCCTACCGTCAACCGTCCACCGTCAACCGTCAAGACTAAATGGACCTTTATGCGAAAAAATGTCAAACTTTCCAATGGAAATGTCAGATATATTTGGCAACCCTCGTATTAGTAAATGTGGCTGTATGCGTACCCAAAATTTAAGAATGGATTTATTTGTATGATTCGATTGAGCACGATTCCTTATTCCTTATGGTCCAAACAATTCACCAAGCGTATTCAAATTAAAGCATCTTACACTAAATTAGGATCAAATTGGATGCCAAAAATATAAACTTCAGGTCAAAATATGCTTCGGATAGAAAATAAGGGAACTCAAACTATTTCAAAACACCTTACAAGTGTTAATAAGGATTTATTTGGAGATTATTAGAGTCCAAATAATTTTAAAAAAATTGATTTAAAGACTTAAAAAAATAATATGTTAAAAATTGTGTTTTTATTGGCAGATTTTGGAAAATTTAGTTTAGTTTCGGTTGTGCTATTTTCCCAGTATTTGTATTTCCAAAACGATCTTGTTACCCTTTAAACCCGAACTTTTTCAAACTTTAGCCAAGCAGTTTTAGGCACAACTTCGCCGTCATGATATATCAAATCAATTATAAATAATTTCCCAAGCATTTTAATGTATAAATATGACCTTAATTAAGGCACTTACCCACAAAACATCAATTGGATGGAATTATAAAATGATTCCCCCCCGAAAACACACCATCCGATTCATTTATTATCTCTGCTATTTTTCGCATATTTCGTTGGCAATTTAATATTCATAACTGAGTTTAATGTTTATTTAGAAATATTTCCATAACATTTATCATTCTCCCGATTAGAGTATGTATTATGTGGATCAAATCCCATTAAATGGGGAGGGGTGTATGTTTTTCATTGGGCTTCCAGCCTTCACTTGTTGTGAGTTATGCTAAAAACCCATAACAAATTATCCCGAAATCATATGGACTGAAACGGAATTAATGACCACAACAACCGGCCAAAGTTCATAATAAAAAAACCTACATTTAGTTGTGGTGTTACAAATAACCAAAATCGATGGACTTTGGCAGGCAGGCAGACCGATCGAATGATACACATGTCGAAACATAAGTAAACGAATGGGCAGACAAAGAGTCATGCAGCCGGACCGACAGCCAAAGAGCTGAAGATGTGCCATTACATCATATTTCGTAACCAAAACCGCCTCCAATGGCTGTTTGGCTGGCTGACTATTCGTCGGTGGTAAAGCATCGTCTTGATTCCCTACTTGGAGCTGAATTGAATCAACATAATTTTGATTTAATCAGTTTTATTGTTTTGCTAACTGACTCGAGAGTTCAATGGCCAGATTGTAAATCTCCGCCGTAAACGCCAGCCAGCATTGGCCAAAAAACAAACAAGCCGGCTTTGATCAATGGGAACGACAGAAAAAGAAAGAAAGATGCCGGACAGACGACGCCAGACTCTAGACCGACAAAACCAATTAACGCCATGATTTCGATTTAAAGGTCAAAACCTGTTCAATAAAAATCTCCAAACCGCAAAAGGAAAAGAAAGAGAAATAAATCTTGTTGAGATATAAAAAATATAACAGTCCAAACAACAGCAACACCTTCACTTGGCATTCGTCTATCCACGCCAGAGCCAACTTTAAGACCACCAACACCATTACCACCTTCACCACAACCATCACCTTTGCCCGTTAATTTAAAATAAAAATATTTGAAATTTTATTTAAAGCAATCATTTGAGTCAATAACGACGTAATTTTTGGATACAAGACCAAAACAAAACACTGTTATCGAAAAGTCTATTTGCCATAATTACAAGTACACGAAATGTTTGATTTTTATGTTTTTTTTTATTGAAAAAATTGTTTTTTTTGCAAAGCCACGATATTTTTTTAGTAAAGCGGAACGGGTTATCAGTTTGGTGAACCCACTTATTTTTAAGCAACCCTTACACCAAAGGATGCTTAGAAAAAAACTGTTCGAAAATATGTGAGAAGACATAACTGACGCAACAGGTGCGTCAAAAAACTACAATACGAACTAAAGACATGTAAAAATGTCGATTTGTTTGGCCAGCGTTAATTTGCTTTTTTGCACTGCAGGCTGTGGCGGCACTGTTGGTCAAAGAGAGTGAAAACTGTGCATGGCTTATAGAGGCTGACGGGAGATGCCATCATGCATTGGACACGTAAGGAGAGGTAATTTTGTGTTAAAGCGTATTTTTCAAATGCGCACTCAACCAGTGCAGTGTAGCATGCTTTTCGTTTACAATTCACTGTTCGTGTTCCTGGACGGCAATCAATTGTAAATTGGGTAACTTCATCGAGAACAGCAGGGATTGTGCCATGTGTACGAATGGGACCAGAGAGAATAATTACAACACCACAAACACTGACTTGGCACGTTTCCTAACTGCGAGGAATATGAAAATATCCGCCTCCAAATCATCAGCCACACTGTTTACTGCTTGGACCGCAGAGGTGCGGTTGTCACTCAATGTGAAAGTCGATGACGTCAACATCCCGACCACCAACTACCCCAAAATCCTTGGGGTCACATTGGACAGCCTTTTTAGATCCACTGCACATGCTACAGCTATCTGAGATAAACTCAAAATTAGGAACAAGGTCCTCAAGTCACTTGCCGGCAGTACTTGGGGAGCCGACAAAGAAACCTTGTTGACCTCTTACAAAGCGATAGGTCGGTCTGTAGTAAACTACGCAGCACCTGTATGGCCTGCGAACGTGAGTACGACGCAGTGGAAGAAAATTCAGACTTGCCAGAAAGCCGCCCTTAGAACATCAACAGGGCGTCTTCTTATGTCTTCTGAGGACCATCTACATGAGGAGACGAAGGTCCATACCGTGCGCAGACACAATTTCCTGTTGTCTAAGCAATACCTGCTAGGGTGTTTTTGCAGCAGTCATCCTAACCACCATCTCTTGAACAGGATGCCTCCACCCAGGCAGATCAGGTACGATCTTCATGATCTAGAGAGAGAGGTCCAGCGGTATAAGAGAGAACCTTTAGATCATCGAAACTATCAGGCAGGTTTGAACAACATTCACGCCGATGATGTCGCAGCAGCAATATCCAGCTACCGTCTGAATGTAGTGCGAGGGGAACATCCCCCGGAGATTTCACCTGAGGAGAAGGTACTACCTCGGCAGACGGGTGTGGTTCTGGCGCAGCTGAGATCTGGATGGTGCAGCCGCCTCAATTCTTACTGGGCACGAATTGATGCTAACGTTCCGGACATCTGTCCCGCCTGTCATCGGGGACCACATGATGTACTGCACCTCTTCAACTGTCCGGCCAAGCCCACTCAGCTGACCCCCAGGACTCTGTTCAAATGGCGCGTTTCCTCCACCTGGATATCGAAGCAGATCCCCCATAGACGAACAAGACTTCAAAATAAATATATTGCTGTTACAACAACAACACCATAAAAGTTAGAAGAGAGTAAGAGCAGTAGTACTGCAATCTCCGAAACCCTCTGATCGGAAGCAATCACTTGCTCTTGGCATTTCCAGACCTTTTTTCAGTCGGCTCTTGAGGCAATGTAATTAGAGGATACATGGTTGCATCAGGATAGTGCCACTGCACACACAGCGAGGGTTACCATGAATTGCTCGTGGCAAATATTTTCTGGATGGCTTTTCTCTTTAAGGGGTGATGTGAACTGGCCGGCACGCTCACCAGACTTAGCCCCAGGCGATTTTTTTCTTTTGGGTTACCTAAAGTCGAAGGGGTATATCAAACGTTCCAACACCTTGGAAGACCTAATTAACAATAATGAGACTGAATTTGGCAGAATACCAGTCAACATGGCTTGTTAGAGTTCATGAAAACTTCAGAAAACGTATGCAGCAGTGTGTGGATAGCGAAGGTCGACATTTGCCAGATACACTATTTAAAACCATGAAATTTGTGAATTCCCTTACTGTTCAATATAATTAAAATGTAAAATAAATTTTTCTAAGGTTCATAATTTTTTTATTTTATTACAAATTAAGAAAATTTCCGCGCTCCACCCTGTATGTTTACCAGGTGACTTCGCTATAAAAGCAATTGGAGTCTTAAAAAGTAGCTTTATTATAAAGACAAGGGTTTGCCATTATGTTTTAGAAATGATTTCAGGCAAGTGGCCACCGCGGCTGGCTCGAATTAATTTCAGCCGAGAGGCTCAATTTTCTACCACTTTTTACAGCATTTGGGGCCGTATGGCAGCAATAACGCGCCGAATATTTTCTTTCAAGGCATCAATCGTGTCTGAGAGACTTCACATAATCCCATAAAAAAATAGTCCAGCGGTGTTAAATCGCACGATCTTGGAGGCCACGCCACAGGTCCACGACGCGAGATAATGCGCTTACCAAAAGTTTGATTGTTTCGTTGGTAGCGCCGTCTTGTTGGAACCAAAGTTCATTCACATCATCATCCTCCAATTCAGGCACAAATATGCCATTAACCATGGCTCTATAGCGTTCCCCATTGACTGTAACGTTACAACCAGCTTAATTTTTGAACAAAATAGGGACCAATGATCTCTGCCCGAACAGTGACTTTTTGAGGATGTAAAGGCGTCTCAACAATGGGTTGTGGTTTTTCATTACTCCAAATGCGACAATTTTGGTTATTCATATTCAACCCAAAGTGAGCTTCATCGCTGAACAAAATTTTCTTGTCAAAATCAGGATCGGTGGCCATCTCGTTTTGAACCCATTCACCACGATTTGCAAACGCTGTTCCGGAGTAAGTCTATTCATTATGAAATGGCAAACCAAACTGAGCATAAATTAAGTAACAGCTGTCAAAAAAAGACCAACTCCGAAAAAAGTGTTGCCAGATGGAAAACCTCACGTGTAAAAAACAACCTTTTATATCGCTTTCGTTGAAAGTTGCCACTCGCCACAAGGCTGCGTTATGGGCAGCGTTTTTTTGTTGCTTCTCTTGCCTTAACAGACTGATCGTTGTTCCGCGAGAGTGGTGTCCTGTGCCATAATGCTTTCAATATCATCGAGGATCTTTTGTCATTGGCGAAAATAGTTATTTGACTTCTTTTAATTTTTTTTACATTGGTCGTAGCTTGGGACCAATGAGAGCTTTGAGAGTTTTGGGAACTGTCTCTCGTCCAGCTCTATTTCCCAATTTCACTTTTGACGCTCCTCGGATTTCTTTAGAGCAGTTTTTTATAGCATACTGAGAAAGTATATTGTATATGCTGTTGTCGGTGAAGGTTGCAACTCGCCACTAGGCCGCGTCATGGGCAGCGTTTTTTCTTTTTGATACTCTAGGCTTTATAGACTGATATACTTATAATGTTATCAATATCATCGAGTTTATTTTGATTTGTAAGAGTAAGTCCCGATTCACACTAGGCAATTTGAATTGCTGCAATTCTCAGTGGGTTGGAGAGAAAGGAGAATGGAAATGGAAAAAACTTGCTTGTACTGGCAATTTTTTCTGTGTTTTCCTAGTGTGAAGTTGGCTGCAGATTATAAGTACATAACGGGTGGCCCAAATAAGACCAGCTGATGTGAAACACAAATAACTTTTTAATTTTTAACATAATTTATTTTTTCTTTTTGCAGATTATAACTGAACTATTGGAAATTTAACAACGCATTAAAATTATCGATTTATATTATTCTTCTTAACGATCCATTGTTCTGACGCAGCGAAATTATCGCCGTTTTTTTAACGTAAGACCAGCGCCCACATCTTCCATGATTATAGATTTAGTTCGCCGTTTTGCGGAACTGGGTTTAGTTGCCGACCGTCCAGGAAGAGGTTCTCATCGAAATATTCGTACTGAAGAGAACGTGGAAGCTGTGCAGCAGAGTGTTGCTAATGATCCATTTGTCTTAACTGATGAAACGGTCTCCGGGGCTTCTTACAGAACAATGATCGACAATTTTTTGCGGCCAATAGTGGAGCAGCATCCTAATTTGTGGTTTCAACAAGATGGAAGCACTGTGCTAGGCAAACTATGCACATGATCCGTGAAATTTTTGGTGAACGCATAATTTCAAAAAAATTCAGATTTCCCTTGGCCTCCTCGTTCACCAGATTTAACTGCACCTGATTTTTTTTTATGGGGATATTTAAAAGGCAAAGTGTATGTTAACAAACCACAGACATTTGGACAGCTCAAGCAGAATATTCGAGACGAAACACGGCGCCTGCAACCAGAAACACTACGCCGTGTAATGCAAAATGAGCTAAAAAGAGTCAATGCCTGTATCGAGCAAAATGGTGGTCACTTGTCTGATGTCATATTTCACACATAGTCACGTTAAATTTCCGTGAAATGTATTAACATATAAAAATAAATCATTTAAAAAAAAACGTTATTACAAGAGTTATACGTGTTTAACATCACTAGGTCTCATTTGGGCCACCCTGTATGTATTTTTTCATACATAAATCAGAGCAGATTATATACTTATACAAAGTGTCAGCAAAGGCAATAGTGGAAGCAAAGATTGCCCAGGCCATGTGGCAATTCGGCTAGTTCAAAAGGGAAAAATTGCGGCAAGTAAAATTGCCTATTGTAAATCGAGACTAATTGAAGAAGACTTCCTATCTTCGTCAATTAGTCTCGATTTACCCTTACCCTTACTCATGAATGGATAGGAAACCCTTACTCATGAATGGATTTTGCTACATTTTTAATGCTTAAAGGGCAAAGCTCAATTCTACGCAGTAACAGAGATTCCAACCAGGACTTAATTTGTCTTCTCGTTTAGCTTAAACGCGAGGCTTTAATAAGATCAAATTGGTTGGGCTTTCAGGGAGGAAAATTACAAAATATTTTAGTTATCCACAAATGTGGGTATTTTTATTTACAAATTCCAAGAGATCATGGTACAATAAACCAGGTAGCGTCACTAGCCCAACAACAAATGAGTCAAAATCACTTGAAAAAGAAAGCAAAAAAAAATTATTGAATGTTGGATGCTTATTTTGATTGCTTGATGATTATTATGAATGTTTGATGATTATTGTGAATGTTTGTTGATGATTGTGAATGTTTTATGATTATTGTGAATGTTTGATGCTTATTGTGAATTTTTGAGGGATATTGTGAATGTTTGATGATTATTGTGAATGTCTAATGATTGTTGAAAATTATTGTAAATGTTTAATATAGAAATTTAGAAATTTACAAACTTCCAGAATTGTGAAGGTTTCATGATTATTGTGAATGTTTGATGATGATTGTGAATGTTTGATGATTATTGTAAATGTTTGATGATTATTGTGAATGTTTGCTGTTTATTTGAAATTTTTTAATAAAGAAATTTAGCATTACAAGCTTTAGGAATTGTCTTTGTCAAATTTCAAATTAAAAAGTTTAAATTTCTACGAAACAAAATTGTAAATCATCGGTTTACATAACACTACCTTCTTTATGGTACCATGCAAGCGATTTAGAAAACTAGTACTTTTCTTCCTCCTGCTACTTGGGGCGACCGAATTTCTATTTGAATTTATTTTTTCGTATTCAAGCATGGATATTTTTCATTTTTTTAGTGTTAGTCTATGACTTTTGTTGGAATATTTTTTTGTTCCCTTGCCAGATTTCTTTTTCTACTCATATTTGTTTTGATTATTTATTCTTCCTGTTTACCGAATTCTTTGAAACTATTCCGGCAATGGCATTATTGGCAACGAATATGGAAAATATAGAAAGGGGGACACTTAAGAACAAAATAAACAAGATTGTGTTTAGAAATTTATTCGTTGAAGGTCGCTGCTTTTATTAAACTTAATCAAAAAATGAGGTGGCCAATGCCATGACCTTACCTTGCAGCAGAATTAGACTACTTTTACATAATCGAGACTACAATTGCTAATTATATAATCTGGACTATTACTGCTACTTTGACATTTGATAGTGTGCTACCTTGATTAAATTAATCACAATAGCACGTTAATTGGTAATAAATTGCTAATGTAAACAATGCCTTATTCCACTTGAGATGAAGCTGGCAACTCTAAGGCCTAAATTTATGCTGCAACACTTACACTCGATAGCTGTGCCTTTTTTACTTAGTCATTATGCCCCACATTCTCTTTTCACATACTGTGAATAAAATTAACAAAAAGATTAGCACTTCTGCTGCCACGCTGAACATCAATAGAAACTGTAACACCCCTCACAGTGGGGGGTTAGGAATACAAAATCATCACTTTTCTTCAAAGGGTTTTTTTGGAACAATTTCTTAAATTTGTACGAGTATAGGGGAGACATGATGCAGAGAGTGTATATGAAAGATTTGTCCCGCGCTTGCATATATTGTAAAATTCTTTGAAATTCGCTTAATTGTTTTCTTTCTTGTACTTTTGACAATTTCCCAAATATTACTGATACTTCAAGCAACAAAGGGAATCCCAAAATGCGTACCAAAAATATTCTGTGGGATTTTAAAGTGTCAGTGCTGCTGCGGGTAATGTCGTCGTGGTCATAAGGGTTTCGTTCGCATGTTTCTTTTTCTTGTGTCTCATACATAAGACTCTCTAGGCTTTTTCCACCGAAAATTCAGCTAAGCATTAAGTCCGCCCACATTCTGTTTTGGCGTTTTTTTTTAACCAAGAAATAACGCCACCATAAAAATTCATGTTTTTTTATTTGTTTTTATTTTCACTGTTAAATTTTCGTATGCTCTACAAGAAATACCTAAAAATCATCAACCAAAACTCAAATATATGTACAAAAATGCAGGCGGACTGACACTAAGGCAGACACTTACTTATTGTCGCCACATTGTAGCTATATTTTAAATGGTGTTTGTTTCAGACAAGTGGTTTTCAAGAAGAAATAAAACGCATATTATTTCATGTTAGGCCAAGAATTTAGCTTTGTTATAGAGATAAGGGGGGTTTGTCCAATGTGTTTCAGAAATGATTTCGGGCAAGTGGCCGCCGCGTCTGGCTCAAATAAATTCCAGCCGAGAGGCCCAATTTTCGACCACTTGCCAGTACGTCAGCTATAGCGCGTCGAATCTTCTTTTTCAAGGCGTCAATCGTGTCGAGCTTATCTGCGTAGACAAGCAACTTCACATAACCCCACAAAAAGAGTCCAGCGTTGTTAGATCACACGATCTTGGAGGCGACACCACAGGCCCACGACGCGAGGTAGTGAGCTCATAAAAGTATCCTTCAATAAATTGATTGCTTCGTTGGCTGTATGGCCTGTAGCGCCGTCTTCACATCAACATCCTCCATTTCAGGCACGAAAAAGTTTTTAATCATGGCTTTATAGCGTTCCCCATTGACTGTAACATTATGGCCGGCTTTACTTTTAAAGTAATATGGACCAAAGATTCCCTCTGCCCATAGAGCACACCAAATAGTGACTTTTTGAGGATGTAACAAAGGCTTGTCGATTTTCATTACTCCAAATGCGACAATTTTGGTTATTAACTTAGCCATTAAACCAAAAGTGAGCTCAATCGCTAAACAAAATTTTCTTGTAAAAATCAGGATCGGTGGCTATCTTGTTTTAAGGCCCATTCACCACGATTTGCAAACGTTTTTCCGGAGCCAGATTGAAAACCACACGTCTTTAAAAACACCCTCTATAATCCCCCCAAGTCTTCCATTTCCAGATGAAATCATTCACCCTACAAGAAAGCCCGAACTTTTGTTGCATAGTGTAAATTATTACAACAGCGAACTAAACAGGGTTTTGTTGGCTACAAAGAATTTATTTGTTGTCACTACAATTTATATACCAAAGTAAAATGGACTTCATATTTGGTTGGTTGTCATAACCACCCATTCACCACGATTTGCAAACGTTTTTCCGCAGCCAGATTGAAAAACACACGTCTTAAAAAACACCCTCTATAATCACCTTAGTCTTCAATTTCCAGATGAAATCAAACGCCTCTTAAGAAAGTCCGAACTTTTGTTGCATAGTGTAAAATGTTACAACAGCGAGCTAAACAGGGTTTTGTTGGCTACAAAGAATTTATTTGTTGTCACTACCAATTTATATACCAAAGTAAAATGGACTTCATATTTGGTTGGTTGTCATAACCACCAGTTGTGGCAACCAAATGTTTTACTAAATTCCCTTGGCATAACCAACTAATTGGCGGCAAGGATCGTTATATTATTGTAGCTAATATCTTATGGTAAGTCGAACCATGTAACCCTCAATACCGTGGAATGTTGGTGATTGCAACAAAAAGTATGTTTTTTCTAACCGAATATTTTTAGTTCGGACTGATTTCCAACTGATTTTTTCTCTGTGTGCAGAGAAGGTGATAGATTTCTAACTCGTAAAGTCGCCGGCATTTACGCGATGAAAACCGATGCGGAAGATGTTCTTTCTTACCTGGGGTAAAACCTGATTTTACTGGCCTGATTGTCGTGCAAACTTCCATCGCACCACAGGGGCCCAACAAGCAATAGTTTTACTAAATTTGATTAGTGTAACCGACAGTCAGTCAGAATCGTAAAATTATTCTAGCTACCATCTTATGGTAAGTCGAACCATGTAACCATTAATACCAACGAATATAAGTGATTGCAACAAAAAGTATGTTTTTTCCAACCGAATATTTGTAGTTCGGACCGATTTACAACTGATTTGTTCTCTGTGTGTAGAGAAGATATTACATGGCTCATAGAAAATGTTCTTACTCATAAAGTCGCCGGCATTTATGCGATGAAAACCCGACGCGGAAGATGTTCTTTCTTACCCGGGGTTAATCCCGATTTTACTGGCCTGATAGTCGTGCAAACTTCCATCGCACCACAGGGGCCCAACAAGCAATAGTTTTACTAAATTTGTTTAGTGTAACCGACTTATTGTCAGTAAGAATTGTAAAATTATTGTAGCTACCGTCTAATCGTAAGTCGAACCATGGAAGCATTAATACCAAGGAATATTAGTGATTCCAACCAAATATTTGTAGTTTGGACCCATTTTCAACTGATTTTTTTTCTATGTGCTTTCATATTATTAATTTTATTTTCCATAGGTTCTGTACGTTATCTCTACAAAAGTGTGGACCTATAAGCGCGATCCATGCTTGGTTGAATAAGTCGCCCAGACAAAAAAACGCTTTGATGTGTGAGCTTCTTAAATAAAAATTGGTTGCACATTTATGAATTTGGTATTGACATATAGAGGTCGTTGGTTATTTGATAGCTCCCAAACTTAAATAATAAATTGCTCTAAAATGTATACTGTATATGGTTACAAAATCGGCCCTCAAATGGACGAGAACCCGGGAACATTCTTAAAGTATACCATTTCTTTGGAACGAAATTCGCTCTAATTTCTAGGGTTATTCAGGCGTTGGACCTTTTATGATGAAATGACATAACCAATAAAAAATTAAATTCAGACCTGGACAAATTGCACGGTTTGATAGAAATATGAAAATAAAACCCCTACAAAAAATGGTACGTAGACCTTTTTTGACGCGTTTACAAAATTCATAGAGAAATCCATTTTTTTTTCATTGCAATTTTTTTTTGTTCCAATTTTTTCTAATTTTGATTGAAATCTTTTCTCTCAGTTTGTTGCTTTACAAATTTTCAATTTTCGCTATACAATTTCTCGTGAGAAACTAGCACGTGATCTGAGCACATTTTAATTAGTTTGGCCTAAACTTTAAATATTTGCTGTGTACGATATCTCTTTTAAGCGACCATAGGCCATTAATCAATATCAAAGTTTATCAATATTTAATTAAACACTTTGAAACGACAACAATCTTACAAAAGAGAGAAGATTAATAGTGTTGTGACGACTATTCAACCATTTCAAAATGTTGAAATAAACTGGCCCAAACTTAATCTTGATAAATTAACTATAAGAATTTTTCAAAAACGCAATCGCTTTGCAGTAATTGGCCCTTTCTCGGTCAGTAGAAAATCTGGAACTTTTCTTTATCGCTTTGGCCGCTTGGCGCACAACTGTTGTCTCGCTGTAATTAATTACTTTGGTACACTATGCAATTAAAAATTAATTTAGACTTTACATTCAAATAACGACTCAAACTAATGACCCGATTTTTTGTTGTCGGTCTATTTCAAGCCTTTTATTAATTTTCACACCGACCACAACTGAAGGGGAGAAAAAAGCGCAAAAAATCGCAACAGAAAAACTTCGGGCGGCCTCTTCTTTCTTTGAAGGCTATTCTTTGTTAAAAGAGGCCGCCTGCAAAAAAGTCATTTAGTTTCGTCTTTTTAAATTATCCTTCAGTTGGAAAAGAAGTGTTGGCAAAAACTTGCTGGTGTTTTTTGTAGTTTTGATTTTGAGACATCATGCAATTTGTTTGAACTCCTCGTTGTCTGTTTCTTTTTCATTTGTGCCTGGTAATTCAGCCTAAATGTCTAGCACTAATGGCGTCTTGTTTTCTTTTAATCCAGCAGCAAAGAGCAAAAACTATCAGCAAAATTGCATTGCAGTCCTTTTTTCGAGTTGATAATGTGTTTTAAAGGCTTTCAGTCAGAAGGGGACGATATATTAGGTTTGTTGATTCATTGCTGACTAACATAAAAATTAAATTAAAACCTAAAAAAAGAAAAAGATCGACTTTGACGTGAGCTGTGGCCAAACCGCTAAAAGCAAAGATCGTCCACGTCAATGCCATCAATTATGTGCAAATTGAAAGAAAAAGACTTGACGGTGAAGTGGCCAACACATGAGAGATAATTCCGCTATTATAGACGGGATATGCTGAGAAACGACAACTTCAGATCTAGAGGTCGCTAGAAGTTTTAAAAAAATCATGCAGAGAAATTGTTAATCACATTAAAATCATGACGTTATGATTATTGTATTATTGGCATGATCAACGCCATTATTTAGATTTGGTAGCTAACAAATCACCAGTGGCCTCTGTATGTCAACCTGTGAGCAATTGTCTTTACCTTATTAAGCTCACAGACCAAAACGTTATATCGCCGCATTCTGTCCACTTAGAAGTTGTATAGAAACGTGTGAGATGGCATCAATCGGCAGGCGGTGAAACAACGCTTTGGTGTGTGAACTTCTTAAATTAGAATTGATCGCACTTTCATAAAGTGCTATCGACATATAGACATATAGATTTGGTATCTAACAAATCACCAGCGCCCTCTGTATGTCAACGTCATTATTTAGATTTGGTAGCTAACAAATCACCAGCGCCCTCTGTATGTCAACAGGACATTCATGAACCTGTAAGCAATTCTCTTTACCTAATTAAGCTCACAGACCAAAGCCTTATATCGCCGCATTCGCTCCGCTAAGAAGTTTTATAGAAACGTGTGAGGTGGCATCAGTCGGCAGGCGGTGAAACAACGCTTTGGTGTGAGAACTTCTTAAATTAGAATTGGTCGCACTTTCATAAAGTGCTATCGACATATAGAGGGCGTTGGTAAATTAATAGCTCCCACACCTAAGTGATGAGGTAAATTGCTCTAAAATATATACAAAATCGAAGGGAAATGTCGACTTTCGACTTTATTTTAAAAAAATGTATATATATAAAGTCGACTTTCGGGTAATCTAATTTTTGGCGATACAAAGTCGATTAAACGACTTTTATTTCTACTTTTTTCTGTTGGAGATTTTAGTAACTTTTACATATAATATAAAGTAGACTTTCGAAAATATAAAAGTAGACTTCCAACTAATGGACATTTTAGGGGTAAAAAGTCGATTAATCGACTTTTATTTCGACTTTTTCCTATTGGAGATTTCAGTTACTTTTGCATATAATGGGCCATTTAAAATAAAAAACGGCTGCCAAAAATACTGATAATTTTTTTTTAAATTTCTGGTTTTATTTGAAAGTTTGAACTTTGCACAAATTTAGTGATTGTGAAATTATAAAATGATAAAGTTCAACCTTTCCAATAAAACAAGAATTAAAAAAAAAATTATATGCAAAAGTAACTAAAATCTCCAATAGGAAGAAGTCAAAATAAAAGCCGAAAAATTATAAGTACCTTTTTTTACAGCTGATTCAAATTTAAAATGTTAAATCGCCTACCCTATAAATAATCTACACCTACGGGTGAATGGCTTACTGAATTTGACATGGTTTAATGGGTTTAAATGGATACTGTTAGTTGGGATGCATTAAGCCTCAATAAAGAGCATAGTTGTTGGACTTTTTGGGTCATGTGGTCCATATTACTAACTTATAATACTCTGTAACACAGAGTGTTCAGTCGAAAAGTCGAAAACAGAAGTCGATTATTCGATTAATCGGACGCAAAAGTCGATCACATCTTTTTAAATTTTTGGACAAAAAAGCCGATTAGTCGACTAAATTATAATCGACTTTTGAACCTTTATACCAATGACGATAAACAGTACAAGATGCGCGATATGCTTCTTCTTTGAGAATTTGAGAAACACAACAATCCTTATGGGAGAGCTGTTTCTTGCATTTAAAGTGTGCGAATTTAGTGTGTTCTATGTTTTTGGTGTTTCCTTTTTGACTTTTCTGAGTTCTTGTGATTGTGATCAAACGAAAGGGTATAAATAAACCGAAAATTTGTGCCTTACTGAGTGCTGGTTTTCTACATTATTGCAAAGAAGAAGCATATCGCCCATCTTGTACAATTTATCGTCTTTGCTTTATACTTTCAATTATCAAAACACAAAATTGTCATCGGTAAGCAGTTTGATTTAAAGTTATATCGATTTATAAGTAGTTTAAACACAGTTTTCCACTATCGTAGGGTATTTAAAGTGAATAGTTTCATTAATCGAAATCGAAACACAAAAATGTCATCAGTAAGAAGTTTGATTTTAATTTATATTGACTTAAGTTTAAAGACAGTTTTTAACTTTTGTAGCGTATTTCAAATGTATACTTTCAGTGATCGAAATCGAAACACAAAAATGTCATCGGGAAGCATTTTGATCTATATCTTATATTTATATCGATATCGCCTTAAGTTTTCAGACAGTTTTCTACTTTCGTTTGGTACTTAATATGTTTACTTTTAATGATCAAATTCAATATACAAAAATGTCATCGGGAGCAGTTGAATTAAATTTATATCAATTTAAGGTTTAAGACGGTTTTCTACTATCGTAGGGTATTAAACATGAATAGTTTCATTTATCGAAATCGAAACACAAAAATGTCATCGGTAAGAAGTTTGATTTTAATTTATATTGACTTAAGTTTAAAGACAGTTTTTCACTCTTGTAGGGTATTTCAATTGTATACTTTCAGTGATCGAAACACAAAAATGTCATCGGGAAGCATTTTGATCTATATCTTATATTTATATCGATATCGCCTTAAGTTTTCAGACAGTTTTCTACTTTCGTTTGGTACTTAAAATGTTTACTTTTAATGATCAAATTCAAAATACAAAAATGTCATCGGGAAGCAGTTTGATTTGAATTTAAATCAATTTAAGTTTTAAGAGAGTTTCTCACTTTCGTAGTTTAGTTTAAATGAATACTTTCAGTTATCGAAATCGAAACACAAAAATGTCATCGGGAGCAGTTAAATTGAAGCGAAACACAAAAATGTCATCGGGATGCAGTTTGTATTAAATTTGTATCGATTAGAATTTAAAGACAGTTTTCCACTTTTGTAGGGTATTTAAAATGTCTATTTTCAATGATCGAAATGACATTTTGGTATTTCGATTTCGATCAAAATGTCTATTTTCAATGATCGAAATCGAAATACAAAAATGTCATTTCGATCATTGAAAATATACATTTTAAATACCCTACAAAAGTGGAAAACTGTCTTTAAATTCTAATCGATACAAATTTAAATCAAACTGCATCCCGATGACATTCTTGTGTTTCGCTTGCGTTCATTGAAAGTATAAAGCAAAGACGACAAATTGTAAAAGTTGGGAGATGTGCTTCTGCTTTACATTAATGAAGAAAAGCACACCTCAATAACGCACAAATTCTCATTGCGAAGCAGTTTGATTAAATTTAATGTTTTTACTCATATCTGTTTTTCGATTTCCCGATAAAGCTCATATCGCCCATTTTTTACAATTAATCGTCTGTGCTTTCAATGATCGAAATCCTACACAATAATGTCATCGGTCATCTGTTTGATTTAAAATGGTATCGATTTAAGTTGTAAGTCAATTTTCCACTTCTGTAGGGTATTTAGAATTCGTCAACTTAAAAGTCGTTTAATTTTCTAGCCATTTTCTTTAGAAAAGATTACTAAATTTCAGTTTTTTTTGCGGATGTTGCTGATTATCACAAGGCGAAAAATAATAAGAAGAAAAGAAGCAAATAAAATATCATGGTCTGTTAATGACTTTGAAGATCTCTCTATAACTCTCTGTGTGCCGGCATCGGTTGCCAGCACTTTTTCTTGCTGGTCGTTGAGACAGTAGTCATTGTTTGGTAAGCCATTAATCAGCAGAAAGGTCACATGAACAGCTTGAGCTGCTGTTTTCTTTTTTTAGGATTTCTTTTTTTTTGGAAATCCTTACCAACGGTCCCGAGACCATGCATAGAATGGAGCAGACAAAAAAACGAAACAAACAGCAGAGATATTGATTGTCTTTGTGGTTATATTGGCAAAAATTATAATCACAGGCAAAGCAGGAAAAAAGAAACAAAGAAGAAACACATTCGAATGTTCTTTAGTGTAAACGATTGAGATTTCGTCAGTCGCCTTAGACAAGTTTGTTGCAAATTGTCAGTGTAATATGGCTGCCACTTTGGTTGCCGGTCTGACTGGTCCACAGACTGGCTGCCACCCTGGCTTGTTTGTTTATCATTTGAAAGGATGCTCTGCTGCAGATTATGTTGCCATATCTGCTGTTGTTTGGCAGCCATGCCAAAGTGAAAGAAGAAAACCTTAACAACAACAATCCGGCCTTAAATTGCTGCCAACAATCAAATGATAATCAGCGCCAAGACTTAATGAGGAATCTACGGAGTTTTTCTCATGGTTAGAGATGTGATTTACTGATACAGCAAAGACAAACTTACGTACGTTCCAAAGTACTCACGACATGATGGTGCTGCTATCGATACTTACTTGCCTCTTGGTGGCATTAGAGGGAATTAAATATAAGTCTATGGCAAGCCATAGAAAAGTCTATGGTCTGATGCTTTTCCTCCTGAGAAACCTAAGGAGAATGTAAAGTCACTTTCATACCAAGTAATGGCGCAAATTACAATTCTTCTTTGCTGGCATTGTTAATATTTCTTTTCTTTCACTTTTAATTGAGGAAAATTCTGCTCAATTATTGGTTTTACTGTTTAAGAAAAAAACAAAACCGCACCAAAAACTGCTCGAAATTTTGCATATCGGATGGTGGTGGTCGGTCCCATGTGTTGCCGACATTATTTACCAAAGTGATAACTTAATTCGTTTTTTTATTTTTTATTGTAATTTTTTCTTCCATTTTATTTTTTGATTGTCGACAGAAAAAACGTCATCAATCAATCGTTAATGTTGACAACAGCAGCAGCAGCATATCAGTTGTGCTGTCAAAAATAGTCAGACAACCGCATACAAACTGGCAGCAGTTACACTCGAAGAAAAATATCCATGATAGCTAAGATTTGTTTATAGTTCATCTCAAAATGTCTTTTTCACGCTTTAAACTTCAGGCCTTTCCAACACTAGCTAGACAAATTTATATTCTCGTATGTGGTACATTTTCATAAAGTTTTTATAGAACTCATTACTTGGTAATAAAAGTAAGGTAGTGCAACTAACTCGTTACCAAAAATAAGCAGAATCAACAGTACCCGCTTTTTTGTTGGACAATCTTAACACACACATTAGAAAACTGTCAATGACATATCAGATTGGATCCTAGTTCTGTTGGCTCCATCTTAAACTAGCCAGGCAAATATAGCTGTCATCAGAAAAGTTTTCTTATACACGCAGAAAAAAGTATGGTTGTGGTAACAATATTCGAAGAGCATCATACTATTGTTGATTATATGGTTGTAGCACAACAATATTATGATCATCACAACAATAGTATGGTTCACACACAACCATACTATAATCCCCATAACATATATTATGGCCCTCACAACAATAAAATTATTCACACACAACCATACTGTGATCCCCACAACAATATTATTATTCATACTCAACCTACTATGATCCTCACAACCATATTATGATCCTCATAACCATAGTATGTTTAACGTACAACTATAGTATGATCCTCACAACCATAGTATCACTTACACACAACTATACTATGATCCCCAAAAAATTTTGTAAAGATTCGGTTAAATTGTTATATAACGATAGAGATTTTTGTTAAGTATGTTTTGAAAAAAAATAATTTACATATAAAAAGTACTATTATTGCGAAAGATTCGTAAAAATAACATTGTCAAATTAAAAAAATACCATATTGTCGGTATAATTGCCGTAATCATATTATTGTTAACATCAAACCCATGAAAACACTACTTTTGTACCACCAACCATATTTTCATTTTTCAATTTGGCAACAATACTTTTGTTACATTTTAACAATATTAATATGGCCGCAATCATACTATTGTTAAAATAAAATTCAAAAAACAATACTATGGTTGCGACGACCATACTTTTATTGCAGAGAAAATACTATTGTGGTATTTTACTAGTTGTGGTATTTTAATGTTTTAGAAGAGAATTTATTTCACAGAGAGAACTACCATTAAATTTCTGGTGTTATGGCGTGCTGTTTGAAAGCGAGAGCTCTCAAACCAAGCTTTTTAATGCTAACTTCTCTGCTTTTTCTACAGATCTTATAGATTGGAAAGCTGAAGGATCTTTAGATTGATATAAAGAAAGCTTTATAAGATCTAGTGTCTTAGGAGGAAGCTTAACTATGGATTCCTTTTAAAACGCCCGCTAAAGTTCAAGATTGTAACTGAAGCTTAAAGCTTTGCTACTCATGGAAATTATGAGAGAGAGAGAGAGAGTTATCCAGATCGAGCTTCCCCCCATTGCACTAACATTTTCTTTCGAGTGTTCGTATATACTCGCATTATAAATATTTATATGCAACCAAAAACAAAATATAAAATCCATTAAAAATAATTGATATTATGGCGCATAAATTCATGAAACTCAGCACAAATGCGAGCGTATGACGCTGCCAATGTAGCCTTACACTTTTGGGACAACTCCTCGGATGCGACAACATACGGCGAGCTTTGTTGCCGTCTATGATGATGATGACTTTTATGATATTTACGGGTGGATTTTGTCGATACTGACAAAAATATGTGTTCACTCAAAACTCAAAAATTTCGAATTTATTGAACATTTGTTACTGTTTTTTTTTTGAAAATTAACAACAACAAAATCTGTGTTTAAATGCTAAGGCAAAAGAGTGAATGAGAGAGTGTTGGGGTTTTTTTTGTCAATTTCATGTCAAGGCTAAACCATTGTCGACGTAGTCTCTGGTCGAGTATTTTATTTAGCCATCAGTTCGTTCAGAGTCCCCCCATCTGTCCATCCACATACCTTAGCTTATCCGTTCGTCTATCAGAGTGTATCTAGCGGATATCCCAGTAGTGTTGTTGACTTTCTGCTATTTGAGTTTGAATTTTAGCTCGTTTATCTCTTATTGTCGTTTTTATTTCGCTATTCTATTTTCATTGCAATATTTGTATTTTTCGGATGTTTGATCCGTTGTTGTCTTTCTGGTGCTTTTCGGTCATTAGGAATGTAAATATTAAAGTTTTTCGCTGCTGTCGTTTATTCTTCAACGGCTACAACGCTACGAAATGCTCTTAATTAACGCTGAACTGATTCATTTCATCCGAACAGACAAAGGTATACACTCCGAATGTTTGTAGACGCTTGCGTTTCCTCCTAATGATGTTTGATTAATGATTGGAAAATCAAAATGTTAGAATTTTAATGTTGCCGTTATGCGATTTTTATGAATGAAGGTAAGAGTGAACGACTGACTGACTGACTGACTCTGAGTCAAAGTGAGCGTTTTGTCTGTATTTTGTATAATACGAGCATTAAAATTAATAGCAAACCATTTGAGTTTTTTAATGGACAAAGAAAAATATGTACGTATATATCAACACCTGTCTTGGATGTTTATGAATGAAAAGGTCGCAATGGAGGGTGGAATTAATTTATATCCTCACTCTACAAATGAGAGAAGATATAAATAAATAGAATCAAATAGGATTAATTTGAATCTATAAATATATTCCTACGAAACAAAGCAAACAAAGTGTTTCAACTGTCCTTCACAGGCTATTTAAATGAAAACTTACTGAGCCAATATTAACATTTGTAGTAGCGCCATCTGCATGTCAAGTATTGTCAACTCAAGCTCCTACCTACTCAAGACTACCCTGGAGAGTCTCGTTTTATGTTTCACTGCATACTGGGTAAATTTAAGCAAAATGAATACACAAAGCACAATATAAAAATGTTTCTAGTTGCGCCATCTGTATGTCAAGTATGCACTTGCGTGTAAGACAGTGTAAGAAATTTAACGATAGGAATTTACAAACAATTTTAGTAGTGCCATCTGTATGTCAAGGTTTGAATTATCAAAAAAGTTAGAAACGAGTGGTCTCTTTCTATTATCAATCGTTTAGTGTGAGAATTAACGCAATATTACGAGTAATACAAGAAAATTTTTAAGTAGCGCCATAGGTATGTCAAATATTGCATCCTCCAGCGAGTTAGAAGAGATTGGATTATTTTTAATGACATAAATGCATACTGTGCGAATTTAAGCAATATGAAGTTTTCCTTTTCAACTGTTGAATATTTTATTTTTCAACACCAGATATTTTATTTAAATTTCTTTTTTCTTTGATTTTTGGCATCATACTGAAAACTTAAGGTGAAACCACGCGATTGCTCTTTTATAGCTTGATTGATTATACAAAAATTCACATAAAGAGGGCTCTACAAGAACACGGCTAAAATTGATTTCATGTGTACCTCATCCGGCAACTGAGACATCATTGAACGCTCTGTCCTGACTTTTTAAACGATCTAACTTCACATATAGATGTCGATTTTAGATATTGGCATAAGATAAACAACATTGATTACATGTTCGGCCTTGGTCAACCCTAAAACCCATAACACCCGACATTGGATAGATAATATTGATAACTCTTTCCTACCTTCATCGCTGATTGGAAACTTGACACATAGATAGCGCCACAATAAATCAGCAGGTATCGGCTTGCTATGCATATATGTAATAGCTTAATACATCATAGGCAACATTGATTACTCTGTGAGACCCAATCCAATATAAAAAATTCACTTTTAGATGGCGACCTAAGAAAACTGAGCAAATTTACTAACTGTGATTAGAAACCCAACAAGGCTGCGATGTCTAGATCAACGACATGATACCTCAAGTATAAATGGCGCCACTAGAAATCTATTAAGACTGTCTAGCGTTGTTAACAGGTATTCGATAGACATCAGCGTCAACTCAGTTTTTCCTTGAACAGGGATTCAAAACTTCGTATACAGATGGCGCCACTAAAAACAGCAGAACTCGACTTGCTGTGAAAAAAAATTATGTAAGGCATAACACTAGGTATATGGTAGACATCAGCGTTTATCCTGTTCTATCTTGGTCAATGAGACAAAACTTTAATAGTGATGGCCCTCAAAGGAAACTGATGATGTCTATACATTTGCAATATGCATAAAACCAGTCTCTTTATAGGCAGTCATTCAGTTGAGCCATGTAAAATTTCACATATAGATGACGCCAATAGAAAACTTCTAATACAGTATCTGATATGAAAATGTTTAAATATATAACATGTTTCTTTCCTATATGCGTTTTTTCTAATAAAAAATTTTCTTTCATACTTTACTTAAGCTATAGGATGTTTGTCCTCGATGGCCGATGCAAAAGGTGACATTGACTTGAGGATCTTACATTTGTTTATGCAATAAGATCGGTTAATTGACAGTCATCATAGCTTATTTTCTTCTGTCTTGATTAAAGTTGCACAAAATTTCACATATAGATGGCGTCACTAGAAATCACCGAAACTTACTAAAGGCTGCTCCAACCATAATGCATGATGTTAATTGTAAGGCACGCGCTAACGTCAAGATATTTGCCCAACATCATTTCATATTTCTTTATATCAGTGTTTGACAAATTCAATCAAAGAGAGCTACACAATTGAACAGCGCGTTAAGATTATTAAAGCCTTTTCGAAAATGAGCCTTAGAATCAAAGTGCATTTTGTTCACTTCGTAATTTTTTTTGTAGAGCAAATTCGACAAAAAAGTGTCCAAAGTGGATTCGTTAACCAGCAGAATTGGTGCATTTAAGCAGATAAGAATCCACGAGTGATGAACCCTCAAAGAGTGACTATTTGGCGAGGTTGATGGGCTAGTCGTACTTCTTCAAAAGTTTGGTCGGATAATCAGTTACCGTGAATGGTGTTTGCTATCGCGAGATAATTACGGACTTCCAGGAATTGAGAATATGGACATGGACACAGCCTTTATGGCTCTTTTCCGTGAGAATTTAAATGGCCGTGTTATCTCACGTCGTGCCGATGTTAATTGGCCGCCACGATCATGTGATTTGTCACTGTTGAACTTCTTTCTTTAAGAATATTTAAAAGTAAACGTCAACGTTTTAGTTAGACCGCCCTTTAGATGTGTTCGGATTTGTTTAATTCACAATACCAAGTAATAAATTAAAACATCGAGATCCCTGTTCCGCCTTGATCAATAATGCAGAACTTCACATACAGATGGCGCCACTAAAATTAATAGATATCGCTTCCATAAGTAGCCATTTGACAAAGGCATAAGACTGAGGATATGAAAGCTCTCTCTAATCACTGTGTTCTGAATCAACCTTTTAAATATCTATCTACTATTCAGTTAAAGGTATATATTTGCAATTTCTCTTGAAAATTTCTCATGTAGATGGCGCCACTACTCACTTTACAGCTTATATTTGCAATTTCTTTTGAAAAGTTGTCATGTAGATGGCGCCACTAGAAATTCGCTCAAATTTTCTAGATATGTTTGGATTTGTTTAAACCACGACATTCGATAACCGCATCGAAAAAGTTGATCGATGAAGCAAAACTTCACATATAGATGGCGCCACTAAAAATCATGGAGTAGCCACCTGAGTAAGGCATATGATTGAGGTTATAAGATATAACTCTGATCACTATGTACCGAATATACTTTATAAATATCCATCTGCAATTTAGTGTATTGAAATATCCCTTCTGACTATTAAGACAACAAAAAAATCCATTTTTAATTGCACAATTCTGCAGCATAAAAACAAAACACCAATGCCCTTAATGGTAATATCATCAATTTAAAATCGGCCAACTTAATTGGTGAACCATGGTTCAGTGCCAAAATGGAGAAGAAAAGAAAAAACCTGTGCAAATTGCGGCCATTACAAATATTTATCGATAAGTTTGCTAGAGAAAAAAACATATCGAAATAACAACAAATACCTGTAGTTGGGGTAATCGTTTTTTAGTTTTGGCAAGTCAACAAAAAATCCTTTATGAAGCTTCAATACACACCTGCAAATATACACATAAAAGGAGAAAAAAATATTGATTAATTTATTGGCGATTTAACGTTTTTTTGTGTTTGTACTTAAACGGGAAAGACGGACTGTCTGAAAACAGCCGAAACCCAAAGTATCGAATTTGGAAACGTAATAATAAATTAGAAATAAATTTTACAATATGTCAACAATACTGCAATCCATCATAATTTGCTAAACAAAAGAGGAGGACAACCAAAAAAAAATATAGTGGCAAAGGAAACTTAGACGTGTGTGCCACAACGACACGGAGGACAGACGGACCTAAAACATAGGCTACTCTCTGCTAGCCCGATACAGACAGAGTTCATGCCATGCTTAGAGCTGCCATAGATACTGGGGGTGTGGAAAACACCAAACGCCTACAACTCTTGCACCGTATGGAGTCAGCATGTGCGTCGCTCCATCCATCCGCCCGTCCGTCGTTGTCTTGGCCAACCAAAAATAATGATCAACTCTGTACCAGACAGACCAACAAATTGCGTTTCCAACATAAAAAACACCAGTTGGAAAAGCCATGCACAAAAGGAAAAAAATTACAAAAGCTTTTTGTCTTCCATTTGGTATTGAACAAATCAAATTTGGCAAAAGTTTACATACATTACATTTATTATATTTTGATATCTTGTATATATATAGACAGATATACATACATATGTACGTATGTTTGCTAGTAAATGACCAAAACACTGGTAAAATAAAAGAAGTATAAAAAACAACAAAAGTTGTGATAAGTTTTTTGTAATTTATTGGTTTTAAATTAAATATTTTTGTTTGGAAATATTTCTACTCAATTGCAGACTTCTGTATTTTACTTAAAAACATATTTTTCATGAGGTTTTTGTAGTTGCCTTGGATTTTGTGTAGTTTAGTTTCGGTTTGTTGCTTGTTTTGTAATTTATGAACGACACTTTTGAATTTAATTTAAAATTAAAGAAAATTGAAAAATCTCGTTTTTCAAATATGTACGTTTTCAAGTGCTGTGTAGGCGAAATCTGGTCTGTACGTAATCAAGGCGCCAAATCTGCATGTGCTACAATGCTAAGAAAGACAATAGGGGTATTCATGTTAAGTTTAAAAACTGCGATAACACAATTGACAGCTGATCGTCTTTAACAGCGACAGAATAAGAGGACTGTGAATGAAGAGAGAGAGAGAGAGAGAGAGAGAGAGAGAGAGAAAAACAAGATAAGTTATGGTGTGTCATATGAAAACAAAAGCTTTTTTCTTCCCATAAGTAATACAATTGGTTATATTAAGCTTTGAGCTTCAAATAATACCAGAGAATTCATAAAACAATGAGAGGAATCAAAATGCTGTTAAGTTAAGGTGTGGTGTTTGAAGCCAAAAGCTAAAAAAATATTAATTGGGTAGACAACAGCTTTTTTCTTCAAACACCACGTCATAATAGCAAAGCTTTTTCTCTAATATCCCCAGATTTTTTTTGCATAACTAAGCTCAGGTCTTATGGCGTGATACGAGCAAATAGCTATTGCCAGGATGTGCCAAGGTTAGGTTAGATCTTGTGAGGTTGTAAAAGGTGGTCCAGCTTAGACGACCACCTTATTTGTAAAAGGTGGTCCAGCCTAGACGCACGATGTTTATTGTAAATAATCAGAGAATTAGCTTGATAGTTTCATTATGCAGGATAGGATCTACGACAATTATTTGTGAAACGAAATATCGGCCAAAAGCTCGCCAGGGCTTCGCTGGCATATCTCTATCCGAAGGTCCATATTTGTAATGACTCTGAGACATAAATAATGGAGGTTCAATGTCGTTATTGTGCCGAATTATCTTATCCATTAGTTATTTAATTGATTTCGGCTTAACGATGTAGACATGTTCTTTTGAATATTTCCAAAGAAAGAAGTCCAAAGGTGTCAAAATACTCCATATTACCAGAAAAGTCATATTATAAAGAGATGAACTAAAAAGCTCTTAAGTTATGGTGTGGCGTTTGAAGGCAAACAATCAAAAAATATAATGCCAGAGCTTTTTCTCCAATATCATTATTTAAATTAAATTTTTAATTACAAAGCTCAGGTCTTATTATATTTGATACATCTATTGGCGTGATGCGTCAAGCCACTAGGATAGAGCTTTTAAATGGTACTTATTTGCATATAACTTCTCTAGATGGAATGTCATCTGATATTTTGGAGCTTTTGCTTTTACCACGGGGGCCGTACGTAAAATATATTATTTAACAGACAGACGCTTGTCACATAAGTCGCAAAAAATCGTGTTATTAAATAGCTTTTATTGAAGTTTTTATGTGAGTAAAAGTATGTGTTATGAAATCTATTCAGAGTTCGACGAATGGCTCGCTCTGGACGACTATATGTGCTATATAAATCACGAAGTTGTCTACTAGTAGCGCGAAGCAAATTGACATCATTTGGTAAAGCTGTTCTAGAGTCTATTCAAGTTATTATGTTATTCCAGAGAATACGGAGTACAAATTTCAAATAATTATTTCAGTATAATAGTATGTTTCACAGCTTACCATTTTGAACTTAAGTTCAATCTCAGCAAAAAGATCAATCTCAGCAAAATATAATTGTTGTAAGGGTCCATTAGTATTTCATACGAGCACTAAAATGCATCCTAACATTTAAAAGCTCTGTTATTTAACGTTAAAATATGCATGCTGTTGTTAAGCTTTCTTAGTGGACCAAAGCTTTTTTGTGCGTATACGATAGTCCGTAATCTAATTGTTTGTAAATAAGGTCCATTAAAAAGCTCTGGTAATAGTTCATACTAGCACATAAATTGATCTCAACATTTTAAAGCTCTTCTATAAAGCGTTAAAAGATACATAATGTTGTTAAGCTATAAAGCTTTCTTAGAGGACCAGAGCTTTTTGTAGGTATTATATCTGTCCGTAATCTAATTGATGTAAAGATGGTCGTTTAAAAAGCTCTGGTTATACTTCATACTTAAACTAAAATGTAGCCTTACATTTTAAAGCTCTGTTATTAAACGTTAAACTCTACATGATGTTATTATTATGCTTAAGAGCTTTCTTAGTGGACCAAAGCTTTTTGTTGGTTTTTGAAGGCCTTTAAAAAAGCTCTGGTAATAGTACATATTAGCTCCAAAATGTATCTTAATTTGATCTATCCGTAATTTAATTGTGGTAAAAAGATCCATTAAAAAGCTCTGGTAATATTTCATACTAGAACTTAACTTTACCAAATGATTTTTGTTGGTAAAGAAGGCCTTTTAAAAAGCTCTGGTAATAGTACTTATAAGCTCTAAAATGTATCTTAATTTGATGTATCCGTAATTTAATTGTGGTAAAAAGATCCATTAAAAAGCTCTGGTAATATTTCATTCTAGAATTTAAATGTATCCTTACATTTTAAAGCTAATTGTTGGTAAAGAAGGCCTTTTAAAAAGCTCTGGTAATAATACTCGTTCCTATTAGCTCTAAAATATATCTTAATATTTTAAAGCATTTTATTATGTTATATTTTAAAGCATTTTGCTATTTACTGTAGAGCTTTTAGATCACTCTACCAAATATTAAAATAGAAAGTTCTGGAATAAATCAAAAGTATCACCTAGCTTGTTCTTTTGAAAATTTATTTACACCGTAGTTTTTGAGATTTTACTATATAAGCTTTTTCTGTTCTCAAGTTTTTGCTTTAGATAATGCGTGTCCAAAATCTGAACAATTATCTGGCATGGAATACATTTGTCTTCTAGCCTTAGAGCTGTTGATACTATGTACATAGCTTTGCCATTTTTGAGCTATTAGTACTTTAGAGCATTTGCCGATTTAGAGCTTTTACCATTCTAGAGTTTTTGCTTTTTAAACGATGGTTTTACTTATACTTTATGGCTTTTACCGATGAAGACAAATTGTACAAGCTGGCCAATATGCTTCTTCTATGCAACAATGCAGAAAAAACAGCACTCAGTAACGCACAAATTTTCGATTTATTTATCCACTTTCGCAAAAAAGGCAAAAATGAAACATAAAAAACAGAGAAAACACTAAATTCGCGGTCTTAAATATAACTTTTTTAAAAAGCACAAAAAAGTATATATGGTTTTTAACGAAATGTACACCTTTTATAATTCAACAGAATAAATTATAGATAATAAGTAGTGCAGCTAAGTCGATTTTTATATACGAGGGCGGTTCGGAAACTTCTTAGCCTAGCACAAAAAGCGCGGTATAAACAGAAAAAAGTTAAGTGTTTTGGTAACTTCCATCTCTGCTATGAACACATGTTAAATTTTGTTTCGATCTGGCAACTCCTCCATATAAAAACAAGTGTTCACAAAAGACGCATCCGCGATTTTTTACAATGGAAAAATTAGAAATGCGTGGCGTCATTAAATATTTACATAAAAAAGGTTTATCGGGACAAGAAATTCATAATGATATGGTGAATGTGTTAGGTGAAAGTGCTCCTTCATATGCAACAGTAAAAAATTGGATTGCTGAATTTAAACGTGGTCGCACAAGCATTGAAGATGAACCACGTAGTGGACGTCCAAAAACAGCAACAACAACAGAAATTGTAGCCAAAGTGCATGACATGGTATTAAATGATCGACGAATAAAAACGCGTGAAATAGCTAATATCACGGACATCTCAAATGATCGAGTCCATTTAATTTTGCATGAAGAACTACAGATGAAAAAGCTTTTTGCACGATGGGTGCCGGACTTGTTAACAGTCGACCAAAAACGCATAAGAATGAACATTTCTCAAGCTTGTTTGGATCGTTTTCAGCAAAATAAAATGGATTTTAAGCGTCGTTTCATAACTGTTGATGAGACATGGATCCACCACTATACTCAAGAGACAAAAGAACAATCCAAACAATGGACTGAAGCTGGAGGAAGTGCCCCAAAGAAGGCAAAAACAATTCAATCGGCTGGTAAGGTGTTGTTATGGCAACGGTTTTTTGGGGACTTCAAAGGTATTTTATTGATTGACTATCTGCAAAAGGGTAAAACAATAAATTCAGAGTAGTATTGCAACCTTTAAAATCAATTAAATGTACAAATTCGAGAAAAACGTCCTGGTTTACAACACAAAAAAATAATTTTTCATCAAGACAACGCACCAGCGCACATGAGTGTTTCAACAATGGCTAAAATCAACGAATTAAAGTACGAGTTGCTTGACCACCCACCTTATTCTCCTGATTTAGCTCCCAGTGACTTTTACCTGTTCCCAAATCTAAAAAAATTCCTTGCTGGCAAGCGTTTTACCTCAAATGAAGTTGCAATTACAGTTGTAAACCACTATTTTGAAGACCTTGAGGAAAATTATTTTAATCAGGGGATAGAATTGCTAGATAAGCGTTGGACTAAGTGTATTGAAGTTTCAGGAGATTATATTGAAAAATAAAAATATTTTTGAAAAACTAACTATTCTCTTTCATTGATAGGCTAAGAACTTTCCGAACCGCCCTCGTATAAGATGCAAAAATGCTCAAAAAGCATAATTTTAGGACACTATAATATAATTGTGTTTCCCTCACTTTCGTTCTCTTTCTTTCTTTCTTTCTTCTCCTGCACTTTGCTGATTAAGTTTTTTAATTTATTTCAAACGCCTCGCCCTAAAATGTAGGGCCTCCTTTTAAATAATGCAAGACTTTGACTAGCATTTAAAAGGACTGACGCTGATGATACATAAGGGTAATTTAGATGGCTGGGGGAAAATAAGAGGAGTATACTCGGAGATTAAAATTAATTTCGATCTTAAATATAACTTTTCTAAAACAAAAGCACAAATCTTTATAATCAGATGTGTAAGCCAACTTAAATCCAATCCAATCTATTCCTCTGTACTTAACCTTATATTAAGTATGTGCCAGAATTTAATAATATTGAAAAAACAATGGCATGGCAACTATAGCTTTTTTTATTTCTTTAACACATTTGCATTCAATTTCAAAATTCTTAGAAATTGAAATTGAAACACTCACTGTAGAAAAGTTGTTTTTTTTTGTATAATGAATTATTATAATCAATTCAGCAGTTTACGATTTCCTATAAACCCGTCGTGTACTGTCGTAAAGTCATATTAAACCATTCACCGCTAAAAAATATCTACTAAAAATGCTAAACAAACAATCGCTTCTTTGTTTTGTTTTTATTTATGCTGAAGTTTTAATATAAATATTAAAAAGCAAAAAAAATAGTACTCAATTTACTGTCTCCATAAAGCAGAGACAGAGGCAGGGGCGTTTAAAGAGAAGGAGGTTTAAAACTTCGCCTTAATCTTAAACGGAACTAAGAAATTTCAGACTACAACAACGCTTTTGTAACTTAAATATGTATCGTTCTGATATTGAAAGTTTATCGAAAACAACTTCTGGGAAAACTCCGCCCCTGTCCTCTTGATATACTCGTATATGCAATTTGGCTCAATACACAAAACATGTTTACATGCTTCCCACAAACTCGATATTATAAAAACCCCCAAACACAAACTACCACTTACTTGTACTTTAATTCAGCCAAAATTAAATTATCGTTTTAGTCTACTTCTGTCCTACCAGAAAGCCGGCAAAGTATTTCCTTTTCATTACGATGAAAAAAAGCACACCAAACAAACAATCTCCCAACCCAATATGATGGTTAAATAAACTCGTATGCCGAAATCTTTTAAATCTTAAATCAATAATTACTGCGCACACATAAAATGTTGGTGCTTTCAAGCCTGCACTTAAAAAGTCATTAAATAGAGTAAGCCAACACAGCCGACGCGGGCATTTTGAAGTTTTTGCGTGAGAAAGATAATCAGCCATCACGTACGCTTTAATGTTACGCACTTACAGGTTTTTTCCCCCAACGTCATAATACGTCATTTCTTCGTTTACAGGTTTTTTTTTCGCGTACTCTTGATTTTACGCTTTTTTCTTTGGTTTATGCTGATTCAGCTGAACTGTTGGTTGTCAACGGAGATGTTTTTCATGTTGGCATGCAGTTAATTAATATGCGTGCAGCTTGTTAAGTTTTCAATTCAGCAGAACAAAGAAGTCGAAATATTTCAAGGGAAAATTTACTTAAATATAAATTTAAGGTAATTTTCTATAATTCCGGTAGCTGAGTAGGGTTATATGTAAAAATGAACAATATAGGTTTATAGAAACTTAAACTATTTCCAATTCAGCAAAATAAATTAAAGAAAATATTATAAAATATGTAATGCAGCTGTTGATTTGTACCAGCAGCCGCGGTATATAATGCAAATATATATTTTTTGTTTAAGTTAATTTGTTTTTAATAAAATAAATTTAAATTTATAGCTTAAATTTATACTGTTTTATATAAATTTTTTAAAACTTGAACATTTTATTAATAAACTAGGATATACTATTATTTTAAATGTACACAATAAAATTAAGGTAGAATTAGTTATGTTCTTTTAAAACTTTGGCTCAAAATATCATAATTTTGGGACTCTTCAATATAATTGTGCTAGCTGAATATAATAAACTTAAATCAAGATTTATTTTCCATATTTTAAATACTTCCAAAGCTATGCTGATTTTTTATAAGAATAAAAAATAAACAAAATATAATTTCAGCACTCTTAACTCTATTTCAGTTGGCTGAATTCACTTGGCTTGATAAGTTTTTTTTATCGAGTTTTAAAACCAGTTCATTACAAAAATGCCTTAATTCAGCTGAGCTGATTTTAAATATTATAAGGAAGGAAATGTGTAATAAAATTAATTTACAAAAGTTAATCCTTTCTCAGCTAGCTAAAGGCAATTTAACTTCAACAAGTGGTAGTTTGTCACAAAAATATGTTTTGCTAAAATTCGCTAAGCTAAGTTTTAGAGTCTCAAATCAGCGGCAACGATATTATTAATATTTGGGACACTTTTCATATCTTAATTCTGGGACATTCTAAAATAATTGTGCTATCTGATTAAAATAAACTTAAAAAATTAAAAAAAATATATTTTTCTAGATGTTAAAATGTTGCGACAACTCCGCTGATTTTTATCCATTAGAATAAAAAAAAATATATATATATTTAATCAATTACAGTTAGCTGAATTCACTTAGCTTGATGAGTTGGTCATATGTAATGGTGAAAACAAATATTATTATCATAACATTTAGAGATTTTAAATAACTTCAATAGAGAAATGGCTCAATTCAGCTGAGCTGATTTTAAATATTATAAGGAAGGAACAGTGTAAAACAAATTAAGTAAGTAGTTATTTCTTATTCAGCTAGCTAAAGGAAATTTAACTAAAGATGTCGTAGATTGCCACAAAAATATAGTTGTCTGCACATCGATAAGCTAAAACTTATTTTAATTTCAAATCAGCTAAAACGTTTTTTTTTTATATTAGACCGGTAAAAACTTGTAATCTAATGACAGAAAGAAACAGTGTGAAAATACCAAATTATAATAGTTTATCCTTAATTAAGTAGCTGAAGGAAATTTAACTTAATGTGTTTCACAAAAATGTGATTTTCTGCAGTACTCAAAACTAAGTTGTAGAGTTTTAATCAGCTACTGCGATTGTCAATATAAGATTGGCTAATAATGGCAATCTTAGTAAAGATTAATATATTTCTTAATAAACTTAAATAAGTGAAAGTTGTGTGATTTTACAAAAATATTTGAATTCAGCTGAGCCTGGTTTTAAAAAGTTAAAGGTAAACAATTCAAATAATTTAACTCAGCTAGGCAGGGTTTTTAAATCATTATGTTAAGGCATTTCAATAAAACTCAAAGCTGAATAAAATTTATCTCAAAAAAATTAATATGTTTCACGCGATAAAAAAACGTTTTTCTTGAAATTCAGCTCGGCTGAATTTATATTTAGAAAAATATCACAAAATTTAAAATGTTTTTAATAAGGACCATAATGCTTCAACACAGATCATTTTAATGGGAGTTGTTTCTTATTTTTTATATGATTTAAATAAGTATTTTCTTTTCAACACTCCTTTTGGGCTGAATTCTTTGTGAAGAAGAGTTTTTAACTTCTTTTATTATTAGACCATTAAACAGATTATAGTTCAATTCAGTTGAGCTTATACAAAACAACTTAGCTGAACGTAAATAAATCAGAAAATTTCAAATTATCACATTATTTGAAATGTTTACATAGCTGCATAAATGTTGTTAAGTATTTTTAGTATGATTTAAAAAAATATTCACTTTTCAACAATCTTTTTGGGCTAAATTTTCTTTGTCAACAAAAGTTTATAACTTCTTTAAAGTTTAATAATTTTAGCATATCTGAAAAAAAATATTTTTTTTTTAATAATTTTTGCATACCTGAAAAAATAATTTTCTAAGCAATTCAGCTGAGCTGAATTTTCTTGTTTTAAGAAAATAGCATAATATCTATTTCTGCTGAATAACAATACATCGATAATGATTCAAATTAGCTAAGCCCTTTTTAAATTCTTTAGTTTTTGGAAGAGTTTTTTGTATTCTTGAAAAAATTTTGTTTTGCAATTCAGCTGAGCTTAATTGTTAAAAAAATAGCTTAATATCTGTTTTAACTGAATACCAAAAAATCCTTAGTGCTTCAAAGAGGGAATCTTTTTAATTTTGCTTAAATTCCTTTTAGTTCTTTAAACCTACAAATATTTTTGAACAAATTTTTGTATACTTAAAAAATAATTTTTTTTTTTTTGCAATTCAGCTGAGCTGAATTTTTTTTGTTCGCAACAAATAGTCTTTCATCTGCTTTTATTAAATACAAATACAAAGATAATGCTTCAATTCAGCTAAGCTGAAGAGGTAATTTTGTTTTAAGTTTGCTTAAATTCTTCAAACCTACAAATATTTTTGAAGAATTTGATGTATACTTTCAAAAAATATATATTTTTTTTAAATTTAAGCTGATTTTTCTTTTTTTGCTGAAAATATTCCACAGTCTGTTTTTATTAAATCTTAATTCATCGATAATTCTTTAATTCAGCTGAGCTAAAGAGGTAAACACTTTTTCAACTAAAAAAAAAGGAAATTGGTTCAGTAAAAGGCCTACAATTTCATGTGATAAATCTTTGAATTTTCTTTAGAAATGAAATAATAAATTTTCTTGTTTAAAGAAAATGTTTTTATTAAATACGAGTAAATCAATAGTGCTTTTACTTAGTTAAACTAAATACGTACTAAACACTTGGTCAATGGTATTTTAAATACTTGGTCAACTAAAATAAAAAAATTTCTAAGGCATTTAGCTGAGCCAAATTTTCTTGCTTGCGGAAACAATTAAATGTATTTATTTCTAGTAACACTTTCTTTAAAGCTTTCTGATGAAGGTCTTCACGAAACAAAAATCACGATAAAAGCAAAGGTCTTCACGAAACAAAAATCGCGATAAAAGCAGTGTGCAGCCACGAAAATCAATGTCTCTTTATAATTTTATAATTATAATTATAATTCTATATCTATTAGATATAGAAGCAAGAGGTTTCGAGCCGGTTAATCCCTGTCCCAATCTATAAACAGTTTAAGCTTTAATTCAGCTGCGCTGAATAGGTGAAATTCTTTTTCAATTGAAATAAAGAAAGTATTTTCGAGAAAAGGTTTCCAACTTCATGTGCTCTCTGCATTCTTTTTCCAGCTTTTTAATTATGTAATTAAGAAATCTGTCATTTCCATTTAAAAACGAAAAAAATGGGTAAAAATAATAAAACCTGCGACCATCAATTTTCTGTTTTGTTTTTTTGCTGCCTTTTTATGGAAACTCTTCAAGTTTTCAATTTCGCAAAATTTGTGTTATTGAGAACAACTGAATTGCTTTATATGCGAGCAGCATAATTAATTTAAATTTGGATTTTATTGTGTTTTCTTCTTTTTTGGTTTATAATGAACTATTTAACAAAGAGATTAAATGGCCATTTTTCATTTTCACCTTTTGTTCCAAGCCCTCATCCTCTCAATGATACGTTTATGCATAATTAAGCATTTTTTTCGGTGTTTTGTTTGTTGACGCAATTTTTTCCATTATTTTTGTGTGGTCTCTTTTCAACTACTGCCTTTTCTATCGCTTTAAACGTGGTGTTTATGGTCTAATCGCTCTTAATCTTAAGTACGCATCTTCTAGGAGAAAATATTGTCGTTTAATTAATGTTTTTCCCTCTCTCTTTTTGTCTTAGCTTTGCCAATACATTAACTGCCGTCTTCTTAGGTTCTTCTTTTCAAGTTTTATATTAAGCTAGAAAATATAATCGACGCTTAAGACAAAACCCAAAAGTAAAAGGCTCTGGCTACGATGTCGTGGTAATGTTCTTCAATAATGATGTTGATGATGATGGTCATTTTGGGATAAACAGTCTTAACATTTGCAATAAAAGTCGAAAGTAAACACCTTTCGTTTAGGGCGAAGGGAAATCTCCAGTAAAAATGAAAGTCCATCGTTCAAGAATTATAATTTTATATGAGAACTTTTTCTTAGGCATCAATTAAAAAAGATGCCGTTAACTACGGAAAAAATGAAATTTTTAGAAAGAAAAAACCCAGACCTTAAAGTAGACAATCTATTTCATTGTCTTCCCTTTTAAATGAAAGACCTGCTTAAGGTTTTTCTTTTCATAAAATGCCAAAATTTTTGGTTTTCTTCTTTAGCGTCAAGTCAGCTTTAATGGTGTTGTAAGAGTCTCTCTTTCTCTCTCTCTCTCTTTCTGGTGGTATTTATTGACGTTCGTCTGTCTGTACATGCGACAACTGTGTTGCCGAGTCTCATATTTATGACAGCTGGAAAAATTGCAAAAAATATATATATTTTTTTGCTGACGCCATACATACAATATTATGTGGTAATTTGAACAGATATTTATGAGTACAGCCAGCCAGCTTGCATATATATGAGTATAAATTATATTTAGCAGAAAGTCAGCTCCTAAGGGGTGATGGAATTTCAACAGGTCAGAGTCATAATGGCTGAATTCTCGCCATAAAGTCTCTGATTGTAGGAGAGCTTTAGTGAGCGCACACCACATACAAATGGGTGCCGCATTTGGTTACTAAGAAAAAATCAGGGTGACTGATCATCTTAAAGAAATGTGAAGCAATAACCATCTGTAGTAAGCTAGTACAGTCAGACCTCGTTAATTCGAAAAGTTGATTGCAGACCATAATTCGGATTATTGAAAATTCGCATAATTGGATACTTTCGTCTTTACGTAGTTTATTGAGAATTTATAAGAGATTTTTAGAAAATACTAAAGAATAGATGAGGTTTTCTTCCTAAAAAAATCTGTCGTGTTTTTACTAAAAGCGTAATGAAGATTGAATTCAGCAAAATTAGACTGCACTCGAACTGTGACACACTTTTAAAATAATGTTTTTTAATAACTTAACATATTTAGATGTCAATTCGGATTACAAAATACAATTAGTTCGAATTTGAGAGTATGTAGTATTGGGAAAACATAGTTCGGATAACTGGATGATTCGGATTAGCGAAGTGCGGATTATCGAGGTCTTACTGTAATAAGAAATTACATCATTTTTCTAGAATCTTGGGTCAATCACACAAGGGCAGCTGACTTCTCCAGAGAAGTAGAGATCAAAAAACTTAACATATTTTGTTGTTGTCAATTCGGATTACAAAATAAATCAATTCGGATTATAGAGTATGTAGTACAAAGAAAACGTAGTTCGGACTACTTAGGTCTTACTGTAATAAGAGATAATATTATTTTTCTGGAATCTTGGGCCATTCAAACGCAGCAGCTGACATCTCCAGAGGAATCGAGATAGAAAAACGTTATGTTAGGATACCCAAGCCTTAACTCAAAACGACGACCTCGAAAAGCAAATCTTACGTTATCCCTCAACACACCATTAAGAAATTTCAAAGCTCAAAGCAGCGAGCTGTAAAGCAAATAAATTGGCTACCCTCTGACGGGGAACTTCAAATTTATTTTATAGAGAAGGCCATTACAGGCTTTAAGATTTATTTATCAAATTTACCATTTCGAGCTTAAAGAAATGACTTGGTGGAAAAAGATTTCAATCGAAAGCAGAGGTCATCTCTGACTCAACTTCTTCGCAGTTGTACCTTACATAGCTTAATCAGCCAGTAGCGCCTTCAATCTAAGCAGCATTGCTTAGTTTAAGGTTCTTAGAGCAGGTCTGCTAGGCACGGCGCAGTTAATAGGATCCTTTTATGAAACAAAATCTAAGTTCTTATTCAAATTGTACAACTTTTTCTCAGCTGAATATGTTAACTTTAGCAACAAAAATAACTTCATTCATCAAAACTGCACCAAAATCAATAATTTTAGTAAACTTAAAACTTAAAGTGTAATTCAGCTAGCTGAATATGGCCAAAAATACCGTCACATCATAAAAATAAGGAAATATTTTCGCTTATTCCAAGAGTAATAGAATTCAGCTAGCTGAATATGATCAAAACTTTAATCATCAACACCATATCCTGCATATTCATATTTTGCTTTCCTCATCCAGTACAAGCTGTGAGCGGAATATGTTAACTTACAGTTGAAAATAAATTCAGTCATCAAAACTGCACCGAAAATAAATAATATTAGTAAACTTAACACTTAAAGTGTAATTCAGCTAGCTGAATATGGCCAAACAGATTTTAGCAACATAAAAATAAGGAAAAATTTTCACATATTCAAAAAATAAGAAAATTCAGCTAGCTGAATATGAACAAAACTTTAATCATCAGCACCCTATCCTGCATATTCAGATTTGGATTTCCTCTATTTCATCCAGTACATGCTGTGAGCAATAAACATTTTTTATCCAATTCAGCTAGCTAAATTGGATTACTAGGCATAGCGCAGTTACGAGTAATAGGATCCTTTTGTACAAATTGTGTAATTTGATTTTTTTTTTGTAATAGAAGCCAACATTATCTCATCTGAATATGTTAACCTAGCCATTAAAAATAACTTCAGTCATCAAAACTGCATCGATAAGAAATAATAAAGAATAAACTTAACACTTAAAGTGTAATTCAGCTAGCTGAATATAGCTAAATGTGCTTTAGTTACATAAAAATGAGGACAAATTTACACATATTTAAAGAACAAGAAAATTCAGCTAGCTGAATAAGGCCAAAAATGTTAACAGCAATACCCTCTCATGCATATTCATATTTGTCTGTCCACTATGTCCAGTATATGCTGAAAGCATTAAGCATTTTTTATACAATTCAGCTAGCTAAGTTGGAATACTAGGCTCGACGCAGTTAAAATGATCCTTTTGTGGAAGAAAATCTAAGTTCTTATTCAAATTGTGCAAATTGATTTTTTATCTTAGCGGAATATGTTTACCTAGAAAAGAAATAATATTAGTAAACTTAACACATATAGTGTAATTCAGCTAGCTGAATATGGCTAACTATTGCTTAACAACATAAAAATAAGGAAAAGTTTTCACATATTCAAAGAATAACAAAATTCAGCTAGCTGAATAAGGCCAAAAATTTAATCAGCAACACCCTATCCTTCATATTTATATTTTGCTTTCCTCTATTTTATCAGTCGTACAATACATGCCGTGAGCAATAAACATTTTTTATACAATTCAGCTAATTTAAATAGATTACTAGCCATGGCGCAGTTAATAGGATCCTTTTATGGAACTTCCTTTTATGAAAGTTCTTATTCAAATTAACCAACATGATTTTTTTTTGTAGTTGAAGCCGACACTGCCTCTGCGGAATATGTCACCTTACAACAGAAAACTAAAAAAGAAATAATATGAGTAAACTTAAAACATATAGTGTAATTCAGCTAGCTGAATATGGCCACATATAACGTAACAAATAAGAATATTCAGCAAGCTGAATATGATCAAGACTTGCATCATCAACACTCTATCCTGCATTTCCTCAATTTCATCATCCGTACAGTATATGCTCTGAGCAATCAACTTTTTTATGCAATTCAGCTAGCTGAATATGGCCAAATATTACTTAACAACATACAAAAGTTTTCACATGTTCAAAGAATAACAAAATTCAGCTAGCTGAATATGGCCAAAACTTTAGTCAGCAACACCCTATCATGCATATTCATATCCATATATACACACAGTAGATACAGGCACACATTAAAAAAGGAAACCGAAAATAATCCAAACATATTGTTATAATTTCAACTTGATGTGACACAAAATTGCAAATTATTCTAAAATATGGTCGAAAATATATACGAATTGTATTTTGTTGTATCTCTTTCCCTCTCTCTCTCTCGCTCTCTCTGAAAACACAAAAGGCGCGCGTGTGTGCTGTATTCGCCTGCACTCATATTACGTTTCTTTTTGTTGAATTCCAATATTAATACCATCTAATAATTCAGCATTTGCCGTTTCGCCTTTGCGATAATAATCGTAAGCATCATTAACTGAATTTTTCAGATAGCAGTGGTAAAAATTTGCTTTATGCTATGACTTCTTGGTGTTCAAAGACAGCTACACGACGCCCGCATCTGGATTCCATTACTAGACAAAGCGACAAATATGGAAAACAAGTTGAAAAATAATTATAGTAATTTAATAACGCCTACTGGACGCAAAATAGGCAGACAAACTACAAGAATTTAAGCAAACAAATTGTTTATTGGCTATGCATTAAGTTTTTTTTCATCTTGTTTTTATTTTTCTCTATTCATATTTTATATTTTCTTATGGAGCAAAAACAAAGTGGCTTTGCAAAAAACAAAAACGAACATATGTGCAAATAGATTTATGTTGGCAGAAAAAAAATGTTAATGTCGTTGAAATATGACAACACAAGTGCTTTAAAAAATATGCAAATGTAAAGAGAAACTTGTTGAAATTAAGTCTGATTAGCAAGTTTGTTCGAATTAAGGTTAAATCTGTAATTCAGCAAAGTAGATAAACAAAAGTTAACACCTTCTACAAGGAATTTGGGACAAAATTATAATTTGGCCATATTAGAATAGCTGAATTATATTATTATGTTAGGAATTTAAAAAAAAACGCAGGATCATGTTTAAATGGCATATTATCACTTATTCAGCTAGCTGAATTGCAGAATCTATATTAAATTATTCAAATTTTGTGAATTTTTCCATCGCTTTTCAAGGTTTTCTTTTAACAGTTGATATTGTATTATTGAATAGTTTTGAATGTTAAAGCCCCAACTTCTGTGCTTTTTACCATATTCAGCTAGCTGAATTGCATACTTCTTTAATATTTGTTAAATCATTTCTCACTTTCATGCATGTATTTGTTTGTTCGTTATGTTTAGTTAGCTGAATTTAAATATTTTTAGTTGGTTAATTGGTGTAAGGACTGTCTTATCAATATTTCTTAAGGGTTTCCTTCGTTATTCAGACAGAGTTCGATTTAAATACAAGATGCTACTGCAAACTGTTTAGGTTACCACATATTACTAAAGATCTTGTCTTTATTGCCTAGCTAAAATGCACAGAAATTTGAAAGATGTATGAAATTATGTTCACTTCCGTACTGTTATTTCATTTTTGCATAGCTATCGAGCCGAATTTCTACGTAATTATTAAATATATGCCAACTAATTTATTCAGCAAGCTGAATTGCATTACTCTTTCGACTCTTTTTAAAAGCACACTCACTTTAACTTATTCTAGATAGTTCATTACATTCAGCTGGCTGAATTTAAGAGAAGTAATGCTATTAGTCAGAATATTACTGAATTATCTTTCTGAATTCTGAATTATCCTTTCTTGTTAGCTGAATTACACAATAATTTAAAAAATGTTCAATTCCATAAGATTATTTGATTTTCCGACATATTAGTTAAGTGAATTTCAATGTTTTTATTAACTAATTACAAATAAGCGTATTAAGCAAGTTAAATTACTTTGCCTTTAGTATATTTCTTGAGGTTCATTACATTCTGCTGGCTTGATATTAGAGAAATAATGAAATTCGTCAGAGTATAATTGAATTATTGCCTTTTATGGCTAGCTGAATTGTACAATAGTTTAAACTGATCCATTTCCATAGGATTATTTGATTTTTTGATGAGTTCAGTTCTTTACAGGCTAGCTGAATTGTACAATAGCTTAAACGTTTCTAATTCAAAAGGATTATTTGATTATTTGACAGTTATTTTACTGAATTTCAATGTTTTTATTAAATAATTACAAATAAGTGTATTAAAAAAGTTAAATTACTTTTCCCTTAGTATATTTGTTGAGGTACACTCACTTTCGCAATTGTTTTAGATGATTCATTACATTCAGCTGGCTGGATTTTAGAGAAATAATGAAATTCGTCAGAATATTACTGAATTATTGCCTTTTATGGCTAGCTGAATTGTACAGCAAATTCTAAAGTTTTCAATTCCATAGGTTTATTTGATTTTTTCACATATTCATCTAACTGAATTTTAATGTTATTATTAAATAAATACCAATTAGTTTATTAAGTTAGTTAAATCGCATTACTCTTCGTATATTTGTAGAGTTACGCTCACTTTCATGCTTATTCAAGAATAATTTATTACATTCAGCTAGCTGTATTTTAGGAAAATAGTGAAATTTTTATAATCCAGTTTGTCAACTGTCCTGTATGAAGATACTATATCAAATTCAGCTAGCTGAATTACATTTTTCTTCAGAAATTATTCAAATGATTCTTATTTCTAGGCTTTTACGAGAATTATTTAATTGTTCGGAGCTGAATTTCGATGTTATTATTAAAAACTTCATTGTTCTTTTGACAGTATTAAAGGTACGCTCACTATCACACTTATTTTAGATGATTCATTACATTCAGCTGGCTAAATTTCCGATAAGTAATGAAATTTGTCAGGATATTACTAAGTTAATGCCTTTACGGTCTAGCTGAATTGTACAATATATTCAAAATATATCAATACCATAGTATTATTTGATAGTCAGCAATATTTAGCTTAATGTATTTCAAAGTTATTATTAAATAATTGCAAATTAGTGTATTAAGCACGTTAAATTGCATTACTCTTCGTTTATTGTAGAGTTACGCTCAATTTCATACTAATTCCTAAATATTTTATTCATTTAGCTGGCTGAATTATTGGGAATAATACAATTTTTATAATCTAGTTTGTCCACTGTCTTACTTTTATACTAATTTTTAAATATTTTATTCATTCAGCTGGCTGAATTAAAGAGAATAATAAAATTTGTATAACCTAGTTTGTCCACTGTCCAGTATGTAGATACTATAACAGATTCAGCTAGCTGAATTAAATTTTCTTTAGAAATTATTAAAATTATTCTATCTTTTAAGCTTATATTTGATAAGTAAAATTTTAAAAATGGAAATGATTCTATCTTTTATGCTTAGACTTGAAAATTTCTTAAATTAAGCTGCCTGCATTTCGGTAATATTAAAAATTATTTTTTTTTGACCAACACTCAGGGGGTTTCCCCTTTACATGCGATGTATTGCGTTGGTGAGTGGGAAGTAAGGGAGTTCAAGGGGGAAAGAGGGCGTAATGTTTGTTAACATTTGACTTGAATTTCTGGATGTCGTAGTTGGTGGGAAATACATTCGCCGGAAGTCGATTCTACATACGGGCAGTAGGGCTAAAAACGAATTAAATCTGTAGTGTATAGTGCGTTCAACCGGCCAATCGATAGCAAATGGGTGTAAATTCCTGGAAAGTCGTGTATCCCTGCCGAACAATCTCACGTCAGGAACAAGACGACGAATGTCTGAAGAACACACACCATGAAAGTAACGACAGAATATCGACACACAACCCACATTCCGACGATGCTCAAGAGGAACAATAGAGTTGGATACCCTACTGTCACCTATCAACACCATCGACCTCCTTTGGACACTCCAAGCTCCAAGGATGATTTTGGAGCACCTGGCCATATATGGGAGTTGTATTGGCCGGATGTAGGTTGTATAGATATCGAAGAGATCAGAAGGATTGAAATATTTCTTGCACCGCTTTAGAAAGCCTATGCACTTGAGTGCATAGGCTTTCTAAAGCCTATGCACTCAAATGCCCAACGAGCGCCACATTGTATTTTCATGCCCAGAACATCAAGAGCTTCTGATTGTTCAATATCCGTACCATCGATAGAAATTGACGATTTTGTTGGGTCAGCGAATCGCTTGTGAGACAACAAGCAGCACTGTGTCTTACGCGCATTAAAATCTACTCTATTCACTCGACCCCATTCGGAAATGGCCTGTAAATCCCGGCCAAGTGTCTCATCCATAATTCGCCTTTGGTTCTTAATATCTTGAAGACTCAGCCTACGGTCGAATGAATACGAATGACAGAGGTTGCTGTCATCCGCGAAAGAATAGATTGGATTCACGGTCTGACCCAAAAGATCGTCAATGAAAATAAGAAATAAAGATGGAGGGCCCTGTGGTACACCTGCGGTCAACCTATTTGTTGGATGAGAACCCATCTACAACAACTCTTATAGTGCGATCTCTAAGAAAGCTCTATATAAATCGAGCAAAAGTATTACCGACACCAAATGCGATCAGCTTTGATACGAGAGCACCGTGCCAGACTCTGTCGAAGGCCTTGGAGATATCCAGAGCCACGACCTTACTCTCACCAAAGTGGTGGATGGACCGACTCCATCGCTCCGATAGGAAAGTCGTCAGGTCTCCCGTAGAGCGATTTCTACCGATCATTAAGTAGGTTGTTGGACTTCAGATACCACTAAATATGGTCCTTTCTTCAGCCCTCATGTACATGCTATGACCATTAATTTCTGTTTCTACTCAATTCAGCTAGCTAAATTGGATATTTACAGAAATTTAGTGAACTGAATTTCAATGAATTTGTAAGTTACAAATTGCTGGAAATTGTTTTCTAAGAATTCTTTTATTTAGTCGAAATTTTTGAATAAAACCAGAATAGAATTACGGGTTTTACCACATTCAGCAAGCTGAATTACATCATTCTACGGATTTAAGTAGAATAACCCATCCTCCACGCTTTAAATTAATGGTTTATCATTTTCAGCTAAAAAAAAAAACTTTAGCCGAGTTGCAAAAATAACGATTTGCTTGTGATTTTCGTTAATATTTCTATATTCGAACAACTGTTTCGATACTGGCATGGAAATATTTAAAGTTTTTAGGACCTGAAATATGCCATTCTTCGAAAATTTGTTATACTCGTATGTATATCAATTTCTCTGCCATATTCAGCTAGCTGAATTTCACATACTATTGAATAAAACTTTCGCTCATGTTTTTTTTATTTAACCACACTAAATTATTTCTGCCAGCTAAGGGCGCAATTCTTTGGAAAATTTTATAGTAACTTTTTCTTTGTCATATTCAGCTGGATGAATTTTAAGTATAGGGTGATCTAAGTAGAGATACTTTTTTCAATAGCCTTTTTTGACAGATCACGTGTGAGTCGTGTCATATTATTTTTGTTAAGTATTGTTTGGCATTTCATCATGGAAAGATCTACGCCTGAGCAACGTTTACAAATCGTTCAACTTTATTAGGAAAATTCACGTTCTATGAGGAATGCGGTTCGTGCACTTCGTTCAACTTATGGTCAACATAATCGGCCAACATTCTGGCTCAATTGCCGCATTTGGGACGGAGAGCAACCAGAAGAGGTTCAAGAGCTGCCACTTCAAACAGAAAAAAGCAACGGTTTGGTGTGGTTTGTGGGCCGGTGGAATCATCGGTCCATATTTCTTTAGAAATGATGCCGGTGGGAACGTAACCGTCAATGCCGACCGTTATCGTGCCATGTTAACCGACTATTTGATGCCTGAAATTGAACGTCGTTATCTCGGCGACATTTGGCTTCAACAAGACGGCGCCACTACCCACACATCGCATCAATCACTGGATTTATTGAGAGAACACTTCGGTGAGCAGATAATTTCACGTTTTGGGCCGGTCGATTGGCCACCAAGATCGTATGATACCACACCCCGTTGGGGCTACGTAATGTCCAAAGTCAATGCTGACAAATCAGCTACGATTCAGGTTTCTGAAGCCAATATTGCGCGTGTTATTAACGCCATAACTGTCGAAATGCTCGAACGAGTCATCGAAAATTGATCTCAATGGATGGACCATCTGAGACGTAGCCGCGGCGGCCAACATTCGATAGACATAATCTTCAAAAAATAAATGCCAAAGAATGTCCTTGCAAATGATAATAAACATTCCCCATTCAATATGAATTTTCTGTGTTTTTTTCTTTAAAAAAAGTAGGGAACCTCGAAATAAAACAACCATACCCATTACAATAGCATAACATTTTTGGTAATGTTTTCATACTCGTGCTCCTGCTATAGACAGAATTATAATTTTTTCCTTATTTCTTCCTAGCTGAATTGGGTCTTTCTTTGAAAATTCGTTAAAAGAAGTATTTGTTTTGGAAAAAGTATTTGTTTAGGGTCCAGCAAAAAAATCGTTACCTTGTTGGCAAATTGTTTTATTGTACAACTATCCATTGATCTAATTTAAAAAAATTGTTTTACCATATTCAGCTAGCTGAATTCCATGTTCAATAAAAAAACGCGTAATTTGTCAGCAAATTAATATATATTGCACAGCTATCCATAGGTCCCATGTTATTTATGTGTTCATTTAAAGTGTTACATTATTCAACCAGCTGAATTTGCTTCATTTTTTATGAAATCGTTTAACTGATTTGAAATTTGTTTAGCATTTGTATAGCTGTCCATTAAAACTAACGTTTTTTATTGTACATTTTCATGTTTCTTAGTATTTATAGTCCTACAGCATGTATTCAGCTAAGCTGAATTTATTGATTATGATTGACAAAAGATCTATGGGCTATAAATAACTGACTACTAGGCTGAAGGCTCAATGAAAATTCCTTATTCAGCCCTTAGCGACAATTAAGTAATGCGCGAATTTATCTCAAATATATGAAATGTAAGAAAATTTACAAGATTTCTTTGGCGATATACGAGTGTGTAGGAAAGCGCAGAAGAGGAAAGAAAATTTGGAAAAATCATAAATTATTTTTGGTATTGCTGTGGGCTAACAAGTTAACACATGCATACATGGTTTTTTTTACAAATCCTCATTTGTGTGCGTGTAACAATTGCGGAATGTCTCAATGTGATACACATGAATGTGTACGTATAACTATACGCTAGGGTGGAGTGAAATTCAAAAAAAAAGTTAACCTCGGAAAGAGATGTAGTCTGGGGTCCTAAAGAGGGGATAAATAAAAAAAAAATTAAAAAAAATTTTAGGGGTCGCGCCACTCCCTAGAAATTTGGAAATTATCGCTATTTTGGCGTTGATTTTAGAAAAATCCTAAAAATTAACGACTTAACTTATTCGAAATTTAAAAGTTTGAGCTTGTTCAGTGCCCAAACAAAAGTATTTGAGGCAAATATGAGGATAATCGACTAATATTTGTAGCTTTGGTGGCGATTTCATTGTTCAGTCAATTTTCTGAAGAAGGGACGATTTGACTTATTTTACTTTTTGAAATTTTTGAACAATGAGAAAATTTTTTTTAAATTTTTTCATGTCCTTATTTCATTGTTTACGCTATTGCAAACATTTATTGACATAAAACTTTAAAATCGGTTCAGGGGTTAGGAAAATTCACGCCTTCAAACATGTGTTTTTGTTTATTTTGGCGCGACCCCTAAAAATTTTTTTTCTTTATTTTTCCCCTCTTTAGGACCCCAGACTACATCTCTTTCCGAGGTTAACTTTTTCAAATTAAAAAAAGCATGTTTTCACTCCACCCTACTATACGCCTCTTGCAGCAGCGTAAAGGTGGGGGCACAGAAAGGCCTTCTATGGTAGTCAGAAGGATTAAGCTAACTTGGAACTTTGAGTTCGGAATGTGTATCAGAGATAAGAAACAATGACAAAAAATAATTTAGACGAATTTCTTCTCTAGAGCTTCCTTGCAAAAGTTTGGGCTCCTATGTCTGGTTGCCATCATAGAAGGCCCCTTAGCAAACGTCTTCAAGTCCGCCACTGCTATGTTATTAGATTATTACTTCCAGACTTTTGTACACATTTGTACGGGGGTAAAAAGTCCCCCGAAGAAAAAATACAGTCTACTCTTGTATAACATGTACTTCTGTTTAGTTTACGTTTTTGCTGGTGACTTTTTACTGTCATTTACTTGGGATGTACCCAAAAGTATGCATGCGACTGTAAATATATGCATGTGTGTGAGTTTATGCCTGGGTGTCTGTAAAAATTACCATTAATGATAAGTAATTTACGTGATTTGAATTTAAATATGATGCGACGATATGCTGGATGGCTGAATATACTCGTATGTTGTGGCATGTCTGTACAAGACGACTATGTCGTGTCTTATTTACTGCCATGGAAACATATCAGACCATCCATACATGGATATTATCTCGCAGAGAGTGTGTGTGTATGTGTGAATGAAGGTTTGTATGTAATCTTTCTTTTCTTCAATTTTCTCAGCTAGTATTCAGCCAGACGCTTAAGACAAAAGAAAACAAATACACAACAGCAAAACAAAAAACGTTTGTTTATTCAATTTGGATTATTACATGACTTACATTTGAAATTGTTCAACATTTTTTATGGCTGCCTCTCTCTCTCTCCCATGTATGTTTTACAAGTTAATCTTATGGCTGAAAGACAAACAATCATTCAAGTTTCATATGAATTTAGAGTGAAAAACTCCTAGCCCGAAGATATATGCGACAATTGTTTGATTAAAAATTATGATATCGTGAATAAAGAAAATTGAAAACAATTACAGGTGAGGAGAAACACTAACAAGGAAATATGAAAATATTAATTTTCTATAAATGTTTGTTGACTATGGATGCCACACTCAAAACAAGTTAATCAAGCAACTGCAGTAAAACTTAATAAAGTGATTTGAATTCTTTCAACACGGTTTAATTTAATAAACGAGCATACTCGGAATTGCTTTAATTAAATTTTAATTGTTAACACAAAACACTCAATTAAGTTGTCTGAGTAAAGTAAAGTACAATTCAGCAAATTGAAATTGAAATAGAAAGTTTTTAGAAATAAGATTTAGCTTTTTATTTTCCTTATTAAATTCTAATTCAGCTAGCTGAATACAGCAAACATAAAAATTAAGATTCACTTTGTAATTCCCATAATTGTGCGTAGAACAGCAAATAATCTTTTTCTGCTAGCTGAATATGTCAACATTTTATAAACTTTTTTCTATTTATTAGTAATTTTAAATATTAACATCAATTCAGCAAACTGAAATTGCTTCTATTAATGAACATTTTTTTCGAAATAAGGTTTACCTTTTTATTTTCGTTAATTTATACTTATTCAGCTAGCTGAATACAACTTACACAAAGAATAACCTTGTCATTCACATAATTGTACGTAGAACAACAAATTATGTTTTTCTGCGGGCTGAATATGTTAATATACATATAATAAACTTTTTTTATTTATTAGTCAGTTGACAAAATCTTGTAAACGAAGAAGGAACTTACAATCAAAAATTGTAATATTCCCTAAGGATGATCAACGACGTTGATCACATCTAAACATGTTAATATTCCCTGAAGACGATCAAAGACGTTAATCGAAATATCGGACGATACAATTTACAATTACCAGTATGAAAACAAAAGAAATTTAGTTTTCTTATTTTTAAAGAAAGACCTAACAGCCCTACGAACTCAATACAACTTACAACATAAAGTAATTATTAGTAATTTTAAATATTAACATAAATTCAGCAAGCTGAATATTTGTGGTGTCTAAGGTTAAGCCTTAACAACACAAAACACACAATTAAGTTGTCTAATTAAAGTTAAGTATAAGTACAATTCAGCAAACTGAAATTGCTTCTATTAATAAAAAAATTGACGAATTAAGGTTTACCTTTTTATATTCGTTATTTATTCGTTATTTTTTCGTAATTTCTTATTCAGCTAGCCGAATACAACAAACATAAAAATTAAGATTCACTTTGTAATTCCCATAATCGTGCGTAGAACAGCAAATAATCTTTTTCTGCTAGCTGAATATGTCAACATTTTATAAACTTTTTTCTATTTATTAGTAATTTTAAATATTAACATCAATTCAGCAAACTGAAATTGCTTCTATTAATGAACATTTTTTTCGAAATAAGGTTTACCTTTTTATTTTCGTTAATTTATACTTATTCAGCTAGCTGAATACAACTAACACAAAGAATAACCTTGTCATTCACATAATTGTACGTAGAACAACAAATTATGTTTTTCTGCGGGCTGAATATGTTAATATACATTTAATAAACTTTTTTTTATTTATTAGTCAGTTGACAAAATCTTGTAAACGAAGCCGGAACTCACAATTAAAAATTGTAATATTCCCCGAAGATGATTAACGACGTTGATCACAACTAAACATGTTAATATTCCCTGAAGATGATCAACGGCGTTGATCGAAATATTGGAAAATAATTTAAACAATTATAAAAACTTAAGAAATTAAGTTTTTTTCTGGTTTTTGGCGAAAGACCTAACAGCCTGACGAACTTAATACAACTTACAACAAAAAGTAATTATTAGTAATTTTTAATATTAACATAAACCAGCAAACGGAATTTTAGTGGTAGTTAAGCCTTAATAACACAAAACACACATTTAAGTTGTCTAAGTAAAGTAAAGTACAATTCAGAAAATTGAAATTGCTTCTAGTAATAGAAACACTTTTCAAAATAAGGTTTACATTTTCGCTATTTAATTATTATTCAGCTAGCTGAATACAACCAAAATAAAGATTTAACTTGTTATTCCAATAATTGTACGTATAAAAGCGAATAATGTTTTTCTGTCGGCTAAATATGTCAACATTTTATAAACTTTTTTTTCTATTTATTAGTAATTTTAAATATTACCATCAATTCAGCAAGCTGAATATAAGTAAGTGTTGTTTAAGTTAAAGCTTTAATAACACAAAACACACAATTAAGTTCTGTAAGTAAAGTAAAGCACAATTCAGCAAACGAAAATGGCTGCTATTAAAAGAAAATTTTCCGAATAAAGGTTTACCCTTTTATTTCAGCAATTAATTCTTATTTAGCTAGCTGAATGCAACAATCATAAAAAAATCGCCTTGTAATTCTTATAATTGTATGTAGAACAGCAAATAACCTTTTTCTGCCGGCTGAATTTGTCAAAATGTTATAAACTTTGTAAAAGGTAAACCTGCCGGTTGAAAATGTCAACATTTTATAAATTATTTTTTATTTTATTAGTAACTTTAAATATTAACATCAATTCAGCAAGCTGAATATAGGTGGTGTTAAAGGTTGAGCCTCAATAACTAACACTGGATAGCAAAACCATAATAGTTCAGTCATTCCTTGACAAGAAATGTAAAGCAGAAGTCCAATTCAACAAGCTTAATATTACTCCATGTAGCAAAGCAGTAAACTTTTCTAATATTTCACAATTAAGGTGGATTTGGTATAGCTGAATATGACTAACCTTTTAGATCTATTTTGATATACCCACAATTTTTGGCATAAGTCTAATTAAACAAACCTGAACTTAGTAGCTTGTGGAGTAATTCATTCTTTCAAAAATAATAACAAAAAAAGATCACAACAAACCGAAAACTTTATATCAGTGAGCTGAATATGTTTACAGTTTTATATATCCATTAAAATGCCCATCATGGCACATAGAAAAACATTGATTTTGGTAGCTTAGCTGACATAAAATTAAAAAAAAAGAATACATTTTGTTACTTATTATAATTCAGCTGGCTGAATACGTTTAGCAATTTTGGATAACCCATAATGACACATTAACGACATATCACGGTAATTCAGCTGATCAAATATTGATTATCGCTGAATAACGACAACTTAATGACCTTTCTTTGTATTTATTTTCACAGAAATTAAAATTTGAAAAATCCGATTGATTACTTACGAGTATATTAATTCAGCTACCTTTATACTACTCCATGTAGTAAAGCAGCATGCTTTTCTAATATTTCACAATTACACTTGATTTCGTCCGACTGAATATGTCTAAACTATTAGATATATTTTTATATTGTCACAATTTTTGGTATAACAACACATCTTGGTAATTCAGCTGACTGAAAATGATGATGACATTACATTTAATTTACTTTTTTGAATTGACTTTCAATTCAGGAAATAAAATAGGGATATGTTTAACTACATATAAATGAATTTGTTTGATATTTCTTGGTGGAAGTGAATAAATTTGTTTCCAACTAAAATATTTATTGATTCTTATTTCCAGAAAAATTATTAAAACAAATCCAAAAACAAAACTTCTTATCATAAAAATCTAATCATGCACAGACTATTTAGCTTGCTTAATATGCCATAATTGAGGAAGTCTTTTAAATAGTTAGCAAATTTTACATTTAAATGGAAATTTAGCTTGCTGAATAGGGAACAACCAGTGAATGCCATCTGCTTATTACTTATATATAATAATGGAAAATATTAACTGCAATTCAGCTAGCTGAATGCTTTTAAAAACAAGATTAGGTTTTTTTGTAAACCCTACAAGTCTTTACTATATTATTTCTGGCTTATTTAGCTAGCTAAATTTGCCTAAATTGCAAAAAAATCTCTAAAATTTTTGTTTCCAGAAAAGTTTTTGAAACAAAAAGAAAAATGTCCTTCCTATCATACAAATTTGCAGATGAAATAAGAGGTGTATGTAGGCGAATAAATGTGAAGCGAGCGACGTCTCAATATCCAACTTCGAGTCCTCCCATTTTTTTCGCAACTTGTATGGAATTACTTTATTGTGGATCGCCCTTGCTAGCATTGGGTGAAGAGTATAATAGTTACCGTCAACGGTCTCCGTGACTATTGTGGCATTATTTACCTCAACTATGCTCGTAGGTATGTAAACAACGACATGCTTAGAGCTTGCTGAATATACCATAATTGGGAAAGTCTTTCAAAATGTTAGCGAATTTTACATTTAAATGAAAATTTAGCTCGCTGAATAGAGAACAAGCAGTGAATAGCATCTGCAAACAAATTTCATTCAAGGTTGGAAAACATTAATTGATATTCAGCTAGCTGAATACTTTTAAAAACAAGCTTAGGTTTTTTAGTAAACCCTACATGTGTTCACTAAATCATTTCTAGCTAAATCAGCTAGCTTAATATGCCTTAATTGTAAAATTTCATCAAAATCAAGAAAGTTCTTAGTATATTCGTAGCTCCAGTTGCAGATTAAAATCCCCATGCTCCCAGATTATCGTCCCACAATAATTCAGCTAGCTGCATGCTTTTAAAAATAAGGTTAGGGTTTTTTGTAAACCCTACATGTATTGACTTTATTATTTCTGGCTAATTCAGCTAAATATGACTTAAAATAAAAAAAAAATCTTCAAAATCTCGATAATTCTTAAAACATATTCCTCACGCTGGCGGATTATTGTCACACAGAGTCAAATCTGCACAAATTAAGAATCGCTTAATTGTAGGAAACGAAGTACAGAAAACCTTAGGATAGAAAATAAAACTCCTCACAAAGAAACTGTCGCAAAGTGACTACGTTGAATAGATGCCATATCTTTTCAAGATATGGCTGTAAAGTACAATGTATCCTTATCACCATTTTTTGTTCAAAGTTATGGCTGTACAAAGTACAAAGTATCTATTTTAATTAGCTGAATACTCATGAAATTAGTTAAACTACTAATTTAGCTAGCTGAATTGGTAATAAAAGTTGTAATTGTTGAAACTAAATAGTTTTTTTAGTTTCATAGTAGAATGACAAAACTAACTAAAAGAAATCGGTAGTTATATTAACGGAATATATTATTCAGCTAGCTGAATTTTGGATATTTTAATAAAACTTTTCATAATAGAAAAAAATCAAGAAAATTATGCTTAATGGGAGATTATGGGATAATTTAAGTTTTAAAGAGTGAAATATAATTTTGTATAGACTCGTAGGACCACAGAGCTTTCATATTTGCCTTCTATGTTTAAAGAAGGGTTACTCCGGATGTAAGCTATCTGATTAATTTTGCCAAGTTGTAGGGCAGGCAAATGAGGTATAGAATTTGGTGTTGCTGATGGTGATAATTCAAACAACACCAATTTTTATTATGATTGACTAGTTCTTCACACTCATCGTCGGATTATTCGTACTAATTATAATTTAAATTCAGCATATGCGAATTGACACCACCAAAGTATAACGACAAGCTAATAACAAGCTTAAATAACAGTTTTGTTCAAATCTTAATGGGATTTTGCAATATCGCAAAGTAACATTTTAGATTGCTTCTTCTACCGTTAGAACAAAATTCCAGCGCAAAAAACGTTGGCCTTAATTTGTCTGCGGCGTTGTATCCCATGGGACACAGAAGATGATGCCACAGAGCATAAAGAAATTAAAGTGATTTTCTGCCTCATTTGGCTATATCCGCATCAATGTATAATTTATTTCTATCTTTTAATTTTCTGTTCTTTTATTCTCTCTCTAGAAATTTATCACGTTTCTTTCTATGTCAAAAGAGTTTTGTGCTTAGAACGAATAGAAAATCACACGTTTCATAGTTTAGCGCTATGCTTAAATTCAGCAAAGTTTAACACATTCTCTCGCTGTCTCTAGTGTTGGAGCGCTTCTTTTAAAAAGTAAATATGGCCAGAAGAAAATTATCATAAATCACGACAACAGAGCCAAAATACATAGGAAGAAGAAGACAAAGCATACAAAAATTGAAAAAATATCAACGAAATTACAAGACGGGAAATCATGATTTGTTAAGTGCCACTAAAATATGCATTCAGCAGCAATAACAGCAACACAATGCCAATGTAAAACATAATAATGAGAGGGGAATGAAGAGAAACGAAAAAAAAGACAACCTTATCGTACCGATATTCCTAAAGTTTGATTTTGACAGTTGCCACTCACACTTAAGGTGGCCAGAAATCATTATCACAAAATCATTGACAAGCTTAGCAGCGACAAGAAGTCATTGATGTTATGGGAAAATATTCACACACAAAAGCGAATGAATGAATTTTCACAACTTTTCGCTGAATGTTTTTATTTTTTTCGTTTTCGGCAAATCATTAACATTTTATATAGCATCTTTACGACACGACGGGAATTGTCGTTATTGTGTTAATGAGATTTCTTTATTTTAGCCAATATCTTTGAGATGAAATGAAATTGAATGTTAATGCTGCAAGATTCGACATCTCTTCATGACGTGATTTACAATTGGGTACAAAACGAAAGCATTAAGTACTTGAGTCGGTAATTAAGGAGTATTGTCAGGCATTCCTGTAATTTCCTTGATGTTGATTTATCAATTGTCGGCTAATTAAAGCAGCTGAATTTGATTTTATAAGGGAAAGCCAGATCGAGTCGTGGCAAATGATAAATAAATTTAACTAATAGTCGTATTCAGCTAGCTGAATATTTAATTTTTGAAAATTTGTATTATATAACGTTAGCAAACAATTTTTTTTATTAATTCAGCTAGCTAAAGTGATGACCAAAGTTCAATTTATTTATAATTAATAGTAACTACATTTTTTTTTATTAATTCAGCTAGCTAAAGTGATGTCAAAAGTTTAATTTATTTGTAATTAATAGTTACTTACTATTTTATTAATACATAAGTATTATAAAATAATGCCATTGGCTTATTAATTTATTCAGCTAGCTGAAAATTCGTGAAATATAGGTAAAATAGCCATAGTAAATGAATATTTTTACTATTCAGCTATATGAATAGATGAAAAAGTTTATTTTGGTTTTACTTATAGTTAAAATTGCTCTCTATTATTGACAATTACACTTTTTCAGCTAGCTGAATTTTTAATAACTCGTTTAATACAGACTAGCTACAAAGTATCAATGCTTATTCAGCTAACAGAAATTGTAACAAAAGTTTAATATGCTATTATAAACTTTTATAGCAAAGCACAATTAAAGCTTTTACCGCACAATGAATTGATAGCAAATCTTTATAAAGGTCCAGTTAGTCTTGACGGTTGACGGTGGACGGTTGATTCTGCAACCTGCAGAAGTCTACCGTCGTCAACCGTCAAACTGTAGTTATCTCCCTCTAACACATGCAAAATGCAATCCTGAACTGAAATAGCTGATTGCCTACCGTCAACCGTCAAGACTAAATGGACCTTAATGAATTGTCTTAATAAAATGTTCAGCCAGCTGAATAAGTAACGGAAGTTTATACCGTAAAGCTTTTCAGTTTGATAATCGAATGACGAAACTTACTATAAAAACCCCGATAATATTATTGACAGAATGTCTTATTCAGCCAACTGCGTCTTATTTGTTTAATATATTGCCTTAGAAATTCATAAATTTTCTTATTCAGCTACCAGAATTGATAACATAAGTTACATTTGTACCTTTTTAATTGTGTTTAGTGTTACACTAGTATAGAGAAACTAAATACAATACATCGGTAGTAATTTTCTTAAGATTGCTGCCTTTTTAACAATTTCTATAGTCTATGCTTAGTAATTTATTTGCATGCTAATTCAGCAAGTGATAAAACTAATATTTTTAATTGGTTTAGTAAAATATCGAAGTAGTACAAAGATATCAGTCAAAGCCCTGCCACGTTTTCTTATTCAGCAAGCTGAAATTCTAGTTTCATTGGTATTTTAAGAAAGCTATCCATTGGTATTTTAAGAAAGCTATCCATTGGTATTTTAAGAAAGCTATCCATTGGTATTTTAAAAAAGCTATCCTTAATAAATTATTCAAAATTTTTATTTGGCTAGCTAAATGGGCATTAATTTAATTTTAAATTATCTTCACATTAATAACTTTGTACTTGCACAATAACGAAAAACACTTTTCAGCCGGCTGGATTTCTGATAAATTGCGTAAAATATTCTCAGGAAATTATTTAAACTAATAATTTAGCTAGCTGAATTAGTAACAAAAGTTTTAGTTGTTCAAACGAAATAGTTTTCCAGTTTTATAATAGAAAGAAATTGGCAATAATATTAACGGATTGTGCTATTCAGCTAGCTGAATTTTGTATAATTTAGGGAAACTATCCACAATTATTCAAAAAAAAAAACGCTTACTTAGCTTTAATATTTTTTCCCCTATAATAATAGAATAAAAGCTTACAACAATAAAATGGTTGTAGTATTACCGAGATTCCTTATTAATTTTTGTTTGTTTCAAAATCAAGAAAAATGCTTACTCTGGTAGCGGAATTGATAACAGAAGATAAATTCGCTCTTATTTATTGTTTTTTTTTCTTTTATAATAGTATAAAAGGCAGTGAAAGCTTATTCAGCTACACGCAGAGAAAAAGCATGGTTACTACATGGTCACGGCAATAATAATATGTTTTCCGCAATAAAAGTATGTTCGTCGCAACCATAGCTTTGTTAACTGAATTTATTTTTGACAATAGTATAATTGCTGCAATATTAATATTGTTGAAATATAACAATAGTATTATTGCCAAATATAAAAATGAAAATATGGTTATAGCAACAATATAAATATAGTTGGTGCGACAAAAGTATTGTGTTGTGCGTTTTATGCTAACAATAATTTGATTACGGCAATCATACTGTATGATTGTAATTTTTCTTCATTTAAATATGCTTTTAAGAACAAATGTTATTGGTATGGATCTAATGCAATAATAGTACTTTTTTATCGAAATTAAAATATTTAAACAAGCTGCTTTGGCTTTGTTTAACTGAAATTTTTTTAATAAAACGCTTACGTTTATTTAAACTTATTTTTTCTACTGTGAAATAAATCACTCCTATTATTTTGAATTCAATGTATTTTTGAATAATTTTTATAATTCAAATCTATTTGTGACAACTTAAACCAATTCTAATAAATATTATTGGGGATCAATTCTATTGTCGACAACTTAAACAAATTCTAATAAATTATATTGGGGATCATAGCATAATTGTGTGTGTGATAATACTATGGTTGTAGGGATCATAACATGGTTGCGTGTGAATCATACTATGGTTGAATATGAAACATACTATGGTTGTGAGGATCATACTATGGTTGTGGAGATCATAGTATGGTTGAGTGTGAATAATACTATGGTTGTGGGGATCATAGTATGGTTATGTGTGAATCATACTATTGTTGTGAGGATCATAGTATGGTTATATTTGAATCATACTATTGTTGTGAGAATCATAATATTGTTGTGCCACAACCATATACCCAACAATAGTATTATCCTCTTCGAATATTGTCACCACAACCATACTTTTTTTCTGCGTGTAGCTAATTTTTGTTAATATGGCAAAACTAACCTTTGTAAATTAAGAACAATTCTTATTCAGCTAGCTGAATAGTTAACAAAATTTCATCGAATGTACATGAAACCGGTAGTAATATTACCGGAACTAAGCGAGCTGAATTATAGATTATTTAGGAAAACTAACCATACAAAATCAAGAAAAAAGCTAACTCAGCTAGCTGAATTCATAGTTTCCTAGCCTAAAACACTTTTTTCCTTTTATAATAGTATGAAAACTACCTACAATAATTGGTTTTAATATTTAAATCTAGAAAAATGCTTATTCAGCTAGCTGAATAGGTAACAAAATTTCAATTTGCTAAAATTAAATTATTTTCGTTTTCTTAGGACAATAAATACATTCGTGTGTGCCGTTAATTTCAGCAAGGCTGCGTCTGACGAAACTAACTATAAGAAATCGGTAGTAATATTAACGGAATGTATTATTAAGCGAGTTGAATTATGGATAATTTAGGAAAACTATCCGAGAAAAATGCATACTAAGCAAGCTGAATTCATAACAGAAGTTTACTTTGCTCATATTTAATAGTTTTTCTCCCTTTTATAATAGTATAAAACTACCTACAGTAAATCGGTTGTAATACTAACATTATAACTTATTCAGCTAGCTGAATTTGAATAATTTAGGCAAAATAACCTTTGAAAATCAAGAAAAATGCTTATTCAGCTAGCTGAATTTATAATAGAAGTTTAATTTGCTTATATTCAATAGTATTTTCTTTTTATAATAGCACAAAAAGCGGCAATACTTATTTAGCTAGCTGAATTTTTGTTAATGTTGCTAAACTAACCATTGTAAATCAAGAAAAACGCTTATTCAGCTAGCTGAATAGGTAAAAAAAAGTTCAATTTGTCAAAATTACATTTTTAATTTTCTTAAGACAATAAATACATTCGTGTGTGCCGTTAATTTCAGCAAGGCTGCCTCTGACGAAACTAACTATAAGAAATCCGTAGTAGTATAAACGAAATGCATCATTCCGCTAGCTGCATTTTGGATAATTAAGGGAAACTAGCCATAATAAACCAAGAAAAATGCTTACTCAGCTAGCGGAATTTATAACAGAAGTTAACTTTGCTCATATTAAATAGGTTTTCTCCCTTTTATAAAAGTATAAAACTACTTACAATAAATCGGTTGTAATATTACTATTATAACTTATTCAGCTAGCTGAATTTGAATAATTTAGGTAAAATAACCTTCGTAAATCAAGAAAAATGCTTATTCAGCTAGCTGAATTCATAATAGAAGTTTACTTTGCTCATATTTAATAGTTTATTCCTTTTATAATAACACAAAAAGCGGTAATGCTTATTCAGCTAGCTGAATTTTTGTTAATGTGGCTAAACTAAACATTGTAAATCAAAAAAAAAATACTATTCAGCTAGCTGAATAGTTAACAAAATTTCAATTTGTCAAAATTACATTTTATTTATTTTTTTAAGACAATAAATAAATTCGTGGGTACCTTAAATTCGGGCAAGACTGCCTCTGTCAGCTTTCAAAATGTGCTAAAGCCAAATTTAAACAAAAGGTGTGCTCTCTTTCGATAAATTAACGTCCCCAGCAACACTTGCCTTTATACAAATATCATGCTACTTATTTTACCTGTGCTAACCCCCTCCCTATAGCCTTCATCTCATTTCTTCTTCTTATCCCAGAGGTTTGCGGTTCATATTCTTTTGAAGTTTAGTCCCTGCTGGCTTTTCTTGCGTTAGGTTTTTTATATTTATCTCCATATCAAACGAAATGTCACCTTTCATGTGAATAAGGCAATTTTCAAACTGCTCGACTTGGGGAGAAGATGCTTTTTCCCTCGGCTTTCCGGCACGGCCGCAACTTTCGTTTTTAATACAAAAGTGTATAAGAAAGTGTATAAAAATAAAATTATCTTACTTTATATGCTTCGTCCCCGCCCCTCTGTCACTACACTTCTTTCTGCACGTGTATAGAATTAAACAACTTTGCTCGAATATATCTGGAATTCAAAGAACAGCTACAACAATGAGCAGAACTTATGTTTTTGACATGTATTTCTTTAAGTGTATTTAAGCGTAAATTATTGATGGCGTATTTGTATCTGGTGCGGTTGGAATTTATTTCAGTTTGCCCCATTCATTGGCTTCTTAAAGACTTCGCATAAAATTGAGCAAACTTTTGCTTAGCAATTGTGGGTGGTAGAGAATCCACCTTATTCTCGCTCTCAGGCGTCTTTCCCTTCCCCTTCAAAGTAAGCTGCAAAAGTTGGCAGCGGTATTATCCTGAATGTAATGCAGTGACATGGAAAGTATTTCATTAATTCCATTACAATGCATTTAATTTTCAAAAAAAAACTCTGTAAGCTTCAGCACTAAGGCAAAGTATTTTTGACTAATTTCATTTTTTGTTGCTAAGACGAGGGCTGCATTCTATATTTCTGGCCTAATAATGAAAAGGCGAATATTTATCATCAAAAATGGTTTTATTGTTTTTCAAAGTACTTATATTCTCCAGCATGATTTATAAACTTTTGCATGCGCTCAAACCAATTGTCCAAGCACTTTTTCCACTCCGATTGAGACACCTCCAAAACATGGTTTTTGAACGCTTCAACAGCATCTTCCGGCGACGAAAACGTTGACCACGTATTTTTTCTTAATGTGCGGGAATGAAAAGAAGTCATTGGGCGCCAATTCAGGTCTGTACGGCCGGTGACCTATCAATTCGACGTTTTGGCCGGTCAAAAAGGCGCTGGTTTCAGCCGATGTGTGATAGCTTGCATTGTCATGCTGCACAATGATTCGTCTTCTCTTGTTCGTTTTTCGAATTTATATAAAGACTTCAGACAAACAAATCGTGGTGCACCACTCAGAATTGACCGTCCTACGTTGCTCAAGCGGAACAGTCGCCACATAACCAGTTTTGCCATTTGCTTCGAACTGCTTCTTTCACGAACAACTTTCATTGGATTTGGCTCGTCTTCGAAGACCCACACGGTCGATTGCTGTTTTGTTTCGGGCTCATATGCATAGATCCATGATTCGTCACCTGTGACGATCTTATAAACGTCTTTTGAAGCAACGCGATCGTCTTGTTTCAAAATTTCTTTGCACTAATCGACACGAGCCTTTTTTGAGCGATTGTCAAATTGTGCGGGATCTAACGAGAACAAACCAGAATTGACCGTCCTATGTTGCTCAAGTGGAACAGTCGCCACATAACCAGTTTTGCCAAAGAAACAGGCGACCATTTGCTTCGAACTGCTTCTTTCACGAACAACTTTCAGTGGATTTGGCTCGTCTTCGAAGACCCACACGGTCGATTGCTGTTTTGTTTCGGGCTCATACGCATAGATCCATGATTCGTCACCTGTGACGATTTTATAAATGTCGTTTGAAGCAACGCGATCGTCTTTTTTCAAAATTTCTTTGCACCAATCGACACGAGCCTTTTTGAGCGATTGTCAAATTGTGCGGGATCCAACGAGAACAACCCAGAATTGACCGTCCTATGTTGCTCAAGTGGAACAGTCGCCACATAACCAGTTTTGCCAAAGAAACAGGCGACCATTTGCTTCGAACTGCTTCTTTCACGAACAACTTTCAGTGGATTTGGCTCGTCTTCGAAGACCCACACGGTCGATTGCTGTTTTGTTTCGGGCTCATACGCATAGATCCATGATTCGTCACCTGTGACGATTTTATAAATGTCGTTTGAAGCAACGCGATCGTCTTTTTTCAAAATTTCTTTGCACCAATCGCAACGAGCTTTTTTTTTTTGAGCGATTGTCGCATGGAATCCAACGAGAACAAACCTTTTTTACGGCCAGGTGTTCATGCAATATCGAATGTACGCTGGTGGAAGAAATGCCCAAGGATGTCTCTGTCTCACGGTATGTCACAGGACGATCTTGCATTATCAGTTCACGCATCAATGTTCTCTGGCACAACGGCTGTTTTTGGACGACCTTCGTCTTTGAGCAAGCGTCGGCCACGATTGAATTCATTAAACCAGTTTTTCACAGTGCTATAGGATGGTTTTTCATCGCCATACAATGATTTAAGTGCATCGATGCACTCTTGTCGCGATAATCCACGTCGAAAGTTGTGAAAAATGATCGCACGAAAATGTTCACGAGTTAATTCCATTTCTTTGCCAAATTGATTTTTTCAAGTCACTGTAAACAACACAAATGATGGTCGTACGTCAAAACGTTCGGAGTACGTTTATGCTAAAAAATGACAAATTTTCTAAGTGTTGCCTAGGCCAGAAATATATATATAGAAACCCTCGTATTCTAAATTTTTCTGGATTTAACCAAAATCAATTTAAAATTTATTTAAATTTTAATTTTATTGCAATAAACTGTCGATAGCAATGATATTAGATTTAACTAGACACGTTATAGTAGCTCCATATATTATTTATTTTGTCAAAATTAATTAAAATCATATTCAGCTGGGGCCTTCTGATTAACATAATGTAATTGACTATGAGTTTGAGAGTTGCTATGCGATAGAAAAAGGCTGTCTGCGAAAAAAAGCAAACGTAGTAATGGCTACCATTCAAATCCAGCTACATTTAAATGCAATAAAATATGAGGCAGAGCAAAGCTATGTCTGCGGCCGTATGTAACGTATCCATGTTGATTAAAAATGGATTAAGTCAATAAAAAAAATAAATAAAAAAGCCAAATAGTGAAATGATATAGTTTAAAAAGTAATTAGGAAATGATTTTAGTTTTATTGCTTTTCCATATGTAGAAAAATATAAAATCATTTAGGTAATTATTTTATTCGTATGTCATTGAAAGCAAAATCATAAATAATGCCTAGGACAGTGGGCGTCGGATAATATGAATGTGAAAAAAAAACTACAGAAATAAAGCAGGCACCGGCACAACAGTTGTATTTCGAATAAAAGCTGTCAATTTTAATGAATTCAAAATTAAGTTAAACGACCGTAGAAAAATGGTCACCACGGATTGGCAGTTTCAAAAAGTATACAAATAAATTATAAGTGTATAAGGGTGTCCCGCTAAAGGTGCATTTTTATAATTTCTGGTCTAGGCGACCAGTTTTTATCAAATCCTTAGTCTACGTCAACAACTAAAACAAAGTTTAAGGGCAAACTTTGCAGGAAGAACCACGGATTGGCAGTTAAAAAAATTATACAGATAAAGCACAAGCATAAAAGGGTGTCCCGCTAAAGGTGGTCTAGGCCGACCAGTTTCTATCAAATCCCTTTTCTACGTCAACAAGTTAAGCAAATCGAGGGCAATGTTTGCAGTAATAACGCCGTCCATTTAAAACCGAGTCGTAACAATTTGACTACACGCTTGAAGCAGAACCATCGTAGACGTACAGGGTGGCTGATGAAAGCCGCTACCAAAAAAATGTAAAAGCATTTATATTCTTTGTTTTTGCAGATTGATTTTTAGATTTAACAAAACTTATATGTGACAGCGCATAGAGAAAGGGACCTAAGGGTAAAAAAAAATCAATTTTCATTTTATTTTTCTTTTTTTGATGTGGACAACATCTGAGCATCAAATGAGACCGATCCCATGCCCCAAAAGTGTTCCCTCCCAGAGATATGCGCGTTTTATGAAAGTGAAGTCGACGATTCTAAGCGCAAATAGAAAGGGACCTAATCTTTAAAATGGCTCTCCTGAACAACACTTTTCATCAACTTTTCACTTTTTTTATTTTGATGTGGACAACATCTGAGCATCGAATGAGACCGATCCCATGCCCCAAAAGTGTTCGCTCCCAGAGATATGCGCGTTTTATGAAAGTGAAGTCGACGATTCTAAGCGCAAATAGAAAGGGACATAATCTTCAAAATGGTTTTTAACCTTAGGTCCCTTTCTATTTTGCGCGTCACATTTGCCTTTTCAGAGCCGGCCTAAAACAGTAGGTCCCGGTCAGTGAGTATAGCAATTAAATCGTACCCAGCTCACTAATTTGAGAGAAGTTCCCCATTGTTCCTCAATGGGATGTTGTGGGAGTTATGTTAGTTAGTACCGGGTGTAGCGCGGAAATTTGCTTTTCTGCTTTGCAGGTTGTGGCGGCACTGTTGGTCGAAGAGAGTGGAGAGTATGCGTGGCTTGTAGTGGCTGACGGGAGATTTGTATTCGTCTGCCTTCATGCATTGGACACGTGAGGAGAGGTCATTTTGTGTTGAAGCGTATTTTTCAACTGCGCACTCGATTATTGCAGTGCAGCGTGCTTTTCGTATACGATTCGCTGTTAACTTTGCGCACTCGATCATTGCAGTGCAGCGTGCTTTTCGTTTACGATTCGCTGTTGCCCCACGAGACGTGTTCGTGGACGGCAATGGGGAGAGGTCATTTTGTGTTGAAGCGTATTTTTCAACTGCGCACTCGATCATTGCAGTGCAGCGTGCTTTTCGTTTACGATTCGCTGTTTCATTTGCGCACTCGATTATTGCAGTGCAGCGTGCTTTTTGTTTACGATTCGCTGTTGCAACACGAGACGTGTTCGTGGACGGCAATCAATTGAAAATTGAGTAACTACATTGAGAACAGCAGGGAATGTGTCATGTGTATGAAGGGACCTGAGAGAAGGACTACAACACCACAAAACATCGAGGGAGTAAGATCAGCAGTACTTTAAGCTCCGAAACGCTCTGCTCGGAAACGTTCTGCTCACTTGCTCTTCGCATTTCCAGACTTTTTTTCAGCCGACTCTTGAGGCAATGCAATTAGAGGATACATAGTTTCAACGGGATTGAACCACTGCTCACACGGCGAGGGTTACCATGAATTGCTCGAGGCAAATGTTTCCTGGACGGCTTATCTCTTTGAGGGGTAATGTGAACTGACCGTCACGCTCACCAGACATAGCCCCATGCTATTTTTTCCGTTGGGGTTACCTTACAGTCGAAGGTGTATTTCAACCGTGGCAGCACCTTGGAAGAACTAATATACAAGATTGAGGCTGAAATTGGCAGAATACCAGTCGACATGGTTTGATAGAGTTCATAAAAAATTTAAGAAAACGTATGCAGCAGTGTGTGGATAGCGAAGGTGGACATTTGCCAGATACACTATTTAAAATCATGTAATTTATAAATTCCCTTACTGTGCAATATAATTAAAATATAAAATAAATTTTTACTAAGGTTCAAAATTTTTTTATTTCATTCCCAACTAAGCAAATTACCGCGCTCCACCCTGTAGAAGTCAACCCTTATTTCGTTGAGCTGTAATGCCTCAGCTAAATGTCTTCTAAAGTACTGCGTTCGTCTTCTAAAGTACTGCGTTTATTCCCCTCAAAAGGGACACGCTAATATGTACATTTCTTGCCATATGAAAACATATTGGAAGTTTGATAAGTAATGTTGCCACTGATAATTAAGATTGTCATCAACTTTATATAATCTGCTATGTGGTGGAGAAGAAAAATTGGGTCAGCGTAAGATGAGAAAAAAACCAAATTATGTTTGAGCCAAGCGGATACTACGAGTAATATGGCTTATGGGGCAAATAAAATAGAAAAACAATTAACGTTGAGAGTGTTACAAAATCAACAATTATAATTTTACCTGAATCATAGAAGCAAATGTTTTGCCATAGGCGTAGCCAAAAGCATTTTGGCACATAAACTGGGGAAAGTTGTTGGAATTACCTGTAATGAAGCAAAGAAAACTTAAATTAGTATTTTGAAAAATTAGGAAAAGATTAATTGAAAAAAAAATAAAAAACGATATTCAGACAGACGACAGTGTTTTCTGACTTGACAACCCCTAAAGATGACTAAAGAAGTATTGGGAAAAAATTAAATCAAAAACACAACATTGAGTTTAAATGCATGACCTTAAGCCGAAAAATATTTTTAAAAGATATTAACACCAAAGGTCAGCTATCCACTTACAGCAAAAATATTTTTCGTAACATTATTATAAAGGGTGGTTAAATTTTAAGGGCCGATGTTGATTTTGAATAAAACACAAATTTTTTAGGAAATTATTGTCATTTCTTTTTATTATGATAATATTGGTATGGTTCAATTATGTATGGAACAAAATATCGGCCAAATGGCCGCCGTGACCTCGGCGGCACACCTCCATCCGATGGTCCAAATTGTCGATGACGCTAAGGCATAATTGAGGTTCTATGCCGTTAATGTGCCGAATTATCTTATCCTTTAGCTCTTAAATTTTTGCTGGCTTATCGATGTACACCTTTTCTTTCAAATAACCCCAAAGAAAAAAGTCCAACGGTATCAAATCACATGACTTGGCAGCCAATTAACATCGCCACGACGTGAGATAACAGGCCATTGAATTTGTCTCGCATAAGAGCCATTCTTTCGTTAGCTGTGTGGCAAGTGGCACCGTCCTGTTGAAACCACATATCTTCCACATCCATATCATCCAACTCGGGCCATAAAGAGTTCGTTATCAGCTCACAACAGCGAACACCATTCACAGTAGCTGCCTGACCGGCCTCATTTTAAAAAAAAATACGGCCCAATGATGCCGCCAGCCCATAAACCGCACTCTTTGTGGGTGCATTGTTTTTTCGACAATCACTCTTGGATTATCATTCGCCCAAATGCGGCAATTCTGCTTATTGACGAATCCACTGAGGTGAAAATGTGCCTCATCACTAAAGATGATTTTCTTCGAAAATTGATCATTCAAGCCTAAAAAACTTTAACGCGTTGCTCGCTTGTGTATCTTTCCATGGTTCAAATTGAGTTAGTCTGAAATTGAGAAATATCAAATGATATGCAGAAAAAGACTTGACGTTTAGGTGTGGTTCACATTCAACATCGGCCCTTAAAATGTAACCACCCTATATAAAAAAAATCAATATCAATAAGTGATGCGCAAAATAGAAAGGGACCTAAGGCTTAGAATCGTCGACTTCACTTTCATAAAACGCGCATATCTCTGGGAGGGAACACTTTTGGGGCATGGAATCGGTCTCATTCGATGCTCAGATGTTGTCCACATTAACAAAAAAAAGTGAAAAGTTGATGAAAAGTTTTGTGCAGGAGAGCCATTTTAAAGATTAGGTCCCTTTCTATTTGCGCCTAGAATCGTCGACTTCACTTTCATAAAACGCGCATATCTCTTGGGCATGGTAACAGTCTCATTCGATGCTCAGATGTTGCCCACATCAAAAAAAGAAAAAAAATGAAAATTGATTTTTTTTACTCTTAGGTGCCTTTCTCTATGCGCTGCACATATACTTTACAAAATATTAAAAACGAATATTACCGACTCTGGATGGTGAATGAGTAGACTTGCCATAGATGCCTGCAGTATTAACTTGATCTTCAAAAAAAAAACAATTGATCCAAAAGATGCCTCTATTGCGATAGATGTCAATTAATATTCAGGCCTACACTTTTGCACCCTAGACCTATTTGCTCTCATGTTTGCACCCTAGACCTATTTGCTCTCATGTCTGGACAATCAAGTGCATTTGCTGCAATGCCACTTGAGGTTTGTCAGCCAAGTTATAAAAATGTTCAAGCCATCCATCATTCACATAAAGTAGTCTCTGTTTTGATTCTATTTGTTTCCACTAAGCCCATATCTACAATTTGCTGTAGATTATTGCAATTGTCCGCATAATTTTTCATATCATTTTTAAAAAGCCAAACTATTAATATAATTTTAAATTAATTTATTTTGCCTAAGTTGATTTGAAAACGCCACAATACCATGTTTTCTGATAACGGCAATGAAAACCGAGTATAAAATAAATAAAAAGGTGTGGTCCCGACTGAAATACTTAATACTCATATTCGAGTTGGCCACAACAACCGCATTTGCTTTTGTTTTAGTTCTTAGATTGTAGACAAAACAAAATAGATTTTTTTTTTTTTTATAAAACGTAGCAGTTACAACAAAAAAGGGAATTATTTTTAAATATTATTAAAGACATTGTCAAATGCAGACGGCTTAGAAATATCTGTAGGTCTTTTTAGAAAATGCCGGAATGCCTTGATTGTAGAAACCACGACCTATATCACACAAAAAACACTTTTAGAAACCGATTTGCACCAGACGCAGAAAATATTTTTGTTTTTTTTTCCTAGTCAAAATTTTATTTATCACGAACCCTGCTATAAAAATTTTTTTTTAGTTGTTCCATTCCGTTAAAAACATATTTTTTTATAAACTTCTTAGGAATTAGCACTATTTTCGATTGAGGACCTTATATTTCTGATCAAAGAAAGAAAATTATAACATGAATAACAGGCAGAACCAAATTAAAATATTAAGATCGTTCATCACGTGGAAAACTTATATCGCGGCCAAAATGACTCATTATTGTGCTTTTCCAAAACGTTTTTATGTAAAATTATAGACAAGTACATCATGCCAGGGAAGTAAAAATAATATACAATTATTTGCTGTGCGTTAATTGTGAAAAGCGCGTTTCAGTGGATTTTCACAGAATCTTTGTTTTATATCAAGTTTAACATATTTTCACATACAAGTAGAAAAAATCGTTTTTTCTGTCCGAATTCATACTCAGATTCTAGACGATGTACAGTACTCCGTTTCCAAACTAGCATTGGACAAAAATAGAAGGAGTTTTCCGAATATTATCGATTTTTATGCAACATTCGCAGTTTTATTTTAACTTAAATTTTTAAATATTTTTTACTGTAAAAAAATAATCTTAGGCTCTTCTTAAAAATTAATATAAAGTTTCGACGAAGATTTCGTTTTTTTTTCTAAAAGACTAAAGTACAAACTAATTTATTGTGCAAAACAATTTCACCAAGGTTTTTGGTGTTTTCTGCTTTTGGGCATCAAAAATTGAGAATTTTTTGAATAAAAATTCATCATAGACACTACTTATATTTAAAAATATTATTTAAAAAATGAAAATCAAAAAGAATCGTACAAAATCGGCAACGATTTTTTTTTCTAACAGACGAAAGTCCTAACTAATTAGTTGAGCAAAATGATGTCATCGAATTTTATGATGTTTTTTATCGTGCGTTCCATCAATACATAAAATTTTTGTATCACTCTTTGACTAATCAAAAATTATAAATCAATTCGATTCCGTCTAAAAATTCAGTAGGTTCCTTCAACTACTCTGGAACGAAACTACAATACGAGTATTAATAAATTCTAGATACAAATCACTTTGAATACCCCTGGAGCCCAAAAAACTAATTCTATGAAAAAATATTTGCGGATTTTTCTTAGCTGGACTTTTGCCTTTAAAATGATATCAACCAATTTAAATTCAAAGCAGTTTTCTAATGTTTGCCAATAAAACGAAGCGCTGTGCGATGTTTCTATTAAACACTTTATTCAAAAGAAACCAAAAAGTTATTTAAAAGCTGAAGTGGCTGAAGTTTCGGTAAACGCTACTTTACCATCCTCAGACCTCAAGCAACGAATGTGCTTTTACCATGATCAACGGCTATACACTTAAGAGCAGGCAGATTCCCATTAAATGAGAAACTGCCGGCAGTAAAGTATTCGACACAACAAAGTAAAGAAAATAAAATCCCTCGCATTGCCTTCTGATTTCGCATAATTTGCATCGCTAGCCAATTTTCATTTTTATAGGCAAAATATTATTTTTAAATTGCGGCACTTTAAAACTCTATTTTTCTTTATAGGAAAACATTTTGTATCAAACTTTTTTTTTATTTCCTGTGTAACTTTATAAAAAAAACCAAACTTTAAGTAAAAGATTTAAATTAAAAAAATTAAAAAAAGTTCAAAACAAAAAAACATTATTTGAATAAACAAAAATTTAGTTTTTAAATAAAAAAATAGCTGTCATAACAAAATATTCTTACTTTTCTTAGTGGGAAATGATCACAGTAACGGCTTGTATGTGCCTTGCTCTGAAAAAGGGGTCAGCCTTCAGCATCTTCGGACTTATGTTGTCCACAGCTGGTGCTTTGTCATATTTAAACGCTTTTATTGCTAGGGCGATTAGTGATTCGTCGGGTCATGCCTTTCTTATTTTTCTGCTAATAGCATAGATTTAGCAACGTGGAAATCCGATGCTAACATTATGTCGGCATAGTAGTCGCACCTCATTGCCCAGTGGTCGGTCCACAGGTGATGATATTCCACCTGCCGTATCGTTTGATGGCTAAGGAACATCCGCACCTCTGCCGTCTATAAAGTGAAACTAGTGATTTAGAGGCGGATATTCTCATTTTCATCGCAGTGAAGAAACGTGCTAAATCAGCGAGATAATAATTGATTTAGTTTCTTAATAGATCCACTTTAGGTATTCAACGCACAATTTCAACGCCGTCTTGTAATTTATGAATTTTTAAGAGGAAGAGGTTAAACAGTGTCGTAGGTATCACCCGAACTGGAGAGCTCCCTGTTTAACTTTAAGGGGCTTCGACTTTTGTTTCTGAATTTTTCATACGACTGGCGTCTACACACATTTACGACCCAGCGTTTTAAACAAGGCGAGATAGATGAGTCTACGTTGTCCTCCAATGAAAGGGTATGATTGACTTGCCGAAAGACTCCTGCAGGGGGCCAGTGGGGTCACCTGATTTGCCTTGGATAACACCAAAAGCTCCGCTTCACTCTCTGGGAACAGAGACTCAAGTCTGGTGCCGCGAGAGGTCAGGGCCCCTAGAACTGCTGTTCTAGGCTGGCCTGTTTGAGAACGGACCTTCGGGGAGTGTCGAGGTGCCTGTGGTTTAACATCTAAATCGCAGGTAAAGTAAATGCCTGGCGTGGAGTTGCGTATCAACCGGGTGCTACGACCCAAAGAGTAGCAGAGGTTTTAGGTAAATCTCAGCCGCTCACCAAGAGGTAGATGAAGTCCGTACAGCTGATCCTAAAATGGGTTCCTCCAGATTATGAGGAGAAGCGTTAGTAGTCAGGTTATAGCTTACTCCAGTGCTGTGGAGCACCGTGGTCCAGGCCATAATGGTGATTATCACGTAAAACTGACATTCTACTGTGTCGAAGGCCTTAGTGAGGCCACGAGGACCGCCCTCTCGTCAAGTTAAGGTTAAGACTGTAATAATGTGCTGCTTGCGGAACCCTTGCTGATGATCAGCACATGGAAGGTTTTCGATCAGGCTATTGAGGAGCAATGCTTCAAGCGTCTTTGCCTGGCTACTGTAGCGTTACCACACTGCCCATTTCCCAGGCAACGGGTATTAAATGAGCACTATAATTTTGTACTCTACTCCCGAATATCGAAGTAGTTTAACATCAGCCTGGAGATTCCGACAGGACCGCTGCTGATTTTGCGCTGTGGGTGACATTGACAACTTGCATAATTTCCATAACATACCATAATGGAACAAGGGCAAATATTTTACTTAACGTATATAATCACTGACCGGGAGCTACTGCTAAAAGCCGGCTCCGAATAGCTCATGCATTTTATAGAGAAGTTTTAAGATGGCTTTGAGATAAATCTCGTGCTCGTAAAGTCGCAGACGAGATGGGAAACCGCCGCTGCTGTGCACACTACCTTCACACCATGGTGGTCCATAATATTGGCAACTTCGTTTACAGTAAATTGTGGTGGTGTCTCTTCGACTCGGAGACCGCGGATGCGGCGCAATACTCCCCTTTTACTTGGTCGCTTTCTGGATGCTCGATTAAATAGCTGATTTCAATAAATCGCACAAAGCTTCGGATCTGTTACTATTAGAGCGCGAATTGACCGTTGTCCACAATTTAATAATTTCAGAGCTTAAGTTTCGGATCCCTAAGTAATTATACTCAAGCCATTCCCTGACCAACTTACAGATCGCAGAGCTGAGTTCTTTAAATTGAGGTTTAGAAGGGTTGGAGAGCGACGAAAGTGACCACGCTCTCTCCACTAAAAAATAGAGATTTTTTCAAAGGTTAATTTAGTAGTTTTGTGAGCAAAGCTTTAGCCTCACAACATAATTAACCCATTTTCAATAGCAACAATTTGAGAGCATTAACACTAACCAATATTTCCACATTCTAGGTTAAATTTTAAGACCTGTAGTTTTCAAAATAAGGACATAACTAGATCGAGCTAGATTTTAACGACAATCAAGAATATATATAATTATATATACTTTCAAGGCTCGCAGATCAACTATAAAAAACTGAATATTCATTCTATATCAAAAAAAATATATATCTCAAACCTCTCCAAATTGAAGCTTTATCACATGATGCAGCGCATCATACGAAACGCCAGAAACGGTAGGGAAAAACTAAAATAAGCCATAATAATTATAACTAAAAGTGTATTCATTTAAATAATAGTACAGCCATAAAGAACGAAATTAGAGTAGGAAGCAGAATAAAAATAAAAGAGTGCACAAATAACCACCAACACGGCAAACGGAAAAGGATATTTTCCAAGGCGAAAGACAAGCGACGAAAAAGTAATTCCATAAAAGAAAATACTGCGTTTCATATTTAATGGACGCCATCAAAAAAAAAAAAACGGGAAGAAAAAATGAAAATACGACAATAGTAAAATGGAAAATCATGGAAAGTAAGGGGAAAATGAGGACACATAATATCAAACAAACCAAGCGGAATTTTTAATCATATCAAATTCACAATAAGCCTTAGTCCTCAACTTTAAATCCATCAAAATTTATATAACACAGTACAACATTTTTCAGGTGATTGATTCGGGACTCAATTCTGATAATTGTTTGTGAAACTAGCCCCAAAAAAAGAACTTCTGCATCATTCGTTTGGTCAAGGTACATCATTATAATAATTTAATAATCAATTTGAAGTTAGTAAGTATCGTATAGGAGAATTTGTCAAGTTTTAGACTCTTTTGTTTGTCACAACTCAAGAACCACTAGTCTGAAAAAGCTAAAAAAAATTTCAAAAAATTAAAAATCCTTTAATCTGTCTGCCTAAAAAATTAAAGTTTTTTTTTAGTTCATAAAAAATACAAAACGGGAAAAAGTGTCAAGTCCTATTACTTTCACGTAAAGTCACATAACCTATGAACAAAATGAGACATAGATCATGAAAATCGATTTACGTGTTTAGCTTTTATGCACAATTTAGTGAAGGTATGAATTTCAAAAATTTGCTCGAGATATGTACAAAATTCTTTGAAAAAACGTTGATGACTTTTTTATTGATTCTTTATTTTGCATGAAAATAAACATTACGATTCATATTGCAGCTATTCTTACTCAGAAAATATGAGATTTTTATCATGTGTGACCCGGCCTATGAAAAGGTGGCAGCGTTCAATCCTGTTTTTAAATTTTTCAATTTCATTTATTATCTTGATTCTGGATTTTCAATAAAATTCTGTTTTTCTTTTATTTGTGCTCTTCTTTCTCTACATTTTTAGTACACCTCTAAGCAATTTGGGACTTTCTAGTTCACCACGTGAAAGAGCGTCTCAAAAACTATCGAAACCAAAAAAAAAAGTGGACAATTTTTTTTTGAGTTATAAGCCACCTTTTCCTAGGCCGGGTCACATGTGTTGTACTGTGTAATTTTTCGGAAGCATGTATTTTGCTTCCTTTACAGGATTAAGTGTCCTCGCGAGAAACGTCTTCCCCCTACGTAGAGCTGTGATGGCATTTTCCTCATAATCCTTATTAGTTATTTAGTAAAACCCCCCTACACACACACACATACACACTTGTTATGGCATTCACGTCAAATTCCTTTTCGGAATATTTTTGTAAATGTGGTGGTGTAGTGCAGCCTGTAGCGTTGGCGTTGAAGACTTGCCGAAAGGATTCGCTTGCAGGACATTATCGTAAATATTCGAATAATGAAAATATTGTGTCGTGCGCACATTTGGAATTAAATGCTCGCCAGCAATTATTTATTTGTGATGTCAAAAAAGTAGAAAAAACGCAATAATTATTATTATTAGTATTATTTACTATTCAATATTTGTTATTTCCAATGTTTATGGCCATGTTGGGCTCTTGTGGCTGGGGGGCTGCTTTGATTATCCCTCTTCATGAGCGAGAGTGCTTAAAATGGAAATGACATAATTTGGTTAGGAAAGATGGATTTTGGTTTGAGCTCCCAATGTTTAGTTGCGAAAAAATAGAAGAACTTCCAACTGAAAAGTACATTAAGCACACGTAGAAAAAAATATGGTTGGGATAACAATATTCGAAGAGCATCATACTATTGTTGGGTATATGGTTGTGGTACAACAATATTATAATCCTCACAACAATAGTATGATTTACACATAACCATACTATGATGCCCACAACCAAAGTATGATTCCCACTAAACCATTCTATGATCTCCACAACCACATTATGATCCTCACAGCCATAGTATGTTTCACATACAAATATACTATGATCCTCACAACCATAGTATGATGTACAAGCAACCATGTTATGATCCCTACAACCATAGTATGATCACCCATAACTATACTATGATGCCCAAAATTATTTATGAGAATGTGGTTAAGTTTTCAACAATAGACTTGAATTATGAAAGTTATTTAAAAATACATTAAATTGAAAATAAAAAGAGTGATTTATTTGACAGTAGAAAAAATCAGTTTAAAAAATTTAAGCTTTTTTATTTAACACATTTCAGTTAAACAAACCCAAAGCAGTTTGTTCGAAAATTTTAATTTCGAACAATAACATTGTTCTAAAAAGCATATTTAAATGAAGAAAAATTACAATTATACAGTATGATTGCCGTAATCATATTAATGTTAACATATAACCCAAAAAACTATACTTTTGTCGTACCAACCATATTTATATTGTTGCTACAACCATATTTTCGTTTTCTAATTTGGCAATAATAATATTGTTACATTTCAACAGTATTAATATTGCGGCAATCATACTACTGTCAAAATTAAATTCATAAAACAATACTATGGTTGCGACGAACATACCTTTATTGCGAAGAACATATAATTATTGCCGTGACCATATAGTAACCATATTTCTTTTCAGTGATTAACAAGATCTACGTTTTAAAAGAAGACAATTTTTTTTACAAAATAACAAAGTGTAGCCTGATTTATTAGACGTGTTGGTTCAAGAATAATTATAAAGCGTATCATTTAATGTTATGACCAAGAATTTAGCTTTATTTTAAAGATAAGGATTTGCTATTATGTTTTAAAAATGATTTCGGGCAAGTGGCCGCCGTGGCTGGCTCGAATAAATTCCAGCCGAGAGGCCCAACTTTCGTTTAATATTTGGGGCATATGTCAGAAAAAACGCGTCGAATATTCTCTTCCAAGGGGTCAATCGTGTCGGACAAGCGACTTCACAAAACCCCACAAAAAATAGTCCAACAGTGTTAAATCGCACGATCTTGGAGGCCATGCCACAGGCTCATGACGCGAGATAATGGGCTCACCAAAAGTTTCCTTCAATAAAAAGATTGTTTCGCTGGCTGTATGGCATGTAAAGGGTGGTTAAATTTTAAGGGCCGATGTCATTTCTTGCCACCATTCTGACCACTGATGACTTTTGGAATGGTCGAGAGGCTTTAGTTCTTGAGTCAATTGTACCTTGTAAGGGTGTAGATAATCTACAAATGAATAATTAAATGTCTACCTAAAAACTTTTTCCAAAGTCTTGTTAAAAAAAGCAAAATTACTCCTCTACCAGCTCTTTAAGCGGAGGAATTTTGCTTTTTTAAGAAGACTTTAAAAAATATTGTAGTGGGTCTAAAAAGTACAGATTCTTTAGTAATGATAAGACATACCTTAACGATAGTAGAAGACAACTCTTTAGTGTCACCTGTGCTACAGGGGAATATGTAGTTCAATTTAGTATTAATGGCGAAAAATTGATAAACTCCTTTTATACCAGTAGCTTAATTAACGATTCGACCATTTTTCCATATAGCCAACATGAATATACTCGTATAGCTGGATAAATTATATCCATCACGTCATATTGAATAAACACTTATACTTTTCACAAATCCACCTGTTCCAAAGCCAGCCACTCAACCAATCAGTGCCACCTACTCTGACGAGTCGCCGATGAACCTCATCAAAAATGCTGTTTTATACAAAAATTCTTGCCATGACTTCACATGCTCCGTTCCCCTTAAATACACGGAGAAAAAACACTGTTAAAAATTGTTTACATGCGAACATTAATAGTGTGGAACATGCTAAAATGTTGGGAACATTTCCGCAAACATATGAATGTTTGTGAACATGTTCGCATGTTTGGCAACATTGAATGTTTGGCAACATTGCAGCAAAAATATGAATGTTTGGCAACATTGCCGCAAACATATTAGTGTTTGGGTGCAAACAAATTTATATGTTTGTACATAAGCATATAAATGAGTGTGAACATTGCTGCAAATATATTTATGTTTCCTGCAAACATATTAGTGTTTGGGTTCAAAAAGAAATATATGTTTGCACATAAGCATATAACTATTTGTGAACAAACATATGAATGTTTGGCTACATTGCGGCAAATATATTAATGTTTGGCAACATTGCCGCAAACATATAAATGTTATGAAACATTGACGCAAACATATGACTGTGTAGCAACATTGCCGCAAACATATTAGTGTTTGGGTGCAAAAATTGTATACTTATAGAAGTATAAGCATATAAACGATTGTGAACATTGCTATGAACATATTTATGTTTCCTGCATTAGTGTTTCCCGCAAACATATTTGTGTTTGGGTGCCAACAAATATATGTTTGCTTATATAGGGTGATCCATCTAAAGGTATTTTTTCAGAACAAAAAAAAATTTTAAAAATTCAAATCAAAAGTGGATTTTTAGTGGTAATTTGAAAGGAAATTTTATGGCATTTATTTTTTGAATAAAATTTCCTTCAAATGTTGTCCGCAACGACTCGTTCCAGCATTTCGACCGGTATGGCTTTTATCACACGCATAATATTGGCTTGCAAAACCTGAACCCAAGCTGGTTTGTCAGCATAGACTTTGGACTTTACGTAACCCCAAAGAAAAATGTCTAAAGGTGCGTCACCTGTCCAAAACGTGAAATTAGCTGCTTTTCGAAATGTCCTCTCAATAAATCCATTGTTTGAGCAGCTGTGTGGCAAGTGGCACCGTCCTGTTGAAACCAAGTGTCGTCAAGATTAAGGGCTTCAATTTCAGGTAGCATAAAGATCGATATCATGGCGCGATAGCGAGCACCATTCACGGTTACGTTCCGGCCATCATCATTTTTGAAAAAAATATGCACCGATGATTCCACCAGCTTATGAACCGCACCAAACCGTGGTTTTCTCTGGGTATAATGGCTCCTCTTGAACCTCTTCTTGTTGCTCTTCAGCCCAAATGCGGCTATTTGGTTTATTGAATTTGCCGTTGCCAACATTTGAAGGAAATCATATTAAAAAATAAATGGCATAAAATGACCTTTCGTATGAACAATAAAGATTCTACACTTAATTTGAATTTTTGTATTTTTTTTTAAAAAAAAAATACCTTTATATGGATCACCCGATATTTTTGTCACTACCGCAGTGCTGAAGGCACGAAAAAGAGTTGGCAACGCCGACAAAACTCCTTTCACAACACACGTTGTAAAAGAAAATCTATAGATGGCTCTGAATGTGAAGTCTACGTAGAGGTGGTAAAGGTTAATTGTATTTTCGTGGGTAATTGTTCGAAGAAATGCGAGATTTACAACAGTAGTTCTCATGCGTTTGATAAGAACCAGGTCTTAAAGGGTTCAGTTTTCCTTTCAACAGTTGCTGCAAAGCTTTTTGATGGCGGTCGTCACGAACCTGAAATCACGACAAAAGCAATGGGCAGCCACAAAAATAAATGTTCCCTTGCCATTTTGTAAAAAACTTGTCTTCTATTCAAATGTAGATTCAAGAGAGGTCTTGAGGCGGTTAATCCCTACTGAATGTGTTAAAGCAAAATACCAAAACAAACAAACGAGCTAAACGTACCGAGAAAGGTCTGAGACAGCGATGGCAACTTGATGGTTTTACCACTACTTGTGGCGATTTTTCATCGCCAAAAAACAGGGTTTAGGAAAAACGATTTTTTAAAAAATTACTAATGTCACGTAGCTCCTTCCAGTAATAAATATATGAATAAAAATATTTCCTGCTTATGTTAGCGAAACCATTTTTCCTCCGTGTACCCATCAAAGAGCAATGCGTAATTTCGAAACAAAACTTTTCGCTTACCTTTTAAGACTACCAAAAACCTTTTGCGAGTTCGCACTTAAACTCCACAATATGGCTGGCACTTGGCAAAATGAATAATTAAAACTATGAAGTATTGCTCTCTGCTTTTCTAGTGGAATTTCCATTACAACACGTAACGACGATTGACGAAAGTGTGGCAAAGAATATCAACCAACACCCACTTGGTGGAGGGGAATTTGAAGGCAGCAGGTTTAAGACTGTGTCTATGCGTTTTTCGTCTTCTGGCATTTTTTCGTTTAAGCCAAAGTTAAACAAAAGATTTTCATATCAACGAATTCTCGCTGAGCCATAAAAAATAATGACATCCACCACCACCACCACCAGCAGAGTCACTCAAAGGTTGCAAGTATCGATGGAAATCCCAAAGACGTGCCGTGCCGGCAAACAGGCACATAATCGAACATTGATATTGACCTTAGCACAGCGGGCCGAGAAGCGAGCGAGCAGCCGACTCTGGCGATGTTCTTGACGGATACTCCTACAGCATAGTGCGCTGCTCAGTGTAGAGTAGCGCAAACAATAGATTCGTTCCAAGACATTAGTTACCTCACCACTTACTGGCCGACACAATGGCATTCAATAAAGGTATTCTCCACTCTTTCATCGCTGTTCGTTTTCATTGTCCATGAAACAAAGCCCAAGACAAGACAAAACAAACAAACGGCAAAAGAGGAGAGCAAAAAGGTTCATTTCTGTAAGTGTTTTTCAATGGAGAAATGACACAATGCAGGGACAATGAGGGTTTTCCTCGAATTCTTCATCTTGTGGAAGTGCTGATAAAAGAGTAGAAAAGAAGCCAACGTAAAATGGGATTATTTCACACGTGTATCACTTTAGCAGCAGTCATAGTCAACACTCACTATGAATTCTAATCATCTACTCAGGGAATACTAATGAGGAGGACAAAGTGACACAAGAGGCATAAGGGGAAACATTACGATGCCAAGGCCTTCAAATGGAGAAGGTGCTCAAAAATATTTCTGTACCGCTGAAATACCTTGGAATTTGTCTCTTTAATCAGCATAACACAGAGTAAATCCCCATTTGCTTTAATATGAAGGACATTGGTCCGGACAACGCGACACCATTTCAAGACATCTGGACCGAATTGGCACTGTGGGCGATTATTCTCAGCGGAAACACTGTCACAACTTTGTGGAGAACAAGTTACAACTGAGCATTCTAATGGACATACTGAGTGGGCACTTCCCTCTCGGGGGTCATCTCATCCACATCGGCGGTGCATCCTCAAACCGTTGTAAAGCCTGTTAAGAGTTAAGCTAGATCCAAGTGCATTACCTATTTCGCTGATTCGCGTTTTGAAGAGAACGTAGATCCCGGACTTCGGTCGAACCTCAGGAACTTCGAAAACGAGACATCCCATCTTAAATAATCTCCCTAGTTATTCAAGACATGCCCAAAATTAGTGCTTACTGGCCTAGGTAGCAAGATGGAGCTACTGAGCATACAGCAAGAGCATCAATGGAACTTCTTCTTAATCTTTTTAATGAACTTTTCAGTCTAATGTTGGTCACCCGGTACAATCGAAATGGTGTAGAAGGTCTCCAAATGAATAATAAAATGTCAATAAATGTCCTTAACAACCTTCCTAATAAGTAATGCGCCGATAACCTGGTGCATTACCTATGGCACTGACACGCTTTTTGAAATGAACGTAGTTCCCGCACTTCGTTTGGGCCTTAGAAACATCGTAAATGTGACATCCCATTTAAAACAATCCACCTAGTAATTCAAAACCTACCTCGAATTAGTGATAACAGCAGGCCGAGATACCGGCTGATGGAGGAGCATGCGCTACAAGCGATGCTAGAACTGCATTTGTTTTCTTTTGTGATCGGTCTAAACAAGTTAAAATGGCCGCGAAGAGAAAAGCGAATCGAAGCGACAAGGCAGGCCTGTTTTGTAGCATGGAATCGCTTCATTTTGTGTACTTTTGGTTTCTTCAAATTTCTATTCTACTTGCGATGGTAGCACTGCATTTTTTCTTTTGTGATCGCTCGAAACAGGTCATTGTCGCTGCGAAGAGGAAAGCGACTCGAAGCGACAAAGAAGGCCGTAAAAGGTTTTGTAGCATGGAATCGCTTTGTTTTGTTAACGTTTGTTTTCTTAGAGTTTCTATTCTTGAAGCAATGCTAGCAGGGAATTTGTTTTCTTTTGTGATCGCTAAAAGCATGTCAAAGTGGCTGCGAAGAGAAAAGCGAATCGAAGCGACAAAGCAGGACTTAAAAGTGCTCCTAGCAGGGAATCGCTTTGTTTTACATTTCTTTTCTTTGCGTTTCTATTCTACAAGTGATGCTAGCACTGCATTTGTTTTCGTTTGTCAAAGTGGCTGGATAGAGAAAAGCTGATCGAACGACAATGCACGTCGTGAAAAGGTTTATAACATGAAATCGCTTTTTTTGTTTTCTTTGAGTTTCTATCCTACAAGTGATCCTAGCACAGTATTTGCTGCGAAGAGAAAAGCGAATCGAAGCGACAAAGCAGCACTTAAACATTTTTGTAGCATGGAATCGCTTTGTTTTGCGTTTGTTTTCTTTGAATATCTATTTTACAATCGATGCTCGCACTGCATTTGTTTTCTTTTGTGATTGACTAAAAGATGACAAAGTATGAGCGAAACGACTCAAAGCAAGAAAGCAGGTCTGGAAAAGGTTAGTAGCATGGAATCGATTCGTTTTGTTTACGTTTGTTTTCTCCGAAAGTCTACTCTACAAAACGATTCTACCACTGCATCTGCTTTCTTTTTTCAAAGTGGCTGCGAAGCGAAAAGCGAATCAAAGCGACAAAGCAGGTGGTGAGAAGGTTTGTAGCATGTAATCGCTTCGTTAAGTTTACATTTGTTTTCTCTGAGAGTCTACGCTACAAAACGATTCTTGCACTGCACTTGTTTTCTTTTGTCAAAGTGGCTGCGAAGATAAAAGCGAGTCGAAGCGACAAGTAGCTCGTGAAGAGGTTTGTGCATGCAATCGCTTCAGTTTGTTAACGTTTGTTTTCTTTAAGTTTCTATTCTACAAGCGATGCTAGCACTGCACTTGTTTCCTTTCTTCAAAGTGTCTGCGATGAGGAAAGTGAATAGACGCGATAAAGCCGGTCGTAAAAAGGTTTGTAGCATGGAATCTCTTCGGTTTGTTGACGTTAGTTTTCTTTAAGTTTCTGTTCTAGCATGGAATCTCATCGGTTTGTTGACGTTAGTTTTCTTTAAGTTTCTGTTCTAGCTATTATTTATTTTGTTTATTTATTTTCTGTTGTGATAGCTCGAACTATGTATGAGCGACGCGAATCAAAGCGACAAAGGAGGTCATGAAAAGTTTTGTAGCATGAAATCGCTTCCATTCCAACTCTAATCAACTCCAACTTAATGTACATTTAAAGTTTTAAATTATGAGGTTATGGAATTTTGAAGGGATTTAGAATGGCTGCATGAGAATACATATTTATAATAAAGCTATGGATTTCTACGATAGCTATACAGAGTAAAAAGAATTTTTGTCGGGCAGCCGCGCGAGTTTATATTTGATATAACTATTGGACAATATTTTGCCATTACTATCTATCAGTAGAGTTTCTTTGTATTAAATATTGTTATAAAGATTTATTAGTTATATTTCATCTCAGTAAATATAGTCAACTTAATTTTTATTAGCCTGGTCAATATGAAGCTCCGCCTGTATACAAACCCCCCTAAAAGCGACTGTGAAAACTTAAGACTCTACGGCACGACAAGGAATGTCTGTTCGTTTGCCGGTTATCAATTATCACCAGTTGTATGAAATGGGGTTTTTCAGACAGCGGTTCTGCTTTATTATCACAACAATATAAAAAAACTGTAAATTAAGTTTAAAGTTATGATTATTAAAATTTAAAAAAACCAAAAAAAAATAACAACCTACAATTATAGAGTAGCAGTGGCGGCAATTGCCTTTGACAAAAATTGGCCTGCAGAGTAGAGTACGAGTAACGACATATTACGTATTGAAGAAAAACAAACACGTAATGTTAACATTAAAATTGTTTAATTGTCCCGTACTACCCCACTCCCATGGCACCGTGAAGATTGAAGGTAACCCACCTTGTTTGCCGGCAAATCGGTATGAATGACTTGGCGCGTTAAGCTTGACTCCATGGCAAATAAGTTCAATTCTCGGTTATTAACTCACATTAAAACATGTTTAAACGCTGGTAGTGTTTTTTAGGTTTCGACAAGACTTTACGCCAAAGAATTCGAGGCGAAAGAGGAAAATAAAAACAAGTAAAGATATCGATGAAGGCCCCGATGTGACAACTTTGGGCAAATAGGGATAAGAAGCAAACAAAAAAAACTTTTAAAACTTCTGCCCCAAAAAACGGGGGCGATCGGTTGATAGGTTGGATTATGGTATGCTCTATAGTGTGTCTGAATTTGCAAGTTTGCCCCCAATGTCGAAGAGTCCTTGAAATTGTTTATTCTCTCCCATTAAAAAAAAACAAATGAACTTTTTCTAATGTTGGTCAAGCGCCACATATCCATCCACACGAGTAGTCGTCCTCCATCCGCCCAGGGAAGTACATTGCTCCCATTTGGTTTTAGTTTGTCCAACGAATGAGCTTTATTCTTAACATCGAAAGTTCATTAGAAGCTACATATGTTGAACAAATCGAATGAGTCCAAGTCATGAGTTTGTTGTAGCTGGACAACATTTTTAAGGACATGTTTTTTTAGGAATATCCTTTTTTAAGATTTAAAATTTACAATTTGTGTTAATTCTTAGCATGTCAACAAGCCCAAAACGGAAACAAGAACATATATAGCTGCAAGAAACGCCTAAACAATCAAAACCCCAGGTTGATTGTGAAATAGAGGGATAACTTTGATGTCGTCCATGTTGTACAGCTATTGAACAATTGAAGTCTTTGCTGCAACGTTGAATACCGAAGGCGAATGAATAGTGAGCTATATGCCAATATCGACATAGCTGCCTGTAGCAAGCTACAACGATTGCCCTGACTAGGAAAGGTTATGTGAACGAGAATGCCCCGTCAATAAAAACCGTCTACAACTATTGCTCTGACTCAGTAAAAATCTTCTACGGAAAGTGCGTGGGCATAAAAGAGGCTTCCGTGTCTCGGTGCAAAGACCAAGTCCAGGAAGTCCTGGGGAATTTTGTTATAACTCACTGAAGGTCGTGTATAAAAGATAAAATTGCATTTATTGCAAGTGTTAAAAGAAACTGCTAACAGGTTCTGAGAAATAAGTTTTTGTAGATTTCCGATCGAACCCTAGAATCCATTATTTTTAAGGTTGCATCCAACAAAGACAAGCCAAAAATTTTACTCTATTGGTCAATATGAACGCCCTCAATGAAGCTGTTATTTAACAGGAGGTTAAAAAAATTAAGTGACACTTTCCCTCAGGTCCTACCCCACACATCATTGCAAGTCGTGTACGAAATACGACATCTAGAGGAATACACTCTACTATGCCTTCCTCGATAAGGAGAACTGTAATGTATATCGCATCTTTTTCAAGGAAGAATTGCGATTTCAATGCGGCTTTTGATAGTAAAAGTCATCCAGAGAAATACCTGTCTCTATAATTCATTCTTGTAGAATGACTTTTAGAAACATAACACCGGAGAATGTATGCGGGTATGCATTCTATAAGAAGGAGAACTGTAATGTGTAACGAAATTTCTTGAAAGGCAGGAACGTGACTACAAAGAGACTTCGGAAGGAAAAGACATCTTGAGAAATACATATCTCAATAATATATTATTGTGGAAGGACTTTTGAAATATAACACCAGAGAAAGTACTTTCTTTTGGAAGGAGAACTATAATGTGTGTGGACTCTGCTGCAAGGTAAAAATGAGACTTCAAAGAGGAAAAGTCATGCAGAGAAATACATGTCTCAATAATTCATTATTGTGAAAGGACTTTTGAAATATAAAACATCAGAATATTTATTCTGTCATGCCTTCTTAAGGAAGGAGAACTGTAATGTGTATGGACTCCATTGTAAAGTAGAAACATGTCGAAAGGATTCTTGTCCAAAGGTTATACAGGAAGAAGATAAGGTACGGGAAGCTGATTTCATCCTTTTTTGGAGATTAGTTCCTAACAAATTGTTGGTTAAGAACGAATAGCCCCCAGCAGAATCATTTCCGCTGAAAAATTAGTGCAGAGCTCTTTCCCTCTCTCTCTAACTTTTCTGGCAAATGATACCTTTTCCCACATTCTCAGTCTGTGGAGATGTTCTTCAATTCAAAGCTTTAAACTTTAAATAGATAATATTTCATATAAATATTAACAAACTTTTGTTCAACCATCAATAGCCCCCAGCAGAATCCTTTCCTGCGAGACAAATTTGTAGGGTAGATCTCTCTCTCTCTCTCTCTCTCTCTCTCTGGTTAGGCTCTCTGATTAGGCTTTCCCACATTATCATTCCGGGAAGTTGTTGCTAACTTCAAAGTATTAAACTCTAAATAGTTAACCCCTTTTAGAAAATAATTTATATACAAAATGTTGGGACGAGAAGGATTTATCCCCACCAATAGCCCCCACGCTGATAAAAAAGAGTGTAGAGCTCTCCCCCGTCTAGCTCATGGCAACTTTTCCCACATTCTCATTCGTTCATTCATTAATTTATGCAGGAGGCTCGTGCTTGCTGGTATCCTTGCTCCAAATTGAATTGATTTCGTTTGCTCTGTGTGAGTGTGGGGGTTTGTCTTCCTTTGTTCTCCACGTTTCTCTTTCTCCTATCAACTTTCCATTAAAAAACAAAGCACAGAACAGAAAAACACACACTCGCACTTTCGTTGAATTGAGAATAGAGAAAGAAAAATAAGTTTGATTTTTCCCATTTTAGTTGTTGGCTGTGTGGTTTTTCATCATACATGTTGGGCCGCGCGCTCTGCACACCCGAGCGAGCAAGTGTGCCTGTGGAGGAGTATCTGCCTCCATGCCAAAGTAAAAGTTTTCCGTGGCAGGGATGGGTGTTGTTGGCTGACTTTTTTATATCGATTATTTTTATTTCCACCCGCCCGCTGTTTTCACTGGTTTCGACAAAAAATTCTAGGCTATAATTTTAGATGATGACAAAAGGAAACAACTGTTGTCGAGCAGTAGGTAGGAAGAGCGGGTTCGATAATGGTGGGTGGGTTAAAAGCAGTCAGCGGAAAGAGTGTTTGTGTGTGCCGGTGACTGATTGCGTTTTAGTGTCGAAATCTGTGGTAGGCACAGATTCTTTTTTGCAGTCTATATCGAAAAGTGAAAACAATACTGCTGTTGCTGGTAATAGTTTTCAATGTTCGTGCCTCGTATTGTTCCATGCGTTGTGGTTGAAAAAATAAAATACGAGTTGAAAGTCGGAGGAAAACCCAAACCCTTTTGCCACACAATCGAATGTGTACGAAAACGAAAAAAAATGAGTTATTCCGAGCGGAGGTTGTGTGAATGGGGAGCTTGTTTACATGGGAATTTCATGGAAAACACACACAATTATAGATTGATTACTCGGTAATCCAGAAATAGTTCAAGGCCTTTCTGTGACTTTGTTCGCTTTAATTGATCAGAGAATGCAATAAAAGTACGGCGACATATGAATTGGACAAAGGACTTAAATTAGAAATTCAACTTGTCATGGAAAGCTCGATGGAATGATTGTTGGTGGGATAGAACGGGACGACTAAATGATATCCGAGTCACTTTCTCGAAGGGGGTTACAGATAACATAATTAAAATGTTTTTGATTAGAGGACGCAATAAAGCTAAAACTTTATTTTTAAATAAAGAGCGTTAAAATAAATCGGAAGGGATCTTTATCAGCGTTTTAACATAAAAAGCTGCATACCCAATAGACATCTCAAGCCAAATCTATTAAGCTATCTGAACTGCTGGTCGTTTGGTGAGGAGGGAGCAGAATCGTTTATTCCAGGGCAAGAGGAGACAAATGGAAAGACGCCAATGTGAGCAGATCAAGTTGTACGACAACTGCAACGCCAATTCCAGTTTCACGGAAGACTTTTGTGAATATCGGATGTATCTATTAAGGGTGCTCAAACCCGACAATCGGTTTCTCAAGAATAGCTTAAACCCGACATGTCGGTTTACCGTGTTTTTTGCTGTCGGGTTTTCCGGTTTTTTTGGTTATTGTATGTGTATGTAAAATGTATAAGTGACAGCGCATAGAGAAGGGGACCTAAGGGTAAAAAAATCAATTTTCATTTTTTCCTTTTTTGATGTGGGCAACATCTGAGCATCGAATGAGACCGATCCCATGTCCCAAAAGTGTTCCCTCCCAGAGATATGCGCGTTTTATGAAAGTGAAGTCGACGATTCTAAGCGCAAATAGAAAGGGACCTAATCTTTAAAATGGCTCTCCTGAAAAAAACGTTTCATCAACTTTTCACTTTTTTTGATGTGGACAACATCTGAGCATCGATTGAGACCGATCCCTCTGGAGTTCCCTCCCAGAGATATGCGCGTTTTACGAAAGTGAAGTCGACGATTCTAAGCGCAAATAGAAAGGGACTCTTCAGAACAAAACTGGGTTTTAACCTTAGGTCCCTTTCTATTTTTCGCGTCACATATGTATTCTATGTAAAACCAAAAAAAAAATGATAAGTTTAAGAACGAAACATAGGGTGGGCCATTTAAAATTTTAAATTTGAGTCACCTGAAAAAAAAGAACAGATAATTTTTAAGTTTTGGTTTATTATTTTATTTAATAATAGAACACCATCCGATGCGTTTTCGCTTCGCCCAATGGGCTGACTTTTGTTTGGCAGGAGATGAAGAATTTTTCCGGAAAATAGTGTTTTCAGCTGCACCTTCTTTATCTCGGTGGCTATGCCAATATGCAAAATTGCCGCATATGGGGTTTAGAAAACCCACACGTGACTATTAAGAAGCCACTGCATCCACAATGAGTCACTGTTTGGTGTAGATTTTGGGCTGGCGGCATCACTGGACCGTTACCATCATTGGTAAGCGTTACTGTGCTTCTGTGGGCAGCCAATAATGATAAATTTCACGCAAAGCATCCAGAGACAATTGAAGCGTTAAAACATGATATCGGAGTTACCGTTGAAGAGATTCGACCCGAAACAATCGAAAATGTAATGAAAAACTGGGTTGATCGGATGAGAGACTGCCGAGCCAGTTGTGACAGCCATATCAAAGATATTGTGTTCCATTATTAAATCACAAGGTTCAACCTTACCAATAAAAACAAACATTTTAAAAAATTATCAGTACTTCTTTTACCGCCGATCAAAATTTAACATTTTAAATCGCCCACCCTGTACGTAAACATCAGACCCACCTTATTGTATTCGTACCGACTCTGAATCAGCAGTTAATTTGATTTAACGATATATGTCCGTCCGTCTCTCGATCCGTTTGCTGTCTATCGAAACCTTATTTTCAAACTACAAGTCGCAATTGTTGCCCGTTTTTTTATATCCTTTATACATTCTAACTCCAGAAACTTCATCCCGCTTTCAGTATTCTATTAAATATTGACATGCAACAGTCTCGAATGACAGTCCTCAGGGATGAAACTGCTAAAATAAAAATATTTATAGTACTACATCTCCGAACAATTTGTAACTTAAAATCGTTCTCTAAATAGCTGAGCTTTATATGGTCGGTTGGTTCGAAAATAGAAGCAGGTGCGGTAACAGAGGTTTACACGGAGTCCCTCAACCCAAAAATATCTCGACGACTACCGCACAAATGCACCGTCTTTCAGGCCGAGATGTTGACAATCAATATAGCCGCAGATAAGATTCTATATTTAAGCAAACCTCGGTTAAATATCCGAATACATGTGGACAGGAGCTGGACTGTATGACAGTGAAATGAAAATGTGTGAAAAGATGTATGGAATCACTCATACGAATCCGGAGACAGATTACGCTGACATGGGCACCGGATCACTGTGATATATCGAGCAACGAGAGGGCAGATTAATGTTTTATTATCGGGTAAGGAGCAGTGGGCGAACCAACAACCCGACATACACAATCCGCTCGTCGAACTAATGAATGCAATCGACGAAGTGGCGGTTTTAGAAGCAGGGTCACGGCGAAGACTTGCATTAAATCACTCATACGAATCCGGAGACACAACATTACGCTGACATGGAAACCGGGTCACAATGTAAAACGGACAACGAGATAGCAGACAAATGTGCTAGAATGGGCTCAGAAGCAATGGACAAATTAAAAAAGCACAAAAAGCGCGGTATAAACAGAAAAAAGTTAAGTGTTTTGGAAACTTCCATCTCTGCTATGAACACATTTTGTTTCGATCTGGCAACTCCTTCATATAGAAACAGGTGTTCACAAAGACGCATCCGCGATTTTTTTACAATGGAAAAATTAGGAATGCTTGGTGTCATTAAATATTTACATCAAAAAGTTTTATCGGGACAAGAAATTCATAATGATATGGTGAATGTGTTAGGTGAAAGTGCTCCTTCATATGCAACAGTAAAAAATTGGGTTGCTGAATTTAAACGTGTTCGTACAAGCATTGTAGATGAACCACGTAGTGGACGTCGAAAAACAGCAACAACAACAGAAATTGTAGCCAAAGTGCATGATATGATATTAAATGATCGACGAATAAAAGTGCGTGAAATAGCTAATATCATGGGCATCTCAAATGATCGAGTCCATTTAATTTTGCATGAAGAACTACAGATGAAAAAGCTTTCTGCAAGATGGGTGCCGGACTTGTTAACAGTTGACCAAAAACGCATAAGAATGAACATTTCTCAAGCTTGTTGGGATCGTTTTCAGCGAAATAAAATGGATTTTAAGAGTCGTTTCATAACTGTTGATGAGACAATGATCCACCACTATAATCCAGAGACAAAAGAACAATCCAAACAATGGACGTAAGCTGGAGAAAGTGCCCCAAAGAAGGCAAAAACAATTCAGGTTATGGCAACGGTTTTTTGGGACTTCAAAGGTATTTTATTGATTGACTATCTGCAAAAGGGTAAAACAATAAATTCAGAGTACTATTGCAACCATTTAGATCAATTAAATGTACAAATTCGAGAAAAACGTCCTGGCTTACAACACAAAAAAATAATTTTTCATCAAGAGAACGCACCAGCGCACAAGAGTTTTTTAACAATGGCTAAAATCAACGAATTAAAGTACGAGTTGCTTGACCACCCACCTTATTCTCCTGATTTAGCTCCCAGTGATTTTTACCTGTTCCCAAATCTAAAAAAAATCCTTGCTGGCAAGCGTTTTACCTCAAATGAAGATGCAATTACAGTTGTAAACCACTATTTTGAAGACCTTGAGGAAAACTATTTTAATCAAGGGGTAGAATTGCGAGATAAGCGTTTGACTAAGTGTATTGAAGATTCAGGAGATTATATTGAAAAATAAATATATTTTTGAAAAACTAACTATTCTCTTTCATTGATAGGCTAAGAACTTTCCGAACCGCCCTCGTATAAGTACACATCCCGCTCGTCGAACTGATGAATGCAGTAGGCAAAGTGGCGGTTTTGGAAGCAGACTCAAGGTTTACAACTACAGAATAACTCATTCTCCATAACCAAAAATAGACCGGAGAAGCATGAGGAAATTGCTAACAGTATAAAAAAAATAAAGTCTACCTTAATAGGAGTCCTCACGGGGTATCGGTTATTCAGGACTATGGCAGCGAGTATAGACCTCCAGTGCAGACTTTTGTAGAAGAGGAGTCAGTGGGGCATTTGCTGTGCACTTGCGCAGGTCACCAAGAATGAAGACTTACCTATTTAAGCAGTAGATACTTCGATGACCTGGCCGAACTAGCGAATCTACCTCTTAAATCACTCTTAAAATGTTTAAAACTGTTGGGCTGGTTCCGAACTACTAGAACCAGTTGATAAAATATAACGGATAGCAAAATAAAACTGGATAACTGCCACACATTTCTCTTATACATATACACCCTCTCTTCTTCCTATAAGTCTGCACTCCACCCTCTCTCTCTCGTTCCCTTCTTTTCATCAGGTTCCACAATGGGCCTTTTAGGCCTCCGTGTGAACTCTCCATTTCTTCCTGGCGAGCTACACTTTTAACCTATGGTTTTTAACCGCTGAATGCAATCTTAAAAAAAGACTAGTGTAGCATAGGCTTAAAGGGATTCACAGTAAGCAGCTTTTATTTCTAAGTAATGTTAAAGGTAAGCACATGTTTTTTATACAAAAAGCAGTACTGGCCGTGTTCAATTGTCAACTCGCTGAGGAGGCAGCTAACGCAATAACTTCACACCATTGTACAAGAATATAAAAAAGAATTTGAAGACAGTAAGAGAATAAATAGGAGAGAGTTTGCGTAAAACCCGGTTCGTTTTAAATAATTATAATTTTTAGGAGGAAAGTTATTTATGAATAGCATTTAGCGAGTTGTAGCGAGCTCAGTTTTTACTCGCTTTTAAAAGTAGTATTTCTTGAAAAACTTTTTTTTACAAATTAAAAATTTTTCTATTAAACGGCTTTTAATGCATAGAACCAATCAGTTTTTGTATTAAAAAAAGTTAAAAATGCTCGTAAAGTTTTTTGTGTTATTGCCTTAGCGATCACTTACTCGTTTAGTAAGCGAGTACCAAGAGAACACGCCTACTGTTGCTGACTGAATCTAAATAAATAAGATATTAATGCAGGCTCTTAGTGTTATCGCTTAAAGCAAACCAGAAAGTGTTCAACTTAAGAATGGCTCAATGTAAGGCATAAGGTAAGCATTTATCACTGCTTAGTAATGTAAATGGTAAGCGCATGACATTACCGAGTAGTAAAATACGTCGTAGGCTAGATTTTTAGTGGGAAATTAATTAAGTTTCAGGTTTAAATACATTATCCATTTTAAACTATGTTTAAGCTAAAGCGTAGTTCAAACTTCTACTAAAGAAAACAAAGTCTTAAAGTAAGTTTTAAGACAAAAACTAACGAGTATAAAATTAAATCCACAGTAACCTTTAAAATATGCATTTAGTATCATGCTATTTTTACCATAGCCTAGCTTCTCTTTTGCCTAGGGCCTAACCCTTGAACGTTTTATTTAATTTTATTTACATATTTAATACAATTAAAATTATAATAAACTAAGTTAAAGGGCACTAGCATCGAAGGCTATTAGCCAAAACCCTTGAACCCCTGAAAATATAATCCAGCCCTGTTTACGCATCCGTCCTAGGTTAAAACGATATCGAAGACGAGACTTGCATTCATATTAACCACAAATCGTAGGCATATTTTCACAATTTCCCGGTGTGCCAAAACGCAAGAGGAATACATAAATCCTTTTACCAGCCCCATCCCCCCGTTTCTTAAATAAAACACACCTCATAAACCGCACACACACACACACACCCATCCCCCCAAACAATAGATATTTTATTTATGAAACATTTGAGCTGGAGTTGTGGCAGTGGCACTGGCGATGGTAATGGTGGTGTTACCCCCATTACCGTCACCACCACCACCGCACTCACAACATACCGAACTACTACACGGTGCACGTGTTGGTCATTAGTTACTGTTCATCGGCTGTTCATTCCCAGGGAATCAAAAGGCGGGGAATCACACATCATGATGTGAGTTGAGATAATACGGTGCGATTCGAACTATTCAAATATGCAAAAAGTCAAAGGAAACGCCATTCAAGTGAGCCTGCCAATACTACGTGTAGTGTCAATTATTAACGATGGGGTTTTAACTTATCCTTCTCTTATTCTTTGACGAGGGATTCACAACGTCATGGGTGGGACACATACACAGATTAAAAACGTGCTGCTCATCCTTAAAAGGATTCTGAAAGAACACAGAGCCACCGTCTGAGAGTATGGATATGATTTAAGAGAATTATCCTGATAGGGTAGATATCAGTTGGCTTGGCAAATAATAGTTATTGGCAGATAGTTAAATAGCGAGTCGAAGTAAAAAGGACAATGAAATGAATTTTAATGCCTAGCAAAATCATGAGCTATTAATGGTTTTTGTTTTGTATGGTGGAAGAATTATTCAATGCCTGGTATGGGGAAAAACCAATAAAAACAATTTTTGCCAAAGGGAAATACATCTGCAGTATGTCCGGGTCAAGAGATAAAGGATAATAAAACAGGCTTTTAATATTATTGCAAAAAGCTATCCGTAGAGGTCAAAAGAGTAATATAATCAATAAATAGTTTAATAAAAGACCAAAGGTAAGCAGTTGTTAGTGATAAGTAATGTAAAATGTAAGCATATTTCCAAATAAAACTACTTCTGCAGTCTTTCTAGGTCTACCTATTTTAATGCAGGCAAATTAGAATATCGCGGGAAATACTCCTAAGAACGTGTATAGTATCAAGGCAAATAAATGTTCAATGTAAGGTATAAGGTAAGTAGCACCTATGGTTAAGTAATGTAAAGGATAAGCATATGGTATTTTGTAGCCTGCGTGGGTCTATCTAGTTAACCTTTTCAATGACAGCAAAACTGAGCAGATTTAGGGAAAATATGGGTAGGAAAAATAGAAGGTATAATATGATCAATATTTATGATAAAGTAATGTAAAGAGTAAGCCCATAGTAATCGGTACAACGAAATACAATTCTGGTAAAGGCAAAGAATTAACTAATGTATGATATAAGGTAAGCTGCAATTATGGTTAAGTAATTAAAATGTAAGCCTTTGCCCAAAGAAAAATAATTCTGTAGTCTTTCTAGGTCTACCTATATTAACGCAGGTATATTACATTATCGCGGGGAGCACTCCTAAGAACGTGTCACGTGGTGTAGGGAAAGAATTGTTCAATGTAAGGTATAAGGTAAGTAGAAATTATGGTTAAGTAAGGTAAAGGATAAGCATATGGTATTTTGTAGTCTGCATGGTAGATAGACCCTTTTCGATGACAGCAAAACTGAGCGGGGCGTGGGTAAGAAAAATAAATGGTATAAGATGATCAACTATTATGATCAAGTAATGTAAAAAGTAAGCACATAGTAATCTGTACAAAGCAATACAATTCTGGTAAAGGAAAAAGATTGTCTGATGTAAGGTATAAGGTAAGCTGCAATTATGGTTAAGTAATGTAAATTGTACGTTAATTGGCACGAGTATTCTGCAGTCTGCAGGGGCCTATATACTTTTATTTACCAATACCGCTGAGAGCAACACTGAGAACATTCAGCGAGGCGTGGGTAAGTAAAGTAAATAGTATAAGATAATCAACAATTTTGATTAAGTAATAAGAAAAGTAAGCACATGGTATTGCGTTCAAAGAAATACTATTCGGCAGCCTACTGGGATAAAATACACAAAATATTAAAGCAGTCTCTTTATATTATCGATGAGTGCAAACCTAAAGGCGATTATCGTCGCATACCCATCGATTGTTTAGGGTAAGCTAAAAGGTAAGCAGCTATCATAATAAAGTAATTCGAATAGTAAGTACTTGGTATCTGCAAATACGTTTAATCAGTTAGAGTAAATGTGAATATGTGAGCATTTGTCTTTTCATGATTTAAATACAAAACAAACTGATTTGATAATAAAGTTGACAGATGTAAAAAATTTGTAAAAGTTTTGTCTAATTAAGCCTTATAAAAACACCGGCGAAAAAAATATTAAATGGCAAAATAGTAAATTAAATGGGAAGCAAATGCAGTTTTTGGAACAGAAACAGTTTTTTGCTTTAAGTGAGAAATAAACTTCTGCTATACTAACGCAGACATCCTATACGTAAGGTCTAAGGTAAGCAGTTATTTCTGTTCAATAATGTAAATGGTAAGGATATGCAGTATTATCCACAGGAACATACTTTGGCTATATAAGTATATCTGCTTCTAAATACAGGGTGGGCCAAAAGTTACGATGGAGTTTAAAAATGTAATAACATTTTCGTTTTATATATAAATATATACAACTGAACAAAAAACCAGAAAAATTTAATTTTATTACTTAAATCAGCGATAAATTATTTTAAAGCAAACGCATGAGTAATGAAGCTTATTTTCATTTGAATATCTTTGTTAATAAGCAGAGCTGTACGCTCTGGGGTTCTGAATATCCAAGAGCCACTCATCAACGCCAATTGCACTACATTAGGTGTACAGTATGGTGTGGGATCACATCTACAAATATCATTGGGCTTTACTTCTTCGAGAATCAAGATGGAAGTGCTGTATCCGTAGGTTAAGAGGCATCGGTTTATGACAGAAAATTTGTTACGTCCTGCTTTTGAAACAGACCAGAGATGTGGTTTCAGCAGGACGAAGCCCCTACCCGAGACACAATGGCATTTTTAAGTCAAATTTTTGGAGAGCGAATAATTTCCAGAAATTCAGAAATTATTTGGCCATCGCGATCGCCCGATTTGTCATCACCCGACTATTTTCTTTGGAGTTATTTGAAGGAGCGAGTATATGTGAACAAGCCCGTGACAATCCTGAAATTAAAGGCCAACATTGTTGCAGAAATTCTAACGCTACAGCCACAAATTTTGAAGGATGTTATGGAAAATGCTTTAAAACGAGCCCATCTTTGCGAAGCTGAAAACGGGGGTTATTTAAGTGAAATTAATATTTATAATTAGTGTAAAAAAAATCCATTTTGAATATTTATATTAATTAAGAATATAATCTGAGAAAAAAAATAATTAACGAAAAAGTTATTAAACCAGTGGTAACTTTCGGCCCGCCCTGTATATTAACGCAGACATCTATATGTAATGCCCAGCAGTTATAATTAGTATATAATTTAAATGGTAAGCAAAGAAAAATATCTTAGCAGATTGCCTGGCTCTATATATTTTAACGCAGACTTCTTATATTATCGCTGGCATCTAACCTGAGAGAGTAAAGCGTGGCGTAGGAAAAACAATCGCTTATTGTAAGGTACAAGGAAATTCTGCGAATTTCTAACGCATCTACCACATTCTCTAAAAGTATGCATTAAGCTCCTGCGATGGTTGTGGTGTGGATGGTTTCTTTCTTGTATTTTTGCTTTGGACTTTTTAGGTGACGAATTTAAAATTTCGAAAACTTTTTCAGACAAACGGCCTTCTAGCGTTATAACCTTATACTAGTAGCCGGTAGTCCTGATTGGCGAAAGTATTTCCATTTGTCCTACATGGACGCGCTAAGATGCGGGGGTTCTCCCTTAAGAGCAGGGGTCCCCCATGAAATATTCTGAAAATTATTTCATAAGGAGGTTTTTTTAATTGCGAGGTTCTTTTAATTGCAACAGTGACTCAATTAACCTAGTATCGGGTAAATGATTTCTCTATTAGATGCATCGAAAACTGTGCAATACTGACAACTTAATTTAGAGGAAATTGCTATGCCAAGATTCCCTAAGTTTGGCCGATCTTGGTTTTTGCTCCCTCTGCATCGATATTGTTAAGTTTCAGTAGAGTTTATGTTTTCATGGACGGCTGTTAATCAAATTTTATACTTATTTTTTATTAAATTAAAAAAACAAATGGTCCAGCGTTGCTATGAAATAGGCCCACAATTCTATTTCTGATTGGTTGTCGGCAAATGCGGCAGCTATTTCGCTGAACTCGCCTACATATACTAATCTTGATTGGAAACATTATCCACATCGTCTGTTAAGGTGTTCAGAATGTCATATATATCTCACATATTGTGTCTCGGTGATCCTTTAGGGAATTTTCCGTATTCTGCCCACTTTCCAATTGCCTCCACTGTATTTCTTTAAAATTTCCATAACACCCTCTTTAATAATGATAAAACATCTCTGCTTTAAGGAACATTTTAACAACAAACAAAAAAGGAAACGTTTAAAAAATATACATTGTTAAAATAAATCTCCGGTTTATGTCTCCCATGTCCCCAATACGCAGTAGCATGCGTTTTCTAATTGTTATCCTTCTACTTTAACTGCTACTGCCTGCGAGTGAGTGCTGCCGCTGCTTCTTCATGTTTTATAGCATTTTTCGTCTGGCAATTCACTGAATTATTTATTTGCGCACTTCTACGAATGTTCATCATAATTTTTCTTCTTCTTTCATTTTCGCCCTTATTACACACTCGTATACATCTGGTGTGCTTTTTGGCTTTCATTCGTTGTTTCTCTGTTGCCGTTTTCTACGGGCTGGCGACGTTAACAGGCCGTAAGTCACGAAGTAGGAGGTGGTGTGTGTAGAGACGCTCCACTGTTTCCATTTGGAGTTGTAAGTGCTTTTTAAGGAATTCCCTGGTTTTCAATCTCCCTCCCTAGGACGCTCCTCTCTACCACGGGCCCGTGTATCGTTTTAGCCTCTTTAGGAGTTGTACGTGCTGTGTTATGCCATTCTGCCCTTCCGTCATTGTGGGTTCCATATTCAAAGTCCTTTTGCCGTTTATCATTGTGTAGACATCGTAACTGTCAGCCCAGCTTTAGGAGCGTGGGTGGTTGATGGAGAGCACAGTTTTGCGCGCGGAGGCCCACTCGGTTAGGAGTAGCGGGGGGGGGGGATATTTTAGCTGTTGTCGCTCTCTGTTTTATGAGTTTCTTTCATTGAACTGTCAAATCATGTGTTTCAAATCGATTTCGGCGGCTCGGCCTCTGCGGTCGACTGTTGTTTGGCGGGTTGACGTTCTTTTTGGTTGGCGTTTTTATTTGTTTTGCCAAAGTTTTGCTTATGTTTTCTGGTTTGCTTAGTTGTTTATGCCTCTTTTAATCGTTCGTCTGCGGCGGCGCCGCAGCAGCTGCTGTCGGATTTGACATCCCCGCTGTGGCTGTTGTTGTCTATGGAAGAGCAACCAACCAACATCATCAACAACAATTTCAATTCATTTCCTTTCGGCTGCTGCCGCTGCTGGTATACACAATTTATGTGTATTTGTCGAGTGTTTTTTTTTCGTCCCCCTCCAGCTTCTTTCAAGTTTCCATGTGTTTTGACGGCGGGCGCAATAAAAATTCCCAGTCCTGGTTAGTGTCAATTATATTCTGTTTTGCTGCGAATCATCATCGTCGTCGTCTTTGAGTAGGCAAGGGTCTGGCGATAAGGAGGCGGAGACGTGGTAGTTGCGGATTAGGATTGCGTTTATTACACTTGTAATTTATTGATATTGCCAAACGACGGCTGGAATTGAAGAGTTTCTGGTAAAAAGATTTGATGCCATCGTAGAGTGCCTGCCAAATGGGACATAAAAAAATTGAAGCAAATCAAATTTTAAGGGTATATCACACAGACGACTGTGGAGTAGTTTTTTTACGTCATGTATGGGAATTTTATTGTTTATACGAGGGTAGGTTCAAGAAGTAGTCATCACGTTTTATGAAATGCGTTAACCTTTTTTTCAAAAACCATTAAATTATTTATGAAAACCGGCTACAGTGATTTGTATGCGATTTATTTTCAGAGAGAGAAACTTCACTAGTGCCATCTAGTGGTGGCTGACGCGGCGATAAGGATGCAAGGGACCTTAAGGTCCAAGAGATGGCTTCACGTTTTATTAAATGCGAAAACGTGTTTTTTAAAAACCGTTAAATTATTAAAGAAAATCGGCTACAACGATTTGTATGCTATTTTTTTACGAGAGAGAAACTTAACTATTACCATCTAGAGTTGGCGGATGCGGCGACAAAGATGCAAGAGGCCTTAAGGTGCCAAGAAATGGCTTCACGTTACATTAGATGTGAATCGTTTATTCAAAAACTATACAACTATTGTAGCAAACCAATAGTTGTAACATTTTCTATGCGATCTACTTTTAAGAGAGAGCGACTTCACTAGAGCCGTCTAGAGTTGGCGGATGCGGCTATAGGCCTGTCTAGGTATCTACAACAAAGACTATTAAATTATTTTAGATAACTTGTGTCCCCATATAACCATTAAACGTATTATAGATTTGTATGTGACTGACTTCCCTTGCAAGAGATAAGTGTCATTTGCGAGTTTTCTGATGCGATAATACGCACTCAAGAAGTCATTTACAAATATCGTAAGGCTAAGCTAGAGAAAAACAACAAATGTCATCTATAAGTAATGAAACAAATTCACTAATGCCATCTAGTTAGAAAATTCACTAGTGACATCTAGACTTTGCCGATGCGGTAATCCTGTACAAGGCTACTATAAAAGTTTATATTTATTATGCAATGGACGTCGCGTTTGACAGTTCCCAAATAGTAGCATCTTCACATTTATACAAAAAAAAATGAAAATATGGCAACACACAATGGGTGACCAATCTAGAGGTATTTTTTGAATTCTATCGATTATTATTTAGTTTCTGTGAGTGTATGTTTTCACGGTCGTCTGTTAATCGAATTTTACACATCTTTTTTTATTAAATTAAGAAAATAAATGGCCGAGCATTGCTTTAAAATAGACCCACATTTCTATTTCTGATTGGTTGTAAGCAAATGCGGCAGCTATTTTGCTGAAAACTCCTATATATGCTTATCTTGCTTGGAAACGTAATTCGCATTGTGAGTTGAGGTGCTTAGAATGTCATCTAAGGAAGTTAACTATAATATAGTAAAGGGCTAGAGAAAAATAACAAATGTCATCTAGTGAACAAAATTCACTAATGCCATCTAGTGAGAAAATTAACTAGTGACATCTAGACTTTGGCGTTGTCGTAATCCTACTACAAGGCTATTGTAAAAGTTTTAATTCAATATGCAATAGACGTTGCGTTTGACAATCATCAAATGGCAGCATGTTTAGATTTTTATAAAAAAAAAAACAAGAAAATATGGCAACACTTAGAATAAGGCAGGAAATAAAATTGAGCGCGCAGGAAAAGTCGCTAGGAAATAAAAAAAATAAATTCAGTGAGGATTTGACTTTTAATTTTCCATATAAATCTGAAAACTACTGCCACAAAGTCTGTTCCTACACTGAAGGACAGATGATCTAAGGCACATGTTTAGTTTCCCAACAGAGGACGGTGGTATAGTTTAACAATGAACGAGGCAACGCTATAGTTTTTTCTATGAAGGGAGCTATATGATCTTAAGCCCATATGACCTAATCGCATGCAGATTTTGCCGCTTCCGCAATGTTCTGTTTCTACACTGAAGGACAGATGATGTAAGTTGATGATGTAAGAGTTTCCCAACAGAGGGCAGGGGCATAGTTTAAACAATGAACGAGGCTACGGTACATTTTTTCTACCAAGGCAGCAATACAGTTTTGTCTTTGACCGAGGCGAACTAAATCTTAAGTCTAGCTGACCTAAGACACATACGGATTTTGCCGCATCCGCAATGTTTTATTTCTACACTGAAGGACAAATGATCTAAGTCACATGTTCAGTTTTCCAAAAGAGTGCAGGGGTATAGTTTTAACAGTGAACGAGGTAACGATATAGTTTTTTACGTAGGATCGAGGCAAACTAAATCTTATGTCCAGATGACCTAAGACGCATACAGATTTTACCGCTGTTGCAGTCGCAATGTTCTCTTTCTACACTGAAGTACAGATGATCTAAGTCACATGTGGAGTTTCCCAACAGAGGGCAGTGGTGTAGTTTTAACAGTGAACGAGGCAATGGTATTTTTACTAAATTTTAAGCCATTATGACCTAAATTTTGCAGCAATATAATCGAGGCGAACTAAAGCCATTTCGACCTAACCGCATACAGATTTTGCTGCTGCAGCAGCCGCAATGTTCTGTTTCTACACTTAGGGACAGATGATCTAAGTCACATGTGGAGTTTCCCAACAGCTGGCATTAGTATAGCTTTAACAATGAACGATGGCGAACTACATCTTAAGCCCAGCTGACCTAAAATACGAATAGATTTTGCCAAAAGATGGCAACTACAGTTTTTTCTATAAATGAGGCATTCATTTTCTCTGAAAGGTATAGTGACATCTAAAAGTTTCGCACGACCTACGGCATCTGGGTATATCTTATTAGAGATTGCACGCACAAGATCAAAGCGTGTATAATTAAAACCTATTGAGTTCTTAGGAAAGCCATTTATGTATATATATATATAAGAGTTTACTGACGTACAATTACTTTTTAAGAATGCCTTAGCCATCCGACCTATGGCATTAAATTTGATATTTTGTACGTTAGAAATAAAAGGCTGAAATCTTCTGCCCTTAGTTAGACATTGGTACAGGCTGTTAGAAAACATCGCCTAGGAACTAAAGCCTGAGTATTTTATACTTTTCCCCTTTTCTTTTGTTGAGTCATTTATTTTAAATGTTGAATTGATATTCATATTTATTTCCATAAGTTTAGTTTATCTTCGTTTAACTTGAAAATTTTTAACTTAATTTTAATTATTTATTTTACTCGTAGAGATATCGTGTTTAAGTCTTTTTCACATCGTTCATCTGTTTTAGCTGTCGTAAAGATCGCCAAGTGAATCTGATTGGTCCAGCTATACATATATGTGACGCGCAAAATAGAAAGGGACCTAAGGTTAAAAACCAGTTTTGTTCAGGAGTGCCATTTTAAAGATTAGGTCCCTTTCTAATTGCGCTTAGAATCGTCGACTTCACTTTCATAAAACACGCATATCTCTGGGAGGGAACACTTTTGGGGCATGGGATCGGTCTCATTCCATCCTCAGATGTTGTCCACATCAAAAAAAGTAAAAAATATTTTTTTTTTACCTTTGGGCCCCATTTATTATTTATTTATTCCCGTCGTTCCGATGTGGTACAAAGGGCCCTGGTCCAGCTATACCTTCATATTATAAAAAAAAAACTTTGTTGGCGTTATGGTTTATAATTGGAATAAGCAATTGCTTATGGAGAAGATATTAGCCAGATGGGTGCCGCAATTGTTGGCAACCGATAAAAAATACTACCGGTTGGGGACGAATTTAATATTCTAAAAATTCTTTTCATACAAGAACCTGTCACTACAACCGTTTCAGTTTCAAAAGTATTTCCATTTGTTCGACATGGACGCAGTAAGATTCGCTTTAGGTCAATTTTCCCCAAATAAAACATTCCTGCTGACGAATTTAATGTTCTGAAAATAATTTATCTTGGCGCTGACAGTTTTTATTGCCGACAATTATAAAATACGAATTTAACTCGATAAACCCATTGAGAAGAGCGGGGTTTCGACGTCGTAAACATACTAGCCTATCGTGGCGGGTTAGTGTTTGTGCGCGCCTATTCCCAACAGGTCCAATATTGGGTAAAAACGAACCCTAAGACAAAGATTAATTTAAAATATAAATTTTAAGCACCAGGACAACAGCTCTGGGGGCTCGGGACTAAACGCTAGTATGGCCAGACTTGAATCGTCGATGAAGCATCATAGCAAAAAAAAATATTAAAATTTTTCGCGGGACTTACACTGACTTTGTGTAATAGGGTTTTCGGTTTTCATCTCGTAAATGCTTCGAAGAATGTCCTCATAGATCCGCTGATATGTTAGATAGTAAACAAGTTCTTAAAGAGTTTTTAATAAATGAAACACTTCGTTTTCTTAAATCGATTTTTTCGATTGTTGAATAAATCGCTCCCATTATTTTTAATTTAATTTATTTTATAACAATTAACTTATTAAAAATCTCTGTTGGTGAATAACAACATAGCCCAAGCCTACTAAATTATTTCCCGCACCATAGTATGGTTAAGTGGAATCAAACTATGGTTGCGTGTGAATCGTACTTTGGTTATGTGGATGATACTATGGTTGTATGCGAAAGATATAATGGTTGTCCTACTAAGGTTGAATGGAAAACATACTATGGTTTTGAGGATCATACTATGTTTGTATGTAAAACATACTATTGCTGTCTAGATCAATATTTTATTGTGGGGCTCACAGTATGGTTAATGGGAATCATAACATGGTTGTGGGGATCATAGTATAGTTGAGAGTAAATCATGATATTATTGTGGAGATTATGGTATGATTGTGTGTAAATCATACCATTGTTATGAGGATCATAATACGGTTGCTCTACGACAATGTACCCAACAATAGTATGATGCTACTGTTACCCCAACCATACTCTTTTTCTTCGTGTTCTAATACAGCAGAACTTGGACTAAGTACTCTTATTCACTAGAAGGCCGGGCGGTCTTTTTGCTTACGAAATACGGCGAGACGTATTGAGTTCTGATAAGATATCGCCGGACACCAGACCGACCAAAGCAAAAGAAAAACCTACTCCAATACTAATCAGAATGGTCACTTCAGTTTCTTAGTCTCTATTGTTTATAAAAGTTTATCAATAATTGTTTTAATTTACCAATAATCAGCGGAGATAAGAACGAGTTGCTATACAGCTACTAATACGGGACAGAAAAGTCAATTAAAGCGGATACCATGGAGAAAGACTCTAACTTGAAGCACATGTTAGTCGACGAAGAAATTCAACCTTTTCGTAGAGCAAAAATGAACATTTGCAATTTGTATACCCTTTTTCCGTATTAACATTTTTCGTATTTTTAAAAAACACTTCCAAGTCGGAATACCTGTTTCTCACATACTCTATATGCGTTAATCATCTGTTTGGCACACTTATTTGTTTTAATATTTATTGAATAACTTAACTTTGGCAAATACGGCCGGCCATACGGCGCCTCGCATGTAATAATTAATAAAATATTCATTGTAGATCCTCACCCTCCTGCTTTCGAATGTAAATATTTTCCACCCGAAAATTAGCTTATGGTAAAGGGTTGTCACTTACCCTTCGTCGGTAGATTTAAATGGGATTGGTCTCATAGAGGTTTGCAACGCTTTAAGGGGAAATGCAATAAGGTATGAAGAACAGTTGGCTAAAAAAGCAGCTGGTTATTAATAGAAGGTCTTTTAAGGAAAGTTCACTAATTAAATTTAATATGAACATACGGAGTTCGAAAAAGAATGAATACTAGGAGTTAATCAAGCTTAAAAGCCGGCAGGGTTTTTACGAATATTCGACCCACGAACTGGCAAAGATGTCAGTTTAGGCACTTTTAATGGCTAACTGTTAAAGAAAACTCTTTATTCGGTACATTGTGTATTTTTAATTCGGATACATTTTTTTTTACAGATATCCAATTGATACAATTTTACTTATGCCTACTTTATCTGCGCGAAAACAGATAAAGCAGACATTTCAACGTTTTTGACTTATCATATAAGATGAAAGCTTCGGCCTCAAAACCCTGTGCACTAGATGGGTGCCGCGTTTTTGATTCAGAGGTAGGTCTAACAACCGACATTGTAATGCCCAAAATTATTCATTAGAACTTTTATTGGTTTCCTATATATTGCTTGATTTAACGCCCTCAAAATATTTCCTTTTTTCACAATAGCCGTGTTCTATTAGAAACTGGCTAGGAGGTCCCTTACGCAATAAATTCAAACCATTGTGCAAAAATATAAAAATTATTTTGTTTATAGAGAATATGAGCTAAAACCCGTTTGTTCTAATTAAATAAAATTTTTGTTAAAAAGAAATGTTCAAGATTAGCCTTTAGCGAGTTAAAGCGAGCTCGGTTTTTACTCGCTTAGAGTATAGCTTTAATAATATTTTTTGCTGCAAATTACAACTTCTCAAATCAAACGGTTTATGCATAAAGCCAGTCACTTCTTGTATACAAAGAAATTTTATTAAATGCTCGCAAAGTTTTGAATTTATCGCCTTAGCGACAACTTTCTCGTTTAGTAAGCGAGTACAAATAGAGCACGACTAATATTTGCTAGATGGTCGCGCCCATTCTATGGTTTCATAAGGTTTTCGCTACCATTGTGATAATATTCATAATCATATAGCTTTGATGTCTTGGGTACAAAAAGGCTTGCTTTATTGGAAAAGCTCAAAAATCCACTGATTTTTATTTGTCCGCCAGTGTTTTTTTTTTGTTTATTTTCTTTAATCTCCGCTTATTTATGCTAAAAGATTATATGGAGCAAAGTCTATTGTCAAACTCATGTTGGATTATTTTCAATGATATGGCTATAGCTTACTAACTTAAAGCCCACAACATCCCATTTAAGAGCAAGGGGAAACGTCTCTCAAATCAGTGAGCTGTGCACGAGTTAATACTCATACATACTGATCGGGACCTACTGCTTAACGACGGCTCCGAATTTTATAGAGAAATGACTAGGAGAAAAATCTCTTACTCGTAACGTCGCCGGCATTTACGAGGCGGTAAACCAACCGCTGAAAAATTGTTAGATTTCGTACCCGGAGTTGAACCTAGGTTTACTGGTATGATAGTCGTACACTACGGCGGAGCACATACTCGTAGCTATAAATTCTGAGCTCAATTAATAATTGCATCAGATCATCGTTAACGGAAAATGACAACTCTATAAAAGGTATTTTATAAAATGAGCTTTTGGAAGTTGTTTTTTAAGACAGTCTTCCAGAAAATACCTTCGAGATCTTATATATAAGCACGACTTCTAAAACATATTTTATATACAGGCCTTCTAGAAGATATTGTCTATGGAGTCCTTGCATATAGCCCTTTTTATTGTCAGGCCTTCTAGAACATAAGAAGACCCTTTTTAAGCCTTATTAAAGAAGGCCAGCTGTAACTTCTTTTGAAAGATACTTATAAATTTAAGAATCCTTTCAAGAAGGGTTTATCATTAGAACTTCTTAAATAATTTTAAACAAACTTTTAGAAGATATTTTATAGAAAAATCTTTATTAAGAAGAGAATAATCTTTTATAAGAAGGCCTTTCGAAAGGTCGTTTATAAGTTCACCTTCATAAAGGTCCTTTTTTAAATGGTTATTCAAAGTCTTATTAAAGTAGATCATCTGAAAGGTATTTTAATAGAAAGCACTTTAAAAGATATGTTATAAGAATCCATTCAAAAAATGTCATTACAGTCTAGTCTCGATAATTTGAAACTAAAGAGACCTACGGAAAATATCAAATTAATAAGAGTTAAAATGACCAAGAGAATTCGAAAGTATTAAAATAACCAAGAATTAAGGTTAATTGTGAGTTTTAATTAACATTTTTATGGTATTACAGTCTACTCTCGATAATTTGAATCTCAAGAGACCTAAGGAAAATATCAAATTAATAAAAGTTCAAGTAACCAAGAGAAAGGTAAGGATTAAAAAACCAAAATTAAGGTTAATTGTGACTTTTAATTAATATTTTTATCAAATCCCTGTTCAAATTTAATATAATATAGACTTTTATCGACGACATTGAAAATTTGTAGTCATTGAGGTATGCCACCAAAGCTGTGGCAATCAATTGACCGAAATTTCACACATAATTGTCGTAGGTCCTTTCATCATATTAAAAAATAATTATTTACAATTAACATCGTGCGTTTTATTTGGACCTCTATTTAGTAAAGAACAGAAGGCTTAGAGATTAATCTCTTAAGAAGTCGTTAGCTTTAATTCGTAGTGCTTTATTTGTAGTTTGTTATAATTTAAATTATAATAAATATCAAAACAAATAATCTCTGGACTCTTATTTTAACACAGAAACCACGAAGGCCGTAATATGCTCCATTCCATGCCGCTTCTGACAAATCGCACAAATGCCATTAAGCAAAATCTTAAATAAAACAAATATTCGCGATTTTCCCCAACCAAGGACAACCTCCGTTTGAGGTTGTTAAAAGGAATTTATGGCCTTAACCGCTTAGAAACAAATTTGTTTCAATGGGTCGAAAAGGGAGAAAAAAAACGAATTTAAAGCCAATTGTGACAATTTGTAGCCATGTCGCCATTATTTGGAATTTTTGTTTATCTTAAATTCCAAATGGATGAAATCATGTGATACTTTTAAACGAAAAGGAAATTCCAATACGATAACACACATACACTTACAGAGCCTCACTTCGCAAGGGGCTATAAAAATTCTAAACTTATGCAAAAGTACGAAAAGGAAAACAACAGAAACGAAAAAACCCCCCCCACAAAACAACTCCCAAAGGCCCCAAGTAAAGGAATGAAAAAAATGAAGATAAGGATAGAAAGACCATGAGCGAAAAAAATGCCATAAAGTACCAAAACGATGGCCAAGAAGATGAGAGCAAAAGAAAATCAAGGAAAAAATATATATAATAACCAGGATACTGACCTTTTTTTCACCATAAAGTCATTTGGCAGCACAGCACAAAATACCGGAATAATGGTGACGACGACGGCAACGGCGATAATGATGATGATAATGACGTTTGGTGTACCCAAAGAGCAGCAAGCACACACTCTCTGTTCACTGGCTCTACTCACGAAGAGCGCGAGAGTGGTTTCTGTACAGAGGATGATGGAGAGCAAAATCCTCCAAAGTGTAGTCAGTCTCCTGTTAGGACAGACAAGTGGAGAGTTTTTCTGTTGTTTTTTGTTATTTAAATTGAAGGGTCTTCTCTTGATGTTGACAATTACGGCTTTACACTTTTTTCACTTCTTTTTTGTTTTGTTTGGGAGAGTGCCAGGATTTACTTTCTCTCCTGTGTTTTCGGTTTTGTTTTGATTGTATTACACAGAAGGAAATTCCTTTTGGGGTTTTTTTAAAGGGATTTTTTTGTTTAAAAAACACCGTGAGAGCGGTTGTTGTAATTTGTTAAATAAAGCTCAGGCGCTTAGAGCCAACAGGAGCTCCTGTTTACCCTTTTTTGAGTGCGAGGGCTTCACCACTCTCTATTTAATTTCGTTTGCTCTCTATCTCTTGTTAGTTAGCACACACAAACAAATAACTTTGAATTAGATTTTTTGATTTTTTTTATACCTTTGGGTGGAGACTTTTTTAAGGAACAGAATTTTGTTGTTTTTCTTTCCTTTATATGCTGTATGAAAATTTCTTTTGCAAACTTAAAGCCGCTTGGGGTGGGGAAGAAAAGAAAGACAAGAAATGTGTAGAAACAGAGTTGAAACAAGATTACACAAAATTCACTTTGTTATTTTTCCGTTTTCAAAATCACACACTTTTAATTTGCATCCAATTCCGTTTTTTGGCAACAAAGCCGCCCTCGTCTTTTTTCTTTTTTGTTATGCTATTCTTCGTTTGCCTTTTTGTAGGCTTTAGCTAAAAGGAGGTGCGTATGGATGGATGGTGTGCACAAACATCGTTATAGATTTTTTTACATTTCTCTTTTACGACTTCTTCTTCGTCTACATATTCTTGTTTAAGACTCACTCACAGCATCCATTAACCAAAGTTATTGTTGTTGCTGTCGTTGTCGTGTTGTTGCTGTTTTTCTTCTTCTTCTCTTTTACTTTACTGCTTACATTACATACATTTGAAGTTGTGTCCAGTTTGGCTTGTGGGCCAATGTAAGCCACAGCGAGCCAAATGGCCATATAAGTCAAACAGCAACAACATTCAACTAACAACGACACCAACAACAACAACAAATCGAGTTGATGTGTTGTTTTCGGTATACATTCAGTCCGTCCGTCTGTCCCACCGGCCATCAGTCCACTGTATATTGAATGTTGATTGGAATCTGTGTGGCGGTGCAGTTGTTGTTGTTGTGTTTTTTTTCTTTTATTATTGCCTCAGCTCCACCAGACTCTCGCACACACACACACGCTCTGCCGTTTTGACTGGCCTGCGTTGGAAACCCGAGACTTGTTAACTTTGGCTGCGTCTTTGGAACCGGTTTTTGCACTTTTTTTCCACCCAAGATTTGTTTTCTTTTCCTTTTCTCTCTCTAGGAAAGAAAATAAGAACAACAACACCACCACACTGTGTGTGCACTTTTTTCCTTCTCCCATTTCAGAACTTTTTCTGGCGATTTTTTTCATTTCTGTATATTTGCCTTCTTAAATAATCTTTCACAATTCCTTTACAATATTTTGCTAGACTTTCAAATGCTCACTTTATTTGTTTTATTTAAAGAATTTTTGGGTATTTTCAAAACAAAAAACCTTTTTTTTCCTGTAGTACACTTGATTTCAGCAAAGCAAAAGAAAAAAACAACACTTTAAATTAAGAATTCACTTTAACGTCTACCGTTATTTTCGCAAAACGTTTCAATTGTACCGTCCGCAACGACATCAAAAACTCAACTGACTGGCTTGACTAGTGCAAAACTCCAACACAGGGGAAATTTGCTCCCCTTTTTCACAACAGCTCTCCGACACACACGAGTAGCGCGCGCGAGAGAGAGAGTGCGCATTTAGCAATTATCACCAGTGTTGCCGTTTTGGTAGAATTCTACCAAATTTGGTCGGACGAATTTCAATTTTTTAATTTTGGTCGGATGGTAGGCCCAAACTGATTATGGTAGATTTTTGAATAAAAATTTCAAATATATATTTTTATTATAATTTACCATGTGTTGCATAATTTTATTTATAAATATTCACAGTTTACAAAATCATTACTATGTGTGAAACGCCATCTATGGAACGAGGCCAAAGTACAAAATCATTTGCCGTTTACTCTGATGTCTTAGACGTCGTAAACAGCTTATGGCCTCCGAACTGTGGTATGCTTGTTCGCGGTATTAAATGTAAACATGTAAAGACTAATAAATGTTAACAGTATAATGCTTTGTAAAGAATTAATCACGAACAAAGGTCCGCATACTGTATGGTCAGCTAAAAAAGACTTTAAAACACCGAATAAACTGTAGTGAATTGAAAATATGTTAAACATGATCTCGGATTTACTGACAAATGATCTCCAAAATCTCTGTATATATAAGAGATTTTTTTTTGTTTATATAGTTTTGTATATATTTTTATTTAAAGAATTAAAATAATAGACTGAATTTACATTATTTTTTGTTTAATTAATAAAAGTTTTCTATAAATTAAATATTGTTTTTTTTCGTTACAATTTTGGTCGGTTTTGACCCAATTTGGTAGGATTTAGAAACAAATTTGGTCGGAAAAAAAAATTTCTTGTGGCAACACTGATTATCACCACAAATGTTCCCCACTGTTCCAATTCCAAAACATTCGCCCGTAGCGCAGGGCAGAGAATTACGTTTTCTCGCTCACCTTATACAAATAAACCCATGACTCTCACCGATGTTGGCTTAATGAGTAAAATTTCCCTTATTCGCATTTAACAGGTACTCTCTAGCTTCGTATTAGTTGAAAGACAAACAACAACAACGCCAAAACACGTTAAGTGTAATGTTACAAAAGCAAATAGAACCCAAAATCACAACAGATGAGAAAACACAATTGCCTGACTCCGGCAAGACGGTGGAATGAGTGGTTTTGGGCTCTCATTGCGTAGAGATAAGAAGAAAAGAAGAGCAGGGAAATAGAAGTTTTTTTTGCGGCTAAAGGGAAGATTTTCCGCAATGAAATAAATCACAACAAAAGCCGGCAAATTTGCTAAGGCGGCAGGTTTAAGTAGTAGAAAATTTTAAAATACTGTGAAACACTCATTAGTTTTTTAATAAAAATAAATGTAAATTAATAAAAGTGCAAGAGATGAAGAAAATAACAAAAACAAAATAAATATAAAACAAATTAAGAATTAAGAAAACGTGGAATGGTCGACAGTAATACAAAAGGAGACAAAATCTTGATAGAGAACTGGAATCAAACCTTTTATTGACAAATTAATAGTTCATTGTATAAATGATTGGCTGCAGTGGTGTGATGTTTTGTTTCATCGACTATTTTACCAGTAAACCCATGCTTTTATCAAAGAAGGAACATCAAAAAGAAATCAGCAGCGGATTTTTCACCCCGCAATTCCCGCGGCCCAATGATTAAGAGATTTTGTATATCAAAGCGTCTCTATAAAATGCATCAGCTGTTTAAAGCCGGCAACAAGGCAGTAAGCCCCGGTCAGTGAATATAATAATTAAATGGTGCGCAGTCTTACTGTTTGAAAAGGTCCTCGTTGGTTTCTTATGGGATGTAAAGGCAAATATGTACGTATGTAAGTACTCGTATTTAAACAATTTCCATTTCATTTTAGTTTCTCATTCTATCTTGTTTTATTTATGTTTATTTTGATTTAGAATGATTTATTATTAATACAGTGAACCAAAAATGTTTAGGTACACCCTCATTTTCTTCTTTGCGAAATAAAATTAGCGTCTTTTTCTTAATTTAAATTGCGTTTTTTACCTCCACTGTCTTGTAGTCGTATTCTCATCTTTTATTTTTCTGTAATATTCGTGGAAAGGGAAATATTTTCAGTCATTTTCAGAAAAGCCACAAAGTGGCCCCAAAAAAGTTTACGTACACTATTTTTCTAAGGTCCTAATTTATTGTTTTTGAAACTTTAGCGGTAGTCGGAAATTCGCGTATGAAGTTTAGAACTGCATTTAAAAACATTTTCTTGATCTTCTTACTAGCTTCAAGTCGAGTATCACTACCAATCGGACTCAATGGGTCGAGACAGTGATATCTGAACAGATTTTTAGATTATATTTGGATTGTAAATTATAGCAAAATGCCACTGCGAATGCAGGTCATACTGAAATCAAGCATAAACAACAGTTTTTTTTCTTTATTTAAGAATTTATATATTGTAATCTATGCCTAACTTATACTAAAACTACTTAGTAGGGACATAAATACTGGTACACACTTTTTATGCTGTAAAATAAAATGTACTGAATGTTTTTGACCAAATATTTTTTAATATATCTATTGATGTAAATTGTATCCAAAAATAATCTACTTATTCGAAATGTCCGTCCTTTGCCTTTACACACGCCTTAAGTCGCACTGGCCAATCGTCAATAGCTGCACGAACCTCGTCCATTGGAAAATTGGCCACAGCTCGAACCAAAGCAGTCTTAAGAGATCCAATGTTGTGGTTTCATTTGTGACAAACCTTGTCCTCTAAAACCGTCCACAATTTGTAATCCAATGGGTTCAAATCTGGACTGCCTGAGGGTCATTCTTCAGAGGAAATGAACGCTGGCAAATTGTTTCGAAGCCAGGCCTGGGACGTTTTAGCCTTCTGGGCCGGCGCAGAATCCTGCTGGAAAGTCCATGGCTGGTTTTGGAACAGGAAATTGTTAAGAGGCTTCACAACAGCTTCCAAAACGGTTTCTTGGTAAACTGGCTGATGTCATGACTTCTTGTTCGCAGAAATGCAGGTCAGTGACCCCATCGTAAAAGACACCCCACCAAACCATGACTGAAGCTGGGTGATATACCTTTTCCAACCTTGGGATCAGTTCAGATGCTTCCTTAGCTGACGGCGCATACACTCTATCATTTTGCTTGTTAAATTTTTCCTGAACGGTAAAAATGTTTTCATCGGTGAACAAAATTTTTCTGTGCAAGTTATCAGCGTGCTTCACCAAAGGAAAGTTTGCATTTTTTAATCCTATTTTTTAAAAGCTTCAGTTAATAAATGTCCGGTACGTCGTTTGAAAGTCCCAAGTCTTTTTTATTGATTCGACTCATGGACTTTTGCGTGATATTCATCTCACGGGCCATGATTTTCTGTTTTCGGAGCGGATTTCTTTGAATTCTTGATTTAACGGCTTTGATGACATGCGGTGTTTGAACAGAGCGTGCGCGGCCCGACCGGTGGCGGTCTTTTACAACTCCAGTCTCCTCAAACAGTTTTTGCATCGGTAGACGAACATGCGGCTAATCCCTGGTGGCCGGAGCGTTTCTAACTAGCAGTTCATATAGGATTTAAAAAAGAAGGTAATTATGTTAACTTAAAACAAATAATTGGATCAAATTACTATCATCGAGAGAATACAGTTGATTGCAAATAAAAAGAGGCCATGCGAGACAACGTTTACAACGAGAGGGGCGCCAAATTTTGCACACAATAAAAGCTATCCGCTTAATATCGCTTTTTAGATACAGAAGGGGCTGTTACATATCTCAAACAAAAGCAGGCGTGCGCACAAAATAGACTCTAATGATCTAGGTATACTGCCTGATTACCTCGTAAAAAGCGCATCATATTCGTTGGGAATAAAAAGAAATGATCAGATTTTGGTAGAAAGCATTTGGACTTGCCAGATTTTTTTTCGCGACTTCGCTGTATTTAGACAGAACATACAATTTTTTGACCAGACGGAGCAAAATAAGAATCTAAAGGACCAAATATGCTATATGAATCGAAAGGGCCAAATGCTGAAAAGAACATAAATCCAACATTTAGATAACTACACTACAAGTCGTGTGAAACGACTGTTTTACTATAATTAGACACGAGATTTCCCTTATTTTGTTTCAAATTCATAAGTTCAAAAGAGCCACTAAAAATTCAATGCGATATGATATTATTAATGGGTTATAAACGTGAAAAACATAATTGTCTTGTCCAAACTAGAATTCATTGATTGAAAATTATGTAAACACACTAAATCATTGCAATAAACGCTAAACCATCGCGTAAATTTCAAGATGTGGGTTCCATTTAAATTGGCGTTTATCAAAAAGTAATGCAAAAATATTTTTTTTAAAGTTTTTTCTTTTATTGGTTAAATAAAATACGTCTATGCAGCATCCTGAATATGAATAGTTATTTATTCCTTTTTTTGAATCTGATATTTAATGTGTGTAACCAATCCCATCGTTTATATGGATACCTTATCTTTTTAAATTTATTTAACTCTTTTAAAATGTATCAGTAAAGACTCGTATGAGTATGTTTAACGATCAGAATTCTTTCTTGATAGATGGGGAATTTTGTTTTGATTTTATTCTATTTCCTTGTTTTATTTTATATTGTTTTCTCTAAAATTATTTTTCCAATGTGCTAAACTTTATTTTGTTTTTTTTAAGTGTTTTACTTTTTTTTATTTCATTGGGTTGATAACTTACATTTTTTAACTCGAATTTTCAAGGAAGTATTTATCTATTGCCTAAAAACAGAATTTACATGTATGTATTGCTTCATTTTGTTTTTATTTAAATTTATTTAACTCTTTTAAAACTTATCAGTAAAGACTCGTATGTTTAACGATTAAAATTAGTTCTTGTGAAATGGGGAACTCTGTTTTTATTTTGATATATTTCCTTCTTTTAGTTTATATTACTTTATTTTATCTAAATTTACTTTTCCAATGTACAACATTTTATTTTGATTTCTTTTTTTTTTTGAATGTTTCACTAGATTATTTTTACTTCATTGGATTTTTTTTAAATGTTTTATTTATTTTCTTTTTATTATATTCAATTTGAGAGATTACAATAAAGATTTTCAAAATTTGCCTTACATGCTATGCCTTTTTGCGCACTCTTCCGTCGTTTGATGCCAGATGTAGGCTGATACATCTTAAATCATTAGTAATAATTCTTGAAAGTATTCTATACTGCTTTTGTATTTTTAGAATTAGGATTTTAATTTGTAATCTTTAGAATTAGCTGGTCTATAAGGATTGTAATTCCATTGACCTCAATCAAAAAATAATATTTTCTATATTATATGTATTATTTTGTTGTATTTTATACTATTATTTTATTTATCTTCTATTATTTTGATCAACGTCGTGGAACATCTGCAGGGAATATTTTAATTGTGAGTTCCGTCTTTGTTTATAAGCTTTTGTCATTTTTGTTTATTTAATCTTAGTTGTTCATTTTTATATTATTTGAGATTAGTTTAGTGTAAATTTTTTTTTTTATTTTTTTTGTTATTTTATCTTACTTTTAATATATTTTATGATATTATTTATATTCATATTTCATTCATTTCGGGTACATACAATTTTTTTTACTCAATTTAAATAATTAATATTTTATTTGAGTTTCGTTTAATGGATAATTTTTTATTTTTTATGTTATTTTATTTTAATTCAAATTTGTATTTTTTTGATTATTTTATATTGTATTAATTATATATTATGATATTCATTGATATTATGATATTATTTATATTCCTAATACATTTTATTTCGTGTACAGATATAATGGTTTCCTCTCAATTTAAATCATTAATAATATTTGATCTTAGTTGTACATTTTTTATGATATTTTTTAATTTATCTCACTTTTTACATTATTTTATTTTGTATTGATTGCATTTAATCATCTGTTATAAATATAATATTATATTTCATATTACTTTTTTCATATGATTTTATTTCTCTCAATTGAGAATATTAATAATTTTTGAGATTAGTTAAGTTTATACTTTTATTTTTTTGTGTTATTTTTTATTTTATCTTACTTTTAATTGATATTGTTTAGATAATTTTATTTTGTTTTAATTGTATTCATTCACTTATTTTATGATATTATTTATATTCATATTTCAATTTAAAACGTGTACACGTTTTATTACTCTCAATTTAAATAATTAATAATTTGTTTTCTACTCTTTTCTCGTTCTATCAATATTTGCATTTCTTTTTCGTGTTTTTTGTATTGTTTACCTTTAAGTATGTTGTTTGTTTCGTAGTCTTTTCCCTATCTTCTGTTTGCTTTAGTTCGTTTCACTCACTTCCATTCTGGTGCGCACAAGTACTTGGTGAGTTGTGTTTCATTCCATGCGTTTCCTTCGTTTTGGTGAATTCATAACAGCGTTGTATTTGAAGTAACAGTTTCATGGTTCTAGTTATGCCTAAGCCGTTGTAAATAATATTAATTTTTGTTTGAAAAATATGATGTTTGGTGGTTAAAGTTTTTTTTGGAAAATTGAAATTACATTTGAAAATCCAATTATGATGAAGGTGGTACTGTAAAAAAATAATAAATTAAAAAGTGGGTTGATTAATCACATTTGCTTACAAGCTGTTGAAAGGTATACAAGAGGGTTTATAAAAATTGCGGCACTCACAAAATTAGAACATAGAACTGCAATAAAAAAAAGTTTCTTTCTTTTTTTTTTAAAAAAATAACACATTAACTGCCAGGTACTAGATGGTTTAGTCCGTTTCCGTCGAAATAACTCATTCTGATGTTAAAAGTTTAGTTGAATAAAAGCTATCCCATAGCATGTTATAGTGTGATTAGATTTCTTGGCCCATTCACCTATTAGTATGGAGGGTACCAGCAGGCGTGGTTGATTCCATCCAAACTTCTCGTCTAAGAAATTACGATATATGTATTAAGTCTTGCAATGTTTTAAACGAAATCGATGGAACGTATAGAGTGTGATTAAATTTAATCCGCTAGATCCAGTTGAAGACGTAAGGTTTGGTACCTTCACATATTTCATGCAAGTTCTTAAGTATTAAAGGGTGATTGATTATTGATTTCGATGTATCCACTTGTATGGGATCCATGAGACGAAATGCATACAATACATCTCAATATTCTCACACGCGAACTTTTATTTGTCGTTTCATTCATAAATATAATCGCTTCCCCTAGCCTTGCAGATCTGGTTGCTATGTCCTGTAGCGTTGCGTTAGGGGCAGCATTAATTTCCCTGTATAATATTCACACTTGTCGTTGAAATTAAACTGCGAGCACCAATATAACATGATACAAATCCGCCGTTAAGACCTCCTGTTGCTTGTCTCGTTTTTAGTAAACAAAAACCATATGTTGCCTATATACGAGGGCGACCGCAAAAGTAACTGGCCTAACATAAAAAGAACCGTTTTTTTTTGGAATTATTATTTATTTTTCAACATAATCTCCTTCCAACTCAATACACTTCATCAAACGTTTTTCAAGTTTTTTAATTCCATCCGAAAAATAAGATTTTTCAAGACCTTCAAAATATGCCTCAGTTTCAGCAATAACCTCGCTATTGGACGAAAATTTTTTGCCATCGAGAAATTTTTTTAAATTTGGAAACAAGAAATAATCAGAAGGAGCTAAATCTGTACTATATGGTGGATGCGGAGCAATTTCAAATCGTAATTCGGCCAGTTTTTGTTGAGTTAAAAATGCAGTGTGTGAGGGAGCATTATCTTGATGAAAAAGAATTTTTTTTTCTAAATGCGGTCGTTTTATCTTAATTTCTTCACTCAACCGATCCAATAATGCACAATAATATTCACTATTTATAGTTTTTCCTTTCTCAAGATAATCAATAAATATTATACCCCTTGCATCCTAAAATACTGTGGCCATTACTTTTCCTGCTGACTTAACAGTTTTCGCCTTCTTGGGACCACTTTTACCAGCTTCTATCAATTGTTTTGACTGTTCTTTGCATTCTGGGATGTAGCGATGGATCCATGTTTCATCAACAGTTATGAATCGGCGCAAGAGCTCTATTGGATTACGCTGATAAATCGCTAAAAGCTCCTCGGAATTGGTCCAACGGACGATGTTTTGGGGCAAAGTCAACAAACGCGGCACCTTTTTCGCGGATAGCTTTTTCATGTGGAGTTCATCATGTAAAATACTCCAAACTTGTTTTTCGTGTATTTTAACAATATCAGCAAGTTCTCTGATCTTTATTAGCCTATCTTTAGTCACTTCAATAAATATTTTTCTAATGATTTCAATAGTAGTAGCAGTTTTCGGTCTTCCAGAGCGTTGTTCTCTTTCGTACTTGAACGACCCATTTTAAATTGTTGAACCCAGGATTTCACGGTGGAGTATGATGGTGCATTATCACCATATACAGAATCCAATTCATCTTTGATTAATTGTGGCGTATAACCCTTCATTTAAAAGTGTTTAATTACCGCACGAAATTCTTTATTTCCCATTTTTAAAAATTATAAAACTTGTTTACTTCAATCACCTGTAACAAAGAAAATAATCATTAAATATATCGGAAATTTTAACAGATGGCTTATAAAAGTTTGCTTTTAAAAAACAAAACAAAAAAAAGTTGCTAGTAAAACAGAAAATGTGCCAGGCCAGTTAGTTTTGCGATCGCCCTCGTAGCAGGGTGTGTCATGTAAGACTGTTTGTTCGAAAATTAACGTAAAGCCAACTCGCTTGTTAACCAAGTAACTGCCATTTACAAGTTGTTTAGAAATTAAAAAGCTAATAACTTATACTGTCTTTGTCACAGGAATAATGGCATTTCTCTCCAGTTATTTAAATTATACATCTTTCGTCTAAAACATTAATATGCTTTAACTCGCGAGAACTTCTATATAGCGGGGTGTGTCCTGTAAGACTGTTTGTTTTAAAATTAGCTTAAAGTCAACTCGCTGCTAACCGAGTAACTTCCAAACAAAAGTTGTTAAGTATCTGAAAGCTTATAATTTCTACTGTCACAGGTATATTGGTACTTCTTTCCAGTTATTTAAATTATCTACATCTCATCTAAAATAAAAATATTTCTTAAAGTATCCGTATTTTACTTCGCAAGAACTTCTATTTAGCAGGGTGTGTCATGTAAGACTGTTGGTTGGAAAAGTAATTTAAAGTCAACTCGCTGCATTACCGATTAACTTCCATACAAAAGTTGTTTAGAAATCTAAAAGCTGATAATTTTATAATGGCTTTGTCAAATGTGTAATGGTATTTCTCTGTAGTTATTTTAATTATATACCTCTTGACAAAAACAGTAAAATTCCTTAATATAAATTCCTTCGGGAGAACTTCTATTAAGCAGGGTGTGTCATGTAAGACTGTTTGTTGGAAAAGATATTTAAGGTCAACTTGCTTGCTAACCGCGTAACTTTTGGAAGCTAATAATTTCTACTGTCTTTGTCACACATATTATGGGATTTCTCTCCACTTTTTTAAATTATCTACCTTTCGTTTAAAATATTAATATTCCTTAACTCTCGGAAACTTCTATATAGCAGGGTGTGTCATGTAAGATTTTTTGTTGGAAAAGTAACCTAAAGCTGAAAGATAATAATTTTTACTGTCTTTGTCACAGGTCTAATATAATTATATTTCTCTCCAGTTATTTAAATTATATGTCTCTCGTTCGAAATATAAATATTTCTTAACAGATAAAATTCATACGAATATTTAATATAGCTCGCGAAATAAAAACAAAAATCCCTTTAATCTATGGACTATCAAAAATAATTAAAATTCTTTAAATTATATCGCATGACCTACTGGCATTTCCCTAAATTTATGACAAAGAAACTGCAAACAAAGGCAAGATATTAAATGGTTTTTGGTACCATTTTTTTCTTTTGGTCGATGTTGTAAAGATATTTTAGGTTATTTTGCATAAACATGGCCATGTTACGGTCATGCTTACCGCCACTATCAAAATAAAGATGTGAGAGATGTGTTGTTCTTTCCACTTTTCGGTCTATCTAACCGCTTGTCCGTCCGTCCGTCTGTCATCGCACGTGACCCAATGCCCGGTGCACTTGTCGTTGCCACACAAGCCAAAAGCAAAGTTAACATAAATGGTGGCACTGCCACCGACCGAACACTGCGGTCCGTTCACTCCTTCTTAATAAAGAAAGATGTGAAACGAAAATGCCACACCACCATCGCGACCAACATCCATTCATTTCTTCCTAAAATTAAACATTTAAAGCCAAATAAGGCAACATGAACTGTTTCAGATCACAGTAGGAACGAGTGCTATCGCGTTGTGCCACATGCCACACGTAGCAGATCCAGAGTCGTTGTAGTCTTGGATGACTTGAAGTCACTGTCTTAGTTGGAACTGTTTTGTTCATGCGAACCACTGGGTAAGAACGGAATGGTTGGTATCAGCCCAGTAGGATTTACAACTACTACACGTACATTTATTTGCTTTCCAAAGAAAGGCGGTCTGAAAAGTGAGGAACATTTTTTTATTAACCTGCATTTTGGCTGCAGTCGTTTGAAGCACTTCCTTAGAGAATCAAAGGCAATTTCACTTTAATTATTTTAGTGAAAGTGAAAGCTCCTTACAGTTAAACTGGCAGACGCCTAGGGAGGATTGATATCTTCAGCATTGTTTAATTCTGATATTTCTGCAATTCTACAGCCACCTGACTGCCTGGAAGTCGTGTCATCTTCCGACGACCGCACGATTCTGGCCTTCGTCCTGATAATCGATTATTTACATAACCGAAACTCCGTAGAGTTAAACAGGGAGTCGTCAAGGGGGAAGTTATTTTTCGGTACTGTTTAATCCTGATCTTTCTGCCATTCCACAGCCATCTGACGGCCTAGAAGTCGTGTCATATTCAGACGACCGGACGATTCTGTCACCAGGCACGAAACTCGAATATTTTAGTGAACCAGGCCCCGTAGAGTTAAACAGGGATTCGCCAATGGATTAGTGACATCTCTGGCACTATTTAATCATTACTTCTCTACAATCCCACAGCTGCCTGACGGCCTTTAAGTTATGTCATATTGCGATGACCGCACGATTCTAGCGAAAATCAATGACATCATCCATAGGTCCAACATCTAACCAGATGATCTTGCTAGTTTATAAGTTGCTAAGAGCCTAAAGACATCCGCCACCAAAGAATCGTCCTCACGGCTGCCTTTGAATGTGAGAACGGATGACACTCGAACTCTGACGACAAATTGACTCAAAGTGCTAGGTGTCAAGTTCGACAGCCTCAGCGCACGCCTCTGCTATCTGTCATAAGCTGAGAGATAGAAACAAAGTCCTGAAGTCGCTCACCGATAGCACTTGCGGCACTGAAAAGGAAACCCCTCTGATCTCTTTTAAAGCGAAAGCTCGGTCTAACTAAGCAGCATGGACATTTAATGTAAGTGAAACGCAGTGGAGGGATATTGCGACTTGCCAAATCGCTGACCTGAGTACTGAGACAGGTTATCTCATTATGTCCTCGGAAGACCAACTACATGAGTAGACGAAAATCTTGTCCTTGTGCCGACTAGACTACATTTGGTCGAGACAGTATCCGTTGGGATGTTACCGAAGAGATTATCTAAATTAATACCTAATGGTTAGGCATTTCGGACCTCGGCAGGACAGGAGTGATCTTCATGATCTAAAGAGAGAGATCAAACTCGGGAGTACCTGCTGGGATGTTACAGAAGATATTATCCGAAATTTTACCTAGTGGGTTATGCACCCCGCATCTGGACAGAACAAGAGTGATCCTTATCATCTAGAAAGATAAGTCAACCGCGGCAGAACCTGCTGGGATGTTACAGAAGAGATTATCCAAAGCACCACCCAATTATGAGGTATCACGCACTTCGGCAGGACAAGACTGATCTTCATGATCTGGAAAGAGAGGTCCAAAGCGGCAATACCTACTGGTAACAGAAGAGATTATCCGAATCGCCACCTAATGGTTAGGCATCCCGTACCTCGGCAGGACAAATGTGCTCATCATGATCTAGAAAGAGAGGTCCAACGTTACAAGCGGGAACTATTAGATCAAAATGGCCTATCAAGTAGGTTTGATCGGCATGCAATCAGCCGCAAACGGATTAAATGGCGTGTTAGGTGATCTTTCTCCAGATGTAGCGCAATAGGAGGAGAAACTACTCCAACAAACTACTGGCTCATCTGGGATGCGGCTAGTGTAGTCGACGAAATTCGCTTAGGACCCGAATTGCAAGCAGTCAGCAAACTCGTATCCCGCATATCAGCAGCGACCAAACTACAGCAGTTCTGATACTATACGGATTAAATGGCGTGTTAGTTGATCTTTCTCCAGAGGTAGCGCAATAGGAGGAGAAACTACTCCAACAAACTACTGGCTCATCTGGGATCCGGCTAGTGTAGTCGACGCAATTCGCTTAGGACCCGAATTGCAAGCAGTGAGCAAACTCGTATCCCGCATATCAGCAGCGACCATACTACAGCAGTTCTGATCAAACTACAGCAGTTCCAAGCCCACTAAGTAGGTTCCCAATTCCTAGTAGACAACACTGCCCATTATTAAAGAGCACCTTAAGCAGCAAGATGTACCTCAACAACACCGATAACTCCAGCCCAATAAACATTGACGTAAACTAGTTTATAAACAATTGTTTTCCAAACACTATTTCCAAACTAGTTTACGAAAATTAAAATTCACAAATTTATTGTAATAGATTTGTAAAAGATGTACTAAAATAGACATTTACAATACTTTCGTAAGTATACTGGCCTGCTTGAATTACAATCGTCGCCACATCCGTATTTACAATCGTATTTACATCCAATTTTGAAACAAACAAATATACACATTTACAACAAACATTCCACATGATTTATTAAATATTGTTTTTTCAAATTGATTTCCAATTGTTTTCCAAGCATGGATACAATTGTAGAATAAGGGACCCTTTTTGTTTATCCGATAATTGGAAATCAACATGTTACAATGATTACCATAAAGAATTTCCAAGCTTACGTTTACTAATGTAAGTTTATAATCAATTTATAGTAAGTTTATAATGTTTATTGGGAGTATTCCTTTACACCTGCTTAGTGTAGACAGATGCAGTAATTGTAAAGTATCCAAAAAGGAAAGTGGCATCAGCATACAGGCTTAATATGCGATTCGTTTTTGGTTTTTGAACAATATTAGAAGAGGCTGCTGGAGTGGTTGTAGGTCAAAATCCAATTGAAAGAGAGATTTTTAAAAAGAAATCCAAAGATACGAGGAAGGCAAAGAAACTGGACTAGTCTCTATCGCCATATGGCAGTCACAAGATAAACTCACTATACTATACCAAATTGTAAGGCTTGTATCCAAATGGATCATGGAGGCACGCAATTCCCTACAGGTCATGATTGCCGGCAAAAATGACTAGTCTCTATCGCCATCTGGCAGTCACAAGATAAACTAAGATAAAATGTAAGGCTTGTATCCAAATGGAACACGGAGGCGCGCAATTCCTTACAGGTCATGGTTGCCGGCAATACCTGCACAGATTTTTGCACCATAAGTAGCCTATTTTCACAACCTTAGTGCGCGTGGAAGATGGTGCAGACCAGGCAATGTTTTTTATAGAGATCGATTAGCAATGAAAGTGCTTCAAATCATGAATCCACATTAAGTGGTAGAATCTTGGCCCAATATGATGAAAATTGAAAGCCTATTAAACAATGGGTCACATGAAGAAGCTACGGATGTTCGAGCAAGTACTACAGGATGACCGCAGACTAGTAGATAAGGGGATAGCAGGTTTACTTACCAGCCCCTGGGAATTAATACCTAACGGCAGTCCTGCTGGGCAAGTGATTGAAGTAACCTGGGTGTGGATTAGTAAGGGGTGTTTTTTATTGGGGTATAGAACTTTAAGTTGGCATCACTTCTTTAACTGGCGGCCATTTTGTCAGCTGTCAAGTGATTAATATTTAGTTTGGTTTGCCATTTCATCATGAACAGGTTGACAAACGTACAACGCTTGCAAATCGTGCAAATTTATTTCGAAAGTAATGGTTCAGTTCGCGAAGTTCACCGCAAGCTCCGTCCATTTTATGGTCGACATAATCGTCCATCAGAGCAATTAATTCGGTTAACCATGGATCGGTTAACATGGACCATTGGATTATTTTCTTTGGGGATATGTGAAGTCGCTCGTCTACGCCAACAAACCAGAAACACGTTAGGGGACTTGGAAGCCAACATTTGTGGCGTTATTGCCAACATACGGCCCCATATGCTCGAAAAAGTGGTTGAAAATTGGACCTGTAGAATTGACTTTATTCGAGCCAGCCGCGGCGGCCACATGCCCGAAATCATATTTAAACATTAATGGCATAAAATTATCCTTCCAATAAAGCCAAATTGATGGACATTAAAACGATTTTCTTGTGTTTTATTTCAATTCGAAGTTCTAAACCTCAATAAAAACCACCCTTTACACAGGTATCGTCGCACATGCTAGTGGTGTGGCCTATCTATGAAGATTCTACTCAAATAAAACTCCCGTTTGCAAGTCGCGACCTTCTTGAACCTAAAACCATATCTGCAAAGCCAGCAGCAGAAGACTCGCGAAACAGCAGAACATAATCTACTACTACAACCATAGCTTTTTAATGGTTCCTCTCCCTATAACTTCACTGTTTAAACTTATTTAATGCAGTCAGTAGGTCGAACTTCTAATCCTAATTTTTGCATTTGATTTCCCTCATTTTCTCACCTCTCCTCATATTTACTTAAGTAACCGTACGGCAAGGTTCTGGTGCTGTTTGTAATCAAAATCTCACTCAAGTGTTAAATTACCATTTCGCTTTTTAGGGTCCACTCAAACACTCACTGGGTCGGTCAATGGAGTTGGTCCCATTTGGCGCTTTTTGTGGTCTTGGTCAACTTTGCTCTCCTATTTTCGTTGACGATTGAACAAAGTATCGAAAGTATAGCGTTTTATTTTGTAGGCTCAAGATTTGTTCATAGAATATTTTGCGTTGATGTTGGCTACAGGTAATAAAAACGTAGGTACAAACAATGTTTACGCTTATAATCATTTTAGAAATTATAAGCAAAAGATACAAAATTATTTAAAACTTGACATTCTATGCGCACCCCCTAGAAGTTTTGATCGAAGAACTTGTACAGTGTACACGTATATATAGGTATAATGGCTGTGTTCGTTTTGGGATTACTGAGCTGCCCTTTCCATAAAAGGTACTCTTTGAGCTAACTAGTTGGATTTAAGTCTCTAATGAAGTTATCACATTTCTTTTTCCAACAAAGAGTCTTACATGATACACCCTGCTTGTCGCTAAAAAAAAGTGTCAAACAACAAGAGGTCTTTGTAGCCAATTCGTATCGGGTTCATGTCGTATTCTTGTGTCTGTCTATGTTGTGTATTGCGAGATGTTGCCATTACATCTGGCCGCAAGGAATAGCATAGACACAAAGGCGTTCTCATACGAAACTAGAGATCGTGGTTTGTCTCCTGCTATCTCCGGTTTATTTTTCTTCGAAGTATGAAAGTTATGACAAATAGAATCCAAAGCTCTTCTTAAAAAGCGATGTCAAAGTTGGGAAAAAAGTACATCCGTCCTATGACAAACCTGTTTAAAATTATTTGAATCCTAACTAATTTTTTATTCCTGATCACAACTTTCGGATCTTGTCTACTTTATTGGGGTGTAATTATTTTGCTGGATGTAAAAAGCAGTTGCACTCGAATTATTTTCTCTTTTTCATCTGCATAAAGAAGCATATTCGGAATATACAAAGCCAAATATGGAATCATTTTGAGTACTTTTCAGAAAAACTGGCTGGAACCCATGAATCATTAGGGACCTAAAAATAAGGTTATTCTCATTAGAATGAGTGACTGTACTTGTCAAGGACAGTCTGGTCCTAGGAGACTTTAATTTGCACTACGTATGAACTGTGGGACTCTCTCCCAGAAAACGACCAGAGAAGCATAGCTTTGGCAGCGCAAATTTATAGCTTTACGTTCTGCACAGTGAATGAGGACTCTCCCAAGCGGATTATGGGCGATTGACATAGCTCGCCAGACATAACATGGGCATCGCCTGGCCTGATCTACAACTTTACTTAGCAACCAGTCAACTCGGAACAAGGTTCTTAAGTCACTAGCGGGCAGTATTTGGAGAGCCGACCAAGAAGCCATATTAATCTCTTACAAAGCGATAGGTCGGTCTGTAGTGAAGTACGCAATGCCGGTGTAGTCGGCGAATGTGACTACGATGCAGTGGAAACAAATTTAGGCCTGTCAGTATGCCGCTCTGAAAACTTCAGAAGGGAGTCTCCTTATGTCTACTTGAACAGACACTGGTCCTTATCGCACGTCGACACATTTTTTAAGCAATACCAGCTTGGCGATCTCCGCAGCTGTCATCCCAACCACCATCTCTTTGACAGGATGCCTCCGCCTAGGCAGATCAGGTACGATCTTTATGATCTAGAGAGAGAGAGAGAGGTTCAGCGGTACAAGAGAGATCCTTTAGACCATCAAAACTATCAGGCAGGTCTGAAAGACATTCAAGCTGCTGTTGTCATAGCAGCAGTATCTTGCTATAGTGTGAATTCAGTGCTAGGGGGACATCCCCCAGAGATTTTACCAGAGCAGAAGATGATATCGCGATAGGCGCGCATGTTTTTGGCTCAGCTGAGACATGAAGGGTGGACATCGCAACTATTAGGCAAGCCTGAACGACATTCACGCTGATAAAGTCACAGCAGCAGTATCCAGCTAAAGCGTGAATGTAGCGCTAGGGTATGTCACGGAGATATCCCCAGAGAGAAGATGATACCTTGACAGACGCTCTTGGTTTTTGGCAAATTGATGGCAATGTTCCAAACCTTCATCCCGCCAGCCATCATGGACCACATGACGTGCTGCACCTCATCAATTGTCCGGTCCAGCCCACTCAGTTGATCCCTAGGTTTCTTTGGACGCGTCCTGTTCAAATGGATATCGAATCAGATCCCCTATAGACGAACAGGTCTTACAAAACAAAATATATTGTTGTTACAAGACTATTTTAGAAAACTGTTTTTAATTTATTTTTTTTATTTTATTTCTGTTTTATTTTGATTCTATTTCATTTTACATATTACACAAATTTCTTGACACATAATAATCAAAATGGGGTGAAAGCAATTTGGAAAATTCACATCATCGCTCCCCCAAAAAGAGTAGACACTTGCATCTACAAATGACATGGTTTTGTAAAAGGCAGTACTGCTGGTATAGGATATGATGGTATCATAGAATTTTACATTGAAATTACAAACATAGCATCATACTCATGGATGTCCACACCATGGGGAGATACGTAAGGCCTTTGCCTTAGAGGCCTTCTACAGAGTTTCCGAGAATAGAATTTGTCGGTCTGCGAATCGGATTTCATTGAGGATATTTCCAAATGCATTATAATTTTATAGTAATAAATATTACAGCCTTATCAGGCTGACAAAGTTACAGTATTTCTGAGAATAGAATTAATCGTTCTTCAAAACGGAATTCATTTACGTATGATATTTCCCTATGCATTATAATTTCATAGTAATAAATATTACAGCCTTATCAGGCTGACAAAGTTACAGAATTTCTGAGAATAGAAATGATCGTTCTTCAAATCGGATTTCATTTAGGATGTTTCCCTATGCGATATAATTTCATACGAGGTTTGCTATATATATTTCCATCTGACATATCCATTGGAAAGTTCGACATTTTTTAGCATAAACGTACTCAGAACGTTTTGACGTACGACATTATTTGAATTGTTTACAGTGACTTAAAAATATCAATTTGGCAAAAAAATGGAATTAACTCGTGAACATTTTCGTGCGATCATTTTTGACAACTTTCGACGTGGTTTATCACGACAAGAGTGCATCGATGAACTTAAATCTTTTTATGACGACGAAGCACCTTCCTGTAGCACTGTGAAAAACTGGTTTAATGAATTCAATCGTGGCCGACGCTCGCTCAAAGACGAAGGTCGTCCAAAAACGGCAGTTGTGCCAGAGAACATTGATACCGTGCGTGAACTGATAATGCAAGATCGTCATGTGACATACCGTGAGATAGAAGCATCCTGGGGCATTTCTTCCACCAGCATACATTCGATATTGCATGAACACCTGGCCGTAAAAAAAGGTTTGTTCTCGTTGGATCCCGCCCAATTTGACAATCGCTCAAAAAAATGCTCTTGTCGATTGGTGCAAAGAAATTTTGCAAAAAATAGATCGCGGTGCTTCAAAAGTCGTTTATAAGATCGTCACAGGTGACGAATCAGGGATCTATACGTATGAGCCAGAAACAAAACAGCAATCGACCGCGTGGGTCTTCGAAGACGAGCCAAATCCAACGAAAAATGTTCGTGGAAGAAGCACTTCGAAGCAAATGGTCGCCTGTTTCTTCGGTAAAACTGGTCATGCGATGACTGCTCTGCTTGAGCAACGTAGGACGGTCAATTCTAAGCTGTACACCACAATTTGTTTGCCTGAAGTCTTCGGAGAAATCTGAAAAAAGAACAAGAGAAGAGGAATCATTGTGTACCATGACAATGCGAGCTCTCAAACATCGACTCAAACCAGAATTGATGGGTCATCCGCCGTACAGCCCTGACTTGGCACCTAATGACTTCTTTTTATTCCCGCACATCAACGATTTTCGTCGCCAGAAGATGCTGTTGAAGCGTTCAAGAACCATGTTTTGGAGATGTCTCAATCGGAGTGGAAAAAGTGCTTCGACAATTGGTTTGGGCGCATGCAAAAGTGTATAATTCATGCTGGAGATTACTTTGAAAAACAATAAAACCATTTTTGATGATAAATATTCGCATTTTCATTGTTAGGCCAGAAATATATATAGCAGCCCTGGTAGCAATAAATATTACTGCCTTATCAGGCGTGCATCTATGCTCCACTTAAAAAATATAGAGTTGCCAACCATTTCATAGAATTGTGTGGAAGAACTGGATGATATAAAAAACTAAACAAAGAGAAAAAATTTATTTGGATTCGTTTGGAGTAACAAAAATGCCGTTGCAATCACCAAATGTTGACAATCGTAACGGATTTTTGGTTCGACATAACACAAGATGATAAATACTCGTATGACCATCGTAGGCAGAAACGGCATTCGGTGGCCACAACTATAGTTTTTTAAAAAAATGTTGTCATAACCAATTATTGGTAATGATAACTACAATTTCAGCGAGTTGTTTAATGGTATAAATATGACCATCGTAGTGTATACGCAACTTATTAGTAGGTCTTACTTATAAAACGCCGAAACGGCATTTGGTGGCCACATCTATAGTTTTTAAAAAAAATTGTTGTCATAACCAATTATAGGTAATGATAACTACAATTTCATCATACCTAAAAGCGAGTTGTTTAATGGTAAAAATATGACCATCGTAGTGTATACACAATTATTAAGTCGGTCTTACTTATAAGACGCGGAACCTTAATTTGGTTGCTACAAATATAGTTATTAAAAAAAATGCTGTTGTAACCAATTATTGGTAATGATAACTATAATTTCATCACACCTCAAAGCGGGTTGTTTAATGGTATTTTTTGGGAACTTTAAGTCAATCGTTTAATCAATTTTTTTTAGTAAAAATACTTAATCACCTTTACCATTTTCCTTGATATGAACTCAAGGTGTAAATAATATATTTTTTTTCGTCTCTAATGAAACTTTAAATTTCTTAGTGGAAAAAGTGCGGCAGTTAGATTTTTATATCGGAAAATTAATTTCCTGAGTTTCGGATAATTCCTTCGTTACACCGATAGATCAGTTTCAATTAAAATTAAATTACAGAGCAAAAACTAACATTCGTTTGTACTGATAGAATACTTGAAGTCCAAAAAATACTCGGTTGGCAAACAGAAATCGGCCGTTACAACGAATTTGTTGACTGTCTGTACTATAAGTAGTTTACTACAGTTCGAACGGACTTTTCGATTTTTTTTCGATTTTACGAATTATGCATTAACAGCCTATTCAGACCAGAGTTGCCCTTTTCGTCGGTTTCTACCAAAGTTAGTCGAAAAAAATTTAAAGTTTGTAGTTTGATCTACAGTTTTTGGCAATTTTTATCAATATTTTAGTGATTTTTTTTCCAGTTTGTTCAGAAAAAGCCGATTTTAGGCTTATTCGGCCGGTTGGGACGACAAAAAAAAATGTTGGTCAAAAAACAAATTTGTCCAGCTGCAAAAGTTATTCAGACTGACAACACTTTTAGTTTTTGTACTCGTTTTCCTTATATAAAAAATTAGAGTCAATAAATAACTTCACTCTTTTGTGCTTGTTTTCCATATACGAGGGCTGCTATATATATTTCTGGCCTAATAATGCGAATATTTATCATCTAAAATGCTTTTGATGTTTTTCAAAGTATTCTCCAGAATTATTTATACGCTTTTGTATGCGCTCAAACCAATTGTCGAAGCTTTTTTTCCGATCCGATTGAAACACCTCCAAAACATGGTTTAAAAACGTTTCAACAGCATCTTCTGGCGACGAAAATCGTTGACCACACATTTTTTCTTGATGTGCGGAAATAAAAAGAAGTCATTGGGTGCCAAGTCAGGGCTGTACGGCGGATGACCCATCAATTCGACGTTTTGGACGGTCAAAAAGGCGCTGGTTTGAGCTGATGTGTTAGAGCTCGCATTGTCATGTTGCACAATGATTCGTTCTCTTGTTCGTTTTTTCAAATTTCTCCGAATACTTCAGACAAACAAATTTTGGTGTACAACTCAGAATTGACCGCCCTACGTTGCTCAAGCGGAACAGTCGTCACATGACCAGTTTTGCTGAAGAAACAGGCTACCATTTGCTTCGAAGTGCTTCTTCCACGAACAACTTTTGTTGGATTTGGCTCGTCTTCGAAGACCCACACGGTCGATTGCTGTTTTGTGTGGGTCTCATACGCATAGATCCATGATTCGTTACCTGTGACGATCTTATAAACGTCTTTTGAAGCACCGCGATCGTATTTTTCAAAATTTCTTTGCACCAATCGACACGAGCCTTTTTTTGAGTGATTGTCAAATTGTGAGGGATCCAACGAGAACAAACCTTTTTTACGGCCAGTTGTTCATGCAATATCGAATGTATGCTGGTGGAAGAAATGCTCAAGGATGCCTCTATCTCACGGTATATCACATGACGTCCTTGCATTATTAGTTCACGCACGGCATCACTTCGTGTTGGCTAGGTCAGAAATATATATAAGTATAAAAACCCTCGTATAAAAATGGGTTGCAAACCAATTATCAGCTTTGTATGTGAAATCAACCAGGAAAAATTCTAGTTTTTGTGAGCCTAAATAGGGCCCAAGAGTATCTAAAGGATTTAGATGAAGGCCTTTTAAACTAAATAATCCTGCTCTTAGAATTCTGCATTTTTTTATACTTTCCCCCACCCTGTGAAACGTACCATATGTTCATTTGAACTTAGAATTGGGCCTGCAGGCCCAATACCTTCCGATTGTCATAGCGCATCTAAAGTCCTCCTCCCTTCGCCTTCAGGCCTATTCGGATATACTTATGCATACTGCGTATAGATACAAGTTTGCTTGTCATTGAATGCAAAACAATCCACCGAAAAAAAACGCAATTCTATTTAACCACAAACACAACAACCACCGCCGCCGCCAACCCCACACGTCATGAATGCTGAGAGACGCAAAAGATTAAACCCCCAAAACCAACAACACACATAATTTTTGTTGCATGGTGTACACTGGTGAACCAACAATGCTGCTAAATGCCTACAACATAAATATGCAACTAAACTAGAGGAAAAAATGACGATCAAATTCGACTGTGAAATAACCTAGGATGCAATGAAAAATGAACTGATCGGAGAGTGGAGTTTAATCGTTTTTGTCTCTCTCCATAGAACAAAAGTACCATCTGAGAAAAAATAACTCTTTTTTAACGATAACTTTTATTATTTCTCACTAGAAATATATTTTTTTCTCACGAGAATATATTATTTCTTACGAGAAATATATTATTTCTCACGAAAAATATATATTTTTTCTCACGAGGATATATTATTTCTCTCGAGAAATATATTATTTCTCACGAGCAATATATATATTTTTCACGAGAATATATTATTTCTCACGAGAAATATATTATTTCTCACGAGCAATATATATATTTTTCACGAGAAATATGTTATGTCTCTCAGATGCCGAATTCAAGCGAGGCGTAGTGGAGGTACGTCCAGACCTGTGAACTGCGGCAGTGAGTTTCCTTACGTCCCCGTAGGATCACCCACATGAGGGGACAAAGATCTTAAGAATAGGCATCTTCACCGTGGCATGTCAGAGCGATCTTTATGATCTAGGCAAGGATTTCCTATCATGACCGGCATTTGCTTCCTAAAACTTCAGAGTAAATGGTGTGGTTGGACTCCAAATTCCATAGGTGGCCCAGTAGAGGTAAAGACCATACCGACAAACCAAATTGGTAGTTTCGGGACCAGCAGACCTTACGAATAGGCATTTGCCAACCCAGTTTATCAGGAGCGAGCTCTGTGATGCAGAGCGGAAGGTCGAGCGCTACAAGCGGGAACATATAGATTAAAGACCCTATCAAGCTGATCTGACCGTCATTTATTCTGGCGCAGTTACTTACTACAACTTCACAGAAAATGCAGTGCTTGGAGGCCATACTCCAGAGATCGCTTAAGAGGAGGAAAGGCTGGTAGTGGTAGTGTAGTAGCCTTTAATCTGGCCAAGGTGGGCTGCTGTAGGAAGGACCATCGATCCTCAACCTAACGGATAGTCATCCTCCTCCGTGACATCTAAGGAGCGATATTCATGATGTAGAGAAGGAGGTTCTGCGCTACAAGAGGGAACTTTTGAATAAACGGTCCTAAAAGGCAGGTCTAATCGGCTTTCAATCTGGTGCGATTTTCCTTAACAACTTTAGAGAAAATACAGTGCTTGGAGACCATCCTCTAGTAGCTCAAAGGGGAAAGATCTATCCTCACATAACTCGATTGATGGTGTAGTTGCCTTTACTCTGGTCAAGAACAGCTGATATAGAATGGATTGATCCACAACCTGACGGATAGCCATCCCCCCTCCATGGCATCTCAGGAGTGATCTTCATGTTGTAGAGAAGGAGGTTCTATGCTACAAGCGGGAACCCGGCATTCAATGTGGCGCGATTTCCCTTAATAACTTCAGAGAAAATGTCTTGCTGGGAGACCATCCTGGAGGAGGAGAGACTATTCCGACAAACCAGACTAGAAGTATAGTCGCCAATTCGGGACCAATGAAAGTCGTTCAACCACACGATTAGAGATCTTCACCCCGGCATATCAGGAGCGATCTTCATGCTGTAGAAAAGGAAGTTCTGCTCTACAAGTGGGAACCTCCAGATCAAAGGACCTATCAGACGGGCCTGACCGGCATTCACTCTGATGCAATCGCAGAAGCTCTCAAGCAACTTCAAAGTGAATAAACGGGCCTAAAAGGCTGGTCTAAGTGGCATTCAATCTGGCGCGATTTTCCTTAACAACTTTAGAGAAAATACAGTGCTTGGAGACCATTCTCTAGTAGCTCAAAGGGGAAAGATCTATCCTAACAAAACTCGATTGATGGTGTAGTTGCCTTTACTCTGGTCAAGAACGGCTGATATAGAATGGATTGATCCACAACCTGACGGATAGCCATTCCCCTCCGTGGCATCTCAGGAGTGATCTTAATGTTGTAGAGAAGGAGGTTCAATGATACAAGCGGGAACCCGTCATTCAATGTGGCGCGATTTCCCTTAATAACTTCAGAGAAAATGTCTAGCTGGAGGAGGAGAGGCTATCCTGACAAACCAGACTGGAAGTATAGTCGCCAATTCGGGACCAATAAAGGTTGTTCAACCTCACGATTAGAGATCTTTACCCCGGAATATCAGGAGCGATCTTCATGATGTAGAAAAGGAAGTTCTGCTCTATCAGACGGGCCTGACCGGCATTAACTCTGATGCAATCGCAGAAGCTCTCAAGCAACTTCAAAGTGAATAAACGGGCCTAAAAGGCTGGTCTAAGTGGCATTCAATCTGGCGCGATTTTCCTTAACAACTTTAGAGAAAATACAGTGCTTGGAGACCATCATCTAGTAGCCCAAGAGGAAAGATCTATCCTAACAAAACCCGATTGGTTGTGTAGTTGCCTTTACTCTGGCCAAGAACGGCTGATATAGAATGGATTGATCCACATTGATCCACAACCTGACGGATAGCCATCCCCCTCCGTGGCATCTCAGGAGTGATCGTCATGTTGTAGAGAAGGAGGTTCTATGCTACAAGCGGGAATGTGGCGCGATTTCCCTTAATAACTTCAGAGAAAATGTCTTGCTGGGAGACCATCCTGGAGGAGGATAGGCTATCCCGACAAACCAGACTGGAAGTATAGTCGCCAATTCAGGACCAATAAAGGTTGTTCAACCTTACGATTAGAGATCTTTACCCCGAAATATCAGGATCGATCTTCATGATGTAGAAAAGGAAGTTCTGCTCTACAAGCGGGAACCTCCAGATCAAGGGGCCTATCAGACGGGTCTGACCGGCATTCACTCTGTCGCAATCGCAAAAGCTCTCAACAACATCAAAGTAAATGCAATGTTTAAGTTTAAAATATCCAGAGGCATTCCAGGAGGATAGGGCTACCCAGGCATGCCAGAGTGGTATTGTTTCAGTTATAGACTGGCTGTTGTAGTCGCCTCGATTCGGGCCCTGGAGGGGTGCTCGCCTCAGTAGAATCATTCGAGCCCATCTTACGGATAGGCATCTGTCACCGTTGCGTTCTGAGAGCAATATTTCTGATCAACTTCAGAGTATATGCCTTACTTAAATGTCATTCATGGAGACCATCCTCTAGCGGTAGCCCAAAAGCATGAGAAGCTACCCAGACATGCCAGAGTGGTACTATCTCAGTTGACGTCTGGCTGTTGTAGTCGCCTTAATTCGGGCCCTGGAGGTGTGCTCGCCTCAGTAGGATCATCCGAACCCATCTTACAGACAGCCATCTGCCACCTTTGCGTTCTGAGAGCAATATTTCTGATCAACTTCAGAGTATATGCCTTGCTTAAATGTCATTCATGGAGACCATCCTCTAGCGGTAGCCCAAAAGCATGAGAAGCTACCCTGACATGCCAGAGTGGTATTGTCTCAGTTGAAGTCTGGCTGTTGTAGTAGCCACAATTCGGGAACTGGAGGGGTGGTCGCCTCAGTAGGATCATCCGAGCCCATCTTACGGATAGGCATATGATATAAATAAAATCAGTCGACATGCCAAGCGTAGTTACCTGAGCCCTACTTAGGCAATAATTCCATTAGGAAATTAAACGGATATATTCCATTAGGTAACGAATCAATCACATAAGCTAATTTAGATAACTTAACCTATAGAATTGAAGTTCCTCATAAATCAGAGGGATAAGAGACGTTTTCAAAAGATATTCCCAAAACTGGAACGATATAAGTTTCACGCAATATCCGCTGCCGCTTTGTGGTGTAGGGGCATGTGAAACGGAACCAAACTGAGTCGTACCGAGTCGAGGGGTGGGCATTAGGCTCTGTCATATACCGCATGTACGGTCGATACAAACATTAACAAAGATGGGAATACCCATACCTGTATACATAGTCTAACATATCAGTATGTGAATATATATTTGTACTAAATAGACATTTAAGCAAATGAAACAAACCACCGCCATAAATACCCGCTCGCTTAACTAAAAAGCGTTGTTTTTTCTGCCTCTGTTTTTCGGGTTGTCTCTCGAAACGGAAATGTGTAAAGCACCGAAACGGAAGTTGATGTGAAATTTAATTTGCAAACAAAGGTTAGATGGGGGTTTCATCTATTCTCCACATATTTTGGGCACGTAGGGGAACGAAAGAGAGGGAGCAAGGGTTTTGTATTGAAATGAAATCTAAATTTGAAGGGGTTAAAAATCAGTTTAGATTTTTTTTGTGTGTTTTGTTGAGTTTTGTTATTGTGAAAATAATATAGAGGAAAAGAGTAATCAGTGGTTTTAGATTGAAATTGTTTTAGAACAGCCAGCAATTTTCTAATTGAATCGATGTCAAGTGTCACTGTGTAAAGTGGTAATGTAAACATTGCCTATACAACAAATTACACGTATATAATCGCATTCATAGATGGATATACCCGTACACATTGCACTTGCTCTACAAAAGGGTAATAACTCGAAATTTTTTGAATTTGGATTTTTGTAAGAGATCGCTTCACTGTGGTCATATCTATCCGGTGTAAACATTTCCCATCAGTACAACAGGACTTTCGGCAAGAAATTACCATGGCACATTATGTTTTAGAGTCCTTCATAGGCTTAGCAATGCGTTTTTTTGGCTTAATTGAAAATTTTTAATTATTGAGTTTATATCCTTTTGTTGAAGAAGTGTCATATGTATAGGGTGGGCGAATTAACGTTTTTAATTTAAATCGTCTGTTAAAAAAGTATGTATTGATAATTTTCTCAAATTTCTGGTTTTATTGGAAAGGTTAAACTTTTTCATTTACGAGGGCATATCAATAATTGCATAACTTTTCCAACTTCCCTAAGTACCTATATGAATGCAGCACTGCTCCCATCGAGTACATAAATACTGTTACAACATTGAACACACCCATTTCAACAGTAGAACTGAACATACTCCGTTAATGTCATATGGGTTTTGAAAGCTAAACTCAATAGCGTTAGTCTGTAACGGGATTTTAAAATCGTTTCAACTTTCATCATGGAGTGGTCAGATAATGAGAACCGTATCGCTGCAATAGCGCTTTTCAAGTGTGAAATGAAAAAAAGTGATATTTTCAAAACGCTCCGGCCACTAGGGATTAGCCGCATGTTCGATGCATAAAACTGTTTGAGGAGACTGGATATGTAAAAGACCGCCACCGGTCGGGCCGCCCACGCTCTGTTCGAACACCGCATGTTATCAAAGCCGTTAAATCAAGAATTCACAGAAACCCGCTCCGAAAACAAAAATCATGGCGTGAGATGAATATCACGCAAAAGCCGATGAGTCGAATCATTAAAAAACCGTTCAGGAAAAATTTAACAAGCAAAATGATAGAGTGTTTGCGCGGTCATCTAAGGAAGCATCTGAACTGATCTTAAGGGTGGAAAAGGGTCATCACCCAGCTTCAGTCATGGTTTGGTGGGGTGTCTCTTACGATGGGGTCATTGACCTGCATTTCTGCGAACAAGGAGTCAAAACATCGGCCAAAGTTTACCAAGAAACCGTTTTGGAAGCTGTTGTGAAGCCTGTTTACAATTTTCTTTTCTAAAACTAGCAATGGACTTTCCAGCAGGATTCTGCGCCGGCCCATTAGGCTTAAACGTCCCAGGCCTGGCTTCGAAACAATTTGACAGCGTTAATTTCCTCTGAAAAATGGCCCTCAGGATACCCCAACATTGGATCTCTTAAGACTGATTTGGTTCGAGCTGTGGCCGATTTTCCAATGGACGAGGTTCGTGCAGCTATTGACGATTGGCCAGTGCGACTTAAGGAATGTGTAAAGACAAAAGGCGGATATTTCGAAAAAGTAGATTATTTTTGGATACAATATACATCAGTATATATATTAAAAAATATTTGGTCCAAAAACATTCAATTCAGTACTTTATATTTTACAGCATAAAACTTGTGTAACAGTATTTATGCCCCTACTAAGTGGATATTTCTGTCCTTATAATGAAAATGCAAATATTTATCATCAACATGATTTTATTGTTTTTTAAAGTATTCTCCAGCATGATTTATACACTTTTGCATGCGCTCAAACCAATCGTCGAAGCACTTTTTCCACTCCGATTGAGACACCTCCAAAACATGGGTTTTGAACGCTTCAACAGCATCTTCTGGCGACGAAAATCGTTGGCCATGCAGTTTTTTCTTGATGTGCGGGAATAAAGAGAAGTCATTGGGTGCCAAGTCAGGGCTGTACTGCGGATGACCCATCAATTCGACGTTTTCAACGGTCAAAAAGGCGCTGGTTTGAACCGATGTGCGAGAGCTCGCATTGTCATGGTGCACAATGATTCGTCTTCTCTTGTTCGTTTTTCGAATTTCTCCAAAGACTTCAGGCAAACAAATTGTGGTGTACCACTCAGAATTGACCGTCCTACGCTGCTCAAGCGGAACAGTCGATACATGACCAGTTTTGTCGAAGAAACAGGCGACCATTTGCTTCGCAGGGCTTCTTCCACGAGCATCTTTCGTTGGATTTGGCTCGTCTTCGTAGACCCACACGGTCAGTGCACGATATTGCTGTTTTGTTTCTGGCTCATACGCATAGAACCATGATTCGTCACCTGTGACGATCTTATAAACGTCTATTAAAGCACCGCGATCGTAGTTTTTCAAAATTTCTTTGCACCACTCGACACGAGCTTTTTTTTGAGCGATTGTCAAATTGTGCGGCATCCAACGAGAACAAAACTTTTTACGGCCAGGTGTTCATGCAATATCGAATACATGCTGGTGGAAGAACTTCCCAAGGATGCCTCTATCTCACGGTATGTCACATGACGACCTTGCGTTATCAGTTCAAGCACGGCATCAATGCTCCCTGGTACAACGGCCGTTTTTGGAAGACCTTCACGACCTTCGTCTTTGAGCGAGCGTCGGTCACGACTGAATTCATTAAACCAGTTGTTCACAGTGCTATAGGAAGGTGCTTCATCGCCATACAAAGATGTAAGTTCTTCGATGCGCTCTTGTCGTGATAATCCACGTCGAAAGTTGTGAAACGAAAATGTTCACGAGGTTATTCCATTTTTTTTGCCAAATTGATTTTTTCAAGTCACTCTAAACAACACAAATGAGGGTCATACGTCAAAACATTCTGAGTACGTTTATGCTAAAAATGTCAAACTTTCCAATGGAAATGTCAGATGGCGCCAAACAACACTTAGTGTTGCCTGGGCCAGCAATATATATAGCAACCCTTGTATAATGCTTATGCCAGTATCTTTGTTACGATTTTATTGTTTCTTCTTTAGTCCATATATTTTCGGATCTTTTCCAATGTTTTAAACACAGAAAAGAAGAAATTGTGGGCAATTGTAAGAAGAAAACTTGAAAAGTTAAAATACAAACAGTAATTCTTATACGTTTGGTGAGAACCTGGTCTTTAAGAGTTCAGTTTTCCTTTCACCGATTGCTGCGAAGCTCTCTGATGAAGGTCGTCACGAACACGAAATCGCAGTGAAATCAGTGTGCAGCCTCGAAAATCAATGTCACTTTGCCATTTTGTAAAAAATTTGCTTTATATTAAATTGTGAATGCAAGAGGTTTCGAGCCGGTTAATCCCTGTTCAATGAGTTAAAGCAACAGACCGAAACAAACAAATGGGTTAATCATATGTTAAAGCACTGCGCGGCAAAATAGTTGGCAACACCAAAACCTCTCACGTTGTAAAAGAGAATCGATAGATGGCTCTGAATGTGAAGTCTCTGTGGAGGTGGTAAAGGTTAATTGTATTTTCGTGGGCAATTGTTTGACGAAAACAAAAAAAAATACAACAGTAATTCTCATAAGTTAGGTGAGAAGCTGGTCTTAACAAGTTCAGTTGTTCTTTTAACAATTCTAATAAAGGTCGTCTCGGACCCGAAATCGTGATATAAGCACTGTGCAGCCACGAAAATCAATATCACATTGCAATTATATAAAAACTAGCTTTTTTTTTATTAAAATCTAGGTGTAAGAGATCTCGATCCAGTTAAACCCTGTTCAATATTTTTTTTTATTTTTTGAGTTTATATCCATTTCTCGAACAAGTGCCATATATTACAGTTTGGTCATGTTTTGTAATTTATTTAAAGCTTAATTCCTATTATTTCGTCTTTATTCTCATATGTTTTTTGTCATATGTTTTGGTATTCATGCAGTGAAAGCGATTTTTATTGTGTTAATTTTATTTGGTGAAAAACTGAAGTGCCGTTAATTCTCGTTAAATGTGCTTCTGCCCGCACTTAAAAGTATAGCCGCTGATCATGGTTACAGCACATTCGTTGCTTGGGCTCTGTTATGGCGATGTAGCATTCACCGAAACTGTAGTCATCCCTGCAAGCAACTAATAGTCTTTTTGACTATATATCGGATGATCAAGGTATTCAAAATACAAAAATTAAAATCAAGTGTGGAATCTTTATTATTCATTCGAAAGGACATTTTATGTCATTTACTTTTTCAATATGATTTCCTTCAAATGGTGGCCGCAACCACGCCTCAGGGTGTCCATTCTGAGGGTCCAATTTTAGATGACTCATTCGAGCATTTCGACCGGTTTGGCGTTAATGACACGCGTAATGTTGGCTTCCAAGTCGTGATTCGTATCTGGTTTGTCAGCATAGACTTCAGGAAGCCCTAAATAAAAAAGTCTAAAGGTGTGATATCACACGATCTAGGTGGCCAACTCACCGGTCCAAAACGTGGAATTAGCTGCTCTTCGAATTGACCACTCAATAGATCCATTGTCTGAGCAGCTGTATAACACGTTGCTCCGTCCTGTTAAAACCAAATGTCGTCCAGATTTAGGGCTTTAATTTCAGGTAGCGAAAAGTCCGATATTATGGCGCGATAGCGAGCTCCATTGACGAGTAAGTTTCGGCCATCATTATTTTTAAAAAAATATGGACCGATGATTCCACCAGCCCATAGACGCGGTTTTCGCGGTGTCAGTCTTTCCACGATAAAATGGCAAACAATACTGAAACGAAAAAAATAAAGTTTAACACAACGCATGCGTAATATGTGAAAAATACCTATTGAAAAATTCCTCTAGATTGGCCACCCTATATTTTGCTGTTCTGCCGGAACTTGATTCTGATATGTTGGTCCAGGTAGGCGACATCGTTTAGGAACGTCCGGAAGACGCCGAGACGTCACAAAGCTGCCAACCGATATGACCATCGGAGACAGGAAACCTAGTTCACTACTCCAAGAAATGCGCAATCTGGCCAACGAAGGAGTGAAGGATGAGTTTCTCCCAACAATGTGGCTCCAACGTTTGCCATCGTAAACTCAAGCCGAGCAGACAGTTTTTATATTTTATTTCCCTTAAAGCTTAAAATAAAATTGTTTTTTCTTCTTGTTTATGTTTATTCGGTCTTTTATCATTGTTATGACTTGAACAGTTTTTATTCTGGTTCGAGAACTTTTGGTTGTTTTTTTCAGAATCAACGTTAACAATTGGTGAAATGTATTGGCTTGGTACGCCCTAATGTGCAGCATGTATGAATTTATGTACCCACAAAACATGCACACTTTGTTTGTGCTCTTTGCATTTGTGGTTTTCAACGAAGACCCATGCGAAACGGAATTGGTGGAAATGATATTGTGTGTTGACGACTGCTCTACACACAGTTCAAAGACTATACGCAAAGGATAATTCTCAGTAATACAAATGAGTCGCCCGTATAAGTCATTTGATTTGTGTCCGAAGTAATCGTTGCCAAAGGATGCTGATGAAAAACCTTTGTGGGTTTAGAAACAGCTGTACAGTCTGCCAGACAATCAAGCCAATACATTTCACCTATTTTTTACGTCGATTCCGAAAAAGAAACATCAAAAAGAATAAAAACTGTTGAAGTCATAATTAAAATAAAATTATTTTTGCGGTCCAAAAATCTTACCCTTTTTAGCATAAACGTATGGGTACCAAAACCAATGATATGTTCTGACAAATTTAAATATGATCTCGTAATTAACATCTGGGTAAATTTAGAGTCTATTCAAGGGAACAGTTACTTGTCTTCTGTTTCCAAAAATATTTGTAACCCTTTTAGCAAAAGGCTAAAACCGGAATGTTGGTCAATGCCGGTTTTTTTACTTAAAACACCCGACGTTCGTTTATTTATAACCGTGATTTAAAAAAAACCCGACGGTCGTTTTTTTTTAAATCACGGTTATAAAAAAGCCCCGAAATGTAAATTCCGCTTTTTTACACTCCAATCGACACTGCTGTCTTTTGGACACCATTTAAGACAGCAGTTGTTGTCAATTTACGAGTGTCCAGCCCTCACAATTTCAACAAAAAAGTAAAATATTTTAATCTTTTTGAACATTAACATTATCTACCCGGTGATCTTTGAAATCCCTGTATTCAAAATTTCCTATCGGTCTTTCCACAAACATTCCCCAAAATATGAACTGCAGTAAAGATTTCAAAACCGAATTATTTACGATTTTGTGGTCCATTTCCCACAGTTCAACGCCAACTCCGCATAACTGCTCTTTTCACAGTTTCCATTTAAGTTTTCGCATTTTCTGGTTTTCCATTTGAGCGCACTGCACTGCTCATATAAAAACCACACGTTATTTAAAATAATTGACCCACCGGGGACATATTTCGTCCCGGCTCGAAATGAAAATGTTGTTGCATTTCCGCAAAACTGGCCAAACAATAAATGGCATGCAAATATTTTAATATGCCGAAAATTTGACAATTGATTTAATAATGCAAAAATTAAAATTGAATAAACGTCCACGGCCTTTGGGCAGAGATAATCTAATATGAAGAGTGCTTGAGGGGGTGATTGGGGGTGTTCTCTATGAAGAGTGAGTGGAAGGTGGAGTGTTGATAGAAATTCAATTAATATGAAAATGGTTTTACGTAAGCAGAAAAATTGAAAATATTTAATTAATAATAATTTAATTAATAACAACAATGTTTAAGATTTTGTTTACACTTTGTTTACACCGCGAAATATCAATCAATTCAATTTCATTTATTCCCAAATCAATATTGTTTTACATTTTAGACTACTTAGTTTAATATATACATTTCCTAGCATACTACGTATTTTTCTAGGAATATCTTATTATATTCTTATAAAATAAATTTGTGGCAAGGCCAGCCCATTTAGTCATTCGTTTTTTAATTTATCTGTCCAGTCATTAGTTGTCCGTCAAAAAGGGAAAGAAAAACTAACAGATCGCTCTCTTGAGATCATTTTTATACAAAAATAAAACTTAATACTAGTGGACCATGCCCAAAACAAAAGAAATATAAAAAGGTATTTACATAATATTTACACGGTTACATAATATTTACAGGTATATAGGAAGTCTACGAGGGCGGTTCGGAAAGTTCTTAGCCTATCAATGAAAGAGAATAGTTAGTTTTTCAAAAATATTTTATTTTTCAATATAATCTCCTGAAACTTCAATACACTTAGTCCAACGCTTATCTAGCAATTCTATCCCTTGATTAAAATAGTTTTCCTCAAGGTCTTCAAAATAGTGGTTTACAATTGTAATTGCATCTTCATTTGAGGTAAAACGCTTGCCAGCAAGGATTTTTTTTAGATTTGGGAACAGGTAAAAGTCACTGGGAGCTAAATCAGGAGAATAAGGTGGGTGGTCAAGCAAGTCGTACTTTAATTCCTTGATGTTAGCCATTGTTAAAACACTCTTGTGCACTGGTGCGTTGTTTTGATGCAAAATTATTTTTTTGTGTTGTAAGCCAGGACGTTTTTCTCGAATTTGTACATTTAATTGATCTAAAAGGTTGCAATAGTACTCTGAATTTATTGTTTTACCCTTTTGCAGATAGTCAATCAATAAAATACCTTTGAAGTCCCAAAAACCCGTTGCCATAACCTTACCAGCCGATTGAATTGTTTTTGCCTTCTTTGGGGCACTTGCTCTAGCTTCAGTCCATTGTTTGGATTGTTCTTTTGTCTCTGGAGTATAGTGGTGGATCCATGTCTCATCAACAGTTATGAAACGATGCTTAAAATCCATTTTATTTCGCTGAAAACGATCCAAACAAGCTTGTGAAATGTTCATTCTTATGCGTTTTTGGTCGACTGTTAACAAGTCCGGCACCCATCGTGCAAAAAGCTTTTTCATCTGTAGTTCTTCATGCAAAATTAAATGGACTCGATCATTTGAGATGCCCATGATATTAGCTATTTCACGCACTTTTATTCGTCGATCATTTAATACCATATCATGCACTTTGGCTACAATTTCTGTTGTTGTTGCTGTTTTTGGACGTCCACTACGTAGTTTATTTTCAATGCTTGTACGACCACGTTTAAATTCAGCCACCCAATTTTTTACTGTTGCATATGAAGGAGCACTTTCACCTAACACATTCACCATATCATTATGAATTTGTTGTCCCGATAAACCTTTTTTATGTAAATATTTAATGACACCACGCATTTCTAATTTTTCCATTGTAAAAAAATCGCGGATACGCCTTTTGTGAACACCTGTTTCTATATGAAGGAGTTGCCAGATCGAAACAAAATTTAACATGTGTTCATAGCAGAGATGGAAGTTTCCAAAACACTTAACTTTTTTCTGTTTATACCGCGCTTTTTGTGCTAGGCTAAGAAGTTTCCGAATCGCCCTCGTATTGCAGAGGTTTTCAAATCCGTACGTCCCGAAGCGCCTGTGATAGAACAAAATGTTTCCATTTTCATCTATCAGAAGCCCTTCGTCGTTAAGGTGCAGAAGGCACATCGGCGATAGATAACCCCCCGTCGCTCGCAGATGATCATACCTTTCTCGTGGGACTAGCTGGTCCCCCGCGAAATATCAATCGGACCGGACCCCTTATATAAGTACTTAGTAGGGACATAAATACTGTTACACAAGTTTTATGCTGTAAAATATAAAGTACTGAATTGAATGTTTTTGGACCAAATATTTTTTAATATATATACTAATGTATATTGTATCCAAAAAGAATCTACTTATTCAAAATGTCCGCCTTTTGCCTTTACACACGCCTTAAGTCGCACTGGCCAATCGTCAATAGCTGCACGAACCTCGTCCATTGGCAAATCGGCCACAGCTCGAACCAAAGCAGTCTTAAGAGATCCAATGTTGGGGTATCTTTTGTGACAAACCTTGTACTCTAAAACCGTCCACAATTTGTAATTCAATGGGTTCAAATCTGGACTGCCATTCTTCAGAGGAAATGAACGCTGGAAAATTGTTTCGAAGCCAGGCCTGGGACGTTTAAGCCTTATGGGCCGGCTCAGAATCCTGCTGGAAAGTCCATGGTTGGTTTTGGAACAGGGAATTGTTAAGAGGCTTCACAACAGCTTCCAAAACGGTTTCTTGGTAAACTTTGGCCAATGTTTTGACACAATTGTTCGCAGAAATGCAGGTCAATGACCCCATCGTAAGAGACACCCCACCAAACCATGACTGAAGCTGGATGATGACCCTTTTCCACCCTTGGGATCAGTTCCTTAGAGGACCGCGCATACACTCTATCGTTTTGCTTGTTAAATTTTTCCTGGACGGTAAAATTTTTTCATCAGTGAACAAAATTTTTCTGTGCAAGTTATCAGCGTGCTTCACCAAATTAGGTTTGCATTTTTCAATTCTGTTCTTTTTTTTAAAGCTGCAGCCAATAAATGTCCGGTACGTCGTTTGAAAGCCCCAAATCCCAAGTCTTTTTTAATGATTCCCCTCATGGACTTTTTCATCTCACGGGTCATGATTTTCTGTTTTTGGAGCGGATTTCTGTGAATTCTTGATTTAACGGCTTTGATGACATGCGGTGTTCGAACAGAGCAAGGCGGCCCGACCGGTGGCGGTCTATTACATCTTCAGTCTCCTCAAACAGTTTAATGCAGCGGTAGACGAACATGCGTCTAATCCCTAGTGGCCGGAGCCTTTTTTAAAATATCGCTTTTTTTCATTTCACACTTGAAAAGCGGTATAACAGCGATACGGTTCTCATTATCTGACCACTCCATGATGAAAGTTGAAACAATTTTTAAATCCCGTTACAGACTAACGCTATTGAGGTTAGCTTTCAAAGCCCATATGACATTAACGGGGTATGTTCAGTTATACTATTGAAATGGATGTGTTCAATGTTGTAAGAGTATTTTTGTCCCTACTAAGTACAGTGTGAATATTATTGTCCTCGTAAAATACTAGGACGATTTTTAAATTAAAATCGGCTGTAAAAAAAGTAATGACAATTTCTTAAAATTTTTGGTTTTATTGGAAAGATTGAACTTTGCCAGTTTATACTTATAATGGAACACCATCCGATGCGTTTTCGTTTCGCCCAATTATCTGAAGATTGTTTGGCAGGAGATAAAGAATTTGACCGAAAATCGTGTTTTCAGATGAACATTAATCTCCGTTCAAGTGTTTGTTGAAAGCACCATAGCGGTAGAACGATTAAAGCTAGGACCCTGACTATGGCTTATGGATATGATCCCTTGGGGATTGTGAATTGACAAAGATCGTCCCTGGGGGAAATTCTTTTCCTTTAAGAGACTAAAGATGCTTTGCAAAAAACACACCTAATCTTTAAAATGGCTCTCCTGAACATAACTTTTCATCAACTTTTCACCTTTTTTGATGTGGACAACATCTGAGCATCGATTAAGACCGATCCCATGTCCCAAAAGTGTTCCCTCCCAGAGATATGCGCGTTTTATGAAAGTTAAGTCGACGATTCTAACCGCAAATAGAAAGGGGAATAATCTTTAAAATGGCTCTCCTGAACAAAACTGGGTTTTAACCTTAGGTCCTATGGCATACTTGATATAGGGTCATTCTAAGATAATTCGATTTCATTACAATTAAATATATACAGGGTGGCTGATGAATATTACTACATTAAGAAACTCAAATAACTTTTTTGAGTGTATGGAATTCACTTTTCTTTTATTTATAATAAAGCTCATTCAATTTTCTTAAATATAGCTTAATTAGGTTTAAAAATAATGGAATTTAAATGCCACCCCCTGCTCGTTGATGCATGTGCGGCATCTTATCAAAAAAAATGTTCAATGTTAAAAAAAATGCAACTGTTTCTCGAATAGATTGCTTAAGTTCATCCAAATTGTTTGGTTTTGCTTTGTAGACTTCCTGTTTGCAAAAACAAGAAAAAGTCAGGTGCAGTAAGGGCAGGCGACCAATAGAATGTGGAGTTTCTGGATATCAGCTTAATGGAAAATTTTCGTCGCAATTCTGTCATAACTCGCCGGGCTATGTGAGGAGTTGCACCATCTTGCTGAAACCACACAGAGTTGATAGAAATTCTCATTCGGCGTAATTCTGGATAGAAAAACTCTCTCAACATGCTCAAGTAAAGGTCTCCAGTAACCGTAACGGTGTGACCGTTTTCTTCGAAGAAGTAGGGCCCTACAATGCAGCGTGATGAAACTGCACACCTCACTGTGATACGAAAAGGATCCAATTCTGTTCTGCCAAATGTGCGCCTATGAGGTTGCTATATGTGACAGCGCATAAAGAAAGGGTCCTAAGGGTAAAAAACTCAATTTACACTTTTTTTTGATGTGGACAACATCTGAGCATCGAATGAGACCGATCCCATGCCCCAAAAGTGTTCCCTCCCAGAGATATGAGCGTTTTATGAAAGTGATGGTACACCAAAGATACACGTATTTAAATCTTTAAAATGGCTCTCCTGAACAATACTGGTTTTTACCCTTTTTCACATATATATTTCTGGACTAGGCAACACTTAGTGTTGCCTCGCGCCATCTGACATTTCCCTTGGAAAGTTTGACATTTTTTAGCATAAACGTACTCAAAACGTTTTGACGTACTACCATCATTTGCATGGTTTACAGTGACTTGAAAAAATCAATTTGGCCAAAAAAATGGAATTAACTCGTGAACATTTTCGTGCGATCACTTTTCACAACTTTCGTCGTGGACTATCACGATAAGAGTGCATCGATTAACATAAATTTTTGTATGGCGATGAAGACCCATCCTATAGCACTGTGAAAAACTGGTTTAATGAATTCAATCGTGACCGACGCTTGCTCAAAGACGAAGGTTGTGAAGGTCGCCAGAGAACATTGATGCCGAGCGTAAACTGATAATCCAAGATCGTCATGTGACATAACGTTAGATAGAGGCATCCTTGAACATTTCTTCCACCAGCATACATTGGATATTGCATGAACACCTGGCAGTAAAAAAGGTTTGTTCTCGTTGGATCCCGCACAATTTGACAATCGCCCAAAAAAAGGCTCGTGTCGATTGGTGCAAATAAATTTTGAAAAAATACGATCGCGGTGCTTCAAAAGACGTTTATAAGATCGTCACAGGTAAAGAACCATGGATCTATGCGCATGAGCCCGAAACAAAACAGCAATCGACCGTGTGGGTCTTTGAAGACGAGCCAAATCAAACGAAGGTTGTTCGTGGAAGGAGCACTTCGAAGCAAATGGTCGCCGGTTTCTTCGGCAAAACTAGCCATGTGGCGAATGTTCCGCTTGAGCAACGTCACAGGTGACGAATCATGGATCTATGCGTATGAGCCCGAAATAAAACAGCAATCGACCGTGTGGGTCTTCGAAGACGAGCCAAGTCCAACGAATGTTGTTCGTGGAAGAAGCACTTCGAAGCAAATGGTCGCCTTTTTTCGGATAAGCTGGTCATGTGGCGACTGTTCCGCTTGAGAAACGTAGGTCGGTCAATTCTGAGTGGTACACCACAATTTGTTTGCCTGAAGTCTACGGAGAAACTCGAAAAACGAACAAGAGAAGAAAAATGATTGTGCACCATGACAATGAGAGCTCTCACACATTGGCTGAAACTAGCGTCTTTTCGACCGGCCAAAACGTCGAATTGATGGGTCATCCGCCGTACAGCCCTGACTTGGCACCCAATGACTTCTTTTTATTAACGCACATCAGGAAAAAAATGCGTGGTCTACGATTTTCGTCGCCAAAAGATGCTGTTGAAGCGTTCAAAAACCATGCTTTGGAAGTGTCTCAATCGGAGTGGAAAGAGAGCTTCGACAATTGGTTTAAGCGCATGCAAAACTGTATAAATCATGCTGGAGAATACTTTGAAAAACAATAAAACCATTTTTGATGGTAAATATTCGCATTTTCATTATTCGGCCAAAAATATATATATAGCAGCCCTCGTAGGGACATTACAATTTCATATCGTTATGTTGACGCACCCTTAAAAATTGTTAATGATCTTTCAGTGTCAAAACGTTAATCAAAAATGGTTAACTCCATAATAACGCGCAAAATAGAAAGGGAGCTACGGTTAAAAACCAGTTTTGTTCAGGAGAGCCATTTTAAAGATTAGGTTTCTTTCTACATGCGCTTAGAATCGTCGACTTCACTTTCATAAAACGCGCATATCTCTGGGAGGGAACACTATTGGGGCATGGGATCGGTCTCATTCGATGCTCAGATGTTGTCCACATCAAAAAAAAGGAAAATTGATTTTTTTACCTTTAGTTCCCTTTCTCTATGTTCTGTCACATATCGCTCGAAGCTACGAAAATATCACAGCCGTAAGTGTATCCGTTCAAAAAGAGCCGAATCAGTCGATTCCACATCGTTCTCAGGAATTGGGCATCTCTCAAAACAAACTTTGGCGTATTTTGCGAAAAGAAATTGGAAATAAGGTCACTTGATCATTTTAAATGCCAAACATTATCTGATTGGGCTCTGGCAAAGTATTCTTCTGTGTGTCGAAATTAAACGATGAGGAAAGAGCTTTCCTTATAGCAAATCTTTGGTGAAGGGGTTATTAGATTCGGCCTGGCCAAACTTACTGTCACTTTTATTTATAAATTTTTTTGAATATTAATTTCATTATTAATTCAATCAGTTCAAAAACTTATTAAAGGAAATAATCTTTAATCCTATTTTTTCGTTTTATGTCGTCGCCCACACATTAAAACATCTTAAGTCGACTTATTATATATTTTTATTATTTATATTATATTTGTTATTATCATATTTATTATTTATTTATATTATTATTTATATATATTATTTTTAATATTTATATTAATTTTTATTATTATGCGTATACATCCATGTTTGACTTTTAAAATATTTTTTCCAAACAAAAACTTTAATTAAATTTAATTGAAAAATGTGATTCGTGAACATTTAGATTAAAATTTTGTTAAAAAATTTAATTTTTATTTTTTTCTAAACCGATATAAGCCATTTTCAGTCTAGCACTGCTTATGACTCTGCTATAAATCAGCCAAGTCTGATAAACAACGGCGATATCATTTGCAAATCGAACAAATTTCAAAATGGAATCGAAAAACTATATTTTCGGACTTAAGTTGTTTTAATATATTACCACAGTTTAATAAACCATTAAAAATATAATTATAAACTTTTACAGTAACACTTTAGCTTAGCGTCTAAAATATTTGACATCCGCCTCCCGAACATCGCCGAAAAACGTCCAACCGAATATCGTGCACTGACTCATGGGCAACATCGGGTTGATTTGCGGTGCGCCCACGTAAATTTTCCTCGCCACATCGGCTCCCAGCGTTATCGGAGCATAATCTGGGCGCCAAAAGAACAAATCCGCTGTACGCTTCTTGTTGAGGCGCCTCAAAATGTTATCCTGTTTTATCTCACGCATCGGCGTGCGCTCCATCGCTTCGTCCACAATCTTGAGTGTCACTTGTATCCGGTGATTGTATCCCTCGAGAAAGCGATTCCACATATAGACCTCAATGTGTTCCGGGCAGCCGCGGGCCTGAGCCATGGAAGCAAAGCGATAGATGGCCCAAGCGGCCACCGTAGACTGCGTTTGACTGGGGTTTAGCTTGATGCGCCACATGGTGCCCTCTTCGGCCTCACATTCGGCCACATTCACCATGGCGGTCATTTTTAATACCACCTCTTTCGAACCGGAATCTTCATGTAAAATCGTATTATGATCCAGATGACATTTGCGGCAGGTGACTCTGCTCGGACAGTGCCTAGCCGAGTGATGCGACAGCCCCAGGCAATTCTTGCAGATATCTTCGACATGGACCAGCTGAAGTTTCTGTTTGAGTGGCATGGTTAAAAATCGCCGGCATTTTCTTAAGGCATGTCGTCGCTTGCAGAGGGGGCAGAGGTAGTTGTCGTCGAATTGGTTAGCGGGAGGCATTCTGAATCAGCAAACTCTAAAGGATGAAAGGAAAATAAAAACTTATAGTGAATTTTTTATATAGTAAAAATTAAGTCACATAAGAAGGCGTTTAATGCAGGTTGTCTCGAAGTCATGCCGTCTCACACGCTGAGACGACGTGTTTTCACACGCTGGGAAAACGTCCTGCATGGTTAAAACGGGCAATGGAGATATTTTTACTTAAACTAAAGTAAATTTTGCTAGAAATGCAATTAAAGAGTAATTTTGAAATTTTGTCTGAGACTGGGAAAGGAACCAAAATCGTAGCGTAGGGTTTAATGGTATTTAAGATTCGACCTGGCCGAACTTAAAGAAGTTTTAACTTCTCTCCTCTAGTGATTTTTTAAGGGAATAGAGAGAATCCTTGGTAAAGACATGGATGATACCAGTCGAAGTGTGGAGCTCGAAATGTCAGCAGTCATGGACCAGAGACTAGGTCGGACCAGAGACTTCGGTCTGGTGCCACTGATGGTCTGGAGCCCCCAGAAATAATGTTCGCGATGACAGTCAGAGCTCGAACCAAAGGTAGTAGTGTGCTACGAGATCATACCAGAGACTTGAGTCTGGTACAAAGGGTGGATCACTTAAATGGGTTCTAGCCTGACCTGCTGGGAACGTTCCGTTGGGGGACTTTCGCAGTGGCTGGCTGTGGTTTAACACCTCAAGCCAAATGCTTGCGTGGAGTTGCGTCACTAACCGGGCCCACAGAGACGAGAAGGTGTGAGATTCACTTCTAGATAAAAAAAAATATAAAGTGAAATAGCTCCATAAAAAAAAAACAGTTTTTTAATAAAAATATTTTATGTACCATTCAAAATATTTTTACTTATAAAATTTATTAAAAAGATGTTTGAGATTTACTAATTGAGAAACAAATAAAAAGTGGAATTAGTTTCGTTAAAAAACATTTATTTTCAATTAAAAAATTTATTTTTTTAATTAAAAAAAAAAATAATGGAAAGAAATATGAATTAAAGTACTCTGTAAGTTTCAGGATGAAGTCCCGTTCGACAAATAAAAACAAAAAAAAATTAAATTCAAATAAGTATTTTTTTAATCAAATACTTTATTAAAGTAATCTGTCAGTTTTAAGATGAAGTCCCGTTTAATAATTAAAATATTTTTTTACTTAAAAAAAATTTTAATTAAAAAAAATATTTTTATTATTAATTAAAAAATTATTAATTAATTAAAAAAATACTTTTTTAATTAAAAATTTTTTTTTTTTAATTTTTTTACTGAAAATAAATATTTTTTTTCCAACGAAACTAATTCCACTCCATATTTGTTTCTCAAAAAGTAAATCTAAAACTTTTCCTTCTTACATTAAAACAAAAAATTTAATTAAAAACATATTATTATTTTTAAATGAAAAAGAATTATCCTAAACTTTTTTTTGAATAAATTTTAAATACTTTATATTTTTTTTTTAAATTCAAATAAATATTTTTTTAATCAAATACTTTATTAAAGTACTCTGTCAGTTTTAAGATGAAATACCGTTTAATAATTGAAATATTTTTTTATTAAAAAAAAATATTTTTTTATTAAAAAAATATTTTTTTAATAAAAATAAATATTTTTTTTACTAAAAATAAATATTTTTTTACTAAAAACAAATATTTTTTTTCAACGAAACTAATTCCTCTTCTCAAGAAGTAAATCTCACAACTTTCTTTTTCTTAACTAAAAAATTTTTTTTGAATAAAACCATATTTTTTTCATAAAAACGAATAATCATAAACTTTTTTTTGAATAAATTTTAAATACATAATACTTCTGTTAAAGAAACCTACAAGTTTCAGGACGAAGTCCCGTTAAATAAATAAAAATGTTTTATTAATCAAAAAATATACTATTAAAATTAAAAAAAATATTTTTTTTATTAAAAATAAAATATAAATATATATATTTTTTTATAAAAAAATATTTTTTTAACAAAAATAAATATTTCTTTCCAACGAAACAAATTCCACTTCTTATTTGTTTATTCAGATGTAAAACTCAAAAAAAAATTTTAATTAAAAAAATTTTTGATAAAAACTAATTTTTTTTATATCAAAAAAAGTTATCTTAAACTTTTTTTTTTAAATTTTAAATACCTAAAATAAAGTAATTAAAGTAATGTGTAAGGTTCGTTTAATATACTTTTAAAATTAAAAAAAATATTTTTTTTGTAAATCTCAAAAAAAAAATTTTAATTAAAAAAATTTTTTGATTAAAAACTAATTTTTTTATATCGAAAAAAGTTATCTTTAACTTTTTTAAGAATAAATTTTAAATACCTAATATAAAGTAAAGTAATTAAAGTAATCTGTAAGTTTCGTTCAATAAATAAAATTGTTTTATTAACCAAGAAATATACTTTTAAAATTAAAAAAAATATTTTTTTATTAAAAAATATATATTTTTTTAATAAAAAAAAATATTTTTGATTAAAAATAAATGATTTTTAACGAAACTAATTCCACTTCTCTTTCTTTGTTTCACTTTTTGAATTTAAATTGATTTTTTTTATTTAAAAAAATAAACCTGAGAGAAGGATTACAAAAACACCACAAAACATTAAGAGAGTTAGAGCAGCATAACAGCAATCTCCAAAACGCTCTGCTCGCAAGCAATCGCTTGCTCTTGGCATTTCCAGACTATTTTTCAGACGGCTCTTAAGGCAATGCAATTAGAGGATACATGGTTCCAACAGGGTGGTGTCACTGCACACACAACGAGGGTTTCCATGAAGTGTTTGAGGCAAATGTTTCCCGGACGGCTTATCTCTTTTGAAGAGTGATGTGAACTGACCGGCACGCTCATCAGACTTAGCCTCATGCGATTTTTTCCTTTGGGGTTACCTGAAGTCGAAGGTGTATATAAATCATCCCAACACCTTTGTAAGACCTAATTAACAATAATGAGACTGAAATTGACAGAATACCAGTCGACATGAATTCAGGAAAACTTCAGAAAACGTATGCAGCAGTGTGTGGATGGCGAAGGTCGACATTTGCCAGATACACTATTTAAAACCATGTAATTTAAAAATTCCCTTACTGTTTAATATAATTGAAATATAAAATAAATTTTTCTAAGGTCCATAATTTTTTTATATCATTCCCAAATAAACAAATTTCCGCTCTCCACCCTGTATTAATGAGAAACCGACTGTCCGGTTTGGACATAAAAACCAAAATGTCTTTTGATACCCTCCACCATACAATGGAGGGTATATTAGTTTTGTCATTCTGTCTGTAACACTTGGAAATAATAATCGGAGACCCAACAAAGTATATATATTCATGATCCTCGTAAAATTGTAAGACGATCCATGTTGTCCGGCTGTCCGTCTGTTGAAAACAAGATAGAGGCACAAACATGTGTAGTTAACCTATCATGGCTGGTATTGAAAATGGGCTATATAGCTCCACGGGAAGTTGGTGTTGGAGACCCTCAACCGACACTACCTCATAAAAATTAGTTTTTTATTTGGAAATACCCTTCCAGTTTCTTGAGCAAAATCACTGAAATTTGGCAAATAATAATCTCTATATAGGCGCAATCATCTATGTAAAAATGGTTTAGATTTGGCCCCCATTTCTTGTACCTCCCATACAAACGGCCTTATGGGCCCTGAGAAATAATATGACTTTAATTCACCACAAACTTGACCTATGGACATAAAATTTTACACATCAAGATTTCTATATACAACCCACTTCTACGCTGAATTCGGTTGAGATCGGAAAAGTCCTTTTGGTACCTCCTACACTAACGGTCTCATGGGCCTTGAAAAATAATTTGACAATAACTCACCACACACTTGACCTATCGAGAAATTTTCGGCATAAAGAATAATATATAGAACAGACTTTTGCGCTAAATTTGGCTAAGATCGGAAAGGCCCTACTGGTACCTCCCACACAACCGGTCTCATGGGCCTTGAAAAATAGTATGACAATAACTCACTACAAACTTGACCTATCGAGATGAAATTTTGCACATAAAGATTTCTATATGTGACAGCGCATAGAGAAAGGGACCTAAGGGCAAAAAATTTATTTTCATTTTTTTCTTTTTTTGATGTGGACAACATCTGAGCATCGAATGTGACCGATCCCATGCCCCAAAAGTGTTCCCTCCCAGAGAAATGCGCGTTTTATGAAAGTGAAGTCGACGATTCTAAGCGCAAAAAGAAAGGGACCTAATCTTTAAAATGGCTCTCCTGAACAAAACTTTTCATCAACTTTTCACTATTTTTTTTTGATGTGGACAACATCTGAGCATCGAATGAGCATCCTAAATCAGGATCAAAGCGCTGGACAGCCACTTAAATACATGTCACTTTGTCATTTTGTCAAAAAAATTGATTTCTGTTAAAAAGACTGATGCAAGAAGACTTCATTCAGCCAGTAATAATCCCTTTTCAATTAAAAAAAAACCCTTTTTATATGAATTACCCGGGTTTCTTCTGTCTTTGACGATTAACACAACAAGTAAAACTTTTGTTAACATGTAAAATGTTTTTTTTGTCCCCGGCTCTTTAACTTCTAATGGGTGATCTATCTAGAGGTATTTTTTCAGAACAAAAAAATATATAAAAATTCAAATCAAGTGTGCAATCTTTATTGGCAATTGGAAAGGGCATTTTATGGCATTTATTTTTTGAATATAATTTCCTTCAAATGTTGGCCTAGACTACGCCTCAGGGTTTCCCTTCTGAGGGTCCAATTTTGGATGACTCGTTCGAGCATTTCGACCGGTATGGCTTTAACGACAACGAGCGTAATGTTGGCTTCCAAAACCTGAATCGTAGCCGGTTTGGACTTTACGTAAGCCCAAAGAAAAATGTCTAAAGGTGTGATATCACTCGATCTAGGCGGCCAACTCACCTGTCCAAAACGTGAATTTAGCTACTTCTCGAAATGACCTCTCAATAGATCCATTGTTTGAGCAGCTGTATGGCAAGTGGCACCTGCGTCCTGTTGAAACCAAGTGTCGTCAAGATTACGGGCTTCAATTTCAGGTAGCATAAAGATCGATATCAAGGCGCGATAGCAAGCAACATCCACGGTTGCGTTCCGGCCTTCATCATTTTTAAAAAAATATACACCGATGATTCCACCAGCTTATAAACCGCACTAAACCGTGGTTTTCTCTGGGTATAATGGCAGCTCTTTAACCTCTTCTTGTTGCTCTTCAGTCCAAATGCGGCAATTTTGTTCTTTGTCTTTGAGCCAGAAATAAGACTCATCGCCGAACAACATTTTGTTCGAAAACAGCGGATCTTCCCGTTTCTCACCGAACGCCCATTTCCATAATACAGTCGCCAGCCAACATTTGAAGGTAATTACAACAATTGCAGCAAGGCTTTCTGAAGAGGGTTGTCACGGACCCGAAATCATGATAAAAGTAGTGTGCAGCCACCAAAATCAATGTCACTTTGCCATTTTGTTAAAAACTTGTCTTCTATTTAAATATAGAAGCAAGAGGTCTTGAGCCGGTTTAATCCCTGTTTAATGGGTAATTATTTTCAAAAAATAAATGCCATAAAATGTCCTTTCAAATTACCAAAAAAGTTTCCACACTCGATTCGAATTTCTATATTTTTTTTGTTCTGAAAAAATACCTCTAGTTGGATCACCCTATATATATCTTTAACACTATGCACTCTATTTTATTTTAAAAATAGACCTTTTAGTATTTTTGGTCTTTTAATCGCCAAATTTTACCTGGTGATTTCAAACGACGTGCGAGACTTAAATGAAATACGTTGGCTATAGAAATACGAGTATTGACACTTGCTTGAGCTAAATTCTATGGATGTTTGGAGTTCTTCTTTAATTTCCATTTAATACTATATTTTTGTTGAGATCAAATGTTAAACTGCAATAACGCCTACAAAAAAATTGAGATGTTGCTCTGGCCGCTACTGCTACACGACTAATATCGGTTGAAAATGTCCACAATCAGGAGGGGGAATTTTCGCTACCAAAATGAAACGATCATTAGCGTGTCAGGAGATGTACGAGTAAATGCCGAAGGGTTCATAAAATTCTAGATAACACAGCAAACTGGTAACAACTCCCCTGCATCGTTCATTAAAACATTCGTTGTGTTTTTTTCTTATTGCAAATGCCCCGATGGCAGGCAAATCCGACTGATTTAAATGCGCATATCTATGAAGTGCTGAATAATGCGTGCACAGTTGCAGACGGAAACGTTTATTTAATTTATGCATTTATTTCGGCTTTACGAGTAGTTCAGAGAAATTATAAAAGGAATTTTAAATAGCCGATTGAGATCTTTCAAATTAACATTATTCTCGATTTGGAATATTAAACTGGACGTCAAACAAAACGGGATTATCACAAAATTATTTGGTGTACCTTTCGTTTTACACAGCTTAGTTTTTTAGAATTTTCCACGATTAATTAACTCTTTTTGGCAGCGATCACTATTGAACAACAGCTAGGAAAAAGTAAGAAGAAATTAAAACTAACTTAATTGAGTATGTATAACGAAATCTAACTTAGAACTTTGCACACAACTCGATGAAATTGAATTTCATTTATAAGATTTGTTTGCTGCCTCAGCGATTTAGCGACTTAGCCCGGTAATCCATAGTTTGTTTGTTCTAAAATACATATTTAAATAATTCTACAAACTGTCTACTTACACATTCACAAACTGCTTACATACACAATATCCAGTATGTCTGAGAAATTCGTTTCTTCAGAGACGCTCAAATGTCTGGAAAAGCAACGTCCGCTTATGCGAGTTTTTTTTGCTTGGAAACTGAAAACCAATAAAGTTGCCGTTTCAGCTGACGTTACTTCATATTTGACCAGATTTAGTTTTAGCGTACGAACACAACCACGGCTGTTGTCGTTTGGCGATCAGCCCTTTGTCATGTATTTCTTTTGGCCGAGCACATTTGGTTGGCGAATACTAGCGACAGCTTAAATGCTGTATTATTTTTTTGTTGTTTTCAACAACGAGGGTTGCTATTTATATTTCGGGTCCTGACAATACTAGTCTTCCCAGATGCAAACTCGAACTTCCATTGAAAACTTTGACATTTTTAAGCTTACCTTCACTCAGAACGTTTTGCCATTTGAGGGCGAATTGTTTTATTGCCAGTGTGTTAAAAAAATCCTCTCAGTCAAAAAATAGAATTAACGTTTTCGTGCGATGAGTTTTTACGATTTTCGTCGTGGTTTATTGAGACAAGAGTGTTTAAAGCAACTTGTTTCGACTTTTGGCGATAAAGCACCATCAGAAACCACTGTTAATCGCTGGTACCAAGAGTTCAGTCTTATAGGCTGTTTCCACTACGGTCGCGTCCGCGTCCAAAAATCAATGAACGCGCGATAAAGTCTATACAAAAAACATAGCCAGTTAGGTATGGGAAAAAGTCGCATTCATATTGGACGCGTTTTCCGATAAGTCGCGTTTACTATAAATTCGATTATGTTTGCAATCGAAACCTACCCATACCTATTAATGGCAACACCGCAAATTGCACATCCCTATTAAAACAGCTGTTTATCAGCATACACATAAAGCGCTGCTGCTACTGCACATTTCCATTAGGCGCAATACCATTTGATCCTTATTTTCCACTGCGGTTAGCAAAATAATACCATGTTGTGACATTACCATGGAGTTAGATAATGTCACAACACAGAAATATTAAACTTTTCGCACCGCAAAAAAAAACAAATAAACACAAACAGCTGTTTGAACGCAAACGTGGACGCAAAACACAATGGAAACGGCATTGCAAATTTTCGATAAATCATTGACGCGGACGTGGACGCGACCGTGGTGGAAACAGCCTATTAGACGCCGTTCGCTCCAGCTTCGGTCACTTTGCCAGAAACCATCGATGCTGTGCGTGAACTGAATAAACAAGGCCGGCAGGTGACATACCGTGAGATTGAGGCATCCTTGGGCATTAGTGTGACAAGCATCAATAGGATATTGCATGTTCATTTGGCCGTGAAAAAAATTAGTTCTCGTTGGATGCCACATAATTTGACGAATGCTTAAAAAAGGCTCGTATGGATTGGTGCAAAGAAATTTTGAAAAAATATAGCTGCAGTAGCTCAAACACAGAGTATAACATTTATACCAGGTGACGAATCATGAATCTATGCATATGAAGCCGAAACAAAACAGCAATCGACCGCATGGGTCTTTCAAGACGAGCCAAATCCAACAAATTTTGTTCGTAGAAGAAGTACATCGAAGCAAATGATTGCGTTTTGTTTCGGTACAACCGGCCATGTTGTCACTGTGCCTTTAGTAGAACATAGGACGGTCAATTCTGAGTGGTATACAACCATCCGTTTGCCAACAATGTTCGAAAAAATGAGGAAATATAATAAGAGAAGACGGATCATTTTGCATCACGACCATGCGAGCTCTCACACATCAGCTGAAACGATGAGCTCATCGTTTGACCCCTCAAGATGTCGAATTGAAGGGTCATCCACCGTACGGCTCTGATTTGGCACCCATTGACTTCTTCTTAATCCCTAGCATTACAAAAAAAAAACGGCGTGTTCAACGTTTTTCATCGCCCAAAGCAGCTGTTGAAGCATCTCAATGGGAGTGGCAAAAGTGCTTTGAAAATTTGTTTGTTCCTTGGAATTGGAGAATATTTTGAAAAACAATAAAACCATTTCCAATGATAAATTGTTCAGGGCTGTCATCGAAACCAATGTTGTCACTATTGGTTTTGAAAACGATAAGAAAATATGCTTTTGTGTCATGAAAACCAATGTTATCGGTTTTATCAGTATCAGCTGATTCGAACATTGGTTTTATTTACGAGGGCGACCGCAAAAGTAACTGGCCTAACATAAAAAGAACCGTTTTTTTTGGAATTATTATTATTTATTTTTCAACATAATCTCCTTCCAACTCAATACACTTCATCAAACGTTTTTCAAGTTTTTTAATTCCATCCGAAAAATAAGATTTTTCAAGACCTTCAAAATATGCCTCAGTTTCAGCAATAACCTCGCTATTGGACGAAAACTTTTTGCCACCGAGAATTTTTTTTAAATTTCGAAACAAGAAATAATCAGAAGGAGCTAAATCTGGACTATATGGTGGATGCGGAGCAATTTCAAATCGTAATTCGGCCAGTTTTTGTTGAGTTAAAAATGCAGTGTGTGAAGGAGCATTATCTTGATTATCTTTTTTTTTCTAAATGCGGTCGTTTTATCTTGATTTCTTCACTCAACCGATCCAATAATGCACAATAATATTCACTATTTATAGTTTTTCCTTTCTCAAGATAATTAATAAATATTATACCCCTTGCATCCCTAAATACTGTGGCCATTACTTTTCCTGCTGACTTAACAGTTTTCGCCTTCTTGGGACCACTTTTACCAGCTTCTATCCATTGTTTTGATTGTTCTTTGCATTCTGAGATGTAATAATGGATCCATGTTTCATCAACAGTTATAAATCGGCGCAAGAACTCTATTGGATTACGCTGATAAATCGCTAAAATCTCCTCGGAATTGGTCCAACGGAGGATTTTTTGGGGCAAAGTCAATAACCGCGGCACAACAAACGCGGATAGCTTTTTCATGTGGATTTCATCATGTAAAATACTCCAAACTTGTTTTTCGTGTATTTTAACAATATCAGCAAGTTCTCTGAGCTTTATTCGTCTATCTTTAGTCACTTCATTAAATATTTTTCTAATGTTTTCAATAGTAGTAGCAGTTTTCGGTCTTCCAGAGCGTTGTTCATCTTCCGTACTTGAACGACCCATTTAAATTGTTGAACCCAGGATTTCACGGTGGAGTATGATGGTGCATTATCACCATGCACAGAATCCAATTCATCTTTGATTAATTGTGGCGTATTACCTTTCATATAAAAGTGTTTAATTACCGCACGAAACTCTTTATTTTCCATTTTTCAAAAATTATAAAACTTGTTTACTTCAATCACCTGTAACAAAGAAAATAATCATTAAATATTTAGGAAATTTTGACAGATGGCTTATAAAAGATTGCTTTTTAAAAACAAAAAATGTGCCAGGCCAGTTAGTTATGCAGTCGCCCTCGTACATTCGAAATGGACAAAACCAACTTGGTTTCATGACACCAAATGAAACCAACATTGGTTTGCAAAAACGACAATTAGCAAAGCCGACATGGTTTCTCTGACAGCCCGAAATATTAATAGCAACCCTCGTACTTTATAATATTCGAAAGTAAAAACGAAGTTTCACAAAAACCTGTTCATAATTTGGTAACAAAATATGACAATTTTTTTTAAATTGCTTATTATAAAAGTTTAATAAAAGAAATATATTTCGGTCAGTTAACCGAATACAGAAAATTTAAACATCAGTTGGTCGAGTTAACAAATTTTCGTGTTAATAACAACCGATTTAAAAGAGTAAACCAATCTAAAGCAACACCCAACACTTGTAATGAATGCAGTTTTAATAATCATCCTTGGCTTCCCGAATCTTTGTGTCTTCAACCAATACTGTCAGTTCCTGCCACTGAAAATTGCCGCGTACCCAATCAACATTCGGTTTTAAAGGTGGAATACATGGATAGTAAGTACAACACCCAACATTACGTTGGCAAAAAATGGTCTGTGGCATCACATCTGTTCTCTGTGTGTACTTAACACAGACTGGACTAATTTTTTCAGGGCATTTTACAATGGAGATCTTTATAGGGGCAGGACTTCAAATCAGGACGGAACTTTGTATGCGGAGTATTCAAAAGGATGGACCGATGTGGTACAATTCCACCAGAAATCGGACGTGATACTCAAAATAAAAACAAATCACCGCCGATAAATCCATATCGGCTTCAAACTAAGGTACTTCGTCATTTTTCAGTTTCAAAAGTAAAGTTAAAAAATTTCATTGAAATTTCGTTATAACTCTCTAATTCATACAAGAGGTTTTTGTAAAAAATCTATTTTCCTCTGAATTACAAATTTCTTATAAACCTACAATTATACTTCAATATTAAAAATTATCATATTCTAGATAAAAAGTCGAAGGAACTTAAACTCTGTAAATCGTGTGATAACTAAGTTTAAGAAAGCCCATATTTTATTAATAATTAATGCAAAAATCATTTTAACTCTTGGAGCTTATCTTTATTTTTAAAATACCAACGTCTCGCGATTAGTTGCAGCAGTCGATCCTTTTCAGCGAATGTATCTCGGAAGTAACTTGACAAATGTTGGTTCTTCAATGCTCCAATGTAAGAGAGTTATCTGAGTAGATACAATCTTTGGCTCCCACAAAAAATGTCTAACGGCGGTAAATATCTTGCTCTTGGCGGCACATTGACGTTGTCAAAAAGTGAAAATACGCGCTCTGGAAGCTACTTACGCAATAAAGGAAAAGTGGTCCCGTTTGGGTAACCACTGTTGTAGTACAAATTTTATCTAGTGTAACGTGTTCTTCGGGTTTTAAACGTTTTTTATTGGAAAATAGCAAACCTTTCAGATGACCTCCGAGATAGACCGGCGGTTTTGAAACTACGACATGATTGACCCCTTTTTTTCCAAAGATTTGTTTCCAGTTGTCAAATATTTCCAAAAAAAAAATTTGTAAGACGAACCTAACGAGGGGTTAATCGATTGGATAAATCTTTAGCAGAATTTATCGATAAAGCCAAATTGTTTCCTTTGACAGCGACTAAAGGATATGACATTCAAACGCAATTTATTTGATGGTAGTGTGCAAAGTTTTAATTTTATTGTATAGTAACATTTTTAAAATATAAACTTAATTGATTTTTAACAATAGGTAAAAATATTTCAATTGAATGTGGCTAAATAATAAACTTAAAGAATAATTTTGGAGTAAGCTTTTAATGGTGGTAATATTGGAAGGACAATTTGAAAAAATTTTTCGCTTGTTTATGTAAAACTATTTGTGCATTCCTATAGAATTGAAAAGAAAAAAATCAGAGAACATAAAAATAATCAACAATAATTTAGAATGATACAAAATTATAAATAAAATAAGTCTTGCAAACAACTAAAAAAATGGAAAATTGTTATTAAAAATAACCATAAAAACGAAATTAAATTGTTAAAAATTCCTGTAAAAAATAGCTGAAAAGAATAAAAATGAATGAAAACTAAAAAACGGTGAGGTAAACCAAGACATGACATTAGAGAACATAAAAATAATCAGCTTGAAATTGGAATTATACAAAATTATAATTAAAATAAATCTGTTAAAATATTTAAAAATAAAATAATAAAAAAATTATAAAAAAAACAAATAGAAATTAAATTTTTAAAAATTCCTGAAAGAATTAAAAAGTGGATGAAAACTAAAAAACCGTGAGGTATACCATGACATGGCAACAAGGAACATAAAATAATAAACACAAATTTAAAATTATACAAAATTATAGTATTATTATAGTAGTAAAGTAACTGAAAATAAAATATTCGAAATTAAAAAAAAAATGTGGAAGTATACATAAAAAAATCTAGTAAAATAACTAAAAAAAAAAATGGAAAATTTATTAAAAATAATCAAAAAAAACCTAATTGAATTAATATTGTTAAAAATGTATGTAAAATATAGCTGAGAGGACTAAAACTGTATGAAAACTAAAAAACTTTGAAGTAAACCATGACATTTTCAAATATTAAAATAGTACTAAATGAAGGGTGATATAAAATAAAATATGAATGTATTTTATAAAAACTTGTTGAATAAAATAAAACACAATAAAATAGAATAAAATAAAAACTAAAAAAATAAAATAAATAAAAAAATAAAATAGAAAAAAATAATCCCGTTTTCATAATAATCATAAAATAAAAAAATAAAAATAAAATAAAAAAAATTTTAAAATAAAAAAATAGATAAAATAAAGAAAAAATTCAAACATATTACTATAAAATAATAAACATAAAATAAATAAAACAAAAAGATAAGAAATAAAGTAAAAAATACATTAATAAAAAATAAAACAATTGAAAAATTAAATAAAATAAACTTTTTCATAAAAAAATAAAATAATTAATTAATAAAATGAAATAAACTCTATTTCATAATAAAGAAAAAATAAAAAAAATAAAAATGAAATCATAATAAACTAAACTTAAAACTAAAAAAAAATAAAATAAAATATAATAAAATAAAAAATAAAACAAAATACTATAAAATAAAATAAATAAATTAAATAAAATAAAAAAGAAATAAAATTAAAATAAAAATAAAATAAAAATAAAAAGGAAGAAATAAAATAAATAACAAATTCATAACAAAAAATATAAATAAAATAAGCTCTTTAATAATAAACATAAAATAATTAAAATGTAAAATAATAAAAAAAATTTATTATAAAGGTAAAATAAATTAGTAAAAATGATAACAATATTAAAATAAAAATAAAAAAAATTAAATCATAATAAACATAAACTTAAAATTAATAAATAAAATATGATAAAAAGAAAGTTAAAATAAAACAAAATAAAAAAATAATGTAAAATAATATAATAAAATGAATTAAACTACGTTTAATAATAATACATATCGTAAAATAACATAACATAACAACATAGAAAAATAAACAAAATAAAATAAAGTAGAACAATAAAAAAAACAAGTAACATAAGGTAGTATAAAATACAAAAAAATTAAATAAAACAAAATACCTTAAAATAATAAACATAAAAAAGTAAATAAATAAAACTAAAATAAAACAAAAAGAAAGAAATAAAGTAAAAAAATAAAAAATCATATAAAACAAATTAAATGAAATTAACTCTTTATTATAATAGACATAAAATAAATAATAAATAAAATGAAAAAAAAACTCTTTTTCATAATAAACATAAAATTAATAAATACAAAAAAAGGAATCAAATTAAAATAAAAAGAAAAAAATGAAATCATTATAAGCATAAACTTAAAACAAATAAAAAAAGAAAATTATAATAAAAAAATAAATAAAAATAAAGAAAAAAAAATAAAGTAAAATAAACTTTTTTTCATTATATAACATAAAATAAATAAACAAAATAAAAATTAAATAATAAACATAAACATAAAAAAAGAAAATTAAATTAAAATAAGATCAAATAAAACAATATACTCTAAAATCATAAACATAAAATAAAATTAATAATTAAAATAAAAAAGAAATTAAAAATAATTTTAATACAAAAAAAATAAATGAAAAAATAAATAGAGGCATTAAATGAATTTTTCATAATAAATATAAAATAAAAATAAAATAAACTAAAATAAAATAAAAAAGAAATTAAATTACAATAAAATAAATAGAAAACAAATTAAATCATAATGAACACAAACTTAAAATAAAAAAAGAAAATTAAAATAAATAAAATAAACTTAAAGAAAAAAAATATTGTTAAATAAAATAAAGTAAAATAAACTCTTTTTCATAATAAAACATAACAACATAAAATAAACAAAATAAAAATCAAATTAATATAACAAAATAAAACATAATAAATCAAAATAATAAAATAAACTGTTTTTCGTAATAAACATAAAAAAGATAAAAATTGAAAAAATAAATTAAATAAAATACAATAAATAAAATTAAATTAAGAGAAAATACAGTAAAATAAAATTGAATAAACTATTTTTCAAAAAAACATAAGCGTAAAATAAATAAAGATAAAATAAAGGGAGAATTAAATTAAAATTCAATAAAATAAAACAATATAAAAAAAAGTAAAGTAAAATAACTTAAAATGCAAATGTAATTGAATTAAAATACAGCAAAACCTAACAAAATTATGTAAAATACAAATATTAAATCAAAACAATATTATAACATCCACCCTCGCTTGGCTGACGCAATTTCAGAACAGTGCGTTTGCTGTGTTTCTGTTCATATGTTGTCGTAACTAGAATTCATTACAAAAAACAATTACTATAAGGCACTTTATGTGAAATGTTTAGTATAAAAGATTCTCAAATACTTTTTTGGTTATCTCCATAAAAAAATACCCAAAAAGTAAATTTATGTCGTAGGTGGCTTTTCTAAAAGCCACCAAGAGCTTAAAAACAAAACCTTTAGTACTAAAAGTATTTGGAATTTCTCGGATATGAGTGAAACGCAATAAAAATGAAGGATAAAAATAAAACAAATCTGAATTTATATAAATTACAGAGATGGGCTCATATTTATAAAAAATATTTGGAAGGTTTGAAATTCGAATTCAAATTGGAAAGCTGTTGTAAATTTTTTTTTTGATAAGGAGGAGATGGACAGTAAAATTTAACTTTTAAGCTTTAAACAAAAATTATAAAAAAATAAACCTTCATATATAAGGTACAAACTAACTAAAACTCGAAACTATAAAACTAAAAAGGGAACATAATTTCAAAAAAAAATCAAACTTATTAAGTAAAAGAAATGTAGATGCTCTCACTATAATCTACAAGTTTGAGCTATATTAAAATTAATATACTTAAAAATTATAAAAACATACAAAATCAAACTAAATGATGAACTAAACTAAGATAAATTAATAAATATAAAAATGTCTAAATTATATTAATAAAGATAACTTATAAGTAATAAAAAATATTACAAAAATATTACAAACAAAAAACGTTAAACAAAAAAAAAAATAAAAAGGATTTTAAAAAAGTAAAATAAAAAATTAAACGGATTTAAAGAAGTAGTCAGACAAAATAAATTTCAAATAAAATAATAAAACGATTCACGAAATAAAAAAATCGTATTAAATTTAAAGAAACTTAAACTTAATCGTAAACAATAACATTTTCGCAAAAACAAATTATAAGAAACGCAAAACAAACAAAAAATGTAGAACAAAACGGATTAAAAAAAAATATTTCAATTGAATGTGGCTAAATAATAATCTAATATAATGTGGCTAAATAATAATCTAAAATAATTTTGGAGTACACTTTTAAAGATGGTAATATTGGAAGGACAATTTGAAAATTTCCTTCGCTTGTATATGTATAACTTTTTGTGCATTCCTATGAAATTGAAAGAAAAATCAGAGAACATAAAAATAATCAACAAAAATTTGGAATTATATAAAATTATGCATAAAAAAAAATTTGGAAAAATAACTAAAAAAAATAATAAAATAAATATAAAAAAAATATTAATTGAATTTTTAATGTTATATAAAAAGTAGCTGAAAAGATTTAAAAGGGAATGAAAACTAAAAAAAACTGTAAGGCATAAATGACATGATAAAAGGGAACATGAAAATAATCAACAAAAATTTGGAACTATACAAAATTATAAATAAATAAATATTGAAAAATATCTTAAAATAAAATAATGGAAAATTTGAAAAAAAAGTAAAACAAAGAAAAAAACGGATTTAAAAAAGTATTCAGACAAAAAAGATATAAAATTCAAATAAAATAAAAAAAGAATGTACAAAATCAAAACAAAAAATCGAACTGAACTTAAAGAAAATTATATAAAAAACGCAAAACAAACAAAAAAAGAAAAACAAAACGTGTCATCACGAAGTATCGAAAATATGACAAAAGGTAAAAAACGGATTAAAAAAATGTAAAACAGACTTAAAAAATTATTGAGACAAAAAAATATATAAAATTCAAATAAAATAATAAAACAATGTATAAACTAAAAAAATTAAATTGAATTAAAAGAAAATGAATATAAAAAAAATTATAAACTGAAAATGCGAAAAAACATTTTCAATGTTTATATTAAACAAATAAAATACAAAAATAATAAAAAAAGGTTAATTCCCATAAAAAAAACTATATACCTAAAATAATAACCGTACAAAAAAGTAAACCAGAAACGCAAAAAAATAATAAAAAAAAACTAAAGAATATTAGTATAGACAAATATATTCTCAAAAACATTATAAGAAAGTAAATAAAAAGTAGATATTTTAAAAAAGAAAGAAAATTTTATAAAATATAAATCAATTTGCACAAATCAAGGAAAATAAATAAGTTAAATTAAAAGTTGAACAAAATCACGAAGTATCGAAAATATGACACTCGCAAACAAAAATAATAGTTCAAATATTAATTTGAAAATTTATATGTATAAAAATACAAAATGAAAAAAAATAATGAATCTGAAATTAAAAAAAAAATTGGCGAAACACCTGAAGACAAAAAATTTCAATTTAAAAACAGATTCAAAAATATCAGGAAATCATTCAGACAAAAAAAATAAATATAAAGGTTAAAACATACAAAAAAGTCATATAAAAAAATCCCTATAATAAAAAAAAGGAAAACAAAAAGAAAAATTATAACAAATCCCAATAGTAAATTAAAAGAAAAACAAAAAAATTCCAGACAAAAAATAAATCCAAAATATTTAAAGAAAAAAAATGTATTTAAAAACATTCAGACATAAATAATAAATATAAAAGTACAAAACATAAAAAAGAGTCATTTAAGAAAAACTTTAAAAAGAAGTATGACACATTCCTACAGTAAATTTAAAGAAAAACTAAAAAATGCACGGACAAAGAATAAATAGAAGACAAAAATCCATTTAAAAAGATAAATAAAAATAAATAATATAAAGGTACGAAACATAAAAACAGTCATTTAAAAAAAATAACTAAAAAAAAATATAGAAATCCCTATAAAAATTAAAAAAAAAAAATAAAAAAAAATGACCAGACAAAAAATAAAGAGAAGGCAAAAATCAAAATAAAACAATAGCTACAAAAATTGAAAACCTGAAGAAAAAATATATAAAAAAAATATATAAAATATATAAAAATAAAACAAAGGAAGTGAAAAAAATATAAAAGTGCAACACAAAAAAGAGTCATTTAAGAAAAACTTAAAAAAAAGACACATTCCTATAGTAAATTTAAAGGAAAACTAAAAAATGCACGGACAAAAAAAAAGAGAAGACAAAAATCCATTTAAAAATAATAATATAAAAGTACGAAACATAAAAAACAGTCATTTAAAAAAAATAGCTAAAAAATATAAGACATCCCTATAAAAATTTAAAAAAAATAACAAAACAAAAATGATCAGACAAAAAATAAAGAGAAGACAAAAATCAAAATAAAACAAAAGCGACAAAAATTGAAAACTTGAAGAAAAAATATATCAAAATAAAACAAAGGAAGTTAAAAAAATTAAATACAATTTTCAATGAACATATATGTGTATTGAAAGATAAGATTATAACAAAATTGACAACGGAGAAAAATTGGCTGGTTCATGTAATCTTTACCAAAAAATGTTTAAAAGAAAAATTTATAAGCATTAAAAAGGGGACCAAGAAAATGGAAAATAATTTGAAGAAAATCAAATGAAAGTAAATAAAAAAGAATCAATTTAAATCTAAAAGATAAATATAAATTAAAAAATTATGATTTTACTTGAAGAAAAAATCCCAAATAATTTTAGAAAAAAAATGGAGTCACCTAAAAATCTGAATAGTAAAAATTAATAAAACTAAAAAGTTATAAAAATTAATAAAAAAAATGTGATAACAAATATTAAATTTCTTGAAAATTCAGAAAGAAGCATAAAAAAATAAAGTATAAACGAAATTAAGCAAGAAAATTATAATTGACCATAAAAACGCAAAAATTAGTATTTAATTAAATAATAGTATATAATAATAATAGTAATTTAAACAAAACATAAAACTCTGAAAAATATTATTAAAACAAATGTAACAAAATTATCCTGGAAAACATTTTAGACCAAAAATAATATAAAATGAAAAAAATGTAATAAAATATAAGAAAAAAGTTTTTAAAGCTTAAATATAAATAAAAACAAATTAAAAATTGAACAAATAATAATCAATAATATAATTATAATAAAAAAGAAAACAATAAAGCTCAAATTTGAAAAAATAAAACAAACAGAAATAAAATTAAAAACTCATTGAAAATTTAAACAAAAAATATGATTAATAACCAAAAAGATTAAAAAAATCCTTTAGAAACTGTGTTTTAATATTATGAGGACATTACAAAAATGAAAATAAAACTTGTTAAACAATATATTAATATTTTGATGAGTTAAAAAACCAGACAAAAAAATTAAAAAACGAATAAAAATATTGAATTAATAAAAACGTTTCCAATAGCAATATAAAATTAATTATAAAAACCTTTAAAACAAATCAGTAGAAAATCGAAGATAAAATAAATGGAAATAAAATCTGAGATAAAATAAATTGTAAAACAAACTGGAAGAACATATTCCAAGAAATGAAACATTAATAAATTAAAAAGTAAAAAAAAATAAAGTAAAAGAAATACAATTAAAATATTTTGTTGTTTTTATTTTAATTGTATCAATCAGTTTTTAAAAAAATTAATAAAGAAAGTAAAAACAGTATGATCATTAAACAAAAGCGTATAAAGCAATAAATAACTTAAAAAAAATGGTAAATAAATATTCTTAAAAAAAATTTAATGAATGAATTATAAAAAATAAAATAAAGGTTAAAGCAATCTATTAACAAAAATTTAATTTTAAAAAATCATTATATTCAAACAATGTCTTGAAATGACGCGTATTTTAAGCACAGAATAAGACTGTTAAAGCTAACTGAAAACAAAATATTCAAACATACAATATACGAATAGAAACAAAAAAAAACTCATAATAGAATGACAAAAATTCTGTAAAAAAATAAGAAAAAACAATAATAATGAACAAATTATTATTAAAAAAATGTTATTGAAAAAATAAATTCAAAGTCCACAGTATGTTTAAAGACCCACCTCAAATTTGACTTTAATCTTAAATTAACAGATTTTGTAATAGGAAGTGTAGGCCTGCACAATCAAAAAATAAAATTTCTTGCAACTAAATTCCACAACATAAAATAAAAAATATTAAAGAAACGCAATCAAATACTAAAACAATTAAAAATCTTGAAAAAAAATTGGTTGAAACTTATTATAAAAAAACAATTTCACTAAAAAAGAAAAATAGTTTTACCCAAAATAATAAAATTCAAATTATCAAGCTGTTAAGTAAAAAATCTAACTTTAAAATCACAAAAAGTTTGCTATAATCTTTACTGTTCCAGGTCAATTCCAGGATCAATTCAAAAAAATAACATTTGTAAATAGTAAGCAAAATAAAACTATAAACACAAAAAAAAATAACTTCTTAATGAAAAAAAATCTTTGGTCAAAAAAGAATAAAAAAGTAATAAAAAATAAAATTTAAAATTAAAAAAAAACCAATGAAACATATTTTAACAAAAGTTAAAATAATTTAATTTTTAAAACAAAAATAAATAAATAAAAATAATGAAAGAAACATTAAAAAAATAATTTTTTTAATGATAAAAATAAAATTACTTCAAAAATATTTAAATAAAATTTATTCTAAGAGAAAAACAATATTGGAATTAAAAAGAAAATATAAAATTACATGAAATTTATTAAAAAAAATAATAAAGAAGAAAAATAAGTTAACAGTTTCTTCAAACCTGATAAATATAGAACCGTAATAATTTATTAAGTTCACAAATCATGGTAATATGTTTATAAGAAAATTAAGTTAAAAAGAAATCAAAGTTCATGAAAAACAAATTATTCAGTTAAAAAAAGTTTTAAAACAAACAAGAAATGAAAAATACTTTTAAGTGTTCCATTAGCGAAGAAGTAACATCTTCAAAATAAAAAAACAAGATAAAAGTACAATGAAAGAGTTGTCCGAAAAAATAACGAAACAAAAATAAAAAAATCTGAATAGAAACAAAAAGTTGTACAGACAAAAAATTAATTTTTTAATGGCAAAAAATAGAATGACTTCAATTAAATTCGAATAAAATTTGTTCTGCGTGAAAAATAAAAATTGGAATTTAAAAAAAAAAGAAACGAAATTAGTTAGAAATAATAAAGAAATTAAAAAAAATAATAATAAAGAAAACAAAAATAAAAAGACAAAAAAAAGGTCACAGTACATATATAATCGAAATGTATTCGGAAAGTACATATTAAATTTTTATTTTAATAAAAAAATCTATTTTCAAAAAAAATATTACATCAATCAAAATAAAGAACAAATAAATAAGTTATTCAGGAATAACAAATACAATTAATAATAAAAAGAAAGAAGATAAATAATAAAAGTAGATACAAAAAATTTTGAAAAATAAAATAAATATTTAGTAAAAAAAATTAAATTTTACAAAAGTAACTCAATAAAACATAAAGGGCCTTTGCAAAGAAAAAATAAAAGAGTAAGTAGTTAAAAAAATCTTTTTGGAATTAAAGAAAAAAAAAATAAAAAGGAAACAAAAAATATATGTATGACAAAAACGGTAATAGAATAAAAAGTAGTAAAAAATAATAGTAGTGAAAATGTTGTAAATTAAAATACATATACAGTAAGAAAAAACATATAAATTGAACAAAAATTAGAAATTATACTTAAAATAAATCAAAAAATATATTTGCAATATAAATAATAACTTAGTAAAAGAAATCTTTAGTGAAAAACATAACTGAATAAAAATTTAAAAAAAAAAATCAAATCATAATAAAAACAAAAGCATTAAAAATACCATATCAAATAAATAGAATTAACTTAAAAAATGTTAAAATTAAACAATTAAAATCAAAAAAAATCGTTTTTAAGAACAGACAAAGGTACTTGTTCCGTTGCAGGAACAAAATACAAGTATATGTAGTTAAAAAATAAAACTAGTTGGAATTAAAAAAAATAAATAAACTGTAAACAAAAAATATAAGATGAAAAAGAAATTAAAATCCATAGTAGATCAAAATGTTGCAGAGGAAAAATAAAAAATAATAATATGTCTTTAGTAAAAAAAAATCAAATAACGAACAATAGAAATTATACTTGAAATAAATTAAAAAATATGTTTGAAACTAAAAAAATAACTTAAAATAAAATCTTCAGTGAAAAATAGAATTTAGTAAATATTTTAACAAAATTTAACAAAAAAATAAAAGTTTCAAAACAAAATCATTATAACTGAAAACGAAAAAAATAACTAAAAAAATTAAATCATACTAAATCAATATATTATTTGTATAATAGAAAAAAAGATGTACTTAGTGCGATAAGAAATTAATAAAAAGGAATCATGAAAAATTAAAGTAAAAAGAAGTACTTAAACAAATAATTTAAATAACTTCAAAACAAACAAAAAAATCTAAATTAAAAAAAAATCATAATTATGAACAGGTAAAGTTACTCAATAAAACATAAAGGATCGTTGCAAGAACAAACACACAAGAATATGTAGTTAAAAATAAAACTATTTGGAAATAAAAAAGACATAAAAAGACAACAAAAAATATCAGTTAAAAACGGAAATAAAAAACTTTAGTAGATAAAAATGTTGTAAATTCAAAAAAAAATTGTGTTCATTAAGAAGAAAAATATAACTGGAAAAAAGTAGAAATTATACTTGAAATAAATTAAAAATGTTATTGGAAAATTAAAAAAATAACTGTAAAAATAATCTTTGGTTAAAACCATAATTAAATAAATATTTTAAAAAGTTCAACATAAATAAACAAAACCTAAAAATTCCAAAACAAAATAAATATTACTGAAAAAAATAAAGTAAACAAATTAAAAATTAAATTTACAAATCGAAAACGAAATAACATTCGGAAGAAAAGAAAAAATTGCTTTAATTTTGAAAATATAGAAATTTTTATAATTCAAATAAACTAAGCATGACATTTATAATGAAATCAATGTATTCCACAAGACTTGAAGTAAGAAATTCCTTTAAGTATTAAATTCGATATAAGTATTTCGAGTTGAGTTTCTTATTGATCATCGCTCTTGTTAATTAAATCAATTAAAATTCCAAAACAACAAAACTAAAAAGAAATAAATACTTATATATTCAACTTAAATAATTTTTGTTTTCAGTAAAAACTGAAGTAAGAAATTTCTTTACATATTTAAATAAGTATTTCGCGTATATTTCTCGTTGATGGCGGTTGTTTATTTACTCGTATAAGTTAATAATCGGAATCGACATACTTGATCAGAATTTATTGTTTTTACATTTTGTCAAATTCATAAAAAAATATATAAATGATAAATTAATTAAACAAAAGAATTCTTGAAAAAAATCAATGCTGAGTGAAAAAACAAAAATTACTTTAAATAAATGAAACAATCTTCAGTTCGAAAATAAAATACCTAAAATACGAAAACAAAATATTCATATCGAAAAGGAAAAAAGAAATGAATTAAAAAAAATAATAATTAAAAAATAATTGAAAATCAAAAAAATGTATATCTTATTAAAATCAAATAGAGTTAAACTAAAAAAAATTAAATGATTTTAAACTAAAACAATTGCTTAAAAATATATAATAAATGTCAATATTTTAAAAAAAAAATAATAACTAATATTTTATTAAAACCAAATAGAGTTAAATTAAATAAAATTACATAATTTTAAACTAAAACAATTGCTGAAAAATATATAATAAATGTCTATGTTATTCAAAATCAAATAGGAGATAAAAAATGTTTTTTTTATTATAAGTCAAAATAATATTCAGTAAAAAATAAAGTACATTTATTTATAGAAAAAAGACATACCTGAAAAACTAAAAAAAGGACAAAAACTTAAAACAAAATTAAAAATATAAAAAAAAACATAAAAAATTCTAAACAACAACTGAATTAAAAAAACATAAAATCTGAGAAAAAAATCTAAGGGAGAACGACAAAAGACAAATTCTATAAAAAAAATCATATTAGCAGATTCTTTAAAATAATAATTCATTAATAAAATAAAATTCGTTTAAAAATATATGAAAAAAATATATCTATCATTACTAAATCATCAAAATTTTACAAAAAATTCCAAGACAAAGTGTGTAACAAAAAAATAAAATTAAAAAGATTTTTTCAATAAAATAAGAGAAAAATATAATTCTTTAAATACAAATTTATCGAAATTAAACATAAATAAAAAAAAAAACTTCAGGGAGCCTACCAGAAACATAAAAACTGAGAGAAAATTCAAGAAGAAAACTCATAAACGAAACCACAAACTGAACCAAAATCGTCTCTTTAAAAACATCAGTAAACAAAATATATAAGGCACAGTAAACTAATAGTAGAATAAAAACAAACAAAAATATTAAACACATATGGGTTAAGTTTTTTTAGTAGTAATTTTTTTATTTTAAAATAATAAGAATTTTAAAAAAATATCACAAAATCAAAGGAAAAAATCGTACAAATCATAAGAAATAAAATCGGCGAAATTGGTGCGACACCGCTTATATCAGAAAGTAAATTAATACAAATTAATGTTACATGAAAAAAAAAGAAATAAAAGTAAGTAATTTTAAACCGAAACATAAAATTAAACAAAAAAAATATTTGCATACAAAACAATTAAAAAAGGCTAATTTTTGTAAAACCAAAATAAAATCGAAAAGAAACTAAATTATAAATTCTTTGAGTTTCGCAATAAAAATAATAAAAAGTTTTAGTACAAATTTATAATAAAGGCATTCACGAGCAAGAGGACATACTAAAAATGGGCTAAAGGAGAAATTTGTAAAGTCTTAATAAAATTTTCATGTGTTTCTTAAGGTGACAACTTAAATCTTTATTAAAGTTGCCAGGGGGTTTAAAAAAGTATTTAAATTAAAAAAAAATTAAATGTTAAATAATAATTTGAAGAAGTAACATTGAAAGAGGCGAAATATTCATTGTTTTTCTGTTTTTAATGAAAATTTAAAAAAAAAAAAAAAATTTTAGAAAAAAAAGAATTAATAGAAATAAAAAAGAAAATCTGTGCTTTAAACAGAAGGCAACTTTAAATTTATAATAAATGAAAATTAGTTTTTGTTATGTTAAGTTGGTCTTATTAAAGCAAAATAATAACACATAAACGACAAGTTGTATCTGCAAATTTGTCAGAATTTCTATTTTTACTTGCCTTTAGCCGCAAATGCCTGTAACATATTTTTCTTTGTCCTCCTCACTTTGGGTGTGAATTAAATTTTGTAATAAAAATAAAATTTTGTTTTAAGAGAAATAAAAGTATGTTAAAAAATAAAATTTTGAATAGAATATGTAAATTTAAAGTAAAAAATAAAATAAATAAATTTAAAATTAAATTAGTTGAAATAAATTAAAAGAAATATAAAATTTAAAATCAAAATTAAAATTTATATGGGCAAAAGGAATGTTAGAATAAAATTTTCAAAATTTTTCAAACATACCAGGTTTCAGAGCAAGTCTATGTGTGGATGTCTAGGATAAAATCTCAATTTTGTAAATATCATACATTGAATTACAAACAAACAGATATTTTTAAAGTAATAATAATAATAATAAAATATTTTTTTAAAGTACAATATTAAAAAAGGAGAAAATTTTGTGAAACATGTAAGATGAATATTAAAAGAGTATTTTTCAAATTTGGAGTATTCCAGACAACACTTATATATAATATAATTAAAGAAAGGCAAGTATTTGTAATTTGTATGACATCATGTCTACACCGAAGAATGAAAATTGAAATGAAATCAAAATTATTAAAAATAATTTCGTTTAGAGAAACTTCAATTAGCTTTATTATTTGTAGTAATAAAAAAAATATTTATAATAAAAATTCGATAAAATATACGAAAAACGAAATTTAAAAAATGCAACTCTGCTAAGATCTACTCAAGTAAACAGAGAGCACGCACAATGTTAACATTCCTGTCGTTAATTAACAGCAGTATTTTAACTTAAAGAGAGTAACCTCTCTCCATCTGTAATTGTTATGTATGTTAATCTAAAGAGTTAACAGCTCTCACACTTGTTGATGTGCTAGCGACATCTAGAGCTTACAATAGCGTAAATAATATTTCAGCCGTGTACCTTAGCTTGGGTAGAATAATTTCTATTATTTTTGAGGCAATAATTGTTATTGTGAATTGACTTGAGCCAATAATTGTTATTGCGAATTGACTTGACAAGTTGTTATTCTGGTGAATTGTTAATTTGTAATTAATATGAATATTAAGCTTCGTACAAAATCTTTTGTTTTAAATGCTTCATATCTTCGGTGTATCATGACATCGGGTCTATAACATTTCTATATCATACGAAAAACTATTTTTGATGTATCCTTAAACTATTTAAAGAAATAATTGATAAAGATGTGTTGATTTTTCATATTTTTTTGTTAATAATTGAATAAATATTTATAAATATTTAATTGAGGTTTGAAAGATTTTTTTCATAAAAGAAATGTCTTTTGAGGATTGGAACCTTTTTTTTATAGCAATTTGTTAAAAAAAACAAGATTGTTTAAATAAAGTTTGAAACTGTTTTTTTTACTAAAAAAAATAAATATTCTTTTTGGCATAAAAGGGTTTAAAAAAGGAATTTGAGGTTTGGACGATTTTATAAAAAAGAAAACAAAAAATGTTAAAAAAAAATTGTTGGCAGGAAACGAGTTTTTAATTTTTTTCAATATTTTTTTCACATTCTTCAATCTTCTGCTTTAAATAAAAATTAACTGTGTCATTTTAGGAATAAATTAAAAATGGTAGAAAGTTTAACAACAGCTTTGTCTGCTTCTAAAGAGTCGGTTAAACGAGTTTTACAACAAAAATCTATCTAATTTGGCAAAACATTACTTGAACGTTTTTCAAAAAAGTAAGAAACAAAAATAATGTCTGAAATATTGAGTTTTTGTTTTAAAAGAAAAGTTACAACAAAAGTCGCATAATAAATTCGTGTGTTTCAACAAGGAGTATCGAAATTTTGTCAAAAGTAAAAACTTTTAACAAAAAGCGTAAAAGTTTTGTTTATTTTTAGTTTTTGAGAAACTTGTTTTTGTTTTAACATTTTTGCAGCAAAAAAAACTCTAAAATTAATCCTGCGAATTTTGTTGTAAAAACAATTCAACGTTTAAAGGTTAAGTTGAATTGCTTTTACAACAAAATTAATTCTTCTGTTTCAACAAAGTGATATCGCCATTTTTTCACAATTTAAAATTTAAAAAAAAAATATTTTTTGTTTTTTTACATTTTTGCAGCAAAAAAAGCTTCGTTAATTGTTTAAATTTTGTTATTATTCATTAAAAGAAACAGTTTTCCAGACTCATGTGTGGAAAAGAAATTATTGAAATTTTAAACAAACAAAAGAATCAGTTTTTCAAAAAACTTGTAATGTTTTTAAAAGAATAAAAAAAAACATGTATAGTGCCTCTTTAATAATTTCTGATTTGGTGGCTTATGCAGAAAGGTATAAAATTTTCTGATAAAATCTTTAAAACTGTTTGACTTTACAAATCTGAACGAAAAACTCCTCTCCAGGCTTCATCTTAAGCTTGTGAATGCCAACAGAGGGCATCAAAACTATTTTCAAAGAAAAAAATACAATTTTGTTAAAAAAAAATGCATTTTTAGATTATTTTTGTTTTTTTGTGTAAATTGCAATATTTTTTTGTAATAATGTAAACTCATAGCAAAAACAGCCTGATATTTTTTTTAATAAAGTAAGTTCATATCAAAAACCACATGATACATTTTGCATTACAAAATTGGCGTGCACATTTTTTTTTGATTTTTAAGATTTTAATAAAGAAAGCGTCTCTCAAACAAAAGATTTGCTCAGTAAGGGATTTCTAAATTTAGGCAAATCCGATCTGTTTTTTCTTTAAATTTAAAATCACTATAAAAACGTCTCCAGCCTCATGTTTTGCTAGGTATATAGTTCCTCAGTTTTTTAAATATAAAATAGTTTGTTTTGCAATACAAATATATTAGAATATTTGATAAATCATTACAATTTTTTTTTTTAAAAAAATATAAACTTTTTTGAGAATTTGCTAAAAAAAAATGTTTTTGCAAAATATTTTAGTTTCGGCTAAATATAATTTTGTTTGTTCATTTATAACATTAAATAAATAACATCTTTAATTTCATGTTTTTATTTAACTAAAAAATAGTCTCCAGCCTCATTAGAAATAGAATTTCCGATTGCTGGAATAAAGGTTTCGAAATTAAAAACAAAAAAGAAAATTATTAAAATAAATATTTCCTCAATCACCAAAAGTTTTAAGGAAACATTTGTTGAAAATGTTTTGAAAAAAAATCTTAAATTTTTTAAAAAAAAAAGAACGCATTTCTTGAAAAAACTTTTTTTTGCGCAAATACAAATTTTTAAAAATTTTTGGCAAAAAAAAATTATATAATTTTTAGAATTATTTTGAACAAAGGACGAAAGTTTATAAAAAAATACTTAATTTTTTTGCGCATATACAAATTTAAGAACTTTTGTTAAATCAAAAAATTATTTTATTTTTATTTAAGAAAAAAAAAGTTTTTTGTGCGCAAATACAAATTTTAGAATTAGAATCAGCAAATAATCTTATTTTTAAAATGAACGAAATATAAAAAAACCTATTTTTTTTTAGTGCATAGACAAATTTTAGATTTATTGTCAACTAAAAAAAATATCTTGTTTTTAAAAATTCTTTAAAAAATACAGTGCTTAAATTTTTCTAAAAAAAAATCTTAATTTTTTTTTGTAAAAATTCTTGAAACTTGTTTCCAAAAATTCTGCAATTTTTCTTTTCGAAAAAAAGGATATTTTTCCAATAAAAAGTATTTTCTAGAAAGGAAATTGCACTTTTTTTTGAAACAAGTTTCAAGAATTTTTCAACAAAAAATTAAGAAAACGAATTTAGCAGATTTATTGAAAAAATTTTGATATTTTTTAAAAATGAAAATGAATTTTTTTTAAAAAAAAAAATTTTTTTGCGCAAATACATGTTTTAGAATTTTTTTCTCAAATCAAAAGATTGTTTTTATTTTAACAATTTTTTAAAAAACAAAATTCTTCAAATTTTTATGGAAAAGTTCTTGAAACCTTTTTTTGTTGTTGAAAAAAACAACATTTTTTTCCACAAAAGTGCTATTCTTTTTTTTTTCAAGAAAAAACAAAATTATTTTTTTCAAATGAAAAATATTTGTTTTGTTTTAGCAGCTTGCTAAGAAATTTTTTTTCCGCACAAAGTTTAAATTAAAAAAAATGGAAATTTAAATTTTTGTAGTAAAAAACCCTTTTAATCTTATGTTTTTTTGGAGCTTTCGTCCCAAGCCTCAGGTTGAGTTTGTGGTTTTCAGAATTTTTTTTTAGAATTTTTATGAAAAAAAAAATTTAAATTCTAAATTTTTGTAAAAAAAAACCTCTTCTAATTTTATGGTTTTTTGGAGCTTTTGCCTCAAGGCTCAGGTTGAATTTCGGGTTTCCAGGGAAAGTTTTTAGAGTTTTTAATAAAAAAAATCTAATTTTCTTAAAGAAACAACCACGTTGCAGCCTAAGGTGTACTTTTAGTTGTCGAGAAGTGACTTTAAACTGCTGAGGAAATGTGTTTAGCTTTTTACTTCTTTCGATTTTTATAGAATTAATCTCGTCTTCAGCATCGTCTTTAATTCCTGATATGCATTACTTGAGGTAGATTAGGCGGCATGTTGTATTCAAATGAGGTAATCAAAACATAGCTTTACATACTCTTTTCAGCAAATGTTGTAGGTGGAGAAGATGTTGAGTTGGACGTTTTGGTCGATCTATCAGCGAGCATTTGTAAGGTGGGTGGATGCCAACATTGAAGTTCTGAAATGGAATAAAAAAAAATTAATTAAAAATCGAAAATTGAAAAAAAATAAAATAAAGAAATGTGAAGAACGAGCGACCGTAAAAAAACGAAAATTTGAAAAATAAAATAATATGTAGTATACCTTCCCGGCGGACACGCTGTATAAGCAATAAGAAAGAAAGAGCGACTGTGGTTTGAAGGAATTTAAAATAAAAAATCGAAAATTTGATAAAAAAAAAATTAAAGAAACAATTGCAAAAACCGAGGGACCGTTATTTGAAAAATAAATTAATATGTAGTATACCTTCCCGGCGTACACCCTGTATAAGAAATAAGAAAGACCGAGCGACTGTGGTTTGAATGAATTTAAAATAAAAAATTGAAAATTTGATAAAAAAAAATTAAGAAAACAATTGCAAATAACGAGGGACCGTTATTTGAAAAACAAAATAATATGTAGTATACCTTCGCGGCTGACACCCTGTATAACAATAAGAAAGAACGAGCGACTGTGGTTTGAAGGAATTTAAAATAAAAAATCGAAAATTTGATAAAAAAAAAATAGGGAAACAATTGCAAATAACGAGGGACCGTTTCATGAAGAATGCGCGACTTTTACACAAGCCAGGCTGGTTTAAAACCTGGCTAAGAATTTTGGGCATCAATCAGCTCGGCGACTACTTAGTAATTTCGGCAGTATTGGAACTTTAAACCCCTTTAACTCTCTATATAATCCAGTAACCCTTCAGAATTAGCTTAAAACAGTAGGTTCTGTTTACAGATTATGTAAGTCATGTCGTATATAGCTCACTAATTTTAAAGAAGTACTTCGAATGTTTTATTATAGCTTGTTAAGGATTATTCTGCGTATTTTGGTGGACGTTAGGACTAATATTGGGGATAATATGAGACTTGCACGAAGAGTTTTTAGTTTTTCCAAATATTTTGCCAATACGGAAAATAAATTGTCCTACAACAAAACATGCTTTTATGAAAAGTACCCCTTCTGCCAAGGTCATAATAAACTAAACTCACTCCCTTGTTTTATTTTTTTCTGTATCGAAAATTACCTTTAAATGACTAAATGTTGTTCAGTAAGCTTCTCCCATCATGTTTTTATTATATTTTTTGCGTGCGTCAGCTTTTAAAAGCCTTGATAGTACTTGTCCTTTAGTCAAAGGGATGAAAACGTAACTCGAAACGAAAAGTGGCAGATGAGCGCCGAATTTACTTTGAATTGCGCGCCACTTTTTCCTGTTGCCCAACAAGGACATGGTGGTGGTGGGACATCTGTTGTTATGTTGGCGCGCTAAGCTCATTGCCAAAATTCCAAAAAAAAAAATAGCACGTGTTCGATGGAAATTGCAAAAAGGGGTGTTTGTTTGATTCATACAAAAATGACGTTATTTCGGTTTTTTGCTTTTGAGGAAAGGCTATTTAGTCATTAAAAATAGAGCAAAAATCTAAAGCCTTTTTTGTTTTTTTTTTTTTTACCAATTTTTGGTCTATTTCTCCAATGTCGTCACAGTCCCATTACTAATAATTTTATATTTTTATGCCCGCGCTTTCGTAAAACGAACGTTTTTCTTTACACTTACAAAAAAGTGACACCGATTTTAAATTTATCTCGTTGTTGTCTAACAATTCTCTTAGTGTTTTTAGATCCACCCGGCCACCTATTTACGATAAGTCTATCTGCCTGCTTTTCCCATAGAAATTTCTATATTATTCTTAAAATCCATCTGACATTACCACCACTAGATGTCTCTACGTTTAAATAATTGATGACGTATGCCGTTTTAAGAACGTTTTACCCTTTTCACCCATTTTTTTTCTTTATAAACCCCTCTTATTTAAAATAATAATTTGTATCGCTAGTTTTTAAATTTTTCTTATATTTTATGTTAACCCTTTATTACCACCACCAGATGTCTCCCACATTTGAATAAATAAAGATACATACCGTTTCCCATCCGACAATACCACCACCAGATGCCTGACGTTTTAAAGATGTATGACGTTTTAAGACCGTTTTACATTTTTCACCCATTTTTTATTTTTTTTAAACCCTCCTTATTTAAAATCATAATGTGTATAGCTGGTTTTTATATTTTATTGTAACCCTTTATTACCGCCACCAGATGTCTCCAACGTTTAACTTTGTCCTTTTCACTCATTTTTAATTTTCCTTATAAACCCCTCTTATAAAAAATATTTTTCGCTAGTTTTTATACTTTTCATATATTTAAATTTATTTTAATTTACCATATTTAGATTTTTTCCTAAAGTCTCACTTATTTCAAGTCATTTAATGGTTGGTTAAAATATAGTTCTTCTGATCAGTTTTTTTTTATTAGTTTTACGTAAAAAATGTAAGAAACTACATAGAAAGAACTTACTGTTTTACCCCTTTTATACCCTTTTTCCATTATCATATTAAATTTATTAATACTTAATATTTTTTTGTGTAATCCTTAGTTCATAGAAATATTCAGGACAATGTTTCTTTTGAATATTTGTTTGAAGAAAGTTATTCAAAAGGCAATCGAATAAAAATAGTTGAATAATTATCATCAGTTTTTTTTTCTTGCATAAGATTTTCTTTACAATTTTTTTTCATGGAAGACCATTTATCAATTCTGCCCTTTTCACACCCTTTTACCTTCTATTTTCATTTTCAACACATTTCTGGTGATTTTAAAGCGTTTCCTCTCTATTACTATTTGTAGCCAACTATTACACCCATTTTTCTGGAGGTTTTCTGTTTTAAGTAAAGTGTCTCAGTTTATTTTGTACTTCTCGTTTTAACCTTTTTTACCCTCTTTTCGCACATTTGTTCAAAAAGAAACCAAAAAGTTATTTAAAAAGGTAATTGAATGCATGTAATTGAATAATTATCGTCAGTTTTCTTCTTGCGAAAGATTTTCGTTACAATTTTCTTTAATGGAAGACCATTTACTAATCCTGCCCTTTTCACACCCTTTTACCTTCTATTGCCATTTTCACCACATTGCTAGTGATTTTAAAGCGTTTCCTCTCTTTTACCGTTTGTAACCTACGTTTTCCGGGTGTTCCCATTTTAAGTAAAGTTTCTAAGTTTTTTAAAATTCTCACCACCTTTTTTACCCTTTATACCCCCTTTACGCATTTTGTTTAAAATCCCGTTGATTTTTTAACGAGTTTTTCTTTTAAATTACCCGTTTTTCAATTGTACACGTTTTCCATTACTTTTTGGTAAATATTCGCATATTTTCATATAACCCGTTTTTGCCCTTTCTACCCTTTTCTTTATTTTCTTCACTTTTTTACTTATTAAACATGATTTTCTCTTTTTCTACAGCTCCTCTATTCTTTTGCTTATGTTTTTCATATGATTTCAATTAAGTACATCTTCTTCCCTCTATTACCCCATTTTGTCCATTTTAACGTTTTCTATTATCTTAACTTTCTCATAAATTTTAAAATATATTATTTTTTTCTAATTTTAGTTCTTGCAAGTATTTAGCCATCTAAGATCATACCGCGTACGTTTTTTTTTATTAATTTAAACGCAATTTCGCCACTATTCAAACGCCCGCCAAAAATTAATGTCCCTTTGCATTTCTTCCTTTAACCCGTTTTTGCCCTTTTTACCCTTTTCTTAGTATTCTTCACTTTTCCATTTATTAAAAATGGTTTTCTCTACGTTTACAGCTCATATATTCTTTTGCTTATGCTTTTCATAAAATTTTAATTGAGTACCTCTTATTTCCCCTATTATGCGTTTTTTTGTCCGTAATATACTATTATGACTATTTTATAACTTTTTACTTTTTCATAAATTTTGAAATAAAATATATTAGTTATTTACTTATTTTAGTTCTTATTAAGCCACCTTAGTTCATATTGTGAATGGTTTCCTGAATTTGGGAAGAATTTCGCCTTTATATTTTCATGCCTAACATATAGCCATTGTTCAAACGCCCCTCCCATATTAAGGCCCTTCTCATTTTTCCGTTTAAGCCGTTTTTGCCTTTTTTATACTTTTCTTAATTTGTTTCCCTTTTACATTTATGGTTTTCTGTTTCAACAGCTCCTCTAATCTACTGGTTTTCGTAATATTTCAATTGAGTGCGAGAACCTCTTCTTCCACGTTATTGTCCATTTTACCAAGTCATTCTATTTCTTTACTTTTTCTTGAATTTTAAAATATAATATTATTTACTTATTTATATTACTTTCTATTTACCCACACTAGTTCATATTGTTAGCGATTTCTATAAATTTTAACATAAACCACTATTCAAACGTCCCTTTGTTCTAGAAGCTTCACCGATTTTAATAAAATTCGATATATTTTATTATAATTGGCATACAACACAACTCTGTCGATATTCGACCAAGCAAAGGTCCCTCCTGATATTTTGACCTGTCGCTCAAGAAGTTACATATCGGGCCGGTCTTAATTCAAATCGGTACAGCTAATTCTGAAAGACCAATACCTAACCCTTAACCTTCAGTCCAGTCCATGTTTAGGATAAGACGCTAAATGTCCTATTGCGAGCTCTATCAATTAATTGAAAATACATTTTCGCCTTTTCCTAATTTACCTGCAATGACTTTTTTTACCTAATTTTCCCATTTTCTTGAATATTCCATTGATTTTAATCGTTTTTTTTTAATTTAGGCACTTTTATTTTTTTAATGTAACTCATTTTCGAGTATTTCAAGACTTTTTTTTAATATTTAGAAAACTTAATTGCGATTTCTCTCGAATCACTTCAGTCAAAATCGTAACAAGTCGAAGTTACTCTAGTAGAGTATTGAAAACCGCAAAACTTTGAAACCCGAAACTAAATATTGGATTCTGTTGACTGGTGTAGTATTCAAAACTTTATAATAAAAATTTGGAAAATTATACTTACTCAGAGTTTCAAGCTGTTGAATGTGTTTTTAGTTTTTATCACTGCCAGGCAGAACTTTTAAGGCGACGATCAATGCAAAATTCGTAATATCACTTTGAGTAATCGCTCTTTAGTCGTATTTTTTATTAAAGCAACAATTTTCTTTCCAATTTGACGAAATCTCAATCAATACAGCAACTTGGCAGACTGATTGTTTTGAATGTCGGTTAAAGTCATTTAAACGGTATTTAGTAAAGTGGAAACTTTTTATAATTTTTGGATTTTATTGAAATCGGCCGTATTTGATTTTCTGCGAGTGAAGTTAGGTAAATAGATTTTACGTTTTTCTCTTAAACGGTTAGTGGTTGTTGTTTTTTAATATTGAATTTTAATAACAAAACACTATTTTTTGTTGTTATTCGCTTATTATTGGTTTTATTTGTTGCATCGATACTTGAATGAATTTTCTAAGCCTCCCTTCTGATGGAATGGGAAAGGGAGGCTTAATTTTTGATCGAGAAAACTCCTCAGTACGATGTTGATGGAATCGTTATACAACTGACACTGCCATTCCTTCAATTGTCGCCAGACCTTTTATACTTGATGGCTGGCAAGAGTAAAAACCACCACCAAAAAGATCTTGTATATTTTTCATAATGTCTCTACGAAATTAATGAATGACGCAGAAAAAAATAGAAACGACGCAATTTCTGGTCAAAGGGTGGTTTATCAGAATGATGGAAGTTCGAAAGAGTGTGCAGGGCGTTATGGGGTTTTAATAGAATACGGAGGGTTTTCTTCTTCACAAGAAAAAAATTCTCTTGTTATTGATTAATACTTTTTTTAAACACGAATAAATGAGCTCGAGATCTGAGTTATAATTATTTAAAGGATATCTAACAAAGGTCGAATAAGAAGAATAAAAAAATAAAATATATAATAATATTTTTTTCTCGAGATGATAAGGTCAGGATATTTAAAACGCAGCAAACAAAAGTTAATAAATCTATTTTTAAAATCAAATATATGGTGATTCATCAAGAGGTATTATTTCAGAACATAAAAAAAATATAAAAATTCACAAGTGTGGAATCTTTATTGGTAATTTGAAAGGACTGTTATGGCATTTATTTTGTGAAAATTTGATTTGTATTTTTATATTTTTTTTGCTCTGAAAAAATACATCTAGATGGATCACCCTACATAAGTATTTTTTTACAGCCGATTCAATTTAAAATTGTAAATGGCTGCTATCTTTTTTTGTTTTTTTATTTTGGGGGTTGAAATATATTGTCGAAACTCTGCGAAACCCTATTGAAATTGGTGCACATCGGTCCATGCTCTAATTTAACTTTTATGCCAAAGCTATTTCCGATTTCATGCCACAGATTAGGAATATTTTAAGACATATCACCTCACCAAGAGCATGCTTTAAAGAAAAACTTAAAGCCATCAAGACGTAGAATCATGCTAATACTACAACATTAGTAACCTCTTTTATCTAATCGACACAGCCTTATCATTTGATTGAAGTTAGCTATTGACGTCTGTCTATCTATTGTTGTAATGTATGAAGTGATGGTCGCGCAACTATTTAACTCGGCGAAATCCTATTGAAATTGATCCACATCGGTCCATGTTTTAATGAAGCTTCCATGTAAAGGCTTTTGCCGAATTTAGGCTTGGCTGTTTGAGAAGCCACATTTTAAATCCAATTGCCCTAGAATAACGTAAAATAGGTTATGAGAGATCTACAACTAACTCTGATGAAATTGGATCATATCAGTTTTTTAAGCGGTTAAAATATTGAAAATGGCAGAAAGACAATTTTGTTTGGAAACGTTTAAAATATTCTGACCCTATTGAATTTCTAACAAAAGTAATTTGAAATATGACTTACTTACTTAGGGTGTCTCCACAGCCTCTTCTTGTTTTATAAGAACCTCGTTCTTGGGCGTGCTTTTCCAGTTTCCCATACAAAGAATTCTCACAAACTCCTTCAGTTGGTCTCTTCCCTGGATTCTTGGTCTTTTCTGCCAAAGCTGGATTATTTGTTTCCATCCGACGGCATGAACTAGCCAGCGCAATTGAAGGATTTTGATGCCATAATTTTATATTTACATTTTTGTAGGAACACAGCTAAACGCTGGTCACGTTCTCCCCGCCTACGCAGCTAGAGCCGAAAATTTGACGAATAATTTTCCGTCGAAATTTCCTATTTTCGACAGGAAAGTCCGCTTTATGCCTTGGTGCCATATAAAAGTACTGGTAGTATAGGTACATTAGCTGTGTTCTTTTCAGGTTTCTTAGCAAGCATTTGTATGAAAGTCAAACAAACGAGTTAGAGATACCACACTTATTGTTCCTACAAAAAAAAAAACAACTGTGACACAAAAACATATGTTTTATCGAACAAGAAGAGGTCTCATCGGCGAATTCGTATTAGGTTCGTTGGCACGAGATGGGATAAGTGAAACTACAAATCAACTCAAACTAATTATTAATCAAAAATTTACACTTTTGCTTTGTAAGAATTTACAATACAATGTAAGCAATAATTATACATCTTCGATAATATTATAACAATTTATAGATTTGTATTGGCAGCTTTCGATGAATTCGGCGAAGAACCCTCTTGTTGTTCAATTCTCTTTGTTACTTTATTACTCACAATTTACTTTAATGTTGATTACCATATTGGTAATTACCTCGAAAGAACACGGATATTTTAAAGTTGTATCACCGCCATTTAAAATATGCTGTTTAACGACCCCAAAATAACAACTATTTTTCAATGCTCTCATTGTTTTGGTTTATGGCAGATTAGGGGTACACATATTCCTTTTCTGCCTTAACGTTGGAGCTGACGGCCGAAAGGATTTCGAATTTCTTTCGTAGCGGTGCTTCTCAATCAGTCGCCAGCATACTCCTTGTCTTGTCCTTATTAACTACCATTTTTGACGACTTCTATTTTTTCATTTTTCGAAAAAGCTCCAATTCAACATGTTTTGTCCACCAGACAATAGGCGTGTTCTAGTGGCACTCGCTTAATTAACGAGTAAGTCGTCGCTTAGGCGAAAATTTTACGAAATTTTTTTTGAATTTTTTGTACACACGAAGTGATTGGCTTTATACATCATAAAGCGTTTGATTTTAAATGTTTTTAATCTGTAGGAAAAGTTATTCAAGAAATACTAAAAGCGAGTAATAATAACCTTAACCTTATGCAATTGACGCTGATGTAATAGCCTGGATGGTGACACTAAACCCGGTTACTCAAAACGGGAGACTTTCGTTGAGTTGAGATAAAAGACTTGCCAGACGAATGATAAAATTCAACAATTTTGACGCGTGGCATAAAAAAAACTATATAAACTGCAAAAGAGAAAAAAAATATAAGCAAAAAAAGTTATTGGTATTTTAAACCCTTCATCCTTTTTTTGGGCCCCCTGTACATGCATTCTAGTTCCTAGTTCCATTCTAGTTCTGTAGTTCACGAGACAATGGGAGTGCTAGTGACACCATCGCTCCAAGCATTTGAGCCCTACTTGCAGCAAAAACAATATAAACAACCTAATTTGGATTGGTAGCAAAATTTGCTTGAGTTTGATTAGCCCCACTTTCCTTAAGTTCGGCCATTTTTTGGGACCGTTTAAGTCCATGAGTCCAATATCCAAACTTATCAAGATCATAAAAAAATCTATATTTAGATTCGTTTAAGAAAGTGATTTAATTTAAGGCCATATTTATTGGTGGCATGTCCAAATATCTTTTTTGGACCTGTAGGCTTTATGAGTCTGAGGCCCAACCTCGACTTAATCTTAAAAATAAACCCATATTTGTATTCGCAGTAAAAGTTTAAATTTACTAGAGTTCACGAGTGCACATACTTATACTTATAGCTACCATTTGTCGTTTGTAATTTGAATAAGGGCCGCTTTTTAAGCCCCTACGGTCCATTGTACGAGCCCAAATTTTTTCCAGATTTGGAAAATACATGCATATATTGAATTGTAAGGTACACATTTGTAATAACTTTAAATGGACATACAACGTGCTCAGTAGGGTGGGTCGATTTTGTGCCATCGACTTTTTGATCACCCTCTGTTTTTAGGTTTTTTTAGGCAGGATTTAAAAGAAAAATCATTGTTTAAAATTATCACCTTTCCTAGGTTGCATACAATACATTTTTTCCTCATGCCAAAAGCTATCGAAAAATCGATGGCACAATATCGATACAATTTTATCTTTGCAAATCGGCCCACCCTAGTGCTTATAATTCTGGTTTAGCTGGTTAGTTTTTGGAGCCACAGGAACCTAATGACCAGCTACCACCATACCCCCTTTTGACGAATTAAATGCTATGATTTGATCCAAAAATAATTCAATAAAGCAACATTTTTGATCAAATATTCAAAAATGAACTTTTTCAGAGGTATTTTAAGTACTATAAAGAAAACCTTTGGCCGCTCTGAATCGAAACCTTTGGTCTGGAGCGTCCATTTGCCAAAATATCTGACAACTTATACTTAGTGTTCTGTCAAACTCTAGGATGCCAGCCTATTTTAGTTGACCGCTATCGTACGTTTAACAGACGCGAAGGCGATGACTAGGTCATGAACATGACTAGGTCACCTTCGAGTTTTACGACGATATACTTTATATAGCTGCCGGGGTGACAGCCCTTGACCACAGAATTGCTTTTCGGATCGATACAGTGCAAAGAACCGGACATCTTCGTAAAACTCGAAGATGACTAGGTCATCTTCGAGTTTTTCGACGATATATAGCTGCACATAGTGCAGGGGTGACAGCCCTTGGCCGCCGAATTGCTTCTTCGGGTCGATCCAGTGTAAAGAACCGGCTGTCGTGGGATCGCCGATTAATATTTTGAGGTGCTGGAAACGGAATTAAAAATTTAATATAAAATCCATGATACGGAAAATGATTTTAAAATGAAAATACTTTTAGTCAAACGAGATTTTCCTACATAGGTCAGAAGTTTGTTACGAGTTTAAAATATACTGGAAACCTTCTGAAGTATTTTATGTACCCTTCAACAAGAAGAACGATCCGAAGTAGGAGGGGGTTGGGGCGATTTTTAAAAAATGTTTTACCCTCAATAAAGGAATAGATGGAGTTTATACCTATACATACTTTGGAATTCTGTTGTTTTCAAGAGTTAAGGTTAGTTCTAGATGAACTTAACGTTAAATTTTATTGCATTCCTTTAAAAAAAAACCCTTTAGGTTTCTTATAAAATTACTGACTTTTTCATTACAAGTACCCATTTTTTGATTCTTTTAACACTTTTTACCCCCTTTCACCCTTTACTTAACTCACTCATTAATTGGAAATAATTTATTTCCTATATATTCTATTGCTTAACCAGGGCTTATTAATTACTAAAACATAGTACACTCCAAATATAACCCTTCGTCCCTTCGACTCAATTTTCATCACACCACTCCAGCTACCCTTCGCTTTATTGAAAGAACATTTTTAAGGGCGCTTTTTTATTGTTCGCCTTCGATGAAAATGTGAAATTATGCTGGTGGTATGTTCTCGCACAGGCGGCGCAGCGCGGCGCTCACACAGACAGCACTTTCGCTCCTCACCAAGGGAATGCTTGGGAACCAATGGCATTTCCATGATCGCTACTCGTATGTTCTGGTAACGCCACAAAGAAGCGCGCGCGCACGCACTCGTACAATGACGAAATGTGCGGAGGAAATATTAAATGTTGCCGGTATTGTGATACAGTCAGCCCAAAAATCCATGAAAACAGAAAAGAAAATCTTATTCTCTCACGATGCTGCAACGAAACGGGTGCAGCAGCAGCAGCGGCAGTCCGGACAGCAACTGGTGGGAAAATTTATCCCCCCAGCATTGAGTGTGCAAATCATGACACCGTAACACCGGGGTTATCGTTTGAAACTTCATTCGTTTCTTTTCGATTGTCATATGTGTGTGTGTGTGATTCCATTTTAATGGAAATTTTTTTGGGATCCTTTAACTTCCGTTGAAAAGAAAATTAGATCTGCTTGTTGGCGGAAACAATGGATGAATGGAAATTTTATATTTTTTGAAATTCCATCGTAGTTTTTTTGTAGTATTTTAAGGGGGGGAAAACTCACTTGTATTCTAGTTTGAGTAACCATGGAGTCGGGTTTTCTTTGTTCTTGGCGATTTGCAGGTTTATATTATTGCGTGCTACGTTTTGAATTTTTCATGGAGATTGTTTGGTGATTTTAATCTGGATGGCATTTTCAGAAAATGCTATTGTAGTCAGAATTTGACGCACAACGGAAATGGTGGCTCAATTTTTGATAAATTTAGAAACTCCTCCTGAATATTTCTGGGGTTTCTTGTAAACTCGCCACGCCGGCTCTTTTTTCTACACTTCGTACCAATCTTTGCCTGATTCGCGGCTTAAGGGTCCAAAAAAGGTACGATGAATTGAACCCTTTATGGTCACGTTGCGTATTTACAAGCATAATATTTGCCAATAATTTTCACTCATTCGGCCGTCAAACGACGCATGATAAAATAGCAAACCTTACTAAGTATTTTTAAAGATGAATGGTACTAGTTACTTTCACAGCATCTGAAATACAAAAATTGAAAAAGCTATCATTACTATCTGGTCTAAATGTATATGTGACAGCGCATAGATAAAGGGACCTAAGGGTAAAAAAAATCAACTTTCACTTTTTTTTTTGATGTGGACAACATCTGAGCATCGAATACGACCGATCCCATGCCCCAAAAGTGTTCTCTCCCAGAGATATGCGCGTTTTATGAAAGTGATGGTACACCAAAGATACGTACACGCATTTAAATCTTTAAAATGGCTCTCCTGAACAAAACTGGTTTTTACCCTTAGGTCCCTTTCTATTTTGCGCGTCACATATGTTTATATTTTCAACCATCCGATACTTGCTTTCTTTGGCATGACAAATTGTTGGTGATATCTAGGATCGACCTGACGATTGGGTTGGAAAACCCAGCACTAAATTCAGCATAAGCTAACTTTTTGTCCCTTTTCTCTTTAGCAAGAGTGAGTTTTACAAAATATTTAAAGAGTTTTTATGAAGAGAAAAAGAACCGCAAATAACTACCGCTACTAACTACTTAAATCGTTAGTAGCATGTCATACTGAGGATAAAGAGCTGTCATAGCCTGGCAATGGAAACGCCAATGAATTGATGGCTACTTCCCGGACGTTTGTCCCGCCTGCTTTCAGGGATCACATGACGTTCTGCACCTCTTCAACTGCCCTGCAAATCCTATTCAGCTGACCCCTAGTTCAGTTTAATTGGCGCGTTGCCCTTAACTACATGTCGACACCGCAACATTCTATACGTATAACTATCGTAAGAATATAACTCCGAAACCACACAGTTGAAACATTTTGTGGATTGGACTACTTCAGAGAAATCGATTGGAGAAACTTTAAGAAGTTCGTCGTCAACCCGAAGCTCCTCGCATACCTAGGCCGAACTATTGGCTGAAGTGGCTGCCCAATTCCTTGGGCACGGGTAGTGTCCAAAAACAAAACCGATAACCAACATTCCGGTTTTTATGTTAAAACCCGACAGTTGGTTTTGCAAAAATAGCTCAAACCCGGATTTCTGCTATCGTGTTTTTTGGTTTTTTGTTGTTGTATATAAATAATTGAACAGGGATTGACCGACTCAAGACATTTGCATCTACATTTAAATAAAAGACATGTTTTTAACAAAATGGCAAAGTGACATTGATTTTCGTGGCTGCACGCTGCTTTTATCATGATTTCGGGACCGTCTTTTATTTAAATATAGATGCAAGAGGTCTTGAGCCGGTTAATCCCTGTTCAATGTGTACAATCAACAGACCGAAATAAAAAAACGAGCTAAACGTATCTAAATAATTTCATCTACACCTTGAAGAGGGAATACGACACTGTTTTTTTAGCTAGAACCAACTTTATGGGTACAAATCTACTCAGATTCGCCAGTTGATACGTTGAAACGATATATGTCTGTCCTTCCTCCGTCTGTCTGCTGTCTATCTAAAACTTGTTATCAAACTTCAAGTCGTAATTAATTAAAATTTAAAAGAATTAAGTTTTTTTAACCAAGGATTGAAGAAAATCGGTTAAGATTAAGATATAGCTTAAACACTTATGTACAAGTATATGTGACGCGCAAAATAGAAATGGACCTAAGGTTAAAAACCAGTTTTGTTCAGGAGAGCCATTTTAAAGATTAGGTTCCTTTCTATTTGCGCTTAGAATCGTCGACTTCACTTTCATTAAACGCGCATATCTCTGGGAGGGAACACTTTTGTGGCATGGGATCGGTCTCATTCGATGCTCAGATGTTGTCCACATCAAAAAAAGAAAAAAAATGAAAATTTATTTTTTTAAACTCAGGTCCCTTTTTCTATGCGCTGTCACATATAACGATGAACAAGCAAACTATCATGGACGGATTTGGATCATATAAGCTCACTTTTTGATATAGTCCGTATAAATTGTCTGAGTCCCAAAAACATGGCTTCAAACAAACATGGACATTCGGTTTTAAAATAGCTATGAAATTTGCTCACGAAGCCAAAAATAGAATTATATTTGCAGTTCGACTAATTTTGGGTGACGGAACGAACCTGAGCCCATTTAAACATTGACATACAAAATGGGTACCAAAAACAATGAAATTTTGTGACAACTTTAAATATGACCTACTTTTTTAATCTCGTTCAAGGAGTTCAAAAATCTGTTTTTAATTAGCTTTTCTGCACAACCAGAAGAGAAAGGTGTAATAAATTTGGCCATGCCCCTCATATGCTATTTTACTAGTTTATTTTTCGAATCTCAGCAAGTGTTTTAATGTATTCTAAAGTCCAGAAGTAGGGACAATTACTCCACTTTTGATTGGGGAAGTATCTTCCATGACTTGGCAAAAGGCTTAAAATGGAATGTCTGTTTTTTGGCTTTTAAAAAAACCGGTCTGTCGGTTGTGTTGAAAGTCGGGTTTAAAAAACAAAACAAAATGTCGGCTTTCTGCAAAACCCCGATTTCTTGGACACTCTAGGCATGGGCCATATAAATGCGACCCGTCTTTCTCAAATTAATCTAGCCAACGCGGTCATTCAAAAACACAACCTAAAACTTTCCCTTACTCTTTGCTTTTAAACAGAAATTAATAGGAAAAAAACAATTGTTTAATTGCATAAAAAGCACCGAGAAGATATATTGAGTGCACAACTTCTGATTAATAATCTATTTGAATCAATTAATATATCAACCAAATTTATAAATATTGAATTTTTTATGATTTTTCAAAGAATTTATGGCTTATTATTAAGCATTAGAAATGGAAAAAAATGTATAATAACACTAGTTTTCAAATTTTGATTTTTTGCGGGTCCAGAGTTCTACATATTTTTTTTCCTATAGACTTTGGCCTCCAAAACACGAAAATGAATTTCAAAAAATGTTCCTCTGATTAGTTTTCAAGATAGAATTTTTGGATTTTTTTACGATTTTTTTATGTGATGTCTCAGAGCTTTTTGGACCATAACTACCAAACGCTATTGCCGAGTGCTCTCAAATTAATGGAAATTAGCTTTTTTAAAACTTTGTCATACAAGGTATTAAAATCAGTTTAATAGTTTTTACGTTAGAGGCATTTAAAATTTAAAATAATGAATTTTTTGTGCAAAAATCACCATTTTAAATTGAAAAAAATATATAAACAAATTGAGCCATGCTTTGTTTAATTGGATAAGAAATGGTAATGCTACGAGTTGTGTAGTAGGGTGGAGTGAAAACATGCTTTTTTTAATTTGAAAAAGTTAACCTCGGAAAGAGATGTAGTCTGGGGTCCTAAAGAGGGGAAAAATAAAGAAAAAAATTTGTAGGGGTCGCGCCAAAATAAACAAATACACATGTTTGAAGGCGTGAATATTCCTAACCCCTGAACCGATTTTAAAGTTTTATGTCAATAAATGTTTGCAATAGCGTAAACAATGAAATAAGGGCATGAAAAAATTTAAAAACATTTTTCTCATTGTTCAAAAATTTCAAAAAGTAAAATAAGTCAAATCGTCCCTTCTTCAGAAAATTGACTAAACAATGAAATCGCCACCAAAGCTACAAATATTAGTCGATTATCCTCATATTTGCCTCAAATACTTTTGTTTAGGCACTGAACAAGCTCAAACTTTTAAATTTCGAATAAGTTAAGTCGTTAATTTTTAGGATTTTTCTAAAATCAACGCCAAAATAGCGATAATTTCCAAATTTCTAGGGAGTGGCGCGACCCCTAAAAATTTTTTTAAATTTTTTTCTTTATTTTTCCCCTCTTTAGGACCCCAGACTACATCTCTTTCCGAGGTTAACTTTTTTTTTTGAATTTCACTCCACCCTATTGTGTAGTATAAGACTCTTCATCAAATCGGTAATAGCGTTTAGGTGCTATGGCCCAAAAAGTTGAGACATCTCAAAAAATATCGTCAAAAAATTCTATCTTGAAAACTAAGCAGAAGAAAATTTTTTCAAATTCATTTTCGTGCTTAGGAGGCCAAAATCTATAGAAAAAAATATTTAGAACTCTACTTACTTATATAGACTAAAATGGCTGTAAACTAATGTAATCATTTTTATACGATTTTTTGATTTTAGATCAATAACTGAAGAACAGCAGGAAATTAAAAACTTCATTTTCATGCGAAATAATGTACATGTCCTTTTTTCACACAAAAAAATGTCTATTAAAAGTAGATTAAAGTGTAATTTTAAGGACAATTAATCTTTTATTCGCAATCAAACTTAGTACCAGGCTATAGATGAAGTGTGATCAAAGTATATTTGTTCTGTCGTCTGATTTTAGCCGTTACACAAAATGCTCTCACAATTACATCCCATGGAGGAGTGCATGTGAAAAATTCCGTGCCAGTATGACTGCTTGAATTCTATACGATTTTTCTCAAATTCCACCCAACATCCCCATAAACAACACAAATCGTTTAAATAATAACGCTCAACTTAAGTATCGATTAATAAATAATTTCAAAAACCGAACAAGCTGTTAAAAATGCGGGTCTGAAAAATTGCTCCTTCCTTGCATTGCCTGCGAAGTGGAAATGCTGTTTGTTGTGCTCACTGCAACCCCCACCGTTGGTGCTGACTACCATTTGGTAGTCAGTCAATTAATGATCAGCTCGATGGTCTACTCTCGTTAGGTTCGTTCGCCGCATGCCTGGATGGCGTGCGTTATTCGCATTTGACTGTTGTAATGTCTGGAAGCGAAATGTTTCGTCATCATACGGGCGTTTGTGCTGGGACGGGTGGGGTGATAGAGAAGAAGTCATTGGGAAATTCTCATATCATTTGATGTGATACGAGTAAACTTCGAGAGGGGAATAAATTGACTACAAAAACCTTCTATTTCACCTATTTTTGTTTTGATGTCATTTTGACATATATGGCGGTAGCCGGAACAGCAGCAGCAGCCGCTTTACTGGTGGCGGTTGCTGCCACCAATGGCTTTTGAATTTCATCCCTTGCTTTTTAACGGTTTTTAGTCAAACTCCTAAAGGGGACAAGACTTTCGTCTTAGGGCGGCTTGTGTTTTGGCAACCCAAAATTAAAAATCTTAGAAGCCCTTTCATCTTATTCTTTTTGGTAATTTGTAGTTTCAATTGTTTGGACGATTTCAGGTTTGCCAGCAAAATTTAAGGGTTTGAATACATTTTTTTGTTATTAGAAAAGAAAAGACTTGCAAAGGTGGTGTTAAAAGTGTAACAACAATTAAATACTTTAGGTAGGCTTCGTTGTGTTCCCACTAGCCTTGCATTACTTCGTTTTAATGACCTCGAAAAGTTTGTGCCTCAAAAAAAAAAATGAAAAGAAACTTGCTGTCGTTCTTTGCGACAAGCAAAAGTGAAAACAAACAGGAGGAGGGCTGAAAATCCTTATCGATATGGGCAATTATCCTTGGCTTATGAGATAACCCCAGCAAGACACAAGCAATTTTAGTTAAGAACAAAAACAAGATACTTGTCTTTGTACTGAATAAAACAACTAGGCAGCTAGCGAAGAAAGCAAAAAATCAGGCCATCCTTTTGGAATCTAACAGAGACTCAAAATAAAACATAGTCCTTTTGATAGGAATTTTTAATTTCACACAAAAATTTAACATTGCAGATTTATTAGGGTTATCGGTTTCATACTCAAATTTGAAGGCCTAACGGCCCCGTAATTTCTGTCTGTCCATAGGTAAATCTGCGTGGACATAAAACTCAAAAATCGTCCATTAAAACCCACTATAAAAAATAAATTAAGTACAGTAGCGATGAAAAGAATTAAGCTAGGACATAGAAATTGTGCACGATGATGGCTTATCGTCATTTGAATTGGTAAAATCAGCCAAAAGGTAGAAAAGTTTACATTTATGGGGCTAAAAGTTCTTCGAAAAGAAAAAATCGGAAGATCAATCCAGAGGTATTTTTTCAAAAAAAAAATCAGTGTGGAATCATTATTGTTGTTGTTCGAAAGGAAATGTTATGCCATTTATTTTTTGAAAATAATTACCTTCAAAGTATGGCCACAACAACGGCCCAGGGTGTTCATTCTGAGGGTCCAATTTTGATTGAATCATTCGAGCATTTCGGCCGGTATGGCGTTAATGACACGCGTAATGTTGGCTTCCAAAACCTGAATCGTAGCTGGTTTGTCAGCACAGACTTTGGACTTTACGTAACCCCAAAGAAAAATGTCTAAAGGTATGACATCACACGATCTAGGCGGCCAACTCACCGGTCCAAAACGAGAAATTAGCAAGTCTTCGAAATAACCTCTCAATAGATACATTGCTTGAGCAGCTGTATGGCAAGTGAGCAGCTGTATGGCAAAAAATACCTCTAGATGGATCACCCTTTATTTTTTTTTGAATTAGCGTTCCTTATTGACATCACCGTTTCTTGAAATAGTTTGTTGTGGAAAGAGGTCTCGCAGTAATTCCATTGTAATCATGGCTGCATGCGATGTGGCACCGTCTTGTTGATACCACATGTTAATCAAGCCCAAAGCATGCAGTTCTGGCGTTCAAAAGTTTTCAATCATATCACGATATCGCTCTCCATTGACAGTTATCGTTACGTCTTTTTCATTTTCATAGAAGTAAGGTCCAATGATTCCACCTGACCAAATTTCACAACAGGCTGTCACTTTTAATGGATGCAAAGGTGGCTGATAAATAATTTGTGGGTTTTCCTTAGCCCAGAACCGACTATTTTATTTATTCACATATCCTTTCAAATGAAAATGTGAATGAATAAGTGACAAGCATTATGATTTTTCATTAAAATCGGTGTTGTCATGGGTGGACTGTAACATCATATTGGCATATTTACGGCGGCGTAAATGGTCTTGTGGAAGAAGATCTTGTGTCAACTGAATCTTAAATGAGAACAAATTCAAATCCTTGTGCAAAATTGTGGCCAAAGTTTTTCTTTGAAGACCAAGCTCCTGAGCATGGCGTCGAATTTAAGTTGATGGATTGTTTTGAACACTTTCTTGAACAGCAGTAATCACCCTTATTCTGATTGTCGTCGTCAACGTCGTCAATTTAATATCAATATCACTTCGTTTCAATATAATATCACATCAACGCATTTTTGGTATTCCGTATCATTATTGTCTTGACGTTGACTGTTTATCGATAACTTCAATAAAAAAATCACATACCTAACATTTTTGCATCAGATTTTGTATCTATTCATCCAATTGTTGAAAAATCTTTTTTGTTTCTGATTCAAACTCTGATTCAAGTGATGAAGAAAATAAAAAGAAACTTATTTTACAGAGAAAGACACTGCGATATAGGTCTGATGTCATGAAACTACCAGACAACAAGTAAGTTTAAGGTTTAATTAATGTCCATTGGCAATCACAAAGTTTTCTTTCATTCAAGATTTCAGAAATACTTTCGTTTAAACAAAAATGCGTTTAATTATGTGTTGGAGGAAATTGCTCCTGAGATGGAAATTGGAGCCAGGTCAAATTGTGTATCCAACAGAATAAAGTTAGCTGCCACCTTATTATTTTTGGGACAAGGATCCTATCAGCTAAGTGTTGGTAACGATTTTAACCTCGGACTATCGCAGCCGGTTGTTTGCAGAATACTGTCGGAAACTCTAAGTGCGTTGGAAAAGGTTATTTGCCCACTTTGGATTAAACTTGAAATGAGCGATGAAGAAAAATCAGAAGAAACATATTTGTGGACTTTGACCCGGATGGAGTGGCTCTTGAACTGCTCCCGTTCCTTGATGTTGAAGGCTCCTCCTGTTCCAGTAAAATTTCTTCAGAGTGAACAGTTGTTTCCATCTCTATAACTGGGTCAACACCGAGCACTTCAGTGACAAGTTCCTAATAACTTGCTGCAACACCATGAGCTGATCCTTCAGGATTTATCTGTTTTTGAAACTATAGCAGATTTGCAACAGCTTCTTCTAACGGGCTCAGTGTAATATATTTATTTACACCGCCACCTGTTGCTCTCATCTCCGATTTGTTTTCAACCATTTTCCTTTTGACTTTGAACTTTAAGTCTCTCCTAACCTTAACGAAAATATTTAATTTTATTAATCTACAAAAAACCAGGGATATAAGTTAGTAACCTTCTGCCAGCCATCACCATCTCTACTCGGTGGTCCGGAAGCATTCAAAACACTTGCAATGTTCTCCCATTGCTGGTTAAAATTTTTTGGCACTGTTCCTCTTTTGAAACCTTTTGCTAAGGATAGATTTTTCACCATCTCTTCAACAAGTTTTTGGAACTGTTCATTATTTGTAATTTTCATATTTGCACTTTTGCTTTTGGTTTTTTTTTTTATTTTAACAGCAAACTTCTTAGTCGTTACCAAAAACTGCGACGACAAAAACAGAGTCGTATCAATTCAATAACAACGTCAATATCATTTAGAGAATACCGAGTTGTGTCAATAGTTGTCAATAGTTATCGAAAAACGACTACGCGAATACCAAGTATCAACAGTCGTCGCAAGATGTCGTTGTTTTGTCTTGACGACGACAATCAGAATAAGGGTGAATGTTTTCTGCCGATCTTGCAGTACGTTGTGGTCCATGCTTGGCCCTATCAGCTACAGACCCTCTTTCTTGGAAATCATTCACTACACGATAAATAGTGCTTTTTGTTGGCACGTAATGGGTGTCCCAAGAAGAACGCAATTTTTAAATCTGGCAACATTCGAAGTGTCATTGTTTGACATTTGAACAATTGTTATTGTTTGTTAGTAGAAGGTACGAGGTTAGTAAAAATGGAGCGCTACACGAATGAACAACGCATTCTCATTGTGAAATTGTTTTACCAAAATGGTGAAAGTTTTGCGGCTACAGTTCGCGAATTGCGATCAATTTGGGGTCACAATAATGCTCCAAAAGAGTCAACTGTAAAGAGATTAATGGATAAATTTGCCGAAACTGGGTCTGTTAGTAATGTAAAGACAACAACGCGCCATCGACCAGGTCGATCGACCGAAAATGTCGCAGCTGTACGTGATGATGTCGCTCAAACTCCATCCACCTCAATTCGACACCGAGCTCAGCAAATTGGTGTCTCCAAATCCACTTTGCAGCGAATTTTGACGAAAGATTTGCATCTTCATGCATACAAAATTCAATTGACTCAAGAACTGAAGCCAGCTGACCATGGACAGCGAAGGGAGTTCGTTAATTGGGTATTGGACAGACAACATGAAAATGCTGATTTTGCCGATAAAATCATCTTCAGTGACGAGGCCCATTTTCATCTTGATGGCTTCGTCAATAGGCAGAATTGTCGCATTTGGGGTGCGGAAAATCCTCGAGTGATTCACGAGAAGCAAATGCATCCTTAACGTGTCACTGTGTGGTGTGGTTTTTGGGCTGGAGGAATCATTGGACCTTTTTTTATGAAAATAAGGCAGGTCAAGCGCAAACAGTCAATGGTGTTTGGTATCGTGAAATGATAACCAGCCTAGAATTGAAAAAATGAATGTGGAGGGCATGTGGTTCCAACAAGACGGCGCCACATGTCATACAGCCAGAGAAACAATTCAATTGCTGCATAAGTCATTTAAAAATTGCGCACTTCTTGGGACACCCTTTAGTTTCTCCTAAAAATGTTACATATCTTTCTCATTGTTACAGTAATCGATGATTGATTTTGATAAAATGTTATAACGATTATAACACGTTGGTTTATCAAATATTTGTACATAATAAATATGCTACGTCTCTACTTCAAGACTGCCAAATATGAACTGTCAAGACTAATGTTTACCAAAATGGAGGCAAAACAAAGTAGTATACCTTCCCAGCGAACATCCTACCTACCATGACCTGTCACAAATATAGGGCTAAGGTATTCAACTCGAATATTGTGAGTCTCCGAGTTTGCGAATACAGTCGAGTTTGATGCTCACAAGAGCTATACTTGCTTGCTGAGCCATTGACGATCCATCCAAGGTCTCCTATTCTATGGACGATACTCTCGTCGAATGGCATATGCGTTGAGAAATCCAAATGTCTTTATGGATTAAACATGTAAATCGGTCTGAACATATTTAACGCCTTCAAAGTCATAGTCTAGGATTAAACTTCCCCCAAGACACCCGTCTCAAATCTCTGTTTATTGTGTCCCTAACTGATTATATATTAAACAATTCGAACTGGTGGCCGGAGTTAATTAATTTCAAACGAAAAGTCATTTGCCAAGATGTTCATGCAATTGCATTCAAAAAGATATGCCAGTCTAAAAATTACTCAAAACTTTGTTCAAATCACAGCTTCACTAACTAGCGCTATCAGCAGCACAATCACAATCACCGCCAGCACTATTCGACCAACCAACTTCGTCATTGGTATCGTTAAATCTCACGTGTAGGTTGAAGGATCCCGCAAAAAACGCCTGTTCGGACGTACAAACAAACACTATTTTAAATATTTAGCAGTGTTGCCAGTTTGAGGGAATTGACCTAAATAAATAGGGCGATTTGTATGGAAGTGTCATTGTTTTGAGTATACCAATGTCCATTGTTAAAATGGCCGATTTTCGGTCCCGTAGATACGGACAAAGTTTAAAACTTAGTGAGGAAGTCCACTGTTTCTGAGTACTCAAATGTCAATATTCGAAAGGACATATTTTTGGTGGCCTAGGGAGTCATGGCTCACGGCCTTAAATTAAGTCGAATACTTGAATTAGTTTTATATTCGAATTCATGGCGAAATTTCATTGTTTCGGCCGATGTGAGTCACAAATTGCTCCAAATCGTATCCAAATAATTGGATTATTTCGCTATATTTTTCATTTTGCCAACCGAATGATTGAGTTGCATATACTTTTAAGTTTCCAGTAGTGCAAACGAATATTAGTTGATGACCTAAAATGTTGGGTAAGTGGAACTGAATGTATCGGTGGAAGTATACTCTTTCACTTCTACCTATAAATAATGAAAGAATATTTGACCTTTGTTTTAAAAAAAACCAACACTCGTCCTTAACTTAAACATGAACTTTGTACCAAGTTTCATGGACACAAACTCAAATGTAAGCTTTTATGAATAAGGCATTATGCTATGTCTTCTAATAATGCAAATGGTAATGAGTGGTCATTATTAGTTAATGCTTTTGTGAAAAGTTGGTGACATTTTCAACACTTCGCCAAGTTTGTATGGAATTTTTTTTGGGGATAACCCAATCTTTTATGAATAAGACATTAGGTTATGTCTTCTAATAATGCAAATGGTAATGAGTGGTCATTATTAGGTAATGCTTTTGTGACAAGTTGGTGACATTTCCAACACTTCCCCAAGTTTGTAGGGAAACTTTTTGGGGATAACCCAAAAACTTTTGTGGATTCTAGTCCTAGAAGCAAAACTGGTAACGCTGTTACTGCTCCAACTCGTTTCTTTCTTGCTTTTTTGTTCATGAATGAAAATCTCTTTTTGCGTGCAAATATTTGAGTTTATTAATTGGTGAAAAGTGAAAATACGCACACATTCAACATTCACAGAGAGCAAGGCAAAGAGGAAATATTTGCTAAATAACAACGTGACACACATTTTCAGTAATCACATAATCGACAGACAGACAGACCGACAGACGGTTGGTTGATGGTTGGCTGACTGGACAGACGGACAGATAAAGTACGTGTGAGTCTCTCTCTTTTCTCTCTGTGTCGACCTGAAGAGCGTGTTTATGGGAATTTTTAGTGCAGTGTTAGTGCGGCGCAAATAAATTTAAAAACAACCCACTTTCATGCGAGAAGGAGTATTAACCAGTAACCCAGTCATCCGTTCGATGCAACCGGCAGGCATACAATGCACTGGAAAACGAGTTTTATTTACGAAAATTTGTTTTAAAATTAACTGCAAAAATTCAAAAATTGCAGAAGCAAAAATAAACAGGAAAAAATACGAAAAAATCGTGACAGACATACTGTCACAGAGTCATACATACCTACATCTGGGGAACACTCATACCATTTGGCATAGTTTGTTCATTTCCTTTTTTTTACAAAATTAATTTTGCTGCAGTGTGGAGATTCCTTAGCTTTGTGGACATGCGGCGGGTGCCTATGAATAATTGCAAATGGAAAACGTTGGTCAGTAATGCCAGGGTACTTTAGGAATTTAATAAGTATCATTAATATCGAAGCGCATTCAATACTGATTAGGTATTTATTTGCTTTTTTATCGATAGAATGTTTCTTTCTTACCGAACTGATAAACCCGAAAGGATACGATTGTCAGTATTCCAGAACATTTTTTCATAATCCCTGGTAAAATGTAGAGTAGCAAATGTAATAATTAACCCAATATTTTAAAACGGCGGTGTTGACGATATTCCATTGGTTATAACTCTGATATACTTAACATAGGATGAACGTATAGGCCGGCCCACAGTTGACAAATGATACCTAAAAGGATAAGATTAATTTTAAAAACGAATCATTCAAAAAGTTTTGCTCCATCTTAAACGTTTATTTTTATAAAGTGGCAAATCAGGCAACACACAGAAATGTACTATAAAAACTAATAAAATGTGTTGCAGAAAATATTCGCTACATACTCGAACTATTCGTAAGACAGAGCCAGAAACCGCTACCAAGGTCCTGGAAAAATTGGTCTGGAAGATGTGCAACTGTCTAAGCCAGCCGAGGGAGCTATATGGTTTATGCCAATAAGTTATCATTACGATCGAGTTTAAAGCCAGGTTTCAATATTACTTACCTAGGCGGGGACTGCAGTCTATTGTCAGTTCTGGCTTTATATGAATTAATTTCTAAGCCTTTTGATCTTGGCGTGTTTTCTTCCGTTTGTAATACCAAGGATTTTAATATATTTATCCACTAGGTCTTACCACCGGAGCCTTGGTGGAAGAACTAAGAGATTGTTGACGTCTAACGATTTGCTAGAAGGATCATTCTAATTCATTCTAACATCATAATCATTCATTCATGCCAGGATAAAGCTCACAGTGTGTTGATCGTCTATACTCCGTTAGCTAAGCAGGGACAATATTTTTCTTTAAAAAATCCAACGGTTCCATCTGCATCCCCACATAAACCTGCTTCAATATCATTATAGCACGGATACAATAAGCATGGTTTATACTTTTTTAGCCCAGAATAGCATCTATTTGCCAATACAATCCTTCTTAGTATATCGATGATGACATTAGCTTTGTTAATTTCAAGTTACTCAAGCATTTGTATAGAAGTTACGAGAAAGAGTTACCAGACTTATTTGTCCAACAAAATGTCTTACATGACACACCCTGCAATATAAAAACATAGTGATTTTGTTATGTATACTAAAAAAAAGGGTTGGGGAAATTATATATGGGATAAATGAATATGTTGTAATAGGTAACTGTACCGATCTACGCCAGTGTTTTGCCTATAATTTCAAAATTACGAATTTGTTCAACTTATGCGAAAAAAAATTATATTTTAAAAAAGCATTTAGGAAAAAAATATTAAATCTATATTTTGCCCATAATTTCAACAATTATGGCGGTTCTAAACATATCATGACAGTTTTGGATTTGTAAGACTTATGCACAAATTTGGTAAAATCAAAAAAATCAATGTACAGTATAAAAACAATTTTTAAAAAAAAAAAATTAAAAAATAATTGGTTTACGCCTGTTTTTTGCCCATAACTTCAACAATTATGGTGGTTCGAACAATTTAATTACTGTTTTAGAGATGTCAGATTTATACAAAAATATTAAATTAAAATTTTTTAAAACAAATATAGTTTTTAAAAAAAAAATTAAAAAAATATAATTTTTTTTAAAAATCAAGTATTACATTTTTAAAAAAAACTTAATTTTTTATTTTTCTTCATAAAACAGGGCGATTCATTCACGGCTGGACAAATTTCACCAGCGTATTCCTTGGCTCATTTCATGAAAATATGTCTATCTACGACCATGTCCGAAAATCAAAGGGGGCGAAATGGCAGCGGTTTGAAAGTTTTCGGATTGATGTTCGGAGGGTTATAAGGTAAAATTGCTAAGTTCTGTGGTCGGAAATCCAAAATTACCTAAACGAAGCCCAGAGGTCCTACCGTTTCAAAGTTATGAATATTTGACTGAAATGCGAACATTTTTTTTGTGTTAATTTACAAAAGCAAAAAAAATACGATTATAAAGAAGCGTTTTGTAATTATTACGAGCGAAAAATGTTTTTTAGGTCCCTATTGAATATTTTGACCCATATATCAATGATTATTTAATTTCAAATAATCTTAATAGTAGTTTATTGCCTGCCTTTGCCGAAATCGCCGATACAGCCTCTTGTTGTTTAATTATCCTTCTTGTATAACAGGGATGCAAAATAGGTTTTCTCATTTTGTACTTTCCGTATTTTGAAAATGTTTTTTTTTTCAATCCCCACAGTACCAAAACAAATAAGAGACCAAACCAAAGCAAAAAAGTCTGACGGGGCAGATTTTAATATACCCCACACCTCTCGAACAATTGTCTGGAGTTCAAGCAAGGTCGTACTTCTAGACCGGAAGGGACATGTGAAGGGACTATATGAAAATATACGAGGGCGACCGCAAAACTAACTGGCCTGGCACATTTTCTGTTTTACTAGCAACTTTTTTGATTTTGTTTTTTAAAAGCAATCTTTTATAAGCCATCTGTCAAAATTTCCGAAATATTTAATGATTATTTTCTTTGTTACAGGTGATTGAAGTAAACAAGTTTTATAATTTTTGAAAAATGGAAAATAAAGAGTTTCGTGCGGTAATTAAACACTTTTATATGGAAGGTTATAAGCCACAATTAATCAAAGATGAATTGGATTCTGTTCATGGTGATAATGCACCATCATACTCCACCGTGAAATCCTGGGTTCAACAATTTAAAATGGGTCGTTCAAGTACGGAAGATGACCAACGCTCTGGAAGACCGAAAACTGCAACTACTCGTACTATTGAAAACATTAGAAAAATATTTAATGAAGTGACTAAAGATAGACGAATAAAGCTCAGAGAACTTGCTGATATTGTTAAAATACACGAAAACCCACATGAAAAAGCTATCCGCAAGATATGTGCCGCGTTTGTTGACTTTGCCCCAAAAAATCGTCCGTTGGACCAATTCCGAGGAGCTTTTAGCGATTTATCAGCGTAATCCAATAGAGTTCTTGCGCCAAATCATAACTGTTGATGAAACATGGATCCATCACTACATTCCAGAATGCAAAGAACAGTCAAAACAATGAATAGAAGCTGGTAAAAGTGGTCCCAAGAAGGCGAAAATTGTTAAGTAAGCAGGAAAAGTAATGGCCACAGTATTTTGGGATGCAAGGGGTATAATATTTATTGATTATCTTGAGAAAGGAAAAACTATAAATAGTGAATATTATTGTGCATTATTGGATCGGTTGAGTGAAGAAATCAAGATAAAACGACCGCATTTAGAAAAAAAAGTACTTTTTCATCAAGATAATGCTTCTTCACACACTGCATTTTTAACTCAACAAAAACTGGCCGAATTACGATTTGAAATTGCTCCGCATCCACCATATAGTCCAGATTTAGCTCCTTCTGATTATTTCTTGTTTCCAAATTTAAAAAAAATTTCTCGGTGGCAAAAAATTATCGTCCAATAGCGAGGCTATTGCGGAAACTGAGGCATATTTTGAAGGTCTTGAAAAATCTTATTTTTCGGATGGAATTAAAAAACTTGAAAAACGTTTGATGAAGTGTATTGAGTTGTAAGGAGATTATGTTGAAAAATAAATAATAATAATTCAAAAAAAAAAGGTTCTTTTTATGTTAGGCCACTTACTTTTGCGGCCGCCCTCGTATTTACCACAATTTTGTTAAATGTTACCGAATCACCATATTGGAAACTAAATAGGTAACAAAGCTAGTACGCCCAAAATGAAGACGGCAATTATTTAGTTTGTAAATGGCGGATTCGAGAAGGATAAATTCCACCACCACCTCAGTCCCTATTAGTGAGGTATAAAAAATATATCTCACACAGTTTACTGATCTAAAAGAGGTTCTCATTTGTTCCCTAATAGGGTGTTTAGGGAAATATTTAAAAATTTTAATAACAGGATATCTTCTTTAAGAGCTCTTTCCATAGCAGCGTGGAGATTAGTCTTTCCCCATATCCATTTTTTAGCCGTCTTTTTGTAAAAATTATCTGGCAAACCTGCGAGATACTGTTCAGTCACATCCTTCCAATTAGTTATTCTAATGCCCCCGGTGACCACAAGTTAAATATGCATATAACTATAGACGTTTCTAATTAAGCCGTCGCTCAGAAAGGACTTGTAGGCTAAATAAATATTTAAACAAGCCAACTAAACCTGGAATTGAAACAAACAACAAATTCCGACTAATTTTATATAACAAAAGACAAAACAAATAGACCCAATTTAGCGGATAACACAGTGGACCGACCGTGTACATGGACAACAACAACAACGACAACAAAATGTATGTCAAAAACAAATAGCCGCACTAAATTTAACTAAAGCACCAACAACTGTTTGCGCCATGAGTCTCTGGTTTCCGACGGTAGTTTGGAGGCACCACATCAACAACAAGTGACTCCCTGCCAGCCTGGGACGGCGTATCGCTTGCATGGACGGACTTTAAGCGAAAGTAAACATGTCATGTTGTTTTTTTTTTGTCTTCAGTCGAACCAATGAATGGCATTCCACCGAAACGCTCGAGAGCGCTCGAGAGAGAGCGTTGGGAAAAAAGAAAACACATCCTAAAACTTTGGAGGCTTGTGAGGTGGCGGAATGGATGTGGATCTTACGATGATGACCGAAATATTTCTCGCTGATGAAGGAAAACAAAAGCAGTTACCGAAACTCACAAAACATTAATTGGGATGTATGTGTAACAAGCAACAGCGTCTTTAAACAGGTGTATCAAGTTTTCCATGTGGCTGCTGTGGACTTTATTACGTGCTACACAGGGCACAGTGGCTTTAAGTCGACAAAAAGTGGAAAGAATTACGGAGCCAGTGAAAGGTGTGGATTAAATTGCACTCAAGGGATTGATGAGAAATCCCAAAGGAGTAAACTGGTAACTTAAAATGTTCCGTACTGGTACCCCTAATGGGTAAAACATGGACCTTTTCTCGAAACTGTTCTAAGAATGCCGCTAATGGTCCAATCGACAAATAGATGACACTTTGGGCTTGGGAAACAGCTTACGAAATGAGACTTCTCTCGCAAGAAAAACGTGCTATTTACAATGCGGACTTTCACAAGCAAAAAATCGTATGGACAAATTTAAAGTACAGTGGTTCAAATTGTTCGTTGAATGGATAAATTTATGGATTCGGTGAAAGGATTTGAAAAAGTGTTTAGAGATAAGTGGATCCTAATAACTCGAAAACTGCAAAAAAAAAACCAAAAGACGGGTGTTTACACACGTTAAATTGGTGCTACTTTGGGCTCTCTAAACAGCTCTTTCTAACTAGGGCATGTTGATCGCATTAGAGCAAATGTTTAAGCCAAAAAAGTAAGATAGGTCAATCCTTGGTATCGGTTAGGTCCGAATGACTTATACCTGTGTTAAACTTAAAAATTATACACGCGGAACATCCACTCGGGGACCCATATAGGGACCATTGTCCTTTATCTATGGTGAGTTTAACACAATGTACAGAGATTATCTAAATCTTCAAAAACATTGGCTCCTGGATCGGACTTTATACCGAATCAGGCTCTTAAGCTGGCGATATTAAATGAAACTGATGTATTTGTGGAAGGGGGAGATTCCCAGCCCCATTAATGGCACAGAAAAATACCGGTGAAAACTATATAGAACAGACTGGTCGTGGCGGTGAAGAAGTGTCACGGTTTATCTGATCGGCAATACCGCTTACGTAGGGCTAGGTCGAAGGCAGAGGTACAGAAAGGAAGTACTGTGCAATTATTACCCTAGATGTTATAAACTCATTTAAATCTGCACGATATAATCGAATAACAGAGAAGTTGAGGAACCTTCGAGTTCCAGTCTATCTGGTAAATATTATATCAAGCTATTTTTTGGAAAGAAAGCTCTACTACGACACGGAAAATTGCCAAAAAAAAAACTTACACTGTTTTGGCAGGGGTTTCATAGGGATCGGAATTGGGCCCACTGCTGTGGAACGTTAATGATGTCCTTGCATTGGGAATACCTCAGAAGAGTAGCGTGATAGGGTTCGCTGATGATATCGCGGTAATCGTAACGGTGCGACCTATTAAAGAAGTAAAATTGAATGCCAATGAAACAGTAAGCATATTATAAGATGGCTGCACATTGCAGGACTGCAACTAGCCGATCACAAAACAGAGACAATTCTAGTAAGTAACTTAAGTATGCACGAGACCATGACCATTCAGGTCATGAATGAAACCACTTCAAAGAGAGACCCCAAACACTAGGGTTGATGATCGACGAAGCTGATAGATCATCCAAACCATTAATCATTTTCTTCTTCAAGATACTGAAAGCTAAAAGTATTGGATACATGTAAGCGAAGTGGGAGACTACAGTGCGATATATATCCAGAGCAAAGGGTCTAGCGTAGTTATCGCAACACCAGTGACACTGATTGGAGGAAGTCTCCTAGAGGTAATTTTGCTTTTTAAACGCTAGTTTGCTATTACGGCGAGTACGACAAAATAAAGTAACTGATCTCCAGAATACTGCAGACTGTAAAGAGGTTGCTGGTTAATGATCGGACGTACAAGGTTCAGTTTTAAAAGGAAGCAACATTGAACCAGCCGAGATGCTGAAGAAACTGAAAACATTTTTTAAAGCATACTTCGATTGATTTTTTGCAAATGGCTGAAAAAGCCAATGATTTAGGAAATCTGCCACTCAGATCTTAATCGTGCATACCTCCAGACAAGATATAGGGTTACAAAGCGGTTATATGGCAGCTTCCACAGAATCTTTGAATATAACGAATAAGAGCAGGAACAGGGACGACACAAAATCTCATGATTTTAAGAAACATAAAAAAAAAACGAATGTTATAAATGAATGACTTCACGCACCAAAGAAAACTAAAACACCACTTAAGGTGAAAATTTTTTTCTAATTTCTTCAGCTGAGATGCTGAAAAAATTGAAAACATTTTTATATCACACTTTGATCGATTTTTGGCAAGGGGCTGAAAAAGTCGGTGATTTAGGGTTGCATAGCGGTTATATTACAGAATCGGTTGATATAAAAAATAAGAGCAGGGACGACACAAAAACCTGCTGATTCTGTGTAGCCTCTAAGCAACTATCAAAAGAGACAAACGTAATTAATGAGTGTAGCCTCAGACCCTAGGACTAAAAACGAACCTCGTATAATCGATGTATACCCGAATAGAACTGAAGTATGTATTTGTTTAAAGGATGTGACCGAAATGATGTTCCAAATCAAGTCCTCCCTCGACACAAAAACAAGGCTCATATCTTCAAAACAAGGGACCAATTGTAAGTATAGACTTATGGGTACGCAAATTATGTCAAACTTCATCAGGGTTTTAAATATAAATATATTTCAGAGATCAGTTCTTAATTCGAACTCGCAAATTAAGCCAAATTTTATCACGGTTTCAAATAAAAATTTATTTCAGTTTGTAACACGCACGCAGAGAAAAAATATAGTTACTATATGGTCACGGCAATCAAAATATGTTCTCCGCAGTAAAGGTATGTTCGTCGCAACCATAGTATTGTTTTCGGAATTCAATTTTGACAATAGTGTGATTGCCGCAATATTAATATTGTTGTAATGTTACAATAGTATTATTGCCAAATTTAAAAATAAACGTATGGTTGTAGCAACAATATAAAAATGGTTGGTGCGGCAAAAGTATTGTTTTTTTGGGGTTTATGTTAAAAATAAAATTACGATTGTAATTTTTCTTTATTCGAATATGTTTTTCACAACAATGTTATCGTTACGGATCTAATGCAATGATAGTCCTTTTTATATGGAAATTAAATTTTTTTAAACAAACAGCTTTGGCTTATTTTAACTGAAATATTTTTATTAAAACGCTTACGTTTCTTTAAACTGATTTTTTTTGTTAAATAAATCACTTCTATTAGTTTGAATTTAATGTATTTTGAAATAATTTTCATAATTCAAATCTATTGTTGACATCTTAATCCAATTCTAATAAATAATTTTGGGATCATAGTAAAATTGTGTGTGATCAAACTATGGTTGTAGGGATCATAACATGGTTGCGTGTGAATAATACTATGGTTGTGAGGATCATACTATGATTGTGTGTGAAACATTCTATGGTTGTGAGGATCATAATATGGTTTTGGAGATAATAGTATGGTTGAGTGGGAATCATACTATGGTTATTGGGATCATAGTTTGGTAATAAGTGAATCATGCTATTGTTGTGAGGGTCATAGTATGGTTGTGAGGAACATACTATGGTTGTATTTGCTTCATACTATTGTTGGGAGGATCATAATATTGTATTACCGCAACCAAATACCCAAAAATAGTATGACGCTCTTGGAATATTGTTATCCCAACCGTACTTTTTTCTACGTGCTGGCTCGAAATCCTGGACCCAGGATTATAAAAACCTTCGCTACAGCCAAAACAAGCAAAAACGATTGAGCAGATTTTTTAAAGGAACCATAGACAGTTTTTCCTACCAGTACAATTGAAAGTTGTCAGTTGTCTTCGTTGTATTCGATTAAGAGACGGCCAAAGACCAACCTATAGAACTCCAAGGTTCCAAACCACTGTGCTAAATTTCGTGATATCCCTTCTACTGTTGCCTGCCAGTTCTGGTTGGCGGTTATTTGATTGATAACAAACAACAGCAATTTTGTCGGTAAATGCAATGTTTTGTTTTTAGTTTTCTACCTCTGAGTTATTTCTTAAGCTGCATGCATCTTCTCTTTCTTCATCGTAATCATCAACAACGCCAACACCATCATCCTCATCTTCATCAGCACTTGTTTTCCTTCGTGTTACCGGCTCGTTTAACATTTGTTAAATGCAACGGTTAGGCAAGTGTTTGTTCGGCTTGGATGCTTTCAAAATTTAATGAATTCAGTCAAAATACTCGAACGCCGGCATGCAACAACAGCCAGCATTGCCGTTGCATTTCTTGTTCACTTTTGTTTCTTTGATCTTAATTTACTGATAAGGTTATCTTTGTTCGTCCCTGCGACTGTCCGGCTGTCCGTTGTGGATGAACAACGTCTTACAAGAAGCGCCAGCAGCTTTTTTCACTGGATTTCTTTCCTTTTGACGGCAAAATTTTTCTTGATGTTGTTTGTCATAACCAAACAACGGAGCAGCGGTGGTGTTGCATTGTCGGTTGAGGAATGCTGACCGTAGTTGTACTCAACGCTAAGCTATTATTCACTTTGCAGCAGTTGATTATGAGGAAATGTATTTTGTCTTTATTTCCTTACTTAGAGATAAAGCACAACAAAAATCGCCAGCAATGGCAACTGGAGATTAACGTAAAGTTCCGGAGAAGTATGAATAAATACTGATTTGGTATTTCTTTATCAACAATTTTATTCACCACCTAAGAAAAACGTAAAAAATCGCCGAAAGCCGCTGAAGCTTCAATTGTGTTTAGGCTCTCTAAGCGGACAACGTAAAGGTATGCACGGAAATCGAAGGCAGGCAATTTCGTCTAGCGCACAAAAAATAGGTCTGCTTATCGCAGATATTGGCATGTAGGAACTTAGGCTAACTTGTGTAGGAACTTAGGCTAACTTTCAATTTACCCAGGATCTGGAGAAATTCGTTATTATTGTGAGTGACTATTTTCGGGAACAGCTAGGAAAGTACCGCAATTTAAGCCATGCTAAATCTAAGGCTTAGTTTTTCAGTGGAATGTTATTTAAATTAAATTCTTTGTACTTTTAAAGTTGAAATATTGCTAATACGGGAAAGCTGGGCATAAGTTACAAGGCTACACAGAAAAGTAGACTACCTTAAAATGTCAACAAAAACATTTGTATGTGAAAATTGTTAACACTCAATTAAATATTTCGTAAATAGGACAAACTATTTATCAAATTGTGCAATGCTTAAGGGTGAGCTATCTAGAGGATTTTTTAATAGGGTTTTTTCACAGATTAAGCGTGAGTTGTGATAATATTTATTTTTGTTTCTTTTCAGTATATTTGCCATCATGGGAAGACTTGCGCTGCGAAAACGACGAGTCATCAAAATTGGACCCTTAGAACGGACGGCCTGACGCGTAGTTGCGGCCAACATTTGAAAAAACTGCACAGCGATTTTTATTGTGTTTAATTTGTTCGGTGGAAATCTTTACTGCAGGCAGTTCTCGTTAAATGTGTATTCAGCCTGGCTTTTAGTGTATAGCCGCTGAACATGATTACAGTTCATTTGTTGCTTGGAGTCTCATGCTGGTAAAGTAGCGCTCACCGAAACTGCAGTTACCCCTGGGTGCAACTTAAATTATTTTTGACTGCAATTTGTATAGTAAACACACAAAAATGTCGTTCTGATGGTAGACTCCTAATTCTCGGATTGATAAGTTTCATTTCTCGGTTGGATCGATCAAATTTTGTAGGATCTTCGAGAATCACAAAGTGGTTATGGGTCCCTAAAATAATCACTGTTAGACGGTTACTGTCTTCGATCCAATCTTCATCGTCCGTACTGAATGGTAACTGAAACAAAATATTTTGGAAATAAGTCTCCAATTTCTGTTGTGTTTTTGCTAGATCCAGCTTGTATTTGAAGGAAACAAAACTTGTTTGCGACACTTCTTATGAAACTCACACAATTTTTAAAATGGAATTTCTTTGGAAAAAATACCACCAGTATGCTCGCGGGCCAGTTAAGGCTTTTGAGGTTATATGACATTGAGCAATCTTGAGAGTTATATAGCAACATTGTTTTTTTTTATTTACACCAAACAGAATTGAACAACAAAAAGGTTAATCGGCGAATTCGTCAAAAGCAGACAATAAACAACGACAAATTTTAAAAAATTTAATCATAAATAATAATAATATTAATTCTATACTTTTGCTTTGTAAGAATGTGTCAAATATCTTTGAACTATCAGTTTGAGTTGATATTTTGTTTCAATTATCCCATCGCGTGCAGATAAACCCAATACAAATTCGCCGATGAGGCATCTTTCTGTTTGAATATTTTTTAGTAAACATACTTAGTAGGGACATAAATTCTGTTACACACGTATTATGCTGTAAAATAGTAAAAAGTACTGAATGTTTTTGGACCAAATATTTTTTAATATATATATTGATGTATGTTGTATCCAAAAAGAATCTACTTATTCGAAATGTCCGCTTTTTGCCTTTACACACGCCTTAAGTCGCACTGGCAAATCGTCAATAACAGTAACAAAAATTTCATCGGTGAACAAAATTTTTCTGTGCAAGTTATGAGCGTGCTTCACCAAATGACGTTTGCATTTTCAATCCTATTTTTTTTAAAGCCGCAGTCAATAAATGTCCGTCGTTTGAAAGCCCTAAGTCCCAAGTCTTTTTTAATGATTCAACTTATGGACTTTTGCGTGATATTCATCTCACGGGCCATGATTTTCTGTTTCGGAGCGGATTTCTGTGATTTCTTGATTTAACGGCTTTGATGACACGCGGTGTTCGAACAGAGCGTGGGCGTCCCGACCGGTGGCGGTCTATTACATCTCCAGTCTCCTCAAACAGTTTTATGCATCGGTAGACGAACATGCGGCTAATCCCTAGTGGCCGGAGCTCTTTGAAAATATCGTTTTCTTTTATTCCAGACTTGAAAAGCGCTATTACAGCCATACGGTTCTCATTATCTGACCACTCCATGATAAAATCCCGTTACAGACTTACGCTATTGAGGTTAGCTTTCAAAACCCATATGCCATTAACGGGGTATGTTCAGTTCTACTAATGAAATGGGTGTGTTCAATATTGTACTTCTACTAAGTAGCAGGGTGTGTCATGGTTGATTTTTTTGTTGGAAAAATAAGTGTGATAACTCTTACTCGTTACTTTAGCGAATTGGTAAACTTTCATACAAAACCTAGCTAAGATACCCGAAAAAAACACAGCTAATATGTGAGTTCAATAGTGGGAGGGACATATTTCGTAGGAACATACATGGCTTAATTTATTAGGTAATGTTATAATCGCACATAACGCACTATGCAGTATTTAAGCTCTAATTTCAAATGTGGCCTTTAGAGAGGGAGGACCGCAAATCGAAACGAACGTTTTTTCGGCGCTACATCGAAAGATACCACCAATATAATGGAACTTCAGTAAGAAGCACATAACGCACGCTAAATTTGCTAAATTTGGGCACGATCAGATTTAAGATGTGGCTTCTAGAGCGGCTGAACCTGAAATCAGGAGGGTTCTTTGCATGTGAGCTGCATTAAAACATGGTACAATATAGACCAATTTTGCCAGCTTTGGTTATAGATCGTTTTTAAACCAGTGTGCTCAATTAAAGCATGCTTTGATATAATATGTAACTACTAAGGGTTATTTATAGGTCACTTATAAATCAGTGAGCTCAATTTATCAATCGGAAATTGTGCCTTAGAGAACGACAGGGCCTAGCTTTGAACCGACCCTCCAGGTCTTTGGACCGACATGGTCCAGTTTAGCTGGGAATGATTACTTATCGCTCGGACTGTATCATGAGAAATTTGACAAAGTTCGAAGTGATTTTGAGCTCTCTAGAACGGCAGTAATTCAAACCGTAAGAGATCTTGCTTCCGAAAATATGGAGCGTTGTGGTCAAACTTCACCCGTTTGGTTTAAGGTCATATTAAAGGCTCTACGCTAAATTTAGGCAAAATCGGATTATTAATGTATCCCGTGCACTGGCATCTCTCATTGGCAAAACCTTTGTATTGGACTACACCCGAGTATGGACCGATATGGTCGAGTTTGAGTAGATGTAGTTTTAAGCGGAAATCACTAAATGAAATCAGTTTTAGACTTAGAATGTCACAATAGGGCGAAATAAGCAGTCTTCGGCTTAAACATAGCAAGCAAAAACATATAATACAAATGTATTTCTATAAGGTGAGAATTTTCGGTCTTTTTTTTTGAGTATTTTCTTTTTGTAGTTTTATGACATTCAAATTTTAATATATTTTAATTCAAATTTTAATATACTACAAATCTATTTTTATAAGGTGAGAATTCCCGGTCTTTTTTTGAGTATTTTCTTTTTGTAGTTTTATGACATTCATACTTTAATATAGGGTGATCCATCTAGAGGTATTTTTCAGAACAAAAAAATATAAAAATTCAAATCAAGTGAGGAATCTTTATCGGTAATTTGAAAGGACATTTTATGGCATTTATTTTTTGAATATAATTTCCTTCAAATGTTGCCAGCAACTACGCCTCAGGGTTTCCATTCTGAGGGTTCAATTTTGGATGACTCGTTCGAGCATTTCGACCGGTATGGCTTTAATGACACGCGTATGTTGGCTTCCAAAACCTGAATCGTAGCTGCTTTGTCAGCATAGACTTTGGACTTTACGTTGCCCCAAAGAAAAATGTATAAAGGTGTGATATCACTCGATTTAGGCGGCCAACTCACCTGTCCAAAACGTGAAATTAGCTGCTTTTCAAAATGACCTTGTAAATAGATCCATTATTTGAGCAGCTGTATGGCAAGTGGCACCTGCGTCCTGTTGAAACCAAGTGTCGTCAAGACTACGGGCTTCAATTTCGTGTAGCATAAAGATCGATATCATGGCGCGATAGCGAGCACCATACACGGTTACGTTCCGGCCATCATCATTTTTGAAAAAATATGCACCGCTGATTCCACCAGCTTATAAACCGCTCCAACCGTGGTTTTCTCTGGGTATAATGGCACTTCTTGAACCTCTTCTTGTTGCTCTTCAGTCCAAATGCGACAATTGTGTTTATTGACTTTGCCGTTGAGCCAGAAATGGGTCTCATCACTGAACTGAACAAAATTTTGGTCGAAAACAGCGGATCTTCCCGTTTCTCACCGAACGCTCATTTTCATAATACAGATGCCAACATTTGAAGGTAATTATTTTCAAAAAATAAATGCCATAAAATGTCCTTTCAAATTACCAATAAAGATTCCACACTTGATTTGAATTTTTATATTTTTTTTTGTTCTGAAAAAATACCTCTAGATGGATCAACCTATAGTTCCCATCTCAAACTTTGCCTACCTAAAGGATTCTCCATTATGTGAGAATAACACCTGCCAGAATCTCTGCCAATATATTTGTGTCTCTCCACAGAGTGTGTTAATAGCAGCGCAATTAAATTAAATTTACTGCTGTAGTCCACCTATTACTAATTGTTTTTACTTAAGTTAACATTACCATGGGGAGGGTACCAGCCAGTCAATAAGTCTAAGTAAATCTGTATAAGCTCATACTCACACGCGACATAAAAGTGCAGCAGCAAAGTAAGAGGCTTTAAGGGCCATAATTGGTCGGAAGGCCCACTTAAAAATTAAAGCTTCATATCGAATTAACAAATAATTTCAAAGCTAACAGATCTACTTTCTCATAGTAGGTCTTTAAGAGGGTCTGCTTCAGACGTCCTCCTGCAGGTTCGGAAAAATGGGTTTCAGTAGATTAAGAGAATAACAACTACAAAAAACATAGCGGGTCGTTCATTTAGTAGTATATTTTTGTTAGTTAAATTTTACATGTGCCTTCCGAGGCATGTTAACACCCCCTCCATGGCTACTGGTTGAGCCACATTGCGTGTGTACAACAATAGCAATAACCTCTAGAGGTAGACTCCAAACATATGTTTGGGGGCAACGACGACAAACAACATGTGGCACTTCGCAACAACAAAAAAACCAAACAATGACAACATTTTACATATTTTACATGTAAAATGCACGTGAAAATTGCTTCTGTCATTGCACACCCACCACCTACGCATAGCAAAGCCACAGTCACATTACGTTGTGGGGGGACCTTAATTCCGTGCATACAATGTTGCTGTAGCCGCCACCCGGCTATGCATCCACTTTAGGGGCAGTCAATGTCTGCCTTTCTGTCATCTGTAATTGTAATTTATTGCGCTTAACTTAAATACTAGTGATTTTTGGTGTGCACATTTTTATTGTTTCAAATCAAATTTATGCGAATATTTAGACTACGCACAGAATAGACGCTAAAAAAATATGTAGTTGGGCATTGAAATATCTCACATTGTTTTCTTTTCTATTTACGAACTTTTAAAATTTATCTAAGTTATTTTGAAAGCTAATATAAATAAAGTGCATCGTAGATATGAGTTAAAGGTGATCCATATAGAGGTATTTTTTCAGAACAAAAAAAAAATATAAAAATTCAAATCAAGTGTGGAATCTATATTGGTAATTTGAAAGGACATTTTAAGGCATTTATTTTTTGAAAATAATTACCTTCAAATGTTGGCAACTGTATTATGGAAATAAGCGTTCGGTGAAAACGCTGTTTTCGACCAAAATTGTGTTCAGTGATGAGGCCCATTGCCGCATTTGGGCTGAAGAGCAACAAGAAAAGGTTCAAGAGGTGCCATTTTACCCAGAGAAAACCACGGTTGGTGCGGTTTATAAGCTGGTGGAATCATCGGTGCATATTTTTTCAAAAATGATGATGGCCGAAACGTAACCGTGAATGGTGCTCGCTATCGCGCCATGATATCGATCTTTATGCTACCTGAAATTGAAGCCCGTAATCTTGACGATACTTGGTATCAACAGGACGGTGCCACTAGCCATACAGCTGCTCAAACAATGGATCTATTCAGAGGTCATTTCGAAAAGCAGCTAATTTCATGTTTCGGACAGGTGAGTTGGCCACCTAGATCGAGTGATATCACACCTTGAGACATTTTTCTTTGGGCTTACGTAAAGTCCAAAGTCTATGCTTACAACCCAGCTACGATTCAGGTTTTGGAAGCCTACATTACGCGTGTCATTAAAGCCATACCGGTCGAAATGCTCGAACGAGTCATCCAAAATCGGACCCTCAGAATTTAAACCCTGAGGCGTAGTTGCAGCCAACATTTGAAGGAAATTATATTCAAAAAATAAATGCCATAAAATGTCCTTTCAAATTACCAATAAAGATTCCACACTTGATTTGAGTTTTTATATATTTTTTGTTCTGAAAAAATACCTCTAGATGGATCACCCTATATGTTACGATGGTACATATCTGCTACTTTTTTGACAGTCCCCATATAAATGGTCTGGGCCTAAGAACCATATTCCAATACGGACACATGGGTATCTAATAATTATAAAATGTTCTCACGAAGCCCAAAACAAAAAATTGGGCGACGAACCCGAAATTTCGACCCATTTAAACATGGGCATATGGGTACCAAAAAACAATGATATTTTCTCATTAATTCGAAAGTGAAATTAGTTCTAAAATCTGGGAAAAATAAAAACAAGTGCTTAGCTTGCTTTTCTGCTTTAAAAAAAACCTCTATTCGAATCAATTGGTTTTAACGTAAAGTCTATAAACGGCATTAATCACTTCAAGTCCGATTGTAAAATATTTTCCATTCTTGGACAAAAGGATAAAACCACATGGCCGGTTTTTTTACTTCGAAAAACCCCGAAGACGGTTTCTTAAAAAAAACATATTTGAAACCATCGAAGTGTAGGTTTTCTGAAAACCCCGGATGTTGGTAAGAGAAGAAACACACCTTATTCAACGAGAGGCCAGTGCCATGGCCCTCGACAAAACCTTTACATTGAACCGGAATCCATGATGCAGGGTATATAAGCTTAGGTCCGGCAGAACTTAATTTGTTGTTGTATTTGTACAGACGTTTGTGATTGACCAAAAAATAAATTAATTAAAATACGATAATGGGATAAAAAAAGGTCTCGAATTTATGCAGAAAATCGTCAGAAATAGATCGGTTGGTCATAAAACGTTTTTATGCTTTGGTTTCCTATATTAACTGTACTCTCCTTAAGCTGGAACTTGATCAATGAATCATTTACTTTCTTTCTTAGCTACCCTCGTAGGTCGAAGACTGCAACACTTTTCAAAGGCTATAGCATCTGACAATATTCCGTTAATAACAAAACAAACCTATCTCAAAAACAAGAAATAACGGCTGACCATTATGATTCAACATACTTTTCCGAAAAATGATGATCTTTTTTTATAAGTCTTACAACAGTTGCGGTGGATTTTGTACCCCTCGGACTTGATAAGAAGTAACAAAAAAAATAAATACTGCGTCCAACACCTTGTGTCATGATAAGGCATTTTATGCGAATATTCGCACTCGATGTGGCAAAGGTACGCGGACAAAAACACATACATACAAGTGACACTTTGACATATATATGTAGATATGAATATACGACGCGATAGACTCCTATGCATGTGCGATATCTCTTACGCCATTAGTGGATCTGACAAATACTCAGTTGGGACACCAAAAAAAAAAAACTAAAAAAGAAAAACTGCGAGAAAAAAGTGTTAGAAAGCCAGGAAAAAAAACGCTGTGCATGAGATGCCAGAAAATATGTGGCGTTAACAAAGCAGAACGTTTTCCGCCCAGTTTACTAGCGGTTGTTTGGTCAGGATGCACACACAGACTGCCGCCAGCCAGGGCCACAAAAAGATTTGTTCAAATGGCCAAACGACTGTATGAATACTTGCACTTACACTCACAAGTATGTGGCCAGTTGTTGTTAATGCCACAATTTATGGATGTGCTGCTTGCTGCAGCAGACGCCGATATGCGTCCGAGAGCAAATGTGGCAAATAAATTGAAACTGACGTTTTTTGTTGCGGCTTTCCTGGGTCGGCTGCATATGCTGTTAACTGTTTTGGGGAGGAGGTCTGTAACTGTTTGTTTCTATTCACACCGAATTTTTTATTTTATTTTTGGCTAATTTAACGTTTTTTCTATTTTTTTAGCGGGTAATAAGTGAAAGTCCCTTTTCGGACAATAATGATGTTTTACGCTCTTTTGCGAACAGAGACACCTACTCTGGTCTTAGCGTTCGTATGGAAGTTTTGAAGTTTCTTGCATCACTATCTTAATTTGCATTTTCTGTATTTCCACACCGGCGCTTGGTGCAGCATCGTGCAACACCAGCATCTCTTCAGCTCTGGCCCGTCCCTCCCCTCCTCATTCATATGTACTATGCATGTTCGAAATTGGTCGGATACTTTTGGGTAAATTGTGTCCATATGATTGCATATTGAAATGAATTCTCCATAACGGTTTGGAAAATTGTTTCAGTGCAACAATCATTTGCATTGAATGCTAATGATTGAAATGGAAAGTGTTTGGCGATGAGATCTTGTTTCTTTGGACAAGCAAAATTTACTTACAAATATGAATAGGTAATGAACAGTAGCGCTATACTAATCCCGTTGTGGTTGAAGTGGTATGCCACAATAGCCAATCCAATTTTATAAAGATATGGAGAAGTGAATAAAAAATATTAAGACTTGGTAAAATTCCAAGTTAATGTCGGCAAAGAAAGGGTGCTCCACTTCCTCGGAAAGCAAGGAATGCTGCCCATAACGAAGCAAAGACCCCTGCCTATAACGGAACGCTGTAGGGCGTAGGTTGTTAGGTTTATGTGGTATGCTAGAATAGCCAATCCAGTTTCATAAACGCTAAATAACGATAATGTGAATAAAAAAGTAATCAAGGCTTGATGAGTTCCAACTAAATGTCGGCAAAAAATGGGTGCTTCAATTTCTCGGAAAGCAAAGAATGCTGCCTATAACAAAGCTACAGAAGCAAAGAATCCTGCCCATACCGCAACGCTTTAGGGCGTAGCAGTGTTATATCGCAAGGAGGGAAAATATGACTAAGTAAAGAATATTGCCCATAACGCAACGTTGTAGGACGTAGCGGCAAGAGCTACATGGAAGTTATATCGAAAGGAGGGTAAATATGACAAGAGCCTACATGGGCAAAATAAAGGTGAAATAGAAATGCGGTCGAGTAACGTTCAGATTAGAAAACTTTTTTACGTTGGCAAATAGTAGCTACTTTGGGCTAAACCAACAGCTGTATAAGTAGAGCAGAGCCATCGTGGACAAACAATAAAAAACCTATACAACACGCTTATTCTGGTAGTAGTTCCATGTGAAGCGAACAAATAAATTGTATGTGTTCTCTCTTATTTTCATGAAAATTCCCAAACATGTTTATTTAAAAGCTCTGATTGAATCCATACTTGGATTGTGAACTTTCCAATTCGAGGCTGTAGAAAAATTTTGGTGACATTTTTATTAAAGTTTGACGAAAGACGTCATTCACATACTCGTAAAAAAAAACCTAAGTATACAAAAATTGTTTCCTCTTTTTATATAAGTAATGGGTGATCCAAGTAGAGATACTCTTTTCAATAGCCTTTGTTTGACAGATCACGTGTGAGTCGTGTCATGCTGTCATGTTATTTTTGTTTAGTATTGTTGGCATTTCATCATGGAAAGACTTACTACGCCTGAACAACGTTTTCCTGTGGGGATATGTAAAGTCTAAAGTTTTTGCGGACAAACCCGCTTCGATTCAGGCCTTATAGCAAAACATCACGCGTGTCATTCGCCAGTTACCAGTCGAAATGCTCGAACGAGTCATCGAAAATTGGACTCAAAGGATGGACCATCTGAGACTTAGCCGCGGCCAACATTTGATAGACATTATCTTCAAAAAATGAATGCCAAAGAATGTTCTTTAAAATGATAATAAACATTCCCCATTCAATTTGAATTTTCTCTGTTTTTTTTTCTTTAAAAAAGTAGGGAACCTCGAAATGGATTACGCGTTATACCATTATTTTTTTGATTGCTTTTATAGTCAACAGTTTATTTCAGGATAGAGTCTCGTTTAGTTCTTGAGAAAGCAAAAAGAATTGGAAGAAGTTTAGTGAAAAAAATATTTTTTTAAATAATATTTTTAAAATTTTTACCACCAGAAGAGTACTCAGAAAGTTCCAGGAGTGAGTCTCGTTAAATTATGAAGAAAAAAACTAAACTCTTTTTTACATCACACACACGTTGTAAAATAAATCTATTGATTGCTCTCGATGTGGAGTCTCTTTAGAGGTGGCAAGAGTGAGTTGTATTTTCGTGGGAAATTGTGTGAAGAAAACTTGAAAAGTAAGGTTTACAACAGTAGTTCTCATTCGTTTTGGGAGAGCCTGGCCTTATACTTTTACTTTCAACAATTGCAGCAAGGCTTTCTGAAGAGGGTTGTCACGGACCCGAAATCATGATAAAAGTAGTGTGCAGCCACGAAAATCAATGTCACTATGCCATTTTGTTAAAAATTTGTCTTAATTTTAAATATAGAAGCAAGAGGTCTTGAGCCGGTTTAATCCCAGTTCAATGAGAAAAATAATATTAAGTTTCTGCGCAACTTTTTCAATTGTATACCCTCGACCAATTCAACTTTTGCTTTGCAAATTCAGTAATCGAGTTATTAGCCGTCTCGGCGATGTCGGTGGACACCACGGGTAACATTTTGAGGCCATTCGACCTTATTGTGGAGTACCGCATAGGACGATAGTTGTTGTACCAACAATCCACAAAACAATTGTGGCTATTTAGGCGAATATTAAGCAAGTCATTTGTTCTATCTTACAAATTTCTAAAAATCGTCAACAAGGTCTTGGAAAATAGGGTTGACAGAATGTACTTTTGCGAAACTAGCCGAAACAGCCTAAGCAATCAAATTGGGTTCCACAAATATGGCCAAAAAGTATATTTTTGGCATTTTACATCTGAAGGTTGTCCAGTATAAAAAACAACATCAACCTGATATGGATAGCGATGGAAAACTATAAGAATCAGAAGGCAGTGCGAGGGATTTTTATTGTGTTTACTTTGTTCGGTGGAATACTATACTGCCGGCAGTTTCTCATTGAATTGAAATCTGCCTGCACTTAAGTGTATAGCCTTAAATCATTGTAAAACACATTCATTGTTTGAGTTATGATGAGGATGGTGAAGTAGCGTTCGCCAAAACTGTAACCCCTGCAACTAAAAGTTTTGTCGACTTTTAGTTGCAGGGGTTGCAGTTTTGGCTAACTTTTTGGGTTTCTCATTGAACATGTTCAAAAGAAAATTGGTCCTAAATCTGAATATGAACTAAGCGTAATTATTTTCTTTTTGTAAACTTTTTTGAATTTTACAAAAGAAGGTAGGAGCTTCCACAGCAATGTTATTGTGTTCCATTAATACGTGTAATGTTTGCTCTTTCGAATGAACATAAAAATGTCAAAAAATAAATTTGTGTTAAACTTTTTTGAATTGTTTAAAAGAAGCTAGCATTTAGTAACACCCATAAGATATTCAATGAAGAAATTTGTTAATAATCTAAATCTGATTAGCAGGGTATTTTGCAATAAGTGAAAACAAAGAAATCCATCAAGTAGTTTCATACAACATAAAAAATCATATGAAAAGTGCCTTGAAAAAGCCGAACATCAAAGCTCAATCTGGTGAATTTAAAACATTTTGTCTGTTAAGCCAGATGATGGATGCATTACCTACTCCCACAACAAACGTCTATGACTAAGTCTGTATAAATCGTCATCATACGAGGATGTCGATACCAAACATACATGCCACAAAAACGAAACGTTGATGGAAACATACTCGTACCTGAATAGCTTGCGTACAGCCAGAGGCCAGGACTACGCATATATCACATTACGATGCACATATTCTCATACGCATAAGCTGGTTGGAACTGGCACTTACTTTACCAGTTTAGCTACTCCAACAGAACAAATATACGAACCATGCCACCCACCTCAGTTCTCAGCTGACTCTATCAATATCAGGCGACCATTCCGTCCTGTCTGCAATGTTTGCAGCATACCCATGGTCTCCCCCCTAGCATACTACAAGGGAGTACATCCATCCATCCATCTAACCATGGCAGCTCGTACGAGTATCCCGTCTGTCCTTCTGTCTGACTGTCGTAAGAGTTGTGTTTTGTTTGCTTAGTGTGACATGCAACATTATTTTGAAATTTTACTTTCCTTTTACTTACCCCAGCTGTTAAAGTTGCGGCAAAAATAAACCTGAAGACAGACACACAGACTGGAAAAAAGACAAGAAAAAATACTTCAGACAGTTGGGCAGTTTTGGAGCTGACGAAGAGACTCACATACTAACCATGTTATAATTTCCCGTGAGTATTGCTCATGGTGGCTCATGGTTGCTGGTTTTGTAATTGCTTGGTAGAAGAGAGTGCCTCGCCCCTTTCGTCTTCTTCAGTCTTACTCCTCATTATGTGGAGTGGAGTCGGAGTCCGTTGTATCGGGATGACGATCATCATCGGTATCGTTGTTAGTTTACAACCTATCAAGTGATGTGCTTATCATTAGCCGTGTTGCGCTCGATGCTGCTGTTGCGTTGGGCTCCCTCATTCCTCGTATGTGGCCTAGCCACTTATCCAGTACTCGTTGCCGTCGTAAACTGTGGAATGTAAGTCAGTTAAAATAACAAACTATTTTCCCGTCTTATTGACGGGAAAATCTTTAAAGACAGTGTTTGGTTTTCAAATATTTTACGTCGAAATTTGAACTAACCTGTTTTGAAAATTTATATTGGGTGGCCAGTAAAGTCAGTAGTTTCGCCTTTTTATCGAATTCTAAGAGCTTATTTGAAAGAAAGTGGTTAATGAATGAAGATCTTACATTCCCGGTGGCATCATAGATAACATTATTAAGTAGGATCTAAATTCGCCAACAGCTAAAGGATAAGGCCTTAGTTCACCAGTATCTAAAGGGCTAGGTGGTACATCAAGCGGTTTGCCTTCGTCTTCTGTTAAAATAGCTGATGGATGCATTACCTACTCCCACAAACGTCTATGCCTGAGTCTGTATAAATCGCCACTATCATCATACGATTAATATTCGTTGGCCAGTAAATTCAGGAGTTTTACCTTTTTAAGCTACGAAGCTCTCATCGAATTCTAAGAACTTTTTTTTAAAGAAAGTGGTTAAGAAAAAGTTTTTACATTCTCGGTGGTATCATAGATCACATTATTAAACAGGATCTTAATTAGCGAACAACGATAGGACAATGCCTCAACACTCCCATACGAAGGCTACTATATATATTTCTGGCCTAATAATGAAAATGCGAATATTTAGCATCAAAAATGGTTTGGCATGACCAATCCAATTGCCGAAACACTTTTTCCACTCCGATTGAGACACCTCCAAAACATGGTTTTTGAACGCTTCAACAGCATCTTCTGGCAACGAAAATCGTTGACCACGCATTTTTTTCTTGATGTGCGGGAATAAAAAGTCATTGGGTGCCAAGTCAGGGTTGTTCAATTGGACGTTTTGGCCGGTCAAAAAGGCGCTGGTTTGAGCCGATGTGTGAGAGCCCGCATTGTCATGGTGCACAATAATTCGTCTTCTCTTGTTCCAACTTTCGTTGGATTTGGCTCGTCTTCGAAAGCCCACAAGGTAGATTGGATGCCTCTATCTCACGGTATGTCACATGACGATCTTGCATTATCAGCTCACTCACGGCATCAATTTTCTCTGGCACAACGGCCGTTTTTGCACGACCTTCGTCTTTGAGCGAGCGTTGGCCACGATTGAATTCATTAAACCAGTTTCACAGTGCTATAGGATGGTGCTTCATCGCCATACAAAGATTTAAGTTCATCGATGCACACTTGTCGTGATAATCCATGTCGAAAGTTGTGAAAAATTATCGCACGAAAATGTTCACGAGTTAATTCCATTTTTTTTGCCAAATTGATTATTTCAAGTCACTGTAAACCACACAAATAATGGTCGTACGTCAAAACGTACTGAGTACGTTTATGCTAAAAAAATGTCAAACTTTCCAATGGAAATGTCAGATAGCGCCAGGCAACACTTAGTGTTGTCTTGGCCAGAATTATATATAGCAGCCCTCGTACTTCTCGTCTCAGAATCATCAGTTGATTCCTGTCAGTCCCTCCGTTCGCTGTCTATCTAAAGCTTGTTTTTAAACTACAATTCGCAATTATGGGCTGATATACCTGATATGTGCAAAAGTTTTTTGGACAAAGGCTTTTGACTTTTTTGAAAATAGGTTAAAATTTAGATATAACCCTCGCACATATGTTCAACCGATTTTATGTCAATAGTTTAGAAGCACGTAATAAATTCAACATTGAAGACATTTGCCCCAAACCATCAAAACGATCAATCAGCTCAATAAAAATGAGTCATACCAGTCCAAGTTTTGATATAGACCCAGTGCAAAGATCTCCTCCGATATAAAATACAACCGCTCAAGCACATTCATATCAATTCCAATTTCCAACAATTGTGACATGCTTGTTTCTGTCATGAAGCCAATGGATCCAACTAAAGACAAATTAAAAAGCTGAATAGTGAATCTGCGCTCTATCAAAATGTACTGCGAGTTAAAAATCGGACCTAGAGTACGCAACCTTAAAAGTACATTTTACGGATGTAGACGAAGCGATGCTAGGAGCGTTCGAGAGGAAATTCCTTCAGAAAATATATGGGCCAATCTGCACTATCGCAGGTTATAGACATGTGTGGCCCATTTGCCGACACAAGTGGTACATATTCATGTCTTTCAAACTACGACTATAAATTACCTCCTTCCCAAAACACTGTCCAAGCCTTGGGGGATAATTTTTTTACTTCTTTCTTGCTCCTTTCCATTGTGCGGGCACATACATTGAGATGCCATACCACAAGCAGTGGCACAATCTTCAGGCGCAATATAATTTATCAAGCATCAGCAACAACAAAAATAAAAAGAATGAGAAAAAAGGAAAAGAAAAAGAAAAAATACAAAACGTCAGAAATGCGAAAACAAGTATGTGTGTAAACTGGGGTATTCCGTATTTGAAATTGGTGTCATTTGTTTTGTTAAACTCTTGATCTTTACAAAGTTTCGTAAAATATACCTAACTAACTTTTGAGATTTGAAAGAAACTTTCAACTCTAGAATGTTATTAGTTTCCAATTTCAGTGATCCCATGTTGGGAAAAATATAGCACAACTCTAACAACAACTACAGTACGAGATAGAGTGCACAAAGAATTCCATATGGCAGCCAGTCGAAGATGAACCTGGGATACGTATGTACTAATTAACATCAGTTAGAGCAAAAAGGTGCCTAAAGTGCTCAAGATTATTAGACAAAGGGCACTAGAGATGTTAGCATCAAATTGATTCAGCCATACATCAAAACAAATTTGCGGTTCAATTAAAGAATTCCAATATTTAAACAAAAAATTAATTGGACTCAAAAAATTAATTGGAATCCTGTGACAAAAAATTTCACATATCAACTAATATGATCGTGGTTTATAGAAAATATTTTCGATTTCAAGTGATAAACAAATTACTAGAGATTGATATAACCATGGACTTTAGCGTAAAAGTGAGTCAGCTACACGGAAAAAAGTATTTTTTCGGTTCAATTAACAAGTGCAAATTTTCAAACAAAAAATTGATTAGGAATCCTGAGATAAAAAGTTTCTCACATTAACTGAAATCTTCGTACGTTTTTATGGAAAATATTGTCAATTTCTAGTGATAAACAAATTCAAATATTTACAAACAATTTTTATGTTGTTTATCGAAAATATTTTTGTTAGGCGAATAAAAAAATTCAAAAAAAAGTCGTAAGCAGTATGGCGAAAATAATTTTGTATCAGGCGATATAAAACTTCGCATATTTACAAAAAAAGGTGTAAACTATTTATTAAAGATATATTCGTTAATTATATTCGTAAGCCATTGAAAAAATTCCCAGATTAACAAAAAAAGTTTCCAAAAAGTAGTCAGAAAGACATTTACTTATAGTTACAAGCAGGGGTGGCTGCAGTTTCGATAAGCGGCACTTTGGCATCATGCGAGGGTTGCTATATATATATTTCTGGCCTAGCCAACACTAAGTGTTGCCTTGCGTCATCTGAAATTTCCATTGGAAAGTTTGACATTTTTTGGAATAAACGTACTCAGAACGTTTTGATGTACGACCATCATTTGTGTTGTTTACAGTGACTTGAAAAAATCAATTTGGCAAAAAAAAATGGAATTAACTCGTGAACATTTTCGTGCGATCATTTTTCACAATTTTCGACGTAGATTATCACGACAAAAGTGCATCGATGGACTTAAATCTTTGTATGGCGATGCAGCACCATCCTATAGCACTGTGAAAAAATGGGTTAATGAATTCAATCGTGATTGACGCTCGCTTAAAGACGAAGGTCGTGATGGTCGTCCAAAAACGGCGATTGTGCCAGAGAACATTGATGTCGTGCGTGAACTGTTAATGAAAGATCGTCATGTGACATACCGTGAGATTGAGGCATCCTTGGACATTTCTTTCACCAGCATACATTCGATATTGCATGAACACCTAGCCGTAAAAAAGGTTTGTTCTCGTTGGATCCCGCACAATTTGACAATCGCTCAAAAAAAAGGCTTGTGCCGATTGGTGCAGACATTTTGAAAAAATACGATCGCGGTGCTTCTAAAGACGTTTATAAGATCGTCACAGGTGGCGAATCGTGGATCTATGCGTATGAGCCCGAAACAAAACAGCAATCGACCGTGTGGGTCTTCGAAGACGAGCCAAATCCAACGAAAGTTGTTCGTGGAAGAAGCACTTCGAAGAAAATGGTCGCATGTGTCTTGGGCAAAAATGGTCATGTGGCGACTTTTCCGCTTGAGCAACGTAGGACGGTAAATTCTGAGTGGTGCACCACAATTTGTTTGGCTGAAGTCTTCGGAGAATTTCGAAAAACGAACAAGGGAAGACAAATCATTGTGCAACATTACAATGCGAGCTTTCACACATCGGCGCAAACCAGCGCCTTTTTGACCGGCCAAAACGTCGAATTGAATGGTCATCCGCTGTACAGTCCTGACTTGGCACCCAATGACTTCTTTTTATTCCCGCACATTAAGAAAAAAATGCGTGGATCGTCGCCAGAAGATGCTGTTGAAGCATTCAAAAACCATGTTTTGGAGGTGTCACAATCGGAGTAGAAAAAGTGCTTCGACAATTGGCTTGAGCGCATGCAAAAGTGTATAAATCATGCTGGAGAATACTTTAAAGCCCAACAAAACCATTTTTAATGATAAATATTCGCATTTTCATTGTTAGGCCAGAAATATTTTATAGCAGCTCGTAAGACCCCAAGTAAGGAATGTGCTGTAACTATGTTTAGCGGATATACGAGGGCGGTTCGGAAAGTTCTTAGCCTATCAATGAAAGAGAATAGTTAGTTTTTCAAAAATATTTTTATTTTTCAATATAATCTCCTATAACATCAATACACTTAGTCCAACGCTTATCAAGCAATTATATCTCTTGATTAAAATAGTTTTCCTCAAGGTCTTCAAAATAGTGGTTTACAACTGTAATGGCATCTTCATTTGAGGTAAAACGCTTGCCAGCAAGCATTTTTCTTAGATTTGGGAACAGGTAAAAGTCACTGGGAGCTAAATAAGGAGAATAAGGTGGGTGGTCAAGCAACTCGTACATTAATTCGTTGATTTTACCCATTGTTAAAACACTCTTGTGCGCTGGTGCGTTGTCTTGATGAAAAATTATTTTTTTGTGTGGTAAGCCACGACGTTTTTCTCGAATTTGTACATTTAATTGATCTAAAAGGTTGCAAAGTACTCTAAATTTATTGTTTTACCCTTTTGCAGATAGTCAATCAATAAAATACCTTTGAAGTCCCAAAAAACCGTTGCCATAACCTTACCAGCCGATTGAATTGTTTTTGCCTTCTTTGGGGCACTTCCTCCAGCTGCAGTGCATTGTTTGGATTGTTCTTTTGTCTCTGGAGTATAGTGGTGGATCCATGTCTCATCAACAGTTATGAAACGACGCTTAAAATCCATTTTATTTCGCTGAAACGATGCAAACAAGTTTGAGAAATGTTCATTCTTATGCGTTTTTGGTCGACTGTTAACAAGTACGGCACCCATCTTGCAGAAAGCTTTTTCATCTGTAGTTCTTCATGCAAAATTAAATGGACTCGATCATTTGAGGTGCCCATGATATTAGCTATTTCACTCACTTTTATTCGTCGATCATTTAATACCATATCATGCACTTTGGCTACAATTTCTGTTGTTGTCGCTGTTTTTGGACGTCCACTACGTGGTTCATCTTCAATGCTTGTACGACCACGTTTAAATTCAGCCACCCAATTTTTTACTGTTGCATTTGAAGGAGCACTTTCACCTAACACATTCACCATATCATTATGAATTTCTTGTCCCGATAAACCTTTTTTATGTAAATATTAAATGACACCACGCATTTCTAATTTTTCCATTGTAAAAAAATCGCGGATGCGTCTTTTGTGAACACCTGTTTCTATATGAAGGAGTTGCCAGATCGAAACAAAATTTAACATGTGTTCATAGCAGAGATGGAAGTTTCCAAAACACTTAACTTTTTTCTGTTTATACCGCGCTTTTTGTGCTAGGCTAAGAAGTTTCCGAACCGCCCTCGTATATTTAAGGGCAGACAGTTTTACATTTAACGAGAACTGCCGGCAGTACAGTTTTCTACCGAACACGATAGAAATCTCTCACGCTGCATACAAACTGAAACAGGGCTGTTATAGAAACCAATGTTGTGACTATTGGTTTTGAAAACGATAAGAATAAATGCTTTGGTGTCATGAAAACCAATGTTATCGGTTTTATCAGCAACAGCTGATTCAAACATTGGTTTTATTTACATTCAAAATGGACAAAACCAACTTGGTTTCATGAAACCAAATTAAACCAACATTGTTTTGATTCATTAAATATTATTGCAATATCTGATAAATAGTTTAGCTTATTTACGAAATTTTTTATTGAGTGTTGATAAAATTCACATACCAATGTTTTGGTTGAAATGTTAGAGCTGCCTTTTTCTGTATTTTTTACTTTAACCCATGATAAGTAATGAGTTGTGGCAGATGTATTGGTATCTGTAATGTGAGGTTCTTCAGTTAACAAATATGTACTTTAATGTAAATTATACTTTTCCCTTATGACCCTTTTTCTATGACAATTTCACAAATAAAAACAAATTCCTGATTTAATTCAAAAAAAAAAAGTCTGGGGAACACCCTAGAGCAAACTTTGTGTCGCTTCTAAAGAAACAATGGCATAAACGAATATGAATGTATTTGCGCTTTTGGAGCGGTGGCGTGCACGGTGGTAAATTCAATTGACTGATGGTAGAGCAAAAATGATCCGTATCCGTGTTTACATACAATGTTCCCGTGGGGAGCCTTCTGCCTTTTGTTCGAGGCTGGAATACTTCAAAACAGCAGCAATAACAACAAAGTGAACAATGTGATGAATAAGGACCGTGTGCGCAAAAAAATAAAAAGTAACTTTATTTTTGGGATAACCCAAGGTTGGCCCAACCGAATACAAATACTTGCTAACATAAATATATAGACAAACTGTACATATGTATCTACATTTATATACATACATATACCATATACACATCCTACCATATCAATATCTATGTGGCTCCCACGCTAGGTGTTAACCCCGCTCACATACCGAAAATTGTTTGATAATCAAATACAAATAATAAATCTCATTGGCTAGAAGCGGAGGAGATAGATATGCTGTGCCATCGATAAACGTTGGCTTGTAGGGCAATCGAAGTGATAAAATACGTTCATTTCAATTTTCCACATGATTTATCATTTCCAGCCGTCACAAAAACCGGGCTCGTTAACATTGACATATCACATACACGCATAGACGAAAATTGCTGGTAAATAGTTTACGTATATAAGCGACATTCCAGGTTTTAAGGATATATTCAGATATTTCATAGTTTATGTAAACGTTTCGTTACATGAATGGAGTTATACATTGACTCAACAACATTTTGGTATAAACAGGATTTTAGCTAGAACTGCTGCTAGCTAAATATTCTCAATTTGCTGAAAATGTTTTGTAATGGCAACAAGGACATCATTGATGCAACGAAACTATTGTATTTATTTCCTTTGTCAGCCCCATGTCCGTTGTCGAAGAAAGTCGACGTCCTCTTGCGTCCGTCTATTGAGATTTGGTATTCCCGATGTCGATTATTATATGTCGATACTATTGACTAGAGTGTCCAAAAACAGGGGTTTCCAGAAAATCGGCATTTAGGGACTTTTTAAACCCCTAGTGTTTCAAAAAAAAACACTGTATGGTTTTTTAGAAGTAAAATACCGGCATTAACCGATATTCCGGTTTCAGCCTTATTTTCTGAATCAGGAGCAAATAGTAGTAATAGTGCCCTGGAACAGCTCTAAATTTACCCAGATTTTAAAAATAAGGTCATATTTGGATTTTTTGTTTTTGGTGCCCATGTTTCAATAGGTCAGATTTTCGGACAAAGGGATTGTCAGCCAAATCTAGCCAAACTGCAAAAATAATTTTATATTTATTTATAACATTATATAGTTTTTCTAAAGCCATATTGGCATGCACATCATTTTTTGGTCCCAGACAATTTTTACGGGAACTATAAGGTAATCCATCTAGAGGTACTTTTTCCGAAGAAAAAAAATATAAAAATTCAAATCAATTGTGGAATCTTAATTAGTAATTTGAAAAAACATTTTATGGCATTTATTTCTTGAAAATAATTACCTTCAAATGTTGGCAACTGTATGATGAATTCAGTGGTGAGGCCCATTTCTGGCTTAACAGCAAAGTCAATAAACAAAATTGCCGCATTTGGGCTGAAGAGCAAGAAGAAGAGGTTCAAGCGGTGCCATTAGACCCAGAGAAAACCACGGTTTGGTGCGGTTTATAAGCTGGTGGAATCATCGTTGCATATTTTTTCAAAAATGATGATGGCCGGAACGTAACCGTAAATGGTGCTCGCTATCGCGCAATGATATCGATCTTTATGCTACCTGAAATTTAAGCCCGTAATCTTGACGACACTTGGTTTCAACATGACGGTACCACTTGCCAAGCAATGGATCTATTGAGAGGTCATTTCGAAAAGCAGCTTATTTCACGATTTGGACAGGTTAGTTGGCCGCCTAGATCGAGTGATATCACACCTTTAGATATTTTTCTTTGAGTCTATGCTAACAAATCAGCTTAAGTTTTGGAAGCCAACATTACGCGTGTCATTAAAGCCATACCGGTCGAAGTGCTCGATGAGGCATGAGGCGTAGTATTATATTCAGAAAATAAATGTCATTAAAAGTCTTTTCAAATTACCAATAAAGATTCCACACTTGATTGGAATTTATATATTTTTTTTGTTCTGAAAAAATACCTCTAGATGGATCACCCTATATGTAACAAAAATAGGTCTACAATTAGTTTTTGTCAATCGAAATGTTCCATACCAAATTTGATTGAAAAACGGAATTAAATGGGATGTTTTCGAGCGGTTGTATCATATAAGTATATAGGGAAAGATCTTTGCTCTGGGGCAACATATAAAACGTGTACCGGAGTGACCCAATTTTATCTGGCGGATAACTGATCGATCGTAATAAACTGTTTCCAATTTCGTCAATATTGCAAGTACAAGCGGCTTCTAGAGCTAAAATCATAATATTGGTTGAACATATATGTGGGAGCTACATATATCTAAACGTTTACGGATTTTCATAAATAAAAATTTATCCAAAAAACCTAATTTGCAAAAAGATCGGACAACAATTGCAACCAGAAGCTTTTGGAAGACAACAGATGGACGAATGGACGGACAGGCAGCCATCGTAAAATCGAATCAATGGAGCTTAAATAATTTTGATATTTACGTATTTCGTACTTAAAACAAAAACCGCAAACCCCGACAGTAAAAACCGGGTTAAACGACTTGTCTGATTTTAGCTATATTTAAGAAACCTACCGTTGGGTTCGGACATAAAAACCGGAATGTCGGTTTTCGGCTTTGGACACTCTACTATGGGCCTAGTATAAACCCTATTGAAATTTGTCCATATAAGGGTAAGTTTTAATATAATATAAAGGTAGAACCAGCCGCTTCAGAAGAACTTTACGTTTGGTTGTGATTAATATCGCATAATAGGTAATGAGCCACTAGAAGTCAACTTTAGTAAAATTAAACGAATAACCCCACACAAATAAAGGCGGCTTTAAAAAAACAAGCAGCGATATGGATTCCATTTCAACATAGATGGTTCCTAGTCGCTCGTAGCTTATTATGCTCAATTTGATCAAGAACGGCTTTAATTCGGGAGACAGTTTAAGGTCATGCCTTTCTATGTAGAAGCTACTAATGTTTTTAAATAACTATCAAAGGTCCCATCCGATTTGAGTTTCTGCTGCTAAAGAAGTCACAAATTAAAACCTACAGTGCTTAAACTTCGCATAATACATTTTAAGAGACCAGTTATTCTTCCTGGTAAAATTGAGGCTTAACGACCCATGCTTTTGAAACGCCCCTACACAATGGTTTCTTCTGATCTGAGGTCCTGCCGCTCTAAAAGCTATAATTAAAATCCCATATTGTTCAATTTTTGTTTTAAGAGACCTGTTGTTGTTGTTGTTGTAGCGGCAACTACGTGCCGGGGTGACAGCCCTTGACCGAAGAATTGCGAAGACCGGTAGTTAATCCTGGTAAAATACATAAATCCATACAAAAGTCTCTCTAAAATTCTGGTCCTGCTACTCCACAGTCCGCATTTTATTTCCGATCTTAATCGAAGTAAGAGACCAGTTATTCTTCCTGGTAAAATTGAGGCTTAACGAACCATGCTTTTGAAACGCCCCTACACAATGGTTTCTTCTGATCTGAGGTCCTGCCGCTCTAAAAGCTATAATTAAAATCCCATATTGTTCAATTTTTGTTTTAAGAGACCGGTTGTTGTTGTTGTAGCGGCAACTACGTGCCGGGGTGACAGCCCTTGACCGAAGAATTGCGAAGACCGGTAGTTAATCCTGGTAAAATACATAAATCCATACAAAAGTCCCTCTAAAATTCTGGTCCTACTACTCCACAATCCGCATTTTATTTCCGATCTTAATCGAAGTAGGTATACTGCATAGTGTCAAATCCATAATCAAGTCGCGAAAAATAGTACCCTATCAGTCCGTTTTTAAAAAACAAATTTTCTTCCCGGTTTAAAGCTCTAAAAGCCACGCAGATATTTAAAATTAAAAACCTTGATCCCATCGCACATTACTTCATGAAGAAGTTACAAATCAAACTCGATTGTGGTCAAAATTCACATACGAGTATTAAGTTATAAGCAATCAATACTTAATCCTGGGGCCTAATTCAAATTTTAGATCCTTTATTCATAAAATTTACTATATTGCGTTATGAGAGTTCCTACAAAAACGATCAACCAATTGTATGCCATAGTGGAGTGGGGTATCATATAGTGGGCCCTGTCCGACTTAAGACGTTTTAACATATTTTAATTTCAATCTTTTTATTGGCGGAGACTCCTTAAAATGAAACAGCAAAAACTGAACAGTGGTAAAAACGACAATAAACCGCAAAAACTTTGATTTCAATTTACCGTGGCAGTCGGAACTGAGCCAAATAATTGACACTGTGTCAACTTGCAAGTTATCTATTTCTGGATTGTCCCACATCACTATAAACACTTTATTTGATTATTTTTATATTTTCTTACCATTTTTTCCAGCATTTTCTATTGAGAGGTCATTTCGAAAAGCAGCTTATTTCACGATTTGGACAGGTTAGTTGGCCGCCTAGATCGAGTGATATCACACCTTTAGATATTTTTCTTTGAGTCTATGCTAACAAATCAGCTTAAGTTTTGGAAGCCAACATTACGCGTGTCATTAAAGCCATACCGGTCGAAGTGCTCGATGAGGCATGAGGCGTAGTATTATATTCAGAAAATAAATGTCATTAAAAGTCTTTTCAAATTACCAATAAAGATTCCACACTTGATTGGAATTTATATATTTTTTTTGTTCTGAAAAAATACCTCTAGATGGATCACCCTATATGTAACAAAAATAGGTCTACAATTAGTTTTTGTCAATCGAAATGTTCCATACCAAATTTGATTGAAAAACGGAATTAAATGGGATGTTTTCGAGCGGTTGTATCATATAAGTATATAGGGAAAGATCTTTGCTCTGGGGCAACATATAAAACGTGTACCGGAGTGACCCAATTTTATCTGGCGGATAACTGATCGATCGTAATAAACTGTTTCCAATTTCGTCAATATTGCAAGTACAAGCGGCTTCTAGAGCTAAAATCATAATATTGGTTGAACATATATGTGGGAGCTACATATATCTAAACGTTTACGGATTTTCATAAATAAAAATTTATCCAAAAAACCTAATTTGCAAAAAGATCGGACAACAATTGCAACCAGAAGCTTTTGGAAGACAACAGATGGACGAATGGACGGACAGGCAGCCATCGTAAAATCGAATCAATGGAGCTTAAATAATTTTGATATTTACGTATTTCGTACTTAAAACAAAAACCGCAAACCCCGACAGTAAAAACCGGGTTAAACGACTTGTCTGATTTTAGCTATATTTAAGAAACCTACCGTTGGGTTCGGACATAAAAACCGGAATGTCGGTTTTCGGCTTTGGACACTCTACTATGGGCCTAGTATAAACCCTATTGAAATTTGTCCATATAAGGGTAAGTTTTAATATAATATAAAGGTAGAACCAGCCGCTTCAGAAGAACTTTACGTTTGGTTGTGATTAATATCGCATAATAGGTAATGAGCCACTAGAAGTCAACTTTAGTAAAATTAAACGAATAACCCCACACAAATAAAGGCGGCTTTAAAAAAACAAGCAGCGATATGGATTCCATTTCAACATAGATGGTTCCTAGTCGCTCGTATATTTTCTTACCATTTTTTCCAGCATTTTTTTTGTTTTGCTACGCCATCACTCTCACCCAATTTTGTGCTACCTGTAATTTGGAAATTGATGCAGTTGTTATGGATGAGTTTTTTGAACGTCAGGAATGTTCCACTACGTCACATCACATGAAATATAAAATGTATATGATGCAGAAGAAAAAAAAGACTCGACATCTTAAAGTCCCCTCCCACTTGGCCAGTGGAAGGGTTGGCCAATTCTTTTCGTTCCAAACATACAATCACGTGACTGCGATGTAGTGGCTGATTCACAACGTCCTTAAAGATGGAGGAGGACTGAGACGACGTTTATAAAAGGTGAAATATGGTACAGGAGTTTGGCGGTGAGATCTGTAAGAAAAAGGAAAATGTGGAAAAAATTATTGATTTTATATGGGAGAGAATTATTATTTTTAAAAGTAAAAATGGAAATTAATAAAACCTCTTAAAGTTATAATAAATGTGCCCTGATTAGGTTGTCGAATGAAAAGTTTGAACACTGTACTATTTAATTCTTTTTAAAAGAAAATAATTATTACTGCCTCCCTGCTACAATAAACAAGGTATAGTCACTACTAGCCCAACAATAACAAAAATAGTTCGCTTGATCGTCAAATTCACTTGAAAGAGAAAGCCAAAAATATATTTTTGTAAATATATACAGAATTTTTACTTTACAAAATTCAACAATTGCCATTGTCAAATTAAAATTCTAGAAGAAAAAATTGAAAACAGCTCTATTGTACTCATACCATCACTCCATGAGTATTGAAACTAATACACTCGATACCCGAAGTATTGGTATACAATTTTCAATATTCAAAGCCAGTTAATATGGCATGAGTTATGGACATATTTTAAATTTGTACAGTCAACTTTTCAAGAAGTTCTGAAGACATGAACTAATAAATCCGTTTTGCAGCGCTATCTTGAAAATTGTTCAAAAGTATTAAAAGAAATAAAATATACTTTTGAATTTAAGTATCCATTAAGGTCGCGGTACTGGAAAGTTTGAACTGTCTTCTGATTTGGATAAGAGGGCTGCTATATATATTTCTGACCTAATAATGAAAATGCGAATATTTATCATCAAATTGTTTTTCAAAGTATTCTCCAGCATGATTTATACACTTTTGCATGCGCTCCAATCAATTGTCGAAGTACATTTTCCACTGCGATTGAGACACCTCCAAAACATGGCTTTTGAACGCTTCAACAGCATCTTCTGGCGACGGAAATCGTTGACCACGCATTTTTTCTTGATGTGCGGGAATAAAAAGAAGTCATTGGATGCCAAGTCAGGGCTGTACGGCGGACTTGGACCCATCAATTCGACGTTTTGGCCGGTCAAAACGGCGCTGGTTTGAGCCGATGTGTCATGGTGCACAATAATTTGCCTTCTCTTGTTCGTTTTTTGAAATTCTCCGAAGACTTCAGCCAAACAAATTGTGGTGTACCACTCAGAATTTACCGTCCTACGTTGCTCAAGCGCCACATGACCATTTTTGCCGATGAAACAGGCGACCATTTGCTTCGAAGTGCTTCTTCCACAAACAACATACGTTGGATTTGGCTCTTTTTCAAAAATCCACACGGTCAATTGCTGTTGTTTCGGGCTCGTACGCATAGATTCATGATTCGTCACCTGTGACGACTTTATAAACGTCTTTTGAAGCACCGCGAGCGTATTTTTTCAAAATTTCTTTGCACCGATCGACACGAGCCTTTCTTTGAGCGATTGTCCAACGAGAACAAACCTTTTTTACAACCAGGTGTTAATGCAATATCAAATGTATGCTGGTGGAAGAAATGCCCAATGATGCCTCTATCTCACGGTATGTCACATGACGATCTAACATCAATCCCACGACAGCCGGTTCTATGGACCGGATTAACCCGAAGCAGCAATTCTTTGGCCAAGGGCTGCCACTCAGTTGCCGCTACAACAACACATCGATCTGGCATTATCAGTTCACGCACGCCATCAATGTTCTCTGGCACAACGGCCGTTTTTGGGCGACCTTCACGACCTTCGTCTTTGAGCGAGCGTTGGCCACGATTGAATTCATTAAACCAGTTCTTCCTTCACAGTGCTATAGGATGGTGCTTCATCGCCATACAAAGATTTAAGTTCATCGATGCACTTTTGTCGTGATAATCCACGTCGCAAGTTGTGAAAAATGATCGCACGAAAATATTCACGAGTTAATTCCATTTTTTGCCATATTGATTTTTTCAAGTCACAGTAAACAACACAAATGATGGACGTACGTCAAAACGTTCTGAGTACGTTTATGCTAAAAAAAAACGTCAAATGGCGCCAGACAACACTAAGTGTTGCCTATGCCAGATATATATATAGCAACCGTTGTAGTAACTAAGGCCCAAACTGACTAAATCTAGTAGTTTTTATACACAAATTCGGCAACTCTATTTTTTTAAACGGAAAAGACAACCATGAAAACTTCTAGTTTTGTCAGTCTGAAAGGCTATAGGATTGGCGAATTCAATAGATTTCAATGAAAATAACTGTGAATATATAAATGTAGAATTATTCCCTCCACGCTCAAAATTTATTAGAACCGTCCGTGATTTACCATTCGTTAAGCATAGAATTTAAACAGCGTATAGTTTTACAGCAACTCATTCTTTTGCTTAAACACATAAGGTCAACAAAGTTTAAAACGACATGTTTTTACTTTATTTTTTAAAAAAAAATGCAATCATTTGATTTGAATCCCCAAAATCTAAGTTTTATGCAAATATTAGGATTTCTTCAATGTAAAAGGGTTTTCGTTAAGAGTGTCAGAAAATTAAAATGCGAAGTCTCTGTAGAGATGGTCAGAGTGAGTTGTATTTTCGTGGGTAGTTGTGTGAAGAAAAGAAAAGAAAGGTTTACAACAGTAGTTCTCGTTCGTTTGGGGATAGCTTGGTCTTAAAGAGTTCGGTTTTTTTGAACAATTGCTGCGTAGCGTTCTGAAGAGGATTGTCACTCACCTGAAATCGCGATAAATGCAGTGTGCAGCCACGAAAATCAATGTTACTTTGCCATTTTGTTAAAAACTAGTCTTTTATTTAAATATGGAGACAAGGGGTCTTGAGCCGGTTAAATCAAATTCAATGAATAAATAAATAATAAAAAAAAAATGCTTCTAAGCTCTGACAGGTGCTCTTCCAATCACAAATAGGCCGATAATCAGGACTGGGCCGCTTTTTTAATTATAAATTATAATAGCGGACAGGGATGATAAATGAGGTTGGCGAATTGGTACAAAAAAAGGAATAAAAAAGTACTTTTAGGGCAGGAATGGTACTAAGTTTTAATACCCTACAGCACTCTGTGGTACAAGATACAATGCTGTACTGCTGTTTGTAACCCCAAAAATACAAGGAGATAGGCCCGAATCTGTTCAAAAACAGATTCTGATTCGATTGAGCTAACCCTATTAAAAGTGGTCAATATAGGGCTTTGTTAGGTCTTTACGGTTTAGGCTCAATTCCGCAGCTGAAAAAGCCATATATTACTCGTACATCCAAATCTGACCAAATTTTGTACACAACATGACAAGTAACTTAGAGTCCATGTTTTCGAATAGCCCCCGCACAAAGGTTCCTTTCCGATTCGTTTCCAGTCGATAAAACCATTGCATGGTACGTTGGCTCATATCGCTTAATGCACCTTAAGTCCACATGCAAAGTTCTCTCCAAATTTCAGTTCCTGCGATTCCACAACCCACATTTAACATTCGATATTGGTCACATTTCATAGTATGGTAGTAATATTGGAAAATATCGGTTTACGCTTTCATGTAGCCCCCACATATATATGTAAATGCCGATTTCAGGCCCGGCCTATAAGTCCTATATTATATCCGATCTCACACAAATTTAGATAAGGGTATTATGGGCGTCTTTAACAAAACCTACCGAAGCTTGACCATATTGGTCCAACTTTTGAAATATTGTAATGGTGGAAAATATCGGTTTACGCTTTCATGTAGCCCCCATATATAGGTAAGTGCCGATTTCAGGCCCGGTCTACAAGTCCTACGTTATATCCGATCTCACTCAAATTTAGAAAAGGGCATTATGGGAGACTTAAACATAACCTACCGAAGCTTTACCATAGTGGTCCATCTTTTGAAATAGCCCTGCAACTCTACAGGACATATTTAAAATTCGATCAAATAAAGCATTTTGCAACCTAAAACTTATTCTAGTGAAATTTTACGGTCCCAGCTGTGTTTTATTTAGCCTTCCACTAAATATGTCTTTCATATAGTCCCTATGCTCTAGAAGTCACATATAAAGACTGACTTATCTATTGCGTTTTTCTATCAAGTTGTGCAGGATTCCTTAAAAACCTTTTAAGTGCATTCTAATTCAATTCTATTCAATGAAATTTTTGTTTTTTAGACATTTTTTCAAGCAAAAAAAAATAATTAGTACGTAAAGATTAAATATTCACGCCAAATGTATTTTTGTCGAGAAATACTGAAAAAGGTATCAAATGAGTTGCAGTGGTACCACGGTACTTTAGCAAGTGAAAAGGAATGAAAAAAGTACGAATGTATAAACTTTATCATCCCTGATAGTGGTTATCGCTGCCTGACAGTTGCTAGTGTATTTCCGCAATTATTTCAATGACAATAGGGTGATAATCCGAATTTAATTTCTGGTCTTTTTGAAAACATTGTCAAGTTAAAGTCGTAGATGCTTGTGTGCGACGTTTAAATCAAGAGGTTTGGGTTTAAAGTCACACTTGCAGCAACGATACTGATAAACTCCTAGATCGGCAACAAAGGAAATTTGCACAAACTTTAGCTTATTTTTAAATGGATCGTTTGTATGGGCTAATAATGGGGTTTTAAGCCTGAATATTTTAAAGCTTGCAAACAAAATAGGGTGTTAATAAAAAAAACTTATAATTTGAACGTTGACTATATACATATGTGACGCGCAAAGTAGAAAGAGACCTAAGGTTAAAAACCAGTTTTGTTCAGGAGAGCCATTTTAAAGATTAGGTCCCTTTCTATTTGCGCTTAGAATCGTCGACTTCACTTTCATAAAACGCTCATATCTCTGGGACGGAACACTTTTGGGCATGGGATCGGTCTCATTCGAAGCTCAGATGTTGTCCACATCAAAAAAAAAATTAAAATTGATTTTTTTTACCCTTAGGTCCCTTTCTCTATGCGCTGTCACATATGCATTACAAATTATTATCCTGATGTGCTCCGCCAGTTTCGACAGTTGCTAGCGTATATCCGCAATAATTTCAATCACAATAGGGAACAATTCCAATCACTATAGGGATATTAATTTGCTTTGCAAGTTTGACAGTTGCTAGCGTATATCCGCAATAATTTCAATCACAATAAGTAACAATTTCAATTACTATAGGAATATTAAAATTCGCATGTCTACAGAATGTCCACAAATATCTGTACTCGTAATGTCATTTATAAATTTGGAAATGCTGTCATAGTTTATACATAGCTATTGAATGCCCCTTTATTGGGATTTCCTCATGAGAAGAGCCACAGAGAGTATCAGAGAGAAAGTGTAGCTCTACAAATACATCCATTTGTCAAATAGTGCTGCCACCAAACACTCGCATTCGTTTGGTATGAAAATCCTCAACTGATTTGCATTTAAATCGCCCTTGCATCAACTACTGGTGTATGTAAGGATATCTCTGAATATATTTTTATTCCATCTCAAAATCACGCACATCGTCAGTCTACCACAACGAAGACCTCCACCACCCCCTTCCAATCCCCACTCACGCATATGTTGACTATAAAAAAAAGAAGAGAATAGAAGTGAGGAATCCATCGAATACACAGTTTTGCGGGTAAACCTAAAGTGCACTTTACGAAAAAATAAAGGAAGAACATTTTCGGTGATGGTGAATATGGAGGGCCCTAAGGCTTTGTTTATATTAGAAATTTGTCTCCCAGTATTTCGCTGATGTTTTGACAGTTACTAGTGTTGTTCCGTGATAATTTCAATCACAAGAGAGCGAAACCCGCGATTAATTTTAGAATTAAAACATAGCCAAAGCGACTTAAATAATCTTTAATGACAAAACTTTGTTCCTTAAGCTGCGAATGATTGCATGTATTACGTTTAAGGGGAAACGGGGCGTTACAGATGATAATAGTAGTTGATATTTGGCTATTTTATTTTTGAAAATTCATTTCTAATTATCCCCTTTTTGTTATTATTATTGACAATCACCGAAATACTCAAGCACATAAACAAAATTGTCTGCGAATAAAATTTGTAATGTAATTAAAGCCGGGGGCTATGATCTGCTTATCTAGTTTGTCTTTCTATTGTGATTGAATTGATTTTGAATATACATATTTGAAATATATTAAATATATTTTCTAATAAATCTTAAATCTGGCTATGTTTACATTACATCTTATTGTCGCGATTATTGTCGCGATAGTTCCTCTGTATTTAAGTGATTTTCTTACAACTGTCGAGCGATAATAGGGATAACATTTTAAACTCAAAACCTTGCGTTTGAACTTAATCCGCTTGAGACATTAATACACCATTGAAGCATTCCATTCTTGAATAAGTCAACAACGATTATGAAAGCTTAATCATAGTTTCTATTTGCTAATAAGACTTGGATGTTACAAACATTTTCCATAACAAAATATGCAAACAGATTTGAATGTAATGCTATAAGAAAGGGCTGTGATATCTTTCAGCGCATCATCACTCTACAGGAAATAATTATATATACTCGTATATGTACAGTGATGTTTCTTTAAATAGCATTGTAAATAGGGTCGCTAAACATAACTAGATTTGCCACCTTGAAATCATTTCATATGGAATATTTTTCCAGAAAAACTTTAAAAACTTTTTTTGTAGCTTTTAGTAGGCATATGCTAAATAATCAGTTTAAATATTCTTTAAAAGACGTCAATACATATTCATAGTTACAAAATGCTATACTTAGAATTATAACTCATTTAATGCAAACCTAAATCTAGATTATCGATTTTGGTAATGTATTTTTGTGATATTGGACAGCTGAGCGAACTAAAGCTTAGTAATGGACAGCTGACAGGCGAACGGCTGTCAGCTGTTGACAGGCGAACGGCTGTCAGCTGTTGACAGGCAAAAAAACGGAAAAAAATAAAGTTGCCTACCGTTTGTCGAAAAAATTTAAATTTTCGTCATTCTTGAAAGGTTCTTATGTAAATGTAGTCATAAATACATTATCCGGTTGATAAAAACTAGAAGTTGCTCAGCTAGTTTTCTCTAACAACTCCGACCGACAAACGGTTGGCAGCACATTTTTGGTTTTGTTAAAACGAAAACGTCTATTTTTTTCTGTGTCAGAAGGCCATAGTGCATATTCCAACTGTTGAAAAATAGTAGATAATCAGCAGGCATTCCCAATTAATTTTAGAAAATGGCTCAAATTTTTTTAATATAGAGAAGCTAGTTTATAAGTTGCCAGTCCAGTCAATCCGAAGAGATTTTAAGGGTCGGACCGTCAAGAAGTAGCAGTTTAAAAACACGTTTATCCGATAAAAAAAAGACCAACGGTTGCCAACTCAAGTTTTTGATATATAGGATAAGCAAGTTCAAAAACTACAACTTTTCTCAGTCTGAAAATGCTACAAGCTAAATTCTTTATCTAGATTATTAATTCTGCACATCTCAATAGTATTTTGATGGCCACCACTGTACAGCGATATCAAGGACAATTCACACACGCACGCACCAATAAGTGTGAGATAAAAATGCAAATTAGCCAGAAGACTAGGAAGGAGGTTGACGAGGAGGCAAAAAAGGACCAGTTTTTATGACATCTGTCTGTCGATATGTAGTGGTCGGGATATACGAGCATGCATCCTTCCAAGGGGTGTGTGTACTCAGTGAGTGAGTGTTTATGCATAAACTGATCTCTGGGATTACTAATTTTTTCACAATCATTCATTCGTTTGTTACTTTTTGTCTTGTTTTTTTTGCGGATTCCGATTGTGATACTTGCCACACCACGTTCGTGGCTCTTCAAGGGGCCAAAACAAAACCCACCAACTTTTAGTTGCTATTCATACAATTTCAAAATTCAGTTTCATTTCCAATTCCAGTTTCTATTTCAGTTGGGTGGGCACAAATGATGCCAGAATATAATGTGGCATTGATTGGATGGAGTGTGGCTGTCGGTCGCTCGTTTTGCTTGAAGAATACCCATCTAATGAGCATTGTTGGTTGACTGGTCCCTACTTGTCAGCCAAACAACATTATTCGGCCCTTTCGCCTAACCCCATTCCAGCGTTTGTTCGTCTTTTATTTGTTGATATGCGATTTTTGAAGAAAAACGAAAATCTTAAAGACGAATTCGTACATTGTCTTTAAGTATTGAAATTGTATACAATGTGTAGCAAAAAATAAAGTAAATTCTTACGAATTTATTATTTGGTGCGCATTAAATATACGTTTTTTTTTAATTTTATGCATTTTCCTTTAAACTGAAAGTCAGCACCTGTTAATTTGATGCCTCGCCAAACTCAAATTACAAGTTTTGTTTTGAAAACCCATATAAAGAACATCCGTTGGTGCACAATATTTGCGTTGTTATGTTACGTATGGAGGGGCTGGTTTTTTTTGGGAGCGAATAATTCAGCTGAAAATTGTATTCAAATAGTTTTAAATTTCATTTAAATTAAGTTTATGGCAAGCTAAGCATTTTTTGTATCTCTTAATGAATTTGTAGACATAAAAATTTAGTTTAAAGTTTTCAAAAATTGGCCCACCAATATGGCACCCTACATAGTATATAGTATGTTGAGTCGACAGGGTTGTAATACATAAAAAAGATTGCCATACTATTAATTTCGATGGCCAGTACGAGGGTTGCTATATAGAATTCTGGCCTAGGCAACACTAAGTGTTGCCTGGCGCCATCTGACATTTCCATTGAAAAGTTTGACATTTTTTAGCATAAACGTACTCAGAACGTTTTGACGGTACGACCATCATTTGTGTTGTTTACAGTGACTTGAAAAAATCAATTTGACAAAAAAAATGGAATTAACTCGTGAACATTTTCGTGCGATCATTTTTCACAACTTTCGACGTGGATTATCAATACAAGATTGCATCGATTACCTTAAATCTTTGTATGGCGATGAAGCACCATCCTATAGCACTGTGAAAAATTGGTTTAATGAATTCATTCGCTCGCTCATAGACGATGGTCGTCCAAAAACGGCCGTTGTGCCAGAGAACATTGATGCCGTGCGTGAACTGATAATGCATCCTTGGGCATTTCTTCCACCAGCATACATTCGATATTGCCGTAAGAAAGGTTTGTACTCGTTGGATCCTGCACAATTTGACAATCGCTCAAAAAAAAGCTCATGTCGAAAGAAATTATAAAAAAATACGATCGCAGTGTTTTAAAAGACGTTTATAAGATCGTCACAGGTGACGAATCATGGATCTATGCGTATGAGCCCAAAACAAACCAGCAATCGACCGTGTGGGTCTTCGAAGACGAGCCAAATCCCACGAAAGCTGTTCGTGGAAAAAGCACTTCGAGGCAAATGGTCGCCTGTTTCTTCGACAAAACTGGTCTTGCGGCGACTGTTTCGCTTGAGCAACGTAGGACAGTCAATTCTGAGTCGTACACCACAATTTGTTTGCCCGAAGTCTTCGAAGAAATCCGAAAAACGAACAAGAGAAGACGAATCATTGTGCACCATGACAATGCAAGCTCTCACACATCGGCTCAAACCAGCGCCGTATTGACCGGCCAAAACGTCGAATTGATGGGTCATCCGCCGCACTGCCCTGACTTGGCACCCAATGGCTTCTTTTTATTCCTGCACATCTAGAAAAAAATGCGTGATCAACCAATTTGGTCGCCAGAAGATGCTGTTGAAGCGTTCAAAAATCTTGTTTTGGAAGTGTCTCTATCGGAGTGGAAAAAGTGCTTCGACAATTGGTGTGAGTGCATGCATAATTGTATTGATCTTAAAGGAGAATACTTTGAAAAACAATAAAACCATTTTTTAAGATAAATATTCACATTTTCATTATTAGGCCAGAAATATATATAGCAGCCCTCGTAAGAAGCAATAACTAACTTGAGATTATTTTTAATATTTTTTCAAAATATTTATCATCCTCGATCTTTATTATAAAAATCATTAACAAAAATATTCTATTAACATAAAAAAGAATTCTGTAACTTTGGCGCCATCCAAAATAGTAGAACCAAAATATTTTGAAATCGACATATGTGACGCGCAAAATAGAAAGGGACCTAAGGTTAAAAACCAGTTTTGTTCAGGAGAGCCATTTTAAAGATAAGGTCCCTTTCTATTTGCGCTTAGAATCGTCGACTTCACTTTCATAAAACGCGCATATCTCTGGGAGAGAACACTTTTGCGGCATGGGATCGGTCTCATTCGATGCTCAGATGTTGTCCACATCAAAAAAGAGTGGAAAGTTGACAAAAAATTTTGTTCAGGAGAGTCATTTTAAAGATTAGGTCCCTTTCTATTTGCGCTTAGAATAGGCGACTTCACTTTCATAAAACGCGCATATCTCTGGGAGGGAACACTTTTGCGGCATGGGATCGGTCTCATTCGATGCTCAAATGTTGTCCACATCAAAAAAAGAAAAAATGAAAATTGATTTTTTTACCCTTAGGTCCCTTTCTCTATGCGCGGTCACATATGTAGATCATAAGAGAGACGGAAACTTTCCTGAAGGCACATATCAAAAGAAAGTATTATTGAGCAATAACACAGTTTTGCAGAAAATAACTTTTCAGCCCCCCTTTAGAAAAAACCAACTGATCTTTATGTAAAATGATCTCCTAATCCCGTCTTTTTTGTTGAAAAATCTGGTTTCCTATCGCCAATTTATTTTTAACTGCCGTTTTTGCAGAAAACCATAAAGAACGTACTACAAAGTTTCTAAGGTGGTATATTTTTTGATAATCCGACGAAAATTGCGTGAGTTTTAGCAGTTTTTGTAACAAATCAAAAAGGAGGATTTTCTTGCAGGTGTTGTAAAAGAAATTACATGCGTAACTTTAAATCTTGTTCTTACAGTGAGAAAACATCCTATAATTTTTTAAAGAACTGCTAGTACTCGGACAATTGTTTATAAATTATTATTGATATGAAAGAAGCTTTTCCTTTCCTTCTTACCAATTTATATTGCCCATTCTCAAGTTAATCGGATAAGAATTGTCTAGGCATGTTAATGAAAAAGTTAAAATTTTATATGCGATGGGGCAAAACGGACAATTTGGATTCAGGTGATTATTTAACTTAAAGATCAGTTGGCTTTGTCTAAAGGAGAATTTTGTTGCAGAACAGTGTACTCAGCCTACTTTACACTTTTTTAATCTAATCAACATCCTATAATTTTTTAAAAAACTGCTAGTACTCGGACAATTAATTATAAATTATTATTGATATGAAAGAAGCTTTTCCTTTCTTTCTTACCAATTTATATTGCCCATTCTCAAGTGAATCGGATAAGAATTGTCTAGGCAAATTAATGTAAAAGTCAAAATTTTATATGTGATGGGGAAAAACGGACAATTTCGATTTAGGAGATTATTTAACTTAAAGATCAGTTGGCTTTGTCTATAGGAGAATTTTGTTGCAGAACAGTGTACTCAGCCTACTTTACACTTTTTTAATCTAATCTAACAATTTCTAGATTATCCTACGACATCCATTTAAAATGTTCCCGCCCTGCCGTCGCTGCGGTCTGTGCAGGATTATACTTAATGGCAAAATAATTAAATTTCGTGTTGTACAAGATAGTGAATTCACAATCTGGCCTCATTGCTAGCTAATACGTGTAATATAATGTAATTGAGAAAACAAAAAATCGTCTACTTTGAACGCCGGCCAGTGGAGCAGAGCAGAGCGGCACGTCTGGTACGTTATATTTTTGCAAATAATCAAATATGTAAATGAAACTAGTTTCTGAGTTACACACAAATGGCCAAAATAAACATAAACTTCTACTTGTTTTGAAAATAAAATCAAAACTATTTGCGATTTTGCACGTGTGGTTTTTTCACAAGTAAACTCGTTCGTTCGTCCGTCCATGGAATCCTGCCGAAACTAACCAAATGCCCAATATTCAGATTCAACTCCAAGATACCCGCTAAACTTTAAAAGTTTCTTTCAACCAAATATAAATTAGTACAAATATAACAACAGCTTAGACTTGGACTTACTTGTTGCTGTTGGCTGCAAATTGCTGTTGAAAGTTTTCGCATCACATTCGAGACTGTAGCAAACACTTGCAACATCACCGCCGCTTAGTATTCACAGATTTTTGCTCAAACTCCAGTTTCCTTGATGTTTTCTGTTTAAATTTCCTCTTTTATAATTTTCACACTTAACCGTTTTGCTTTTGAATCTGATCCCAACACGATCTTGACACAATCACTGTTTGTTAAATACTGAATTTGAAATGATCCATTTGGGCTTTGATGCAATTGTTGCAAATGCCCGGGACTTTGCTGCAAATGTCCAGTGTACGTTCCGTCAATGGCGAGCAATGAAATTTGCTGATGTTGTCGAAATATTAATATTCTAAAAAAAAAGACAAAACACAAAAACAAATTAGAGTTGAATTCAGGCAGTTGCACTTGTACCGAAGGGAATACATACAAAACATAAATGCATTGTCCAAGTTGTAATATGAATGTAGTTGCATTTTTTTACTAAATGGTATTCAGATATTATATTATAATCCTACATATATATATGTACGATCCCACTGACATGCACATATAATACAGCTACCTATTTATCAGTATTTGTATTCCTACATAATTACATACTTATGAAGGTACACGTAAAGAAATAAGATAAAGGATTTTGTTAAAATATGATTTTTGGACCCTTTTTTTCATTTAAGTAATTCAATTTTGATAATTACAATGGTGCTAATTTTAGTCCCAAGCTCCATTTTCGGACAGCATGCATATTTTACTTAAATGGGCGTAGAACCGGTCTCTTTAAGTTCATCGATGCAGTCTTGTCGATTGCACGAAAATGTTCCCGAGTTAATTCCACTTTTTTGCCAAATTGATTTTTTCAAGTCACTGTAACAACACAAATGATGGTCGTACCGTCAAAACGTTCTGAGTACGTTAATGCTAAAAATTGTCAAACTTTCCAATGGAAATGTCAGATGGCGCCAGGCAACACTTAGTGTTGCCGAGGCCAGAAATATCTATAGCAACCCTCGTACCTACAATAGTTTACGAGCTATAGCTTTAATAGTTCACATTTAAATGTGAATTGCCACGCCATTTTGATCAATTTAAATACTTAGGTTAGGTCAGGTTGAGAGGGTAGCCCGCCATAAAGAAATGCCGAACCCTAATGTTAGGTAGAGAACGGGAGAAAGGGCGAGAAGGAGAGTAAAGAGAGAGGGTGGGCTGATTTGCTAGAACAATGTTTTTTCGATATTGATCCATTGATTCTTCGATAGCTTTTGGCATGAGGAAAACAAGTTCCACTACGACATATCAACGAGAGAATCGTTGAGCATCGAAATAGTCGTATTTCTATTCTCACGCGCTCATATGTCATATTGTATTGTACTCGTATGTGGCAATGTATTTTTGTATGTATTGTATGTCACCTTGGAAAGGTAATATTTAAAAAAATATTTATTATTTTTACCTACATATTTTTTATTATTATTCGATTGTTAAATCAACCCACAATTGTGTGTGCTTAAAAGAGAGATGTCCGGCAGTTATCCAGTTTTATTTTGCTGTCCATTATGGTTTATCAACTGTTTCGAGTAGTTCGAAACCAGCCCGCCCGTTCAACAAATGTTAAAGATTTAAAAGGTTCATCCGTTATTTCTGCTAAATCATCGTTGTTTCTACTGCCTAGAGAGGTAGGTCTCCATTCTTGAAGACCCGCGCATGTGCATAGCAGATGCTCCATTGATTCATCATCTTCTTCGTCCTGGCAACTTTTATAAAAGCCCATGTACGGAATGCCTATTGGCGCTGCCATAGTCCCAATAAAGCCCCGTGAGCATTTCTTTAGGGGTTGACATCGATTTTTTCCAAGTGCTAGCAATATCCTTGTTCCAGAGACCAGGTTATTCTGCAGTTGTAAATTGAGTTCCACCTTAACCCTGCTTCGAAAACCGCCACTTTGTCGATTTCTTTCATCAGTTCGACGTGCAGGATGTCTGGTGTTGTTGGTTCGTCCACAGCTCCTGAGCCCATTCTGGATCATTCGTCTGCTATCTCGATGCCCGGTATATCTCTGTGAACAATGACAAAGTAATGTGGCGTCTCTGAATTCGAATGAGTGATTGAATGCATCTCTTCACACATTTTTATTTCACTGTCATAGAGTCCAGCGCCTTTTGGGCTGCCATGCTGTCCACACATATTCGTTTATTTGACGGCATTACGCTTAGTTCCAGAATCTTGTCCAGTAATCGGCAAGATATTTTTAGGTTGAGGGATTCCGGCTAAAACCCTGATCCTCTACATGATTTCATTTTCGAAGTATCCGTGAAGATTGAGATTTCTTGTATTAAGGCGTCCGGTGCCCACTCTTCCCTCATTGCACAATCCTTCTCAAAGGGGTTCTTTTGGATCGACCTCGCTGTTAGTTAATCTGCCACTACATCCAGTCTGTCCATCCTACCTGATAATCTCAGTAACGCGCCATGTCCATGCGTGCTGTGTTTCAACATATCAGTTTCCCTTAAACGTAGAGCGAGCCTTGCTGCAAATGTCCTCATGTAGATATTTATGAGATGAATGTCTAGTATGGCTTCCAGCCCCTCATGAGGTATGGATTTCAATGTCCCAGTCATGCCTACACTTGTCAGTCTCTGGAATTTGGTGAAGTAATTGAGGCTTGTCTTTCTTTCGCCTGCAATCCACTATAGCATTGCTCCACATGTTAAGATCGGTCTAATGATTGCACTGAACATCTGAACATCACCCTTGGTTGAATATTCCATTTTCTTCTACAAGTATAGGGTGATCCATCTAGAGGTATTTTATCAAAACAAAACAAAAATATAAAAATTCAAATCAAGTTTGAAAGGACATTTTATGGCATTTATTTTTTGAAAATATTTACCTTCAAATGTTGGCAACTGTATTATGAAAATGAGCGTTCGTTGAGAAACGGGAAGATCCGCTGTTTTCGACCAAAATTTTGTTCAGTGATGAGGCCCATTTCTGGCTCAACGGCAAAGTCAATAAACAAAATTGCTGAATTTGGGCTGAAGAGCTACAAGAAGAGGTTCAAGAGGTGCCATTATACCCAGAGAAAACCACGGTTTGGTGCGGTTTATGAGCTGGTGGAATCATCGTTCCATATTTTTTTAAAAATGATAATGTCCGGAATGTAACCGTGAATGGCGTTCGCTATCGCGCCATGCTAGTGGACTTTTTGGTACACGCAATAGAAGCCCGTAATCTTGACCACATTTGGTTTCAACAGGACGGTGCCACTTGTCATACAGCTGCTCATACAATGGATCTATTGAGAGGCCATTTCGAAGAGCAGCTAATTTCACGTTTTGGAAAGGTGAGTTGGCCCCCTAGATCGAGTGATATCACACCTTTAGACATTTTTCTTTGGGGTTACATAAAGTCCAAAGTCTATGCTGACAAACCAGCTACGATTCAGGATTTGGAAGCCAACATTATGCGTGCCATTAAAGCCATACCGGTCGAAATGCTCGAACGCGTCATCCAAAATTGGACCCTCAGAATTGAAACCCTAAGGCGTAGTTGCGGCCAACATTTGAAGGAAATTATATTCAAAAAATAAATGCCATAAAAAAAAATTACAAATAAAGACTCCACGCTTGATTTTAATTTTTATATTTTTTTTGTTCTAAAAAAATACTTCGAGATGGATTACCAATGCCATGCTGAACGCAAGGACCATAAAGACCATTCTATGGGCTACCTAGAATTATATAATGAATAGCAATGCAGATTTAATATGTCTTAAAGTTAAAGGCAGCTTAATCGTTTTTTTCTGCGTGTAAACTTGAAACCACCATACATACTCACAGTACAAGTATAGTCATATGCTGCTGTTATAAACATTCTTTCACATATAATTTTCAGTTTTCATAGCTTCATTTATACAAAACTTATTTTTTTATCAAAATGTCTTCTATCTCTAGCTATCTGTATTGATTGGGGTGTACTGAAAAATGAAAAACGAGCTCCAACTTTGAGTATTGCACTTTTAAGCCCTACTGGCGCAAAATAATTTAATTTTAATTGTAATTTGACAAAAGGTATTTTTCTTTATCGTAGTGAATATCTGGGGACAAAATGACCACTTATGACGAGCATGCACTACACCTTATTTTTATTTAGGAGTAGTTTTGATTAAAAATTCCATAAAGAAAGTCTTTCAGAACACCCTAATATTCGTAGCGTTCGTATTATGAATGAAAAATATAGATCAACGGTGGAGACAATTCATGATACATGAACTTGACGCAAGACTAAGATAAAAAATAATTAATTTTATTATTTGTTCAAACATACATTTGTACGTACGTATCTACTTAACCGCATGCACTTATGTACTGCATATCAAAAAATTAAAAAACAATCTCAACATTTTCAAAAACCCGAATTCGAGTTTTGTGGAAAAGTGAAAAATATCACAAATTTTGTCCATTCAATTTTGATGTGATTTTATTTATTTGAGTTTTCAATTATAATAAAGCAAAGTGCTGCTAGTTTCAATTTTATGTTAGATCATCACTTATTTGGTGGGGGTAGCTATGACATGCTTATGCCGTCATACCAGTATTAGTTCTCTTCTTCTCGTTTATGATATTCCAATAGCTTTAATTAACTTTCTTGACGTAACTAAACTTTAATTAACTATCTTGAACTTGAAATTTTCAACATGTTTTAAGTTTTGATTTCAATTAAACTGCAGCTATTTTATTCTTCCTTACTGTACGTAAATATTTGTACATACACTAGCAAATGCATGTACATATGTACAGACAGGTACAGGTATGTATTTGTACGATATATACATATATTTGTATGTATTTCATATATGTATGTACTTATACATACATACATATACTGATACATCGGAATGCAATTTGAACTTAACGCTTCGCACTTCCATCCGTTTCGTGTGCATTTTTAGGTCATTCAATAGCGGAGCGATTTCGGGGCCAGCGCAGAATGCCACTGAAAATGTGCCTCCTCAAGGAAATATAGGAATCAATAGTGGAAGCAACAATTCATAAGCAAAATTTAATGTGTTACGTATGCATACGTTCTACATTCGTTGATGTTATTTTCTCATAATATTCAATTACATTCTGACTGTGAAGGTATTTCAAATTTTTGGTTTAAAACCAGCGGAAAACATACGACACCCGTCTGATAAGAAAGAAGTTGGTTGCAATTCAATACTTTTAAGCAAAAAAGAATTTGGCCACAATACGAGAGTAGGGTACAGTATATGTAGACGAAAATAGTAGTCCTAAGCAGTTTTTTTTTGTCTTTTTTTGCTCTGAAGTGAAGGCCGATCGTTTTGGGATTTTTAAAGCAAAAATTATGAAATTCAAACTGATTAAAAATATTGAAAAATATATTGATCCCCATTACTATGCTGTGGCGATGATGTAGGTATTGTTTAGTATCCTGGTATTTCTATATGGTTCAAAGTGTCTGAACTTTAATTTTAGGCGATTGGCCTGGTGGAAAGTCCTCTACATCAAATGATGAAGTTGAATGTAAAAAACTTATGCAGAACTAGACTAATCGTAAAATCGGTCAAATGAATGACATAAAGAAATGAAGCAAACGTGAAAAAAGCACAGAATAGAAAAGAATTTAATTTTGAAAAACAAATCTTGAACATTGCATTGACTGTGGTAAAACATGGAGGGTATATCTGGTGAGAATTACTCGAACCCATTCCTGCCTAATGGGTATTTATATACCAATTAAAGTGTTGATGCATAAATAATTTTAGCGTGGGCCAGGTGAGCGATATCGCGGTAATTTTTTTTATAGAAAAGAGGAAAGATTGGGTTAAATTAAAGCATTAAGCAGGATTTTTTTGTATCTAAAGAAAAAAATCAGGCAGCGGTACGTCAACACACCTGGCCTCCAGATCCGGTCAAATGCAAATGGGTAATTTTATGTGATAATAACACCGTTGTGATAATCCAGGATGCAAGTAGCGGAATGCAAATTCAACTTGCACTTCAAAAAAATTCCATCCACGGGTATTTAAATACCCATGTCATATCTCAGGTAATAATTGTTTTTTTTTCTTTCAACTTCTATGGTCGTTTGGACATGATTTTCCAAATTTTATAAAAATCGTACGAGCCGATCTATGGGCAGACAGTAACGGGTTAATAGCTGTAATAGCATAAAGAATAAAAATCAAGACTTTGTACGATAATTCAACATTTACGACAATGTAAAGATTTTTCACAGCCAGCCAAGCAGCGATCGAGGCACTGTCCACAACGACAGTCAAGTCACGAACGGTTCTAGAATGTAATGAAGAAATAGCCTATTTAGAACGAAATGGCACCCTAGAGATCGTAGGAGTCCCTAGACATTCTAACATTGACAAACTTGCAGGAGTTAGCTAGACAGGCTGTTGACATAGACAATAACATCCCCTTCAAGCAATAAGGGCTGAAATTAAATATGGACCGGCACAGCGGGTGGCAAAATCACCATTACACTTTAGGAAGACCCTGGTAAAAGAAAAACAAAAAAAAAACTATTAAGTCTAAAGAAAACACAATTAAGCACGATGATTCTTACCGGGCACTCACCACTTAAAGCACATCTTAGTATTGGAAGAGCGGGAAGATATGCGAGGATTGCATCGAAACGATTGAGCACCTTATCTGTCAATGCCCAGCTAGAGACTACAACATCTTTTGGCCAATGTGCCAAACTTAGCACACATTAGGGGAACGTGTTGCAGGAGTATCAAAAGTTTCGTAGACAACACAGAAGGTCTATAACCAAAAAATATTAACAAACCATCGAACAAAAGCGCACATCAAGCCGAGCACTGGCTGAGGTGTATACCCCTCAGGGTATAGGTTCTCCCGTGAACCCCTTTGCATCAAACCAACCAAGATAACATCTAATATGACCTTGTCCAAGTCTTCATAATTTGCTGAAAACACTGAATGGTTCTAACGAATTTTCGCAAAAATTACATGCTTCCGATTTACTACCTCCCACTCGCTTCCCACTGGCTCTTGTGGATTAACAAAATTATTTTTACCTCCCACTCGCTTTCCATTGGCTCTTGTGGATTAACAAAATTTTGTACCGTGAACAAATTTCGCAATTATTTCAAAAGAAATTCCGACGTTGTTAAAACGGGCCAGGTCGAATCTTATATACCGTCCACCCAAATTCGATATTCAAATGGCAACAAGTGGCCAAATGAAGTTTGGCCATACCAAAGCTTTTATAACTTTCATCATGGATGTTTCTTTCCATAAGAACATCAAATAAACTATTATCGTCAGAAATGTATAAAATAAGTTACCGAGATATGGCCCTTTAAAGTTCAAAGTTGAATATGAGTTGCCACGCCCTCTTTGCCCATTTTATTCAACATTATTCAAAATAATTTGATAATCATTCATTTCATTCTAATAAAATTTTATAACGATCGGGCCATTACTTGGCCATTAATGTGTTTTGTGTTTTGTTCCATGCTAATATCATATGTTTCAGATATTATTCTTTGTTATAAACCCATAGTGCATGAGATATATACTTTCTAAGGTCAGGGTTGTATTTCATCATTTTGTCATCATTTTGTTAAAAATTAATAATGATCGGTCGATTACTTGAGCCATAAATGCAAATTTTTAGGGGTCGCGGCACCGCTTTAAGATAGATTTTATTTATGTGCTACAGTTCTATGCATCCCTCCTGAAGTTAAAAATTTGTACCTGCAGGGGGTGTAGTTCTCTGCATCCCTCTTGAAATATAAATAGTTCCTCGTTTTCTTATCGTACACCAAAAAAGCCAAAAGCTTACATATTTAAACTGGATCCAGATGCCCCTAAGGACTATCACGTTATCAGGTTTCTATTAGACCACCTTTTTTAGCAACTGTTTTTTTTTTGTAATGCACGGTTTAAATTCAATAACAGGTACGAAATCTTCATGGCAAGTTACCCGATTGAATTGTGCGTCTTAATGTTATATTAAAATTTTGTTGAAACTGCTCGCAATTCGTCCATTTTACATCACAAATTGCGTAGATTTTACCGTCAGCCTCATAGGTGAAAATGCTTTCACTTAAACTGGCTGTATTGGGAAATTTTTCGCTGTCAGCACTATAGGACTATCCTTCTTCAGAAATGGCGTTTGTCACTCCTTTTGTCAACAACAACAATGAGCGCTTAATATCAATGAATTTAGTTTTCTTTTATACAAATTTAACAGAGCGGGCGGCCTTTTTTAGATTGTACAATCTACTTGTGCGACCGTTGGTCTGCGTTAGATATAGCCTCATCCAGGTACTGTTTCCTTTTTTTATTGCAAATGTTTTAGTTATGTCACCTATACCTAATCTTCATCCAATTAATAAAACTTGTTAACGAAATCGCCCCCATTTTTTACATTTTACCCCGGACGACCTTGCGAATAAATGACACGTTAACAAAAGCTAGTAAAAACGTCCGTAAGATAAAAAGCACAAACAATAGTCTGTTTGGTGGGTCTATGCATCTGCCTCTAATTTAAGCCATAATTTCCTTTAGTACCCTTATATCCGTATTGACAACTGATAGGCCGTTTTGACCATGCAGGACGATTTTTGGGTCACATCAGCCAAACCGTTGAGCAGCTTTGCACTTTTTTAAGGTACTAAGTGCGCACGAACCAAAAGTATCAGCTTGTGCCATTGTCGGTCCACAAAGAATCATGATTAGTTAATCAAATACTCAAAAAAGTGTACTTTTTACCCATGTACCTTAATTCCGTTTGAGGGAAACATTTCCTCCCTGGGCCGATTTCGCCTAAAAACCATCAAACTGTATATGACTATAAAACATCATTATTCAAAACTTCAGGATCCTAGGTTGATACGTTTGACCGTTATCGTGCTTTTAACAGACACACGGACGGACACATAGATGAACATTGCTAGATCGCCTTCATCATGCAAAATTTTAGGATCCTTGGTTGATTCGTGCTTTCAACAGGTACACGAACTGATGGACACATGGATGGATATGGCTAGATCACCTTAGAATTTTACGAAGATCAATAATATAGGGTGACCCATATAGAGATATTTTTTCAGAACAAAAAAATATATATAAATTCAAATCTCAATAGATCTATTGTTTGAGCAGCTGTATGGCAAGTGGCACCGTCCTGTTGAAACCAAATGTGGTCAAGATTACGGGCTTCTATTGCGGGTACCAAAAAGTCCTATATCATGGCGCGATAGTAAGCACCATTCACGGTTACGATCCGGCCATCATCATTTTTGAAAAAATATGGGTATAATGAAACCTCTTGAACCCCTTCTTGTTGGTCTTCAGCTCAAATGTGGCAATTTTGATTATTGACTTTGGCGTTGAGCCAGAAATGGGCCTCATCACTGAACAAAATTTTTGCCGAAAACAGCGGATCTTTATATTTTTTTGTTCTGAAAAAATACCTCTAGATGGACCACCCTTTATATGTACTTATATATACTTAATAGGGTCTCCCAACAATATTTAATATACTATCCACTTTTCTGTGGAGAGTATACAAATTGTGTGTGATACAAGGACGACAACGGAACGACAAGTTTTAGGAATCAGGCAAATTCACCCATTAAAAGTAATTTTAACTGTCTGAAAAACGACGTGTGGTGAGGCCGTCACCAACAGCAACGAACGCTAGAGAGAGCCTATAGATCATCGAAACTACTAGACTGGTCTGAACGACATTCACGCTGATGAAGTCATAGCAGAAGTATCCAGCTATAGCGTAAATGTAGTGCTAGGGGAACATCCCCCGGAGATTTCAACAGAGGCGAAGTCGCTACCTCGGCAGACGCGCATGGTTTTGGCTTAGCTGAGATCTGGATGGTGCAGCTGACACAATGGTGCAGATAGGGAAAAAAACATTTCCCCGGGGATTTACCAGAGGGGAAGACGCAACTTAGGCACACGCGCATGGTTTTGGCTTAACTGAGATCTGGATGGTGCAGCCGGCACAATAGTGCAGATAGGGGAACATCCCCCAGAGATTTGCCAGAGGGGAAGACGCTACCTCGACAGAAGCGCGTGGTTTAGGCTCAGCTAGGATCTGGATGTTGCAGCCGCATCAATTCGTATTGGGCGCGAATTGATGCTAATGTTTCGGACGTTTTTCCCGCCTGCCATCAGGGAACACATGACGTGCTGCACCTTTTTAATTGTCCGGGCAAGGCCGCTTAGCTGACCACCAGGTCTCTTTGGACAAATCTGGTTGAAATGGCGCGTTTCCTTCATCAGGATATCGAAGCCACATACAAACAGGACTACAAAACAAAATATATTGGTACAACAGCGCAACAGATCAATGATCAATCCGACGACAGCCGGCTCTACTTATGTACAGGATATGTACAGCAGCAATTCTTCGTCAAAGGAAATTACCCCAGCACTAAGTGGCCCCAGCTTCAGCAACATGTCAATCATATCCGATTTCGTTTGACTAAATTAAATGATGTAGACGCCATTTGATTGAAGCAAGAGCAAACTACGTGTCTCACCAAATAAGGGTTTGAGGTTATGTTGATGACAAATCAGATACGACAGGAATTCGCCACTAAAATCATAAGATTCGCCGACCGCAAGACCTGGCGTGGACGTTTGACCGATATTTGTATATCTAACACACATTTGGCACCATGATCGAAACATTTGACCCTAGACTTCTTCTTCTTCTTCTTGTGGAAAGCCGCTGGCGTAAGACTTTTATTGATTTCCCCAAAACCAGCAGAACTTAGGACACCGCTAAAACTTAAACGGATCTAGGCAGTAGAATCATTGGAACTTAGACCAGGATCTGCAAAAATGTGCAAGGACGCTGATGGACTTTTGGACAATGTCATATTCCCTGCACGTGCCTTTCAAGTAAAATATAAATGGAATTTCTTTAATAGCTTACCTTACATCCAGCTTCTGCTATTCCCATGTTGATATTGGCCTCTCTATTTGGAAAACGCTTTTTATCTGTGTGGAAGACTTCAGGTTTTTGAAAAACTATATAATTTCTTGCAAAATAATTGTTTCGCTTAAATGTTCCTTAAAAATGTTCCTTTCGCTTGAAACTTCAGAAGAAAATGATGGCGACCAGTGTCTTTAAAACTATAACAGTGCCAGTGCTTGTCAACACAAATCGTTTATTCGAGCCAACAACAGCGATGGGAGAGTAGGCGGTAGAGTAGTTTTGCAAAAATGGTTTGTGTATTTAAAAGAAGAATAATTGCACGGAGCGCCCTCTATTAGGTTTTTCCTCTCTTCTCAAATAAACCTCTCCCTTCCTCATTATTTCTCCAAATTTACGGTTGCAAGGTTGCCAGTATGGCAATTATTGACTTTCACAATTTGACCTGAGTTGCCACATCTGTTTTCTCAGGTGTGTGGGTTTTCGAATACATAAACCAACTTTGCGAATATCTCCTCTCTGCCCACCCTACTGCGACAACACTGACATGTCTTGCAAGGTTGCCATCCTGGCAATCAATGAATGTCATCGCAGTTGCCACATCTTTTTGTCACACGTGCGATTGTTTATTTACATTGAATTTTCTCTATTCTCTTTTTTTCGACTTTGGTGTTCACCGTCACAAAAGACAAAAGTAAAGTGGGACAAAATGAAGTTTTTCGTTCCAAGTGCTTTTGAAACGAGTACGGATGCCATCTCCTTCAAAGCCACCAAACAGGTAAATGGTGCCGGCAGCAGCGAAAACTCAAAGAAATCCAAGAAAAAGAAAAATAAGAAGAAGAAACAGAAGGAGGATGAACCTTCATTCCAAGGTAAGGGTCCTTTGGCACCGCCACACACCGATGATGAAGATGAGACAATGACAGCAGTCAAGACCATAAAAGCGGGCAAAGTGGAGAAGAAGAAGAAAAATAAAAAACAACAGGCACTCAAACCTACTCCGGCTGTACTAAAGGCAGCCAGAGACTTAATACTGCAGGAAGACGAGGAGGATGATGAAGACATTGCAATGTCATCGCCATCCACCGGTGGAGCAGCAAGCACATTTCAAGCCAAGCTAAAGGAACAATTAATGGGCGGTCGTTTTCGTTTTCTCAACGAACAGCTGTACACCATGGACAGCAAAAAAGCCGAAAATCTTTTTAAATCGGATCCGGACGCATTTAAGGCCTATCACGATGGCTATAGGCATCAGGTTGAAAAATGGCCCCTGAATCCTTTGGATCGTATCATCAAAATGATTAGAAAATTGCCAAAGTCTTTGGAAATCGGTGACTTCGGTTGTGGTGAGGGAAAACTGGCCAAATCGGTGCCACACAAAGTCTACTCCATGGATTTGGTCAGTTGTCGCAATGACATTACAGCCTGTGACATGGCCAATACCCCACTGACTACGCACACCCTAGATGTGGCCGTCTACTGTTTGTCCCTGATGGGCACCAATTTAAAGGACTATCTCTTGGAGGCCAATCGGGTTTTGAAAATTGACGGCATGATGTATGTGGCCGAGATTCAGTCACGCTTTGACAATGTAAAAGATTTTGTCAGGAAATTGGACTCTTTCGGTTTTCAGCTTATCAAGCAAGATGTGGGCCACAAGGTATTCTTTTTCTTTCAGTTCAAGAAGGTACGCAATATTGGCAAGGTCTCTAATGTGCCGGTAGTGTCGTTGAAGCCTTGCTTGTACAGAAAACGGTGAGTCTAAATGATATTTAAAAGATTGTGAACATGTTTATAATGCAATCTTGTTTGTTTCTCTTACAGTTAAATTTTGGAGGCCATGACCATCGGTTAACGTTTAAGGAACTAGATTTAGAACATAGCAACTAAAATAAAAACGCCCTTTCGAGGATTTACAAAGTTCGAGTTTAATTCAAAAAATGGCTGAGTAGGAGAGCCGCAATATTAACTGTGCATAGGACCAATGAGATGCCTTAAAGTGACTTGAGATTAATCTCCCATTCATAATGTCGATGGTATAAACGAGGTGGAAAAAGAGGAGCTGAATTGAAATATGTTGTAACGTAGACGTTCAAGAAAATCTTTTGCTTCCTAAAGGTAATAATTGTAATTTAAATCTCTTAACATTTTTATTGAGAAACGTGGAACTTTGTATCCATGTGTATTATAGAGACGCTTCTACACGTCTAAGAGATTTATCCATTACATACACTTAGTAGAACCGCCGCTGAAAAATTTTAGAAGTTCCTACCCGACTTGGAACCTGGGGTACTAGTGGTGATAGCGCAGTTTGTAATATCTTCTTTTATTAGATGTTGTAAAGTCAATCCTGTGTTCCTTGTAAATGCCGGCGACTTAACGAGTAAGACAATTATTTCTCGTCCGTGTCAGTGAGTATAGGATTGGAATCGTGTACAGCTCTTTGATTTGAGAGAAGTTCCCCTTTGTTCTTAATAGGACGTTGTGGGACTTATGTCAATAAGTGAGTTTGCAGAATCATAGCCTTTTGCTTTTATACTTATAGTTTGAAGACAATTTTGTAATTTTCATAGTCAATTATAATCAGCCTACAAAGAGACATCCTTATTGTTCTCATGAAAAAAATTATTTCTTTTCATAAAAGGAATATTCATTGATTAAATGCAACACCGTTTGCAACACCTCTATTTTATGTATTGTCGTAAAATCCTACGACAATCAAGCCATAGGCTTTGAAATTAAGCACAATGAAAGTCATGCTTAGGATTTAAAAAGGGCGTCTGCGGCCACTTTTTATGTTGGTTTAAAACAGAGGGGTTTAACAGAAAAGACTAATACCCTAAGCTAATACACGGCTTGTTATGCGCCCTTGTTTGAGGGTTTATCTATTCTCGATTAATTAAGACGTTTTGTGACGTTGACGAAAATTTTGTTCCTTCTCGAACACGTCCTTCTTATGTGCACTAAGTTTGTCACATTGGCCGACAGATGTTGTAGTCTCGATAGCTGGGCATGGGCAGAGAAAGCGCTCAATCGTTTCGATGGCGTCCTCGCATGCCCCGGATATGTTCGCAGTGGACCCTGTCTGGATCACCGAGTAGGTGTACAGCAACTGAGATTCAGGTTTGACACAAGTAGTAGTAAGTCCTGTAAACCTTACCCAATTCAAAATAAAGGAACAAGTGGAGGGTTTGCCGTCAGTTAGAACTGAACATCTAGGGAACTATTAATAAGAGTTTTGCGATTATCTACTTTTTTAATCTACCTACTGGTAGTAACGTTTTTTATTATCTTTCAGAGTCAGCATTATATTCCGTATTGTCATAACCCTCAGTTTGGGTAACTTCTTCCGTTGTCCCATTCACTTTCGGTTTCGCCAGCGTATCATCTTCTACTTCTATTTCAGCTGTAACTTTATTTTCGCTGTCAGCTCCCTCAATTTGTTTAGGTTTGGCACCTTTCCTAGGCGGTATGGATTGCAAAATTGCCTCAGACCAGCTTTTGCCCTCGGCAACACGCACCAGTATATCAAACACTAGAAAAAAGAAACAATCATCATTTTGGAAGCTACTTTAACATCACCTCAACACTTACCATGAAATGTAGTTAGCACCGCTCTTGTCTTCATGTCCACGTACTCGCCCAAGGGCAAACGGGCCGTCCGTAAACCGGCATTAGTTGCACGATCATGACACAGATTCTTATGATGATTGTGATCCACCAGACCACCAATAACATAAACATTTTTCGCCTCCAACTTGTCCAGCACCGTATCCGATTCACTGGTCAAATAAATCAAGTCCTTGTTATCAAATGCCTCCAGATGTGTTTCGTCAAAGTGATATTTCAAATGCCAATTTTCCCAGCCATCGTTCTTCTTGAACATCTTGTGTATATTTCCCTCCGACTTTATGCCAGTGAAATGTAATTGCACTGGACACTCGGACCGCCTGTTGATGGTGTATATGCGCAGACACTGCTTCACACACTTGGCCACATCGCGTTCACTCATCAAATCATCACAGTCCAAATCGATGACAATTCGCATGGGATTCTCACTATCTCCGGCCGCCACCAGTCGTTTCTTGAGCTCCTTGCGCGACGGACCAGTACGTATGGGCAGTCCTTTTTCGGCTGCTTCTCTACGTTTTTGTTTTTGGCGCTCCTTCTCCGCCTTTCGTTTCTCTTTCCGCAATTGCTCAAATTGCTGGAGTTTCTTGAGTTTTTTCAGCTGATTTTTACTATTTGGTGTGGGCGGCGTAAAGCCAGGAGCGGTAGGTACGAGTAGTATTGGTTCACTTTTATTGTCCTTTAGCTTCTTTTCTGCAGGAGGTGACTCGTCCAGATTTTCCATGGTAGCAATATATTGTGATGGACTTCCTCAGATTACTCCCGCAAATGCTGGAGGGTTGCCAACTTGGCAACTATTGCATTTCATCGCAGTTGCCACATCTAATTTTACACCAACAACAGCAAAGATGTTTCATCGGCTATTTAAAGCCACATGCTGCAATCATAGAAGGCAAAGTCAAGCGAACAGCTGATTATAATTTTTTCATTTAGGGATTTTTGATTTTTTTTTGTTTGTATACGCTCTTAAGCCTAGTATTAACCTAAAACGAAATTCTCGCTCCCATAAGAAATACATGAAGCAAAGCAAACGAAATTTACCATTGGTAAATTCCGTTTAGCTATTTTCGTTTGGAGGTATTCAGCTGAAAAGAAAAAGTGGCAGAATTTGCAACTGTTACAGGGATGATTATAAGAGCAGTGTAGACTTTTTTTCACCATCTGCAAACGAAAATTAAAGTTCTGATAATTGTTTGGTCAAGAAATTTTTGAAATTTACGAAAAAATAAATTAACAAATGTTGTGCAGTTGTTTTTAAGGGTAATTAAATGAATATAATTAAAATCATTTTTTTGAAAATGAAAAACGGCTGCTTCCTCTACACTACAATTCGTGTAGAGATAAATGCAAAACTCCTATGCGAGAATTTCGTTTTAGGTGAGTACTAGACTTTACTTGCGAATCCAAGCAGATCAACTTGTCGTCGATCTCAACACCTCACGCACTAGATTGAGGAGAATTCTGCACAAAGGTCTCAGATTACAAGCAACTTTTGACTCAGAAAATTAAGGCGGAAGACCATCCGCTTCATTTTAGATTATAACCGGAAACGTTTCACTCATCTGTTGGCGTTACAAAGCTATGTTATCCGACTTTTTTTTTTACTGAAATTGAAGACATGGATTTGGCGGACCACTGGTTCATGCAGGATGGCACGCCATGCCACAATCGATCTTTTGTGCGCTAAATTCCCAAATCGTGTAATCCTCCGTTTTGACCCCTCTAGGCACAGAAGCCTTGATGGCAGACCGATGAAAACTAATCGGTTTCTAGTTCGTTTGTTTACTTAAATTCGACAAACTCTGTTTTTTTGTATAGAAAAAAAATCGGGCATGAAAACTATAAAGTTTGTCGGTCTAAAAAGTCTGTAGGCGTAAAATTTTGTATTGCATAAACGTAAAGGTCTATCCAGACTCATCCGAAAAAAATGTTTTTTTTGAAGAAAAACTGTTTAGTTAGTGCCTATTCAGACTGACGAAAACAAGTAGTTTTCCAGGTCGTTAATTTTTTTATATGCAGGAAAAGAACACGTTGTCGGTCGGAAAAGGCTGCTAATGGAATGTAACAATCTGTTTGATAATGTTTAATTATTGACTAAAACACACGAATCAAGAAATATGATTAAAGATAAAATTAGTCTTGGCGGTTGACGGTAGGCAATCAGCTGTTTGAGTTGGGGTAGCATGTCGGTTTTGCTTATTGTCGTTTATGCACCCCAATGTTGGTTTTATTTGGTGTCATGAAACCAAGTTGGTTTTGTCCATTTCGAATGTAAATAAAACCAATGTTCGAATCAGCTGTTGCTGATAAAACCGATAACATTGGTTTTCATGACACACAAAGCATTTTTTATTATCGTTTTCAAAACCAATAGTGACAACAATGATTTCTATGACAGACCTGAGTATGATAGACATTCCCAACTACAAACTTGACAGAAATTGAACTACACGGTGACCCAAATAGGACTGTGTTAAAAAGGGTTGAAAATATTCATACATTTTTATTTATAATTTTCTTTCTTTTACAGGTATTATGGAGATATATGATGGCTGATATATGATGTAAAGTAACGCGTCAAAAGTCAACTATCGTAACTCAATGAAATTATCGTCGTCATTTTAATGTCAGAACAGCACCCTGTAACAACAAGATAAGAAACTAAGTTGTATATAGTGCCGGGGTGACAGCCCTTGACCAAAGAATTCCTCCTTCGGGTCGATCCGGTGCATAGAACCGGCTGTCGTGAGATCACAAGTACGAACTTAGTCTCCCGTTTTTAGGAACAGGGATCCGTGTCAGAATCCTAGAGTATAACATCAGCGTCAACTTCACCCCTCTAGATGTATTGTTTGGTGAGATCTTATGGTTGCTAAAGTTATTGGTGTATATTTTCTTTAAAAATGAGAAGGGATTGAAAATTGTTTGCTTCCGCAAGTTGAGAATAATCCCAACATATGGTTCCAGCAAGATGGAGGTACTGCTCATACAGCAAGAGCCACAATGAATCTTGTCGTTATCTTTTTGGTGAACATTTTTGTCTTTTTTGGGCCACTCTGTACATACATCGTTTTAATATTATCCAGAGACGTTTGATTGCAAACGAAAGTACAGTAGTTCGAAAATATCATCACTAATACAAGTTCTAACAATCCTCCATATTAAAACTCAATTAATTATTTTATTTACAAAAGTAATATTTTACTATATTTTTTATGGTATCTTTTTCTTCATTTTCATTTATGACTATATTTGTTGTTGTTGTCAATAATTAATTATGCAATAATAGTTGTATATGATTTACAATTAATTATAATTTAAAAATAATATAAAACATATAATATTAAATAAAAAATTGTCAATATTGGAAACAAGTTTTCCATACACTTAAAATAAGTAAATTTCAAAACATAAAGTAAAATCCAGTAGAAGATTACAAATTAACGTTTGGAATTTTAGAATTCGGTTACATTGTTTTCCTTTTGCGAAAATACTTATTTTCTAATATACTTTATATGTATGTGTATGTATGTTTTAATGTGGGTTTTTCGTTTTCATCATGTATGTAAGTAGGTTTCAATGAATAATAATAATAAGTATTATGTTTTATAATAATTAACATATTAACAATTTCTTTTTTATGTTGTAAATATCATGTTTATACTTGTATGTAGTATGTTTACTCTTTTTTTGTAATTTATTTAGTTTTTTAGATTCTAATTTTATGTATGTATTTATGCATATATGATTCACTAATACAATACGTACTTTATGTACTTTTGCATCATTGCTTGCTCTATGTAAATTTTTAGCTTGTTTTCGTATTTGTTTTTAAAATATTTTTGTACATTCCATAAACCGAAAAGTAGTTTTCAATATTGCACCAGAAACTCTGTTAGATGTTGAAGGATTCGTAAGTTCTATAGAATTTTTCAAAAATTCTTTTTTGCTGTGATATTTACGGTGAATTGAATTCACGTTGTAAAAGCGAATTCAATTGTTTTTTATTTTTATTTATTAGCTTTGGATGGTCTTTATACTAATACGAGTACAGCATTTGCATATTTAAAAGAAATTCATCGGACTTTTTGTTTGTCAATTTTAATACAAATGCTAATAGATTTGCTACACAAACCCAGTGACTGTGGATTTTAATTCTGTATGCAATTGAGGCATTATCAATGTCTCAAATGCAATTTAAGAGAATTTTCATAGAATCGAAATACTCTCCAAAATGAGATTAAAAAAAATATTCACCTAAAACACAGAGATTTATCGTGGAATTCAGAACAGTCACAATGAAGAGATAACTTTTAAACTACACACCATCTGTGCTTATATATTAGTTTAATTATTTGAAACATGATTCTAGTCTTTTATGGTGTTCGCATATATGAAATTAATCAACCAGATTTTATGTTAATCGGATCGGATCACAATTTCCATACAAATTGAAATAGGCATGCAATTCGGCAAATGTGCCTTTTCATATATGCGAATGAGGCATTAAAATTGTTTTTTTTTGCTAGCGTTTTTAAAATGATTTTAAATATCCCCAAAAAAGTAAAAACATGCTTCTAGTCGTATATGGTATTCGCATATACGAACATAATCAGCCAGATTTATTTTTTTTTATCGGATTTCTGCTGTCAAATTCCGTACAAATTGTAATAGGCATGAAGTTCGGTAAATGTGGATTTAAATGCTACTTATATATGCAAATGCGGCATTATATTATAATGGTTTCCGATATGTGCTAACGTTTTTACAAGAATTTTAAATATCCAAAAAAAAGTACAATTATACTTTATTCAAATGACTCTTTTGACATTTCAGTTTAGGTGTCACACATTTTTCAATTTTAAACGATTTTTACTTTAAAAATCGGTGCGGGTGCTTTAAACCACTGGGCGCTTTAAATCAGTTTCACATATTGACTATATTGAGTAGCGTGTAAATCAACGAGCTTTCCTTCCAAGCAACATAGTCTGAACAAACAAAATACATTCAAATACTTTCTGAATTCGAATTTATAATTCAAATTAACAAGAAGTAAAGGACGCATCGAAATTTAAAATAAATCTTATTTTGTATGTCAGTTGTTTTACAAAATGTAATAGATTTTGGGTAGATTCTGGGGTAGATGCACATAAAATGTTAAATTCATACAGGTAAATTGGAATTCTCAAAACAGACCGAGTTTTGGCATTTGAAATTTCTTTCTCTTTCCTAAAGAGCAAGTCAAAAACTATGTGCTTGGCATATGCGAATTCAGTTTAAAGTTAGCTAGTTAAAACCAAAATGTTAAGGCCCTAATCTGAGAAAAACCCTGGTCTCGATTCCACAAAAGGTAAATTGGAATTCCAAAAACAGACCTAGTTTTGGTTAGAAATTCGATACAAAAATCGAAGAATAATGAGCTTTTATTTCAATATTCTTCTTTTTTTCTCGAAAAGAAAGAAAATACGCCTTACCAAAAATACGGTGAGTTAAACCACAATAACTTTAGAAAATAAGGGAAATATGCAACAACCTCGAACGTACTTGTGAGTTCTTTATGCAATATTTTTTTCTAGATTTTTTCTATATCATAATAACATTTTTGTTTATTAATTTATAGTAAACTTACTTTGAGTAATGAACTTGATGTCGACTTTATTTCAATTATTAATTTTTTCAATAATAAATTTTTCTTTAATTTATTTCTTTTTAATATACAAAAAAATTGCTTCCTTCGATTATAGGCATGTAAGACAAAGAAATTGTGTTCCAAAAATGTACAAAACTTAAAAATAAATCAACTTTACTTTGCGATTGGCTAAATAAAGTAAACGTAGCCTGTAGATTGGACAAAATGAAATTGTAAACAACCTCAAAGAATTGAAAAATTATTTTTAAAAAAAAATAAGCTAGTATATCTGTTGGCTTAAATGTAGTTTATATATTTATGTATTTATGTAAATATACATTAATTATTACTAAATAGCGCGCAATAAGTTGAAGCGATAATTTTATGTATGTGTAAGTCGTGCATGTATGTATGTATCTGTTGTGTTTTGTATAATAAATATTTAATCATATTTTGAAATATTTTATAAATTGTGGTTCCGTACAATATCTTTAAAAAACTTGGATACTTTTCAAGTATCATTCTTTTATTCGAGTGTAATTGAGTTTTTTTGTTTCTATTTTATTTTTGTGTTTGCTACTTATGAACTGCCTACCTGCACAGTGGTGAACGAATAAAAAGAACTAAGTACTCAGGAAGGAATGGAACGGTAGTGGAAAACTCTGTAATCCTTATAAAATTAATATATCCTTATTTTATTGAAATCGATAAGTAATATCAAACGAATATTTTTGGATGAGAGAAAAATAAAAATTAGGGTCCCAAGTTAGTTTATGTAGCAGGCAAGCAAAACATTATGAATTCAATATATAAATATGCTAAATCATTTTATTTTTACGTTATTTTAAAAAGTATCATTTTTTAATATATATTTGCAGGTAAAAATCTAAGATTACAAAATGCATAGCTTTGAAGAAGTTCCCCTTAATGGGTTAATGGAATGTTGCGGGACTTAATAATTTTAAGAAAGTGAATATCAAGAGAATTCTATTTGTATTTAATTTACCACTGAACAAATTTCGCATATATTTTTTTATAACGGTTTTGAAATTCAAGTTAATTTGTACTAAAAATTATCGTTCGAAAACTATATTGGTAGGTGAAAGTCAAACATAATATCGTGCACAGCATTTTGATTTAAGTTATCCTTGTTTCTTAATGGGGTGTTGAGGGACTAAAGTATATACGAGTATGTATATGTTAATCACTGAAATTAGAAAGAAAAAAGTTTTCTTTTGCTAATTTTTTATTACAAATATTAACACTTTAAAATTCAAAATAAAATGAAATGTAAAATGTTAACAAAATCAGCTGTTAACAAATTTTTACTGGAAGCTGTTCGTTTACTTTTCTTGCAAATTTGAATAAAGGAGTAAAATTGGCGTTACAAAACTTGCAAATTTTTACTGGTAGAGTAAACGAACACACTTAATAATGGAAACAAAGATTGCCGAAACCGAATTGCTTTGACAGATCACAAGAGACAAGTTCATTAGGCAATCATAAAAATTGGAGCAAGTAAAATTGCCTAGTGTAAATGGGGACTTCCTACCTACTTTTAGTCAAATTCATTTGTTCTAAATTGATTTCGCGATTTTCTGCAATATGTAAAGTGAATGCCGCTAATAAATGTGCGCCCACGCCAATGAGTACATTAAAGAGTCTTAGTAAGAAATGCAACACTGTTCCTTAAATTTCACTCATTTTCATTTCAATTGTTTTTCTTTCATTTGTAACGAATTCAAGTCAACTTCATCACGGTAAAATGAAAAATCAGGATAAATTAAAATCTATTTTTTGAAATGCGGTGAAATATATAAATATCAGTGGCGATGACTGGAAAATATGGATTTTAAACCACAAAAGACGTTTAAACTACAGCCAATAAAAGGAAGATGAAAAATACTTGGAAAATGATCAAGATGACGACTAAACGAACAGGCCATCAAACCATGAAATGTTTTGTTTCTACCCCTGAGGAAATATTGGTTTTATTAAATAAGGAGGTTCATACATAAATTATCTTGTAAAAACTGTGATGCAAGAATCGGCTGTAAAAAAAATGTAAATTTCAGATTTTTCTGGAAAGGTTGAACGTTGTCGTTTAATAATGGAATACTAATTCCATACAACTAGCTCGGCAGTACCTCATCTGATCAATTTTTCAGCACATTTTTAATTGTTTCGGGTCAAATCTCTTCACTGGCAACTTCGTTCTCATGCTTCAATTGTATTGATGCTGTGTGTTACATTTATCCTTAATGGATCCCCACAGAAAAGAAGAAAGGGCTCGAATTACAGCTCCGACGCTGCCAATTGACATCAAAATTTCGGCTGATTATTCGATTTTTAAAAACAGTGCGTCAAATATCGATGGTTGCGCTGGCTGTGTGACATGTGGCCCCGTCTTGTTGAAACCAAATATCGTCTCTGTCAATCTCTTGAATTTTTGAAATAAAAGTTCAATGAGCAAGACACGGTGACGCTCATCTTTGACAGTAACGTCGTCAACGATGACGTCGCTATACTTTGGGCCGCCAGCCCAAAATCCACACCGAACAGTAACTCGTTATAGATGCATAGTTTCTTAATAATTCCGTGTGGGTTCTCTGAAACCCATATGCGGCAATTTTGCTTATTGACATAGCCACCGAGACGTAAATGAGCTTTAACTCAAAACACGATTTTTCGGTAAAATTCTTCATCTCCTGCTCAACAAACTTTAGCCCATTGGGCGAAGCGAAAAAGCATCGGATAATGTTAAAATCCAGAAATTTTAAAAAATTATTAGTATTTTTTTACAGCCGATTCAAATTAAATTTTAAATGGCACATCCTATATATGCCATCGTGTTTATAAGTTGTGGAAAACTTTTGAGCCCATATGACCTCCGAATTCGGTATATAGAAACAATCTAGGCATGGCCCTAGGGGGTCTCAGAAGCCAAAATAAAGTGGACACTCAACTAACACACTACTTTTATTGAAGTTGTGAGTACCTAATTCCACTTTTACGCGACGAACTAGAAAGATTTCAGGGATCTTGGAGAGTGATTAAAGTTCTTCGACTCAGTCTATACATCGTTTTCCTTAAGGAATCCCTTTGTTATATTTTAAAATCAGGATTTCATAAAGTTCCCTAAAGTTTGTGGTTACAATCTGGGCCTTTTCTCAGTTGAAAGTTGTTTTTATCTAAAATTGATGGAGTTTCTTTAGGTCATCGCATTCCTTATGCTTGAATTATATAGCGGGGCTTACATGGCCACAATTTTCGTTGACCACTCTAAGCCTGTTTTTAGTTACAAAATTTCTTTTATCGACCATTTATGGTTTTTTCTTTTGGATATCGCATTCCTTTTGTTCGAATTTCAGAGCGGGGCTTTCGCGGCCACCTTTTTCAATCTGTTTCCTGAAGTTTGTGCTCCCATGTTCTCATTTAAAAGTTTTTTTTATCGAACATTTATGGTTTCTTTAGCACATCGCATGTCTTTTGTTCAAATTTCAGAGCGGGGCTTTAATGGTCATAATTTTTATTTACTTTCCTGAAGTTTGTGCAACCACTCTAAGCCTGTCCTCAGTTGGAAATTAGTTAATCGAATATTGACGGTTTTTCTTTAGGACATCACATCATTTTTTTTTTTAAATTATTGTGCGGTGCAATAATTGTCCCTTTTTTTAGTCACTTTTTTAAAATTTGAGTAACCACACTTTAAAAAAAAATCTGATTTCTGAACCGTGTACCCTCTACTTCCTCTAACAGAGTAATTTAATAGATTATAATAGAAAGAAATTCTCAATCCCATATGGACAATGCTACTTACCACCCCTGAAATTATCTTTGTTATTATTTCGTTCGCTATAGGATACAGTGTATATCAACACCATGAAATATATATCTGCCACTCTGTATAAGTTCATTTTATATATATTGGATGCAATATAATTGTAAAGCGATCTAACCACATCAGCTTGTATGTCTCGATTGTTCTTAACCGGAACTTTGAAAGTCAGAAATTAAAATTAAATCAGGATGTTTTATTAAAAATAGCAAATCATTAATTTAATTTAAGTATATTTCATGAGAAATTAAGAAAATTTCTTTAGAAATTGAGAATAGTTCAATAAAAAAGACATTCCAAATGGAATAATCTGAATTTTCATGAAATTGTCTAAATGGGATATTTTGAAGTTTAATTAGTATCTTTTGAATTAAAATTGGTGTTAATTAAATTTGATATTGAATGTTCTTTATTTTTTAAATTTTAATTAAATTTTCCTGAATTTTAATTGAAGTTTGTTGAATTGCAAAATGTAAGATTCTGAATTTCCCATGGAGTTTACTAAATATTAAAGTGGAATATTTTGAACTTTAATTAGTATCATTTGAATTTAAATTGGTGAACTTCGCTTTTTACGTAGGTTAAATTTAAAATGAAATTTTCAATTGAAGTTTTCTGAAAATCAAATGTCAATTCTTAAAAAGTATTTTTGAACTTCAATTCTGATTCACAATTGAAATGGTGTATTATTCGACTATTTTTGCGGATGTTAAATTAAATTAATATCTATACTCCAATTTATTTTGAAACACTTGTAGAGTTGAAAAGTATTATCCAAGTTACTAAAGCTAGACAAAAACATAACCAGATTAAGACAACGCAGCACCTTTTGTGTGGACGCCTGTCTCTCCTGGATAGACGGCTTAGTTACTTTGTGTACTTTCCTGATGATCTGATAGTCATCCTCCTGCAAGGTGCTAGATTTGCTGAGTTTTATAAAGAGTTTGTCGTAGCTCAAGGGCAGCTAACATACAGAACTTGTAACATAGTTTTTTTTCATCATATACGAAGCTTTATAGGTCACCTAGAGGATGTACATCGTGTCATGGTAAGGCACCGGTACAATTCTTCTTAACCGAACCTTCTACTGATGCACCTACTTATACCCTGAATCATAGTGTTTCAGTTTATTGTTGCTTAGTGCTGATGGTTTTGACCGCTAAAATAAAAAAAGGTAGACGATTTCGATGAAACTTTGCTCTATCTGCTGCTTTGGACCAAAAATGCAGATTACGCTAATTGGTGCATATCACTCCACACACAGGCCCTTGCTGATTTCCAGCAACTTTGCAGTTCAAGAAGGCAAATATAAAATTCAATTCGGCTCAGATTTCACATAACACGTTAGAAGTGTTTAATCACCAACCCTTGCATGTTTTCCTTTAGTCCCAAGCAATGTCCCTTCTAATTTGAGGTCCAGAAGTCATACTTGACCTCCGATCTTACTCAAATTTAGTACTGTTCTTAAAAGTACTCGTAAACTATAGCAAGTCTGATATAATTGGACCATATAAAGATATCAACAATACGATCATGTTCAAACTGCGAAGTTTGCCAAGACTTTTTTTTGTACCAGAGATGTTTAAGTCATAATCAGACCTGTCTGACTGTAGACTTTTTAATTTATTTAAACCTCAGATTTACACACGGGTGGGTCCTTTCCTATTTAGATTTTAATTGTAATTTTTATTCATTCATAATTTAGGTAGTCATGAAAATTTAGGAACTTCCTAAATTATTGTTGCTTATCAATGTAGGAAGAATCCATGACAAAATTAACCAATCCGAGGATATTCATAAGGTTATGTTGGTCTACACACTATTTTTAATTTATTTAAACCTCAGATTTAAACACAGTTCGGTCCTTTCCTATTTAGATTTTAATTGTAATTTTTATTCACTCATAATTTAGGTAGACTCATGAAAATTTAGGAACTTCCTAAATTATTGTTGCTTATGAATGTAGGAAGAATCCATGACAAAATAAACCAATCCAAGGTTATTCATAAGGTTATGTTGGTCTACACATTAGATTGGAATCAATTGTGGTCCGAAACATTTGTACAACAGATGGCTAATAATGTGTTCGATTACTTACTAGCTGCTACTAGGTCACACAAAAAGCACAATAGAGCATCTACGAAACTAGGTGTTCATCTAAGACGATTAGAATCATGGCTATTTGACTGGAGGAGAAAGGTCAACAAGACTAAATGCACACAAGTAACTTTCACACATCGGACATGTGTGAAAGTTGCTTGTGTGCATTTAGTCTTGTTGACCTTTTTCCTCCAGTCAGAAAACCATGATTCTACTCGTCTTGCATTAAAAAATCCCCATTTTTCTCAATCCGATAATGTTACATACCTCGGGATCCACCAGGTACTCTGACCTATACCTCCGAGTCTCTCGTCACATCATATCGCAGAATCCTCATTTCTACTTCACGAGGTTTAAACTAAACCTGGTTTAAATGCTCTCAAAAGTGATCCTTAATGCAGTCAAATCTCTATTTCACAAGGCTTAAAGCATATCTGGTTTAAAAATCTCGTTATATATGAACGCTCAAAGGCCTACATTAGTACGTACAATACCGCGAATAAGAATAAAATCGACTCCATCAATCTAGAGTTTTTTTAAAACTTGAGTTCTCCACTCTACAAGCCTAGAGTTCTCAACTCTACAATCAAAATATCGAACTAATACACTTAACATACCATAAACAAATTAATGCAAATCCTGCCAAAAAGACGCAAAGAAGCGCATTACACAGAAATCCATGTCAGGATTCTACTTTTTGTTAGGCTCCTATGGATCAGTTCCTATAACACCAAATAAAGCATTATTTAAAAACTTACTAGCTGTGCTACATTTGTGCATCTTACGTTGTGATATCACTGAACCCCTTATTGAATTTGTTAAACAAACTCAAAGGTTTCTTCCGAATTCCAATTTTCCACTCTAGAAGTCATATCGGTGCGCCATTTTGGACCATGTATTATTACAGCCTCGATAAGGAGCCTCCCGATTTGTAGCGCAGTCCAGAAATTTCGCAATGTTTGAAATAATGGAACAGTAGCTACCCTGCCAGAATTAGACCATTAACATTCTATATTTTGCATTAGTTGGATTTGAGTCTGTATAAGACCAAAAGCTACATACTAAATCTGATCTTTATATAATTACGCACAGACAAGTCAAGTAGAAATCTCTGCGGATAATAAAGTATTTTTTCTTTTGGATAATCGATAAATTAAAATTTTTTAAGCAAGAATAATTCTAAACATTTACCCAACTTATACAGCAAGTTGTACCGTTGAACAAGGATTTGACTCGTATTTGCAAGCTCCTAGTTCGGAATTAGTAAAGTTTGATTTTAGCACTGGAAAACTGATAAAATCAAGCCACAAAATCCGTCTGTAAGATTTTATAAATATTACTTCCAACATGGTCGGTATGAAAGTTTTCTTGAGATGAAATCTGACAAGACAGAAGCACTTTTTGTGCCACATTTTTTAAAAAAACATATGCCTTTTTCTTTAAACTCTGTTTTTGAGATAATTTTTAAATAACTTTATAGTGTTCGTTGCATAAATAGTAGTGGTGGATATCAAACCCGCAATAGTTAAGTGATTTGTTAACAAAAGTGCTAATTTTAAGCATGTCTATAGAAAAAGCAGTGCTGTTTTCTCTTCTGGTAAAAAAGATTTAAAAAAAAATATGTTGGAGCTTTTTTATTACTAAGACTGGATAGAGGCTTATACTCAATAGTTATCAAGGCTAAGTACTCAAATGGTTACAAAAAATTAATTTTACAATTTCTCTAATTTGTTTTGAAGACTTACTTCGGGACTATTCCTATAGACACGAGCAGAACTGACACTTGTTGTTAATCAATGACTAATTTATGCTATTATCCTGTCATATTAATCGAGGCTTAACAAAGAACACCACTAGTAAATAAACTCCACGACAGCCCGCTCTATGTACCAGATTGACCTGAAACTGCAATTCCTTTGCCAAGGCCTGTCACCCCTATCAATTGGAAAGCTTTCTTCACGTTTCCCACCAATAGGAGTGTTAAATTTGACAAGCAACAAAATCTTATTAAATCCCAGCTAAAGCGACCATTTCAAATTTTATTTTATTTTCCTAACATTTGTTGGATAAAAATAGGCGACGAAAGAGTTTTTTTTTAATTAAAGGAGAAGATTTGAAAATACATACGCAGAAAGTAAAAAAGTGCGTTGTTAAACATTGATTTAATCAAGCTTTTATTTGCCCCCAATTTCAATATATTTACTGTCTAACCCCTCAAAAATATTTCGGAGTACGACTTTGGCCAATTTTTCGAGTCACTGGAAAATTATTCTTAAAGAAATTTTAAAATTTAATTTTAAAAATTTTATTTTTCAATCAAAACAAAAATGTAAACCACCACTGTGTGTCTGCAGAATATGGCTTATCAATTCAATGCGCAACCTAACTTTTGAATGTTTTACTGTTTTTTTGCAAGTTGCTTTTTTCTTTTAATTTTTTTTAAAGATTTTTTTGGGAAAATATTTTTTTTTTTTGCTTTTATACTAGTATGTTTTAGAATATGCGCATGTAATTGTAAATAATTTTTTGTTTAGTTGTTTTTTTTTGATTTTTATTATTATTTTTGTTTGTTTTATTCTTTTTCATTTTAATTTTAATTTATCATTTTAACAAACTACTAAAGTAATTAAAAATTTACTACAAAACTACGATTTGTTGTTTTAATATATTTTTTCTTTTTATTTTGATGTTGATTTTATATGATTTCGTTTAAATGTGGTTAGTTAATGGAGTTTTTTTTGTTGTTTTCTTAGATGAATTTGTTGTTAATTATTTTAGATGGTTTTTGTTGTGTGGTCATGTGGTTCTTCCTTTAATTAATTGTAAATTTTATTTATTTTGGTTTAAGAAATAATTACACTTTGCTCAAGTTCAAGTGTACTTTATGTGTGTGTATAGAGTTATCATGAATGTGATATTGATTTATTTTGTTTGTTTTTTTCAATATAAATTAAATACTTTTTGTTCTTTTTGTGTTTTGCTATGTGTTATGTATCTGGCTTCGTTTACCTTTTAGTTTAATTGGAGAAAAGAAATTTACAAATAACAAATATCACCAATTTTCTTGTTTTTTTGTGTAAATATTTTTTTTACTGTTTTTATTTTTTAAAATTAGAAAAAAATATATATATGTATATATTTAATATGTATGTAGGTATATTTTTATAAATCATAAACGTTAATCATAATAAAATTCCTCTTAAAATAAACAAAAAAAAAACATTTACAAAAAATAAAATCGTTTTTATTTTCAATATAATTTCTTTGCGTTTCTTTTTTTTTGTTTGCTTAATTTATTTAAAATTCTTTATAATATATATGTATAAATTATAAAAAAAACGTTAAGGTTGTTTAATTATTGTTGTTTTAAAAATTAACTAAAACAGAGTTGATTTAATAAATTAAATGAAAATTATGTAAGTCATTCATTTTAGAAGAGCATGGAGGGGGTGCGAAATGACGATCACTCATTATAAGCAAGTGGCTCGTTTAAAATTCTGTCAAATTTATTTTCTCTCTTAAGTACATTCTATTTTATTTTGTATTCGAAATTGTTTAATGTTTTCTTTTCGTCTATTTAATATATTGCTGGACATTGTGGCTAAATTTCGAAATTAGTTTTATAGCTATTTTTGTTCACTTATTATTTCTATTTTATTTTTTTTTGTTCATTTAAATCTAAGGCATTTGTCGGACTATATATACTTTTTATATATATATATATAAAATCTATAAAAAGGATGGAAATTCTTTTTGTTCACCAATATGTTGAATACAAATTTGGCATTTGAAAACTATTCAAAATTCTAATAATACATACAGAAATGTTTGGCATGACATCAAATGGATATTTTTTTGTTTTAAATTATTTTTTTTTACAAATTTAAAAAAATAAAAAAAAAAATATTTTAGATTAACAAATATAAAATAAGAATAATTGCAAAATGTACAAATAAACTTTAATACAAATTCTTTAATTAATTGGGGCACACATTCTCCATCATAAAGCTAGCTTTACAGCGACGGCAATGAGATTAAAGGAATCAATGTATTTTTCTCTGTTTATGGGTAAAATATAATTTTGTTGTGCAGACACAATTTGATTTTGTTCAAGTTGTTTTTTTATGCTAACGTTCGGAATTAAATCACGATTATCTGCCTATTGTGTTTAATTGAAATTATAAAGGATATACACTGGCAAACAGACATTAATAATCAAGGTAGATATTTCTAATTTATGTAAAGTCCTTTCTTAATAAAAGCGCTTTTAATTCCCATCGCCGTGACAGGTAAAGTTACTTATAGGGCAGAGAATTAGGCCAAAACAAAAGGGTTCAGTTAAAACTTCTTTAAAATATACAAATCATTAAAAACAAAACTAAAAATTGAGAACAGTCCTCATGCCAAAACTATTTTTTAGATCTTGTGCCTTTTCACATGTTCTTAAACAAGATCTAAAATTGTATCCCTAAGGGATGCCACAAAAAATCGCCTTGGCATAAGTTCAAGTCTGGTTTGTGATTGGAAAAGTTTCAATGTCATATGGGATGAGTGAAATATGTTGTTTGTACTGTATCAATTTTTATGGAAAATGGGGATGGATGTTTTTGTGGTGTTTCAAAAATAATAACAATTAAATCTTAAGACATATACGTTAAATAAAGGGTATATATAACCTAATGCGTGTCTAGTTTGGAAAATCCAGCGGGATTTATATTCAGAAATATTTACCCACTATCATGAATTAAATTTCACCCAGAGTTGATTGAATTCGTTCGCCGCATCTTAATCCAAATTTTTAAGACACATTTTTCTTTAATTTGTTCCTAATAGCGAAGAAACTGATAGATGTAGGGAAATAATAGCCGGTTTAGTGGATATGTCTAATGATTTTGAACCACACAAGTTAATAAAACAAGCCTTTTGCACTTCTGAGACGAAAGGAAATTATTTTTGATTTTTGTTAATTAGACGAATTCTTTTGTCAAGACATAACATTACAAATTATATTCAATTTAAACTTTTAATGTTATTTTCGTCTTGAGGTCATATAATAAAAAACTTGTGTTTTTTTTAAATATTAATTTAATTTTCCCACTTTCAAAATCCAAGTCGTGTTTCATGAACGCAAATGGACGATATTTAATTTTCGTTCGTTGTTTGAAATCGAACGAGATGATCGACTAATAAAAACGGAAGTAAATGTGTTTCATAATGATTTTAAACAGACTTAAGTATTTATTTAGCTTTCAATTAATATTTAGTTTTTTTGCAAACCAGTTACGAGAATTATACCAAATATGGCATTCCTTTCTTTTTATCTCTCATTATAAAATAAATTTTAAAAATTTTTTGGCCATTAAACAAAATTGTAAGTCTTTAAATTTCAAATCACCATATCCATGTCATTCCTAAGGAACATAATAATCTGGGTAAAATAATTTTTTATTATATTCATGATATGGGCGATTTTTAATTATTCTGGGTGAAATAAATTCTCATTTTATTTATGATGGGGGTGATTTTTGATTACCGCTAATATTCTGAAGGGCTTAAAGTTTATTAGGGGTAAAATATCAAAGTTATGAAAGATTAAAGGCAAAGAAATCAAATATATTTTTATTTCAGTTTTGATTGTAATTTCAACCTAATGGAGGCCATTGCAAAGAATTTTAAAGTTGAAATCCAGCACTAGTGGAAGTCTCCACCAAAAAATATCAGCAGACATCACAGCCGGTTCAATGCACCGGATCACCCGAAGGAGGAATTCTTAGGCCAAGGGCTGTTACCCTGGTACTACCTGCCGCTACAACAACAACAGGCAACATGATGTTTATATCTAAGTATAATTTCAACCTCAAAACAATGCTTTTGAAAAATAATTGTTGAGTTGACGCTGTAGATTTTAAAATTTTATTGTCTACTGCATTGCCGAAAAAATAGTTACACAAGAAGGGAGGTAAAAAACAAAAAAGATACACAATGCTGTGGGGATTTGAGACTTTTTAAATATTCAAAGTGTATATATTGAGGTGGTACTAGGAAAAATTTGTTTATTATAGTTGAATTTCGTTAGCTAAAATGCAAAAAGGCGTAACTAACAAAAATATAATTTTACAGGAGAAGCAAAAAGCGTTGTAAAATGAAAACTAATCATTTTAACGAATTTTTTTTCTCTTTTTTTTTTGTTAATAAAACACATTTGATTGCAGAAGTGTGAAATTTTGTCAAAACACGAAGTTCAATGGCATTTATAATAATCAGTCAACCAGTCGATTTTGATTTTTTTTGTTTTAGCTAACGCCTTTTTGCATTTTAGCTAACGATTTGCTCTTAAATAAACTCGAATTGTAAAAGGTCGTTGGAAGTCTTTAAGGAGTTCCGCTTCAAGATATTGGGTAGCCAAAGAAATACAACCACTGGGAAATATTGTTTAAATTTTTTCACAGATGAAGGCGAGAGTTGCCCTGCAATAAGCCCTTTCTTCATGACAAAGAAAACGTTTGGTTTTGTGAGCTGATTTATTCTGTTTAAAATAATATATTTACACTAAGCGCCTTGAAAAGAAAAGTTGCTAATATACCCCTCTAGAAATGAAGAATGCCCTGTTTAAGAGCGTTTTGTAAAATTGTTTGGCTCTTGCTGGCAGCATTTGTGAGCAGGACTAGTTTCTAAACACTTTCAAATATAAAATGGTTCTTCGATATTTAAAGGTTTTGAATTGGTATGAAATTTTGTCAGCTAGAGCCAACATAATTTGGGACACGCTTTAAAACATATCAAATTTTGTTCTTTTGGTTTACTGCCGTCCTAAGAAATTAAGTCACAAGCGCCAGAACTCCAAATCTCCAAAATTGAGATTCGGAACCGTGAATGAGTTTCGAATTTTTGTGTTAAACATAAAATATCAATTTTCAACTGTAAATGACTGAAAAAGGTTAAGCAAAATAGTCACATCTTCCACCTTCCAGTGTATTTCCAAAAATGCTAAATATCTCAAAACTACTCAAATGGAGATGCGACTTTCTTTCTTCGGAAGGCAGTATACATGTGCTAATTTTTTTTCCTTGGAGATTAAACTCTTACTCAACGACTGGTTTTTTTGGTTTAAAAACCAGTCGTTGACAAATGTTAGATGTTTTTACCGGGATTTCAAGCTGGAAGTGCTTGTAGGATAGTCTTGCACATATGCATATAAAGATCTTCGGCAACATCGAACTGAAATGGGAATTAACTTTAAATTCGTCATAATCTTGTAAAGGCCAATAAGAAATATAGTTTATTTTAATAAGGTTTTGACTACTGAAAGTTTCGAAATACCCAATTTAGAATTTACGGAACTTCTCTAAAATCAGGGAACTGTAATTTAGTTAATTCTTTAGCACACTGTGGCCTACTTTTTTATAACTGCTCCGAACGCCCAATGTATTTAAAAGATAAGCTTTAGTTAGGATGGCTTGGAGATAAAACTCATTTACGGTGTGGAAGCCAACCGTTGAAAATGTTAGATGTTCTTACTGGGATTTCAAACTGGAAGTGCTTGAGGATAGTTGGCACATAACCATAAAAGGACCTACGGGCCCATTGAACTGAAATAGGAGGACCCTTCAAACTCGTTTAAGTCTTGGCCAATTAGGACTAAAGTTTATTTTAATTGGGTTTTGACTACTGAAAGTTTTAAAATACCAGTTTAGAATTTACGGAACTTCTCTCAAATCGGGGAACTGTAATTTAGTTAATTCCTTAACACCTACTGACATGCATGTAGGATAGTGAAATGGGGTTTCCCATCAAATTCGGTAAAATCTTGCTAAGGTCAATTAGGACAAAAGTTTATTTTAATGAGGTTTTGATTACCCAATTTAGTCTGGCCACAAGGTACACTTATCATTGATTCGTACTGTACAACTGATCATTTCTCAAGGCGGATTGATATTTTGATAATTTTCCAACGTTAAATGGTTTAAATTAAATTGTTTAGCTATTTTCATGTTAAGTTGGTAGATTTATTTTAAAGCCAGTTGGTAATTGAGTTTTATCTGTGTTCTTTACACTGTAATTATGTGAAGTTGACACACCAAAATGCCTTGAGCCGTAAACTAATTTGGATGGTAAATCAAGTGGCATAGTCCACTTTGAAAGATCAGTTCAAAATGTGGAGATATTGCATTTTGAAATTAGTATTGTCTGAAGTGTTCAAATGGCTTAGATAAATTGTTGGGCTATATCATTGTTAAGATGGTAGATTTATTTTATAATCAGTTGGTAATTTATCTGTGTTCTTGTATCTTGTAATTATGTGAATTTCACACACCAAAATCCATGACCCTTAAACTAATTTTGGATCGTAGAATCTAGTAGCATTCTCAGTTTAAAATGAGGAGATATTGCATTTTAAAATTTAAGACAATACTAATTTCAAAATTCAAATTTTCCCTAATTCAAATAGATATTTCAAAATGGAGAACGTCACTAGATGTTACGACCTAAAATTAATTTGACGGGTCTTGAAATTATTTTGTTGTTATTAAGTTTATGGATCTTGGATTTTAAAAGTGTATAAGTTGAAATTTACTTTGTGTTATTTTGTAAAATTGATTTGGTGGCACTATTGAGCGGGGTAATGCCAGCGTGGGTTTCCCTATATTCGGATTTTAGTGATTTAAATCACATTTTCTTTTGCTGGAAATGTATTTTTTGAATATTTAATTGATTGATAAAGTAAACTAGTAATTTTATTCTTTACGGATGATAAGAAGTGTGTTACAATTTCATTCGTTTAATTAAAATCCGAATACGGGATATCTCATACTGGCACTATCCCACTGATTAAAATTTGCAAATTCTAACTTAAAACGTTGACAACACAATTGGCGTTTAAATTTGTTTGGGAAACGCTAAGGGACACTTAAAAGGTTATACAATTCTTTGGGGATTTCTGTTTTTGCTTTGTTTGTAAAATAATGTAAATTATTATTATTAGTTTTTTTTTGTATAATACAATCAATGGATACTGTCAGAAAATAATGTGTCATGATAATATAATATCTTTACATATGTACGTATATCTTATACATATACACCTAATGTATATATGTATGTATATGAAATATTGGCAAATGGAATGTTGTTGTAATGAAAATAGATTTTGTTTTTGTAAGTAAAGTATAAAAAAATCCTTTTAGTTAACTTTTAAAACAACAAACTATTTTTTTTTAGTTTTTCTCTTTTTTTTCTTATTTTGTTTTATCATCTTCTCTTTTGTGTTTCTGTTTTTTTTGTTGTAAGCATAGAAACTATACTAAAATTAACTTATATCTTGAATAACTATATCATAAAAAAGAACTAAATATTATATAATATAAAACCCCAAAAAAGTTTATAGTAGTTTTTGTTTTTTTTTTAATAATATTTAAAAATGAAATAAACAACTCAACAGTATTGAACAAAAGGGAAAACTTAAAGAAAGAAAAATCTACTCAAAGGGCAAATGTGTTTCCGGCTTACTATGCCCTAACAAAACTGCTGGGCTTGAAGTTCAAAAACTCAGTTCAGACATAGTCGCTGGGTGGTGGTGGTTAATTACAATTGTCATTTGAAATCCCTTCAAGTCATTTTAATTTCCCTTGAACTCAATATCAACAACAAAGCAACAATTTTATTTTCTCAATTTAATTTTCTCTTTCTCTCTGTTTTCTTTTTCTTTGAATTTCCAAATATTTTTTTAATATTTTTGTTTTTTTTTTGAAAAATTTAAACAAATTCCCTTTCGCTTTCTTTGTAGGTGTTTTGTGTGTATGTATGTGTGTGTGGGTCGTTAATTTACTGCATCTATTGCAAAATGTCTTGTATATTAAAATTATCATTATCTAACGAATTGATTAAATCTTGTGTTGAGAAATTACCACCATCAACGGGTAAATTATCTAAAAATTCGAGACACAAATCATTCGAGTTGCCCACCACCGAGCTGATGCCCTGGCTCAGGCTGTTGTTGGCGCTATTCGCCGTGGCCACCACGGAGGAGACCGACGACACGGTGGCAGATGTTGAGGCGAGCACATTGTTACCGTTGCCGCCGTTGGGCCCATTGGGACCACCGGCGGCTCCCGCCGGCCCTTGTGACATTTGCAGCATTTGCTGCTGCTGGTGTGTGGTGGCGGTGGTTTGTTGGACAAATTGTTGTTGCTGTTGCATGGTGATTTGCTGCTGCGTTTGTGACATATGCATGCTGGTCATTTGCATTTGTGTCATCATGGCGCCGGGACCGCCCGGTCCCGCCTGCTGCTGCTGTTGCTGCAGTGACTGCTGCTGCTGCATCATCTGTTGCATTTGCATGGCATTGGGACCGTTGGGTCCATTCGGTCCGCCCATCATTTGCTGATTTTGCATTTGCTGCTGGCGCATCATTTGCTGTTGCATTTGGGCGGGTGTTAGTTGCATGCCGGGATTGGGACCGCCCATGCCGCCTGCACCGCCATTGGGACCATTGGGCATGGGACCGCCGGCCGAGTTGCCCATAAAACCTGTTTACAAAGAGAATATTTTAGTTAATTTCATTGTTCTCTTTTTTGTTTAGGTGAAGAGATAAAAAAACTTACCGCCATTGAAACCTCCCGCTCCTTGTCGCATGGGACCGCCCGGGCCGGGACCTCCGGGGAAGCCCATTTGCTGCTGCTGCATCATCATATGCCGCCATTCTTGCTGCGAGCCCATGGGCATGCCATCCGGTGCTACTTGCACATTTGGCGGACGCTGAGGTCCGCCCGGTCCCATGGGACCGCCATAGGGACCCATGGCTGAGCGCGGTCCACCGGCGGAATGTTGCATGTACATCGAGTGTTGGGGACGCATCATGGGGCCTGAGAAGAAATTAATAACCTGTTATTGTTGTTTATTAGCAAGGGGATTCTAACTTACCGGATGGCGGTATGGGCTGCTGCGTCATACGCCGCATTGCGGCCGCTTGTGCCGCCGCATTGGGGAAACGGCCACCTCCACCCACCGTCTGTTGCATCATCTGTGCCTGCATTAGCTGCGCCTGTGTGGCCTTGTATTCGGGCGGCGGCGGACGAGCGCCGGCCATGCCATGCTGTTGCATGGCCTGGGCACGCATCATTTGTTGTTGTTGCAGGAATTTCGCTTGATTCATATTCATGGGTGGGCCATTCGGACCGCCCGGACCCATCATCATGCCCGGATTGGGGCCGGCATTAGGATTCATGCCGCCCGCCGACATCATTTGATTGGGTCCGACGCCACCCATGCCACCGGGACCCATGCCGCCACCCATGGGACCATTTGGACCGCCCATAACGGGAACATTAGGGCCGGGCACAACATTGGGACCATTGCCACCCGGTCCGCCCATGGAATTCATGGGACCACCGTTGGGCCCGGGACCGGCATTTGGACCGCCGGGCACCACTTGGGGATTGTTCATGAGGCCACCTGGGCCGACATTGGGACCGCCGTTCGGGCCCGCCGTTGGCACATTCGGACCGCCGGGTCCATTATTGCCCGCCGCCGAAGACGGCTGATTTTGGTTTTGATTCTGTCTCTGTCGCATGTTGGGCGGCACTTGTTGCTGTTGCTGGGGTCCAGCGGACGCTGGATTTTGGGCTTGTTGCTGAGAGAAGTTCATGGACTGTGTTTGTGACATGCTAAAGCCACCATCGGAAGCACCTAAAGAGAGAAAACGAGACACATGCAGACACACACAATTAATTGAATTATATGCAGGCTCCTGCTCAGTTCCATTTGGCATTTCTTGGGAGGCGCGTAGTGAGGCGTCACAACGTTCGCCGTTTTTAATCCAATTTTGTTGGTGTTAATTTGACACTTACCGTTATTATTGTTAATATTTTGATTTGGTTGTTGTTGCTGCTGCTGCTGCTGGGGTTGCTGTTGGGCATTGGGACCGGCATTATTGCCACCCGCCTGCTGCTGTTGAGTATTTTGGTTATTTTGTTGTTGCTGCTGCTGCTGCTGTTGTTGTTGCTGCTGCTGTTGTTGTTGATTAAAGAACACTCCCTGTTGCGTTGCCACCGACACATTACTTTTCATATCACCGCTGAGATGTAAATGTTGTCCAGCAGAGACCTACAAAACGGAATAACGCAAAAATACAAAATGTTAATTGAGCTAACGAAACGGAGCGTAAATAAAAAAGGCAAACCGAAATGGCAAAAGAATTTGACAAATTAAATTATAATTGAACTAAATTAGTAAATTGTTCGTCACCCACCCAGGTGGTCTGTTTTCATGTTCGTTATATGTGATAGTTTAAGAGGAAATTTAAAGTTTATCAAAGCTTTAAGGATTCAACGATGGCCTTTTCCAAAACTTCACAAAAAAATAAATAAAAAATATAAGAAAATAATTAAAAATACCGAATGAAGTGGACTACATTTCGGAATTAATTTAATTTAGACAATAGCTCAGGGTGTGGTCTATTCCACATTAGGGGTTTCTTTTGTTTCAAAACACTCATTCTCTTAGAGAAAATGTATTCGTTTGTTCAGAAACATCTTCGTGCCAATAAAACCCAAAAATGGGGAAGGCCACGTCTTGATTTAACGCCTTCTTTATAAGGGTTAATAACTTATTTGGGGTAAATCTTTTTTGTTTGATATACGATTTAGACAATTTTGTCCATTTTTATAATCTCAATCGAGGGTTAGATGGTATATTATATTTGAAATTCCGTTTGCAACACCACAAAATAGTGATCTAGGACCCTACAAAATATATATACTCGTATTTTTGATTGTCGTAAAATTCTAAAGCGAACTTGCAAAGTCAGTCCGTCCTTGTGTTTGTCGAAAGCACGATAGCGGTCAAATGAATCAACCAAGTAACCTGAAATTTAGTATAATTTTGGCTTATGATCATAAGCTATTTAGAATTGTAAATGGGCGAAATCGGCCCAGGGGGAAAAAGTTTTTCCTTTAAGGGACTAAATGTACCTCGGTAAAAAGTACACTTTCTTGAGTATTTGCTCAGCAAATAATATTTTTTGGTGGAAGGGTAATGGTTTCAAAGGGCACTCTTAGTGGGGAAGCGCTGAATAAGTCATAAAGGGCATAATTACTAGACTTTTTGGCACATGTGGCCCAAAACTCGTACCGCATGGCCTAAACGGGCGTTTATAAGTCAATATGGACATATAGGTACTCAAATTGAAACAACTTTTGCTACGAATTTCAATATAGAGTAAATTAAAAGTTTTAGCTAGGATTAGGAATGGACGCATGAGCCTAAAGGCCCCAAAAAAGGGCTCGTTTTGTTTTTTTTGCGCTCTAGTAGTCCTACGCTACTGCGGAGGGTATCTTTAGTTTTTTTAGTTTTTACTTAACTGTAAAGTTAGCTGTCTTTGCCATTATATTGTCAAAACCATCATCGTTTGGCGTGTCGAACCGAATTTTAATCAAGAATATAACCAATGAGTGTTAGCAACTAAAATAGGAAATCAAATGGGATCCAAATAATGGCCGAACTTAACGACGTTTTAACTTGTTTTTATGTTATTTGATTTTGCATAATAATTTTTGTATTGCCTACTTTTAGGACAATAAATATTAATTAGACATAAATATGTGACGAAAGTTTCTCATATAAGACCCGTTTAAATTAGCAAAAAACTGGTTGATAAAAAACTATTAATGTGCAGTAGAGTGTCCATAAAACAAAAAGTGTTATTTTTTCCGCTCCCCGCTTATTTTTTAGTACATTGGCATCAAAAATAATATCCGTGCAAAAAAATTTTCAATCGAATGGAAACCGGCCAGTTCATCACGACTTTTAGCCCTAAAAATGGAGTAAAACTAGTTGCAAGCTTTAATGAGCTATAACTCGTAGGCCTGACGACTTTCGGAAAATACACCATAAGCATTTGTGTTGCAAATATACAGGCAAACATTTTTCTGGTTTCCATCCGATTGAAAACATTTTTGCACGGATATTTTTTTCACGCCCAATATACTAAGAAATGACCGGGGAGCGGAAAGAATAACACTTCCATTATTCTATCCCATGAAGGGCGCTCTACTGTGCAGCTAATGAGAACAAAATTATAACAACACCTTTTTCAAAAAATATCAATTGAAATGTAGATATTTCGCTTAAAAATTCAAAAATATCAAGTGAAATTCAGAAATTCCATTTGAAACACAAAATACAGCAATTACAATTCAAAAGATATATTTTGAAATTCAGAATATTATTATACTGGGCCCAAAATATTGTCCTTATTGCAAACATGTGTAGGATTGCAAATATTTAAACTCTAGGGCCCCAGAAAAAGGCTAAAACAAGCTACTATTTGTACAATAGTTCGTGTTGTACAATTAAAGAGAATTTCATTGCGAATCCAAATATGTATTAATTTTTTAGGTTTGGTAAATTGGTTCCCAAGATTAGGGCCCCCAGAAAATGGTCTTTTAAGAAAATACTAGAAACACTAGGTCTTCCAATTAAAGCAAATTTGGACTTTGGACCTTGGTTACTCGTTTATAATTCGACCCGGCCGAATGGGGGTATTTTTTTACGAAACAATCATATAAGCTTACCCAACATTTTCTAAGCTATAAGGTAGCTATCGAATATAAGGGATAAAGAATAAAGATAATATATACTCTTAAACAACTTTGCGCTTAACTTAAGAGTCCTTTCAGAATAAAAATAAACTAAAAAAACAATCTGGCAAAATTATAAATGTTGCATACATTAAGGCGTTTATTGCTTTAATATAAATTTATGTATGATGGCACCAAAATTAAGCTTATGCAACAAATTGATTAGGAATTGACTGCTTATTTGTTTTTATAAACTAATCTAATTTTCCTCTTTTATTATCCTCCTCTCCTTATTGTGATCCACTTCCTTATAACGTCTTTCGTATGACGAAGTATAATTTTACTACACATACGTAACAATGAACAAGGTTTATGACAATATTTTAAGTTTTATTTGGCAATTTCTTATATAATTTTTATAACTTGGATGTCTTCAAACATCAACGGCTATGGATACACAAATGGCCAACAGTTTCGAAGGATTTAATGTCACATACTCGAACATATAAATACAATTATATAGTTTTATGTATTATAATCCGAAATACGAATGTGTCTACGCCAATTGCCAATGCTCACAAAAGTATGCTACACTTTTGTTGTCATTACTAGACAAATACTTTAAGGGCAACTAATTTGTTATTGTACAGATTACCAGGGCCTAGGTATTACAATGACCAAATGTTGTTATGAAAAATATATCTAAATAATTTATGCATGCCAGTACTTGAGTATGCATGAACCCCATCGTAAACTCCTTAAAATATGCATGACATTTGTAGTTGCTGGCTTGTCAGCTTCTATATTAACCAATAAAAACTCGCATCTTTATGACACTCCATGTCTAGTTATTACTACACATTATGTACGACTACATGTACTTATTTGGATTAAAGCCAGTTAAACCGAACTAAACTGGCTCCGAAGCTCTAGTAGCCTACTATCAATGTATTTTGTTGAGACTGTACTTGGGAGCTGAGCTTTCAAATATATTTGAATAGCCTGCCCGCCTGCCTGCATGTATGCGAGGAGTGTGGAATGTGCCGGACGCTCTGAATAACTTTAATGTAATGTAAATGAATGTGTGTGCGTTGAAATTGAAAATACTCATTGTGTAGAGAATCCTGAAAATATGCTAATTTGTTTTTTGGAAAATTTTATACGCTTTTATTTTTTTTGTTCAATTGAGACAGACGACAATGATAAAGATAAAATTAGCCATAAAGTTTTAAAAAGCTTTAATATCGTAATTGAATTTTGCTAAGGTATTTAAATATTTTTTAGATGAAATGTTTTAAATTATCGGCTGAAGAGAATCTTTAATATGCTAAGAAACTAGATTTATATGTAATTTAACAAAAAAGACGTAAAAAAAAATCTAATTAACATATTCAACAAATACTAGTAGACTATGTCATGAATAGTCTCATCCTCAAAGACATTTAAGATCTTTGTCAAAAATGTAGCCTAAAAGTATGCTCCCTTTTTAAGCGCTATTTAAATAGTTATCGTAGATAGTCCTTCGAGCAAGAAAACTAAATATTCGTCTTATTTGTAGCCTAAAAATATACACCCTAAAGACATTTAAGTTCTTTATTGTGTCCTTAAAGTATTCTATAGTTTTAAGCTACCTTAAACTATACATCAAATGTCTTTGAAGTCCTCCAAGATCATTGACATATTTTGATCCTAAATGTATACTTAACTTTTAAAACTTCCTATCGTTGGTAGTAGCCATAGCCTTTAGATTTTTAAACTCAAATTTTAAAATATCGCACAATTTAAATAATTTTTTCCATTCCTTCATTTGTGTCCTTTAAATAGAATTCTCCTCCCAGCCTTCTTCTTAAATTTCCTTTAAGACAAACAGGAGCACAAAACAACTTTATAATATTTAGCAATTATTTTTAAAACAATAGATTTTTTTTTGACATAGCGAAAAAATTTTCTATTGTAGCACACTTTAGCTCAAGTTGCTGATTTTAAATTATCTATTTTATTGTAAAATTAAAATAAAAAACCGGTAGCTCAAAAGTTAGAACAATTTGATGTACTCCAAAAATTGTGTGCTAGGCTCAACTTTCAAATTTTATTAGTTTTACGCCTAATTGAGAAAAACACGAACTTTCTTTGCTTGCACAACTCCGCACAATTTACAGATTTTAAATATCTAAAATTTTCCCAAAGCTATTGCAAAAAAACGCTTAAATTATTATTTTAAAATCATAAAAGTTACCAATTTAATAGCGAAAAAGTTGTGTTAAGCACACCTTTGAGATTTGATTTTTTTGCTCACCTTAGCACAATTAAGAGATTTTTTAAAATATATAGTTTTTGCAAAGTTATTGCAAAAACGCTAAAATCAAAAACACGATTATTTTTGAAATCGTAAAATATTTTTCTTCATATTTAAAACGCAATGTTTTTTTGTCAAACAGTTTGGACAACTTCTCATAATTTACAGATTTTGAATATCTGAAATTTTCGCAATGTTAAATTAAAAAACGCGATTGGTTTTGAAATCAGAAAAGGATAGCAGAATTAAGCACGCGTTTTTTTTAGCACAAGTAAAAGTTTTCAAAATTTAAGCTTTTGCAAAAAAAAAAACGCTTAAATTGAAAAACGCGTTTAGTTTTGAAATCATAAAAGTTACCAATTTTAGGGCTAAAAATATTATTATGTTAGGCTAGCATAAGCACGCGTTTGAGATTTCAAATTTGTTTGCACAACTAAGCACAAATAACAGATTTTAAAAATTGGAAATTTACGCAAAGTTATTGCAAAAAACGCTAAAATTAAGAAATGCGGTTATTTTTGAAATTTTGAATGTTTTTTCTAGTCGAATGCGAAAAAATTGTGCAAGGGTAGCAGAACTTAGCAGGGTTATAAAATTTTAAAAATCATATGAGTAGTTAAAACACGCCGAAAAAAAATAAATTATTTCCATAGCGCTAAAAGCTAAAAAAATGTGTTAGGCTAGCACAACTTATCAAAATTATCAGATATTGAATTTTTAAAAAAATCCCTTTAAAGTATGTAATGTTTTTGAAAATTTAATTTTATTTAAACAAGAGTAAGTAAATTAAAGAAAAACTTGTGAGAATGTATTCTAGTATAATTTTTTGTGTTTTCTAGGTAATTTGGCGATTTTAAAAACAAGCGAGCAAATAAGAAATAGCTTTATTTCAAGAAATGTGACTGCTACAACAAACCAATGTGTAACCCGGTTGTGTGCCTCGGTGAACACAATCCTGCAGAGTTCTTTTTGCAAATTGGAATTTCGAAAAAATAAGAAATGGCGATTTTTCGAAAAATGTGAGAGCTACAACAAACCTATGGTAACGTATTTTTTGCCCCTGGTGACCACAATCCTGCTTTTTTTTTATCCCAAAGATAAAAAAAATAATTATTAAGAAGCAAACTGGAGGTGCTGGCACTTTTTCAAAATAAGCGATTTTTTAGACAATTTTCGTAAAGGGGTCAATCATGTCTTTGTCTAGTACAGCCTAGCACAACTTTTGTTAAAAAACAATTAAAAATGGCGGAGCTGGCGCTTTTTTTTTTGAAAATTCTCGGGCAGTATTTGTTTTTTCGAAAAAAAAGTTGCGGCACAATTCAAAATAACTTTTGTTTTTTTCGTAAATCAAAAATGGCGGTGCCTTTACCCATGATATCACATATCGAATTTTAAATAGAAACATTTAAATTTGGCAAACAACAAATTAAGATCATGCAATTTTAATATATATTGCCTAATTTTAGGCGTACCATACTCAGACATACCATAAGGCAGAATATTTTACACAAGCTCCGCTAAATTTTCAACGAGTTAATTAGAAGAGAAAGCCAAACATTGCTTTCGAGTTGTTGGCATTTATTCGAGTTAAACTAATTATGCTAGCACGGCAAATTTGCAAACGTCGTGTGTGGGTGGGTGTGTGGAAATCGCAAACGTTTCTATTTCTCCAAAAATTAAATGCATGAAATTCACTGATGTTAGAGTTTGCCACAGCACCAAACACCAAAACCTAATTAGACAGTCTGCATAGAAAAAGAACTGTGAAAACAATAGCAACAGTTTATGGCTCAAATCCAAAACTAGTAACGTCCTTTAACTCTCGGTGATTATTATTTAAAATATTTAAAATACTCATTTGGTCGTCTAACAAGTATTGTTAATAATTCATTGGCAATTGGTAAAAACACAGTGAGAAAAAGTGCTGGAACGTACATAAATTTATTTCGCACTAACCATAAATGTTTTATACGAAAATATTTGTTGGTGATCACCCAGGCCATGTCGGGTTTGTTACATTTGTTTATGCATATTTTAAAGCGTTTTGATTACAAAACACCAGCACAAAAACATTAAAAGTTCATGCCTAAATTTGAGGGCCTATGTTGCTGATGCGTATATTTTTTCTTGGGTTTTACTGCCATTAAACAGCAGGAGTTGCGTATGTTATACAAATTTTCCTGTACATTTTCGCCTTTGGCTGGACTTGTTGGGTTGTTTGGTCCCGGTATTGGTTTATGTTCACACTAAATATTGTTGCCATTCATTCCTTTTAGCATGAATGAGTGCGTGCCCATAAATCTTTCTCTCACTTTGAAGGTTTCTTGTTTTTTTCTGTCCCATTTTTTTCTTGTTTTTGCCTCGGCATGAAATGAAAAACGATAAATTTTAATGGGTTTCCTTTACTTTGGCATGGGTGCATGTGTGTGTGTGTGTGAGCACGCCTGTCTGTAGGCTCAGGTTAACATTTTATAGTGCCCCCAAAGTATGCTCGGGATTTTGTGTTTATTGGAGAACAGGAAAGGAATACAACGGAATTGCATTAAGTACTTATGATGGAGTCTCTACTACGACTTTACTATGATACTTACCGACATATGGACATACATATATGGGCAGATACGTAAGGAAATTGTGAATATTCGGCTTAAAATTATATGTTTCCCCGCGGTATGCTAAAGAGCACTGAACAATCATACCTTCAAACAAATGTGTTTTAATAAAATAATTAAAAAAACAGTCGTTCACAGACGGAAATGTTAAAAAAATTATATCATCAATAAAATAACTATCTGGTTTTTGGTTTTGAGATTGGTGATTTTGTTCCACTGTTCAAAATTTTTTTCACTTCCTACTAACAAGTTTTAGGACAACATGGCACATCTCGGAGGAATGCTGTTTTAAAATACAGCAATTTTGGTTTTAGGCACCAGCATGAAAAGTGTTGCATACTTTCACGCATTTCAAGTGAGAAAAATCCCATAATTTTCAGAATTCCATACTGGCGAAATAATTGATAAATTTCTATTAAAATGTTTTCAAGTTTTAAAGTTATTGTGAAGCTTTTTCAGTATACGTATATTCAGATTTATTTCAATAAAAAATTGATTCTAGAAAAAAAAAAAATTATCACATCAATCAAAAATAATTGGTTTTTGTTTTCAAATTTGAAATTTTTGTCTACTTTTGAGAAATTTCTTCACTTCATACTAAAAAGAAACTAATACATCAGCAGGAAACTAGTAAATCCGCAAGAGTTTTAGTACAGCAGAGCACATCACGTAGGAATACTGTTCACAAATAAGACAATTTTAGTTTTGGATTTAGCAAGAAATGTGTATTGCATTCTTTTAGGCATTCCAAGTGAAAAAAATCGCACAATTTTAAGAAAACCATTGTGGCAAAATAATTGATTTCACTTTATACTAAAAAGAAACATAAAAATCAGCAAGAGTTTTACCTAAGCTGCAGGGCAACAGGGCACATCTCGGAGGAATACTGTTCAAAATACAACAGTTTTAGTTTTAGGATTTAGCAAGAAATATGTTGCATACTTTTAAGGGTTTCAAGTGAGAAAAATACCAAAAATTTCTGAAATCCATACAGGCAAAATAGTAGATTAAAAAGAAACTTAGAAATCAGCAAGTGTTTTAGCTTTGCTGCAGGGCAACAGAGCAAATCTCGGAGAGATACTGTTCAAAAATAAGACAAATTAAATTTTAGGATTTTGCAAAAATATGTTACATACTTTTAGGAATATCAAGTGATAAAAATTCAAATTCGATTTAATCTTGATCCTGTAAAAGGAAAAGTGGCTACATAATACGTTTATTCTGACAACGATAAGTACTGCTCTTTTTAAATGCAAATGATAAATTGGCTTAATTGCATGCTTTTAGGCATTTACGATCTAATTTCCATTTTACATTAAAACTTTTACGTACTGGAAGAAGAGGTACAAATGTTTTTCTTTTAAGATTATATACTAACAATGACATTTGAACGCTTAATGGGTATACCGATGTCAGAAACTCTTGTCTAAAAGAACAATTAAATAATAATAATTTTTGAATTATTTTTCATACAGAATTTCTGTTGCATTTCAATTTAAATGTATACTTTTAGGCATTTTTAATAAGAAAGTTGCTAATTTGAGTTCGATTTTGCACAAATTAACTTTTACGTACTGGGAAAAGTGAAAAATTATTTTCTTTAACACACCCTGCTTACATATATTGAAAAGCGATAATTCGAAAATAAGCGATTTTCGCAAAAATTAAAACCCGAACATTAACGAAAGCTAGCAAAATATAAATAGTTGAGAAATAAATATTGCTCATTGATAGATAAATAGGCCGAAACACGCATCCGCCGCAATTTCACTGATGAAAAAGGGTAATATTTTTTTAATTTGGTGTTTTTTCAAAAACTTTTAATTTAAAAATAAAAGATTCATAAAGCTTAAAAAAATATATAAAAAAGTTGAAGAAATAGCTATTGAAATTTGGGGTTTATATACATCTGCCGTAAATTCGTCTATAAAAGAATGTCTTAAATTTGTCGGCGTGCGATTTTCATTTAGGCGGTTTTACGATATTTGCACTAAAATACTAAAAAAATAGACTAACAGGCTAAATAGGAAATAGTCTAACAAATGCTTCCCATGCTTAGATTTACATTTATAGAAATTGTACTGCAAAACAAACATGATTTTTTTTAATTTGTCGTTTTTAAAAATCGCGGATATAAAAAACAAAAATTTTTACTACTTTAAAACATAAAAAGAAGCTAAAATAATAAAAGTTTACATTAGAAATTTCCATATGCAGTAAATTTGTTTCCTAAAGACACATCGAAAATCTCTAATTTTTCGGCAAAATCGCGATTTTCATTTTGGCGTTTTTTTTTCAAAATTACAACAAACAAAACAAAGGCGTATATAGCAATTGTACTGAAGAACAAATATGTTCTTTTTTTATTTTTGAAAGAGCGAATTACTCCACAAGCTAATTAGATCAGGTTTGTTGTTGTTTGTCTTATGGAAAAAGAAAAGTAAGTCAGCGAAGTTAAAGCAAACACATCACCGTCTGTACGGACTATTCGCTGTTGGTGAGACGGCTTCTCAATACAATTATGTGTGCTTAAATTGTTTCACGATCTATATACTCGTATAGGAAATTTTGTTTGATTTTACATATGCGAAGTTCTATTGTCGAAGAGTGACTTACAAGCGGCTCAGTTTAACAATTCCTACCATATTGACAGACTGTCCGACTGTGGTTTATTTAGTACGAGAACTTTTACTTTCGTGCTCACACACGCGTATGTCGATGATTTGAAAGTTTCTTTTTGTAGAACAACGATGTTGTTGACTCTACAATGAGGGTGGGTTTTTATTTTTGTTCTTGTTTTTTGGAATTTGACGATTTTTAAATAACGCTAAAATGGTAAACATAAGATTAATTAAATCACAAAAATAGAGAAATTAAAATTTAAACCTGGTGTTTAAATATGCAATAAATTTGCCTTTAAATGACACTTAGAATATATGTGATATTTCTGTAAAATCACGATTTACGTTTTGGCATTTTTTCGGCATTACATTGAAATATAAAAAAATCAAAGAAATACAAATTGTGTTAGAGACAGAAATTATTGTACTAAAGGACAAACAATATTTTTGTACCATTGTGCAGCATAATCCTTAGCATTTTTTCCTGTTCTAATAATAAAAGATTATCGCTTTATTTCAAATTAACTTATTTTGATGGCACTCTTTTTTCGCTCTTAAAATAACAACTTTTAATATTTATTAAAATATAAAATATTTATTACGCCCCGAAAAAAAGTAACATTAAATTACAACAACAACAACAACTATGTACTTACACATGAACTTATGGAGAAATTTCAGTTGAGTTTCCCTCAAAAAAAAACAAAAAAAACACGAAAGATAAACAATTTCGCCAACAGTGACTACATGATGGATGTACACGTAAAATTGTGAATCGGAATCAATTGCGAAGAGTGCGTAAGTTTGCACAATGTTGTGATAAGTATGCGACTGGCATGGCCAACGAAAAAAAGGTAGAAATGACAACAATCAATATTTAACAACCCTTTCGGCCATAAATGACACAGTCAAACAGAAGCAATAAATGTAAGAGAAATAAAAAGAAAAAACACAAAATTAAGCGTTACAAAGGGATTTTATATTTGTCCATAAAAACACAAAAAAAATCTATGCAAAAATGTTTCATATCATATTAAGAGACAAATTGAAATTTATACTGTTTGACATAAAATAATTAAAGTCTACTTTTAGGCATTGTGGGCAAATGTTCTTTGATATTCCATAATTTGGTTTTCTGCTCCGCTCTTTACTTTATGATATACTACTTTTTGGCCTTCTTAAACACATACGTACAATATATAATTTAATTATTGTTGTTTTACAAAAAACCGCTAACAACAACAACAATATTATCCACAAAAAAAAATGAACCCAACAATTTTTAGCATTAATAACTTTGGGCGGGAAAATGCTCATGTCCCACTTTTCAAATGTCACCAACAATTTCATTTAACAAAAGTCTCCGTTCTGTTTGCTGCCGTTGCTGGTTGTTTGTATTAATTTGTTATTGTTTATATGGAATTTGCTGCTGGGTTTGTTGTTGCTTTTGGTGTTACGCCTGCTCTTGGCTCACATGTTTGGGTAAAAAATCCTATTTTTAGGGTCAGCATTGAATAGAACACATGATTTAGTCACGTAAAAAATTTGTTTCCATTTGTTGGCATTAATGCGATAGAAATTTTGTTGATGGCATTTTCGTTGAGGCTTGTGAACATTTTACCAGCCCTGCTTGCTATTAAGAGTTAATTAAAAAAGAAAAACGAAAAAATGATCGAAGCCAACAACCTGATAAAGGATTTTTACAGTAATGAAAGAGGTCCCTTTTGTGAAAGCCTTTTTGATTTTATTAATAGAGTATAAAAATCTGTAAGATTTTTTGAAAATTTAAAATGCTATGGAAGAGCCTTTTCTTTCATGTAAAGAAATTAAAACTGCGGACGCCTAAAGTTATGCTTTTAAATTCCCTTTCCATTGCATAGAAAGGTATACTTCATTTTTCAAAAATTGCAATTTCTTTAGAGAAAAAAATTAAATGAAATCAAATTTAAAATGAATAAATAATTCTTAACAGTTTGTTTTTTTTAAATTCTAGGTAAATGCATTAAATTCATCAAAAGTTCTTCTTTAGCAAACGCTTAACTATCGCCTTAAATCCCGCTGCGAATGTCGGGCATACAATTTAACCATTTTGTATAATCCAATTATTAAAATATTTACATATTTTGGTTTTATATTACAAGCTTGTTAGACGGTTGTACTGGTAGTTGTGGACAGAAAAAAATGTGAAATAAGAATAGTTGAAATATTGTGAAAATTCTATTCAAATATTCGCCGGGAATTAACTAAGTTGTGTTGTGTTGCTAGAAAGGTAGGTGGTATTACATTACACTTATATACAAAGCGAAACACTACAACTACCACTACATATATGTAGGTGTATATATGTATATGGTTGTATAGGTACATATATTCGTATGTAGGCACGTCGGTTTGTACAGGCAATTGTACATGTGTCTCTATATATGCATGTCCTTTACCGCTATATTCGTATTACTTTCCATGTCATATTCATGCCCTTCGCTATTTCTTCACCGCGAGCACCCGCTCTCTCTCTCCCTTTTTCTCTGTCGTCGTCACTCGCTCTTAGCGTTTGCAATTTTTCCCCCGCGTCATTGTGGTAGATTTTTCTTCATTTCCTTGTGTGCCGTGCCATTCACAACAACGAACATTTTCCAATTATTTTAAGTGGTTGTATACGGTTTTGTGTTTATTTCCATGTATTTTAGCTTTTTCGTTTTCCAGTTTTTCTTTTCAGTTTTTTACCTCCACCACTCGCCTACGACTCTCCAAGCCCACTGATGATCTTCTCCGCTTACCGCCGCCCAACGTCAGATTGAAATTTGTAAGTGCACAGTGAGAAAAAAAGGTTAAAAGCTTAAATCATAAAAAGCCCTGTTATCTACCACCTCAAGTTAACTTTCTAAGGGGCCTTTATCAATTTATCGCCGGCGTTGTTAGTGGGCCGCTTCCCTTCTGCTTACTTACTTTTCGGCTTGATAAAGCCTGGCATAAATTAAATTTCTCCAAAATATCAAAAGCAAAAAAATTGATATATGATTTTTAAAACAGATTCATTCATTTCGTTATTTGGTGGTGCATGTTCGTTCCCAAGTACACACAACATAAATTGTGCTTGAGTAGCGCCTAAAAGTATGCAGAGGTTGTTTTCTTTTGTCCGTGTGCGTGTGGATGAAAAACAAACACCCGCACACTCTCTCTCACACACACCCAAAATCTTGAATGTCATTAATCTGTATTAAATGGTATTCGAATGCGAAGTTTTTGGATATGAACCCCCAGTGCCGAACGCACACACACTTGGGCTGTGTGAAATTGGATGCTGCCGCTTTCCGTTGTACGTAACAAGACATAGCAGCAACAACAACAACAACATTGTGCTGAAATCTACCCACCCCCCCAAAAGTATACTTGAAATTTCAATCAGTCACAAAACTGCTTGTTAATAAATTAAATAGAAAGATTTTTGAACATCTCTCGCCCCAGCGCTTCAGACTCTGTCAAAAGAGTTAAATTTTTGGAGCTAAGCAGAAATGCCAAGTCATCAGATGTGTAGTGTATATGAAGGAGTATATGTCAGCCTGTATTTCTCTACTATATACTATGTATGTACTAAAGGTTGAACTTATATACCAACGTTTTTATGTACATTTATGTACATACTACTAGGTTATATGTACTTTGATGGTTATCAAAAACGTATTGTGCTCAATAGCTTGTTTAGGTGATTTTCTGCCATTAAATGCTTCGGTATTCGAAATTATTCGAGCACAGAGAGAAGGAAAATAAACAACACAGCCTCAGGTGTGCAAGTATTTTGAATCAATCGGATATTTACATTATCAGCGTTTGTAGGTCTACTCTAAATAAATGTCTAGCGGATACTTTCTGGAACTAGTGGATCAGAAGATAATGTGTACCGTTCCCTAGTAGCCACACCTATCATTACTCATCTTACCTTACCCTAGTACTCAATCCTACCATTTCAGTATTTTTTAACGGCGATTTTTAGATTAATTACAAATGGCCATTTTTTTAAAATAGTATTGACATTTTTCTATATTGGTGATTTTCTTAAAGTTGAAATAACATATTTTTTATTAATTGGTGGCTGTTTTTTTAACGTTCCTTATCTTACCCTAGTCCTCATTCCTACCATTACACAGTATTTTTAAATGGATATTTGTAAAATGTCGATTTTTTTCTTACAATTTTTTTTTCTCTAAATTAGTTATTTTTTAAAACAAGAATTTACATGGTTTTTATTAATTGACGATTTTTCTTACCTTACCCTAGTACACATTTCTTCTATTAATTACAAAGTATTTTAAAATGGTTATTTGTAAAATGGCAATTTTTTAGTATTGCATTTTTTCCTGGTTTTTATTAATTGGCGATTTTTAACGTACCTTACCGTAGTACTCATTCCTACAATAACACATTATTTTTAAACAGATATTTACATAACGGCGATTACTTTTTTAGTTTTTTTTTCTAAATTGGTTGTTTTTAGAATTAACATTGATTTTATTTATTGACCTTACCCTAGTACTCATTCCTAACAGCCATGTAAAATGGCGATTTTTTTATATAGCATTGGCATTTTTTCAAAATTGGCAATTTTTTTAAAGTACAATTTACACTGTCTACTAATTGGCAATTTTTTGTAAACATACCTTACCTTGCCATTGAACTCACTCCTAGCATTACACGTTATTTTTAAGCGAATATTTTTAAAATAGCGATTTTTCTTAAATATTATTGAAATTTTTTTCTAAATTGATGATTTTTTGTAAGACGAATTTATATGGTTTTTATTAACTAGCGATTGTTTTAAAACGTATAATTGGTGCATAAGTAAAGTCATTTGTTATTAAAAAAATGCTTTTATTTATGTCTATAGGAACGACCTACTGCTGTACTAGGCTCTTAAAAAAATATTTCGAAAAAAAATTGCTGTAGAGTTTTGAGTACTTAGCTTAACTTAGCAAGTATAAACATCGATTCAGGCTTAACTTTGCAAGTAAAAGCATAGATTCATGCAAAGTAGTAAAATGACTAGTAAAAAACTATATTTTCTTAACTTTTTTAAAAATTCAAATAAATCTAAACTTTTTTGAGAATTAAAATAGTACATCATCAGTTTTTGTTTATTAATTACTGCTATTTATTCGTAGTTATAGAGTCGTAGCAAAAATACCAGTTGTCTACCCTCTATAGATACCAACTTATTAAATTTTTGTTTTTTAAAAAGGGCGATTTTTTGCAATCTTTTTAATTTTTCAAACTGGAGTTTCTTCACATCTAAAAAAAGTCGAATTTATCTGGAGTTTTTTAAGAATTAAAATAGTACATCTGGACACCATGGAAAAATGGCGGTTTTTGTTAATAAATACCTTTGCTATTCAGTCTTAGTTATCGAGGCTTAGCTAAAACATTGCTTTTATAGACTTTATATCTATCAAAAAAAATGTTTTTTTAAAATTGATATTTTTAAACTGGCGATTTATTTTTAAAATTTTTATTGCCCTTATAAATTATTTTTGATTCGAATTGGGCCTTATTGAAATCTAAAGCAAGTCAAATTCATCTGTACTTTATTAAGAATTAAAATAGTACATCTGGTCTTTAGACACGATGAAAATATGGCAGTTTTTGTTTACAAATTATTCAGTCTTAGTTATAGAGGCTTAGCAATAACACCACTTTTATAGACTTGAGATCTTGTAATTTTGATTTGTTTTTTAAAATGGGTATTTTAAAATTGGCGTTTTTTTTGAAAGTTGTATTGCCTTTTTATAATTTTTTCGAATTGGGGTTTCTTTAGATCTGAAACATATCATAATTTTTTTTAAGACTTAAAATACTCTATGAATTCCTATCGGTTACAACATGACACTTTAAAAAAAATATGTTTCAATTTAAAATGGGCAATTTTAAGATTGAATTTTCAATTGATGAAAATAGGAATTTTCTACATTGACGATTTTTTATTCAAAAAAGGCACTGTTTGGTTTTGAAATCGTTGCAGAAAATGTAATGTTTGTTTTGGGTTTTGTTATGATTATTTGTTGTTTTTATTTAGATTACGATTCATTTTCTTTAAAAAAATATTTTTGTTTAAGTTTTATTGCAAATATTTTCGAACACAAACACGTTCTTTTATAAACTCTTTCCTTTTATTTTTAAATCTATTTGGTATATGTCGTTTAGGGTTCTACACAATTTATATGCTATACTGCGTTTTTTTTGGAAATTGTCTAAGGATTTCGAACCCATAGAGGACCAATTTTAAGACTAAATGTGTTGTGGACAACCCTTAAGTCTATTTGTGGTAAAAATAAAAATGCCATTTTTCGAGCTATTTGAATATTAAACACGTTTTTAATTTGATTATTCTTTCACAAAAAGAATGTCCAGTCTATTTTCCTTTTTTTTGAAAGTAAAGATGTCAACGATTCATGAGACATTAGTTTTGTTAATATGCGCCAAGCTGTTCAAAATATATTTTATCTTAAACACCTCATTCTTACACAAATTACCGACAAAACGCAACTTTGACATCTCAAATTCTGCAAACCTTTGTAGATTTAAAAAAAGTACACAGAAAATTAAAATTTTTCTATTTAATTTAAAATTTTTAAAATTCAAACAAAACATTAATTAGAAATCCTGTGATAAAAAGTTTCACATTATTAAGTAAAATATTCGTACATAGTTTATCGATTTCAGGCGATAAACAAATTCACATATTTACGAAAAAGGTACACAGAAAAAAATCGTCCAATTAAAATATTTAGGCTCCTATGGAGCAGATCCAAATATAGCAAATAAAGCATCAATAAAAAAAATAAAAATTGTAAACAAAAATTATTAAGGAATTCTGTAATAAAAATTGCACATATAAACATAAATGTTCCTGAGCTGTTTATTGCAAATCTTTCTCATTTCAGCCGATAACAAAATTCACATATTTACAAAAAAAATTGTATGTCGTTTATCGAAAATATTTTCGTTAAGAGATGATGGAAAATTCACATATTTATAAAAAAAAATTACGAAAGTTGTAAAATTGTTTTAAAAGCGATGTCGGAAAGAATTTAAGTTACCATCAAAGATGAGTGTGTTCATCATCATAAGATCCCAAGCAACGAATGTGCTGTACGAAAGTTCAGCGACTACACACTTAAGGGCAGAGAGTTTCATATTTAACGAGAAATGCCGGCAGCAGAATTTTCCACGGTATACAATAAAAGTCCCTCGAACTGCATATATGCCAACGCACACACACGATGCAGTGCATGGTCGTTGTTAATTAAAAAAAACAACAACAGCCTAATGCAAGCGGTGTCAACCTTATTTTAAGATTTTTTTCGTATGCCTATTCCTTAAAAATCATTGCAATATTTTATAAAAAGTTTAGCTTTTTTAAGAAATTTTTAATTGAGTGGTAATAAAATAAACATACCAATTTTTAGCTTGAAATTTAAGGTTTTTTTTTCTGTGTAGCATGACATTAATGTTGTAAGGATTCCTTAAGTATGTGTGCCGAATATCATATCATATGGCGGTGGTCAATGTTGGGTGATTGTTCACAAAAAAATTTAATCATCCATAAACATAAGTGGGACTTTTCCCAAATTGACGTAACAAACCAGTCCTCTCATAGCACAATTTTATCCAAAAAAAATCTCAAAATCTTCTTGCCTAAGGCTGATAATTATTTGAGTCTGTTTAAACAAAAATGTTCGAATTTTATAAACACTAGAACACTAATCCCGGCCTGTGAGGCGATTCAATTTTTTTTAAACAATATTTATAACGATATTTCCATATCAAGTATTTAAAAAAGTAAATTTATTCGCTTTTATGTTCTTATCAGGTAGTTGTATTCTTTGAGATAAGTAAGTCGTTTTTTATGATAAAAAATATTTTAAAAATTAAAATTTGGTACTTTTGAAAAAGCAGCCTTACAGACGAGGTTAAGTCTTAAAGTGTAAAAAAGAGGTTTAGTGTTCTAGGGTTAAACACCAGTGGGACTCTTTCAAAGTGACGTAACAAACCTGTTCTCCCAAAGCACAATTTTTATCCAAAAAAAATTCTCAAAATCTTCTTGTCTAAGGCTGATAATTATTCTAGTCTGTTTAAACTTAATATAATTCAAATGCAAATTATTTACGAAATGTCTCTGAAATTTACAATGATATGCTTTATTTCTCAATATGGCATCTATTTCGAATTTCACCATTTGCCTTCTACTTTTCCTCCTGTGCTCTCTGTGTGCATTTCACACAATTACTTAGAAAGCTTTTAAAATATTAAAGCATACACTTAGGCGCTTATGAATCTTTAATATTTCAAATAAAATTGCCAAATCATTACAACACGCTTAATTAATTGCCATAATGACAACACTAACTTAATTAATATTCCGTTTTAATAAACCTAGGGCACAATATTTTGTTGGTAGCCACCCACTTAGCCCCCCCCCACCTAAAAATGGCCGGCGGTTTTATCGGATTATCACTGTCAATCAAGTCGATTTTATGTTTTGCGACACCACCAACGACTGGCAGCCTGGAAAAAATGTCACAAATCGAAATGCATTCATTTTAATTAAACATATTTTGCTAACCAAACACCAATACAAAGACGAGCGTTTTCTCTCCCCAACACACACACACACACACACAGAGACTGAAACTATCACCATCACATCACCACTACTAATACAAAAACTGCTATCAAATAACCTTATATTACAATAATAATAATGATTAATCACATTTCTCTGTAATATTGTAATAGTATATGTCGTATTTGGTGTAGTCACACAAAAAACAACAAAAAATCGCCAGGACAATCGCCAGAATGGCAACCAAAAACAAAGGCTAGGGGAAGTGCTGGCCGGGCGGAAAATCAATTTTTGTATATCTTTTATGCTACACATATACACATTTGTTGTTGCTACTTTTACAGAAAATATATATGAATATTATGATGATAAGCAAACACCCCATGAAATAGGTCAAATGTCAAGTTGAGACGCGTCGCGAAGCGTGGGGTAAGAGCAAACTCTTTCCATTGTTGCTGCTTTCATTTCACTTCGTTTCGCTTGCTGTTGTTGTTAATATAATTTGAATTTTGCTCGTAGAAAAGCTGCAGCGAATGAAAAGGCAAAGCATAAGGATGTTTGCTGGGTTAAACTGTGATTTAAATTGCTTTTGGGAAGCTACCGCTCAAAATCGCATAATATATGTACGCCCCTTAAGGTATGCTTTCAATTGTCAATGCCTGTAAGTTGGCTATACAAGAATGTCTCAATTCTTTAAATATATTAAAATCCCCAAAGGTATGCTACAAATTTGGATAGATGTCAAAGCTGCAGGACCATATTTATAATAATTTACGGAAGGTTCAAAATTGAAACTGTGAGTTTGATCTTTCGAGTAGGATATTATTACGAAATTGCAAGGTTGCTATATATTTTTTGAACCTGACTCTTTTCCCTCGGCCAAAGCACACTTAGTTTTCTTAGTCCCCTTAGTTACACGAGGCAACTTTACTTGCCGCAACTCTCAGTTTGTTGGAGAGAAAGGAAAGGAAATGGAAAGAGCCTGACCGTACTCTCAATTACTTTTGTGGTTTTCGTAGTGTGAAGTTGGCTGCAGATTTTTTAGATTATTCAGAAAGTCAGGACAGGCAGCGAACAGGGCAAGAATGTACAGGTGTTTTTACTTTTTCTACAGACCCTGTTTGCTAAAATTGCTCCTATTCTGGACTTATATGGTTGATTATGCTGACCAAAAAAAAAGTGCAAGAAATCCATTTTGATTTGAATGTCCATTTTCGTAAAAGGCTTTAGCAACTGTGTACCTCTCCATGGTTGAATTTGTCAAACACTGAAACAAAGAATTTTCAAATTAAGTTGGGCAAAAAACTTGACTTTAATTTGTGACTCACAATTAACATTGTGCATTAGGGTTGGACCATCCTTTAGGTGCGCTTTACGAGGCAAAATACAACTTTGTGTGGCCGTTGTGTAAGCCATTGATGTCAGCAGGATGGCATGCCATACCTTAAAGCCCACACCATAACTTATACGAGGGTTTCTATTTAAATTTCGGGTCCGGCAATAAAAACACAATAATTTATCATTGGAAATGGTTTTATTGGTTTTCAAAATATTCTCCTTTAAGATCAATAGACTTTGCATGAGCACAAACCAATTTTCGAAGCACTTTTTCCACTCCGATTGAGACACCTCCAAAACATGATTTTTGAACGCTGCAACAGCTGCGTCGGGCGATGAAAAACGTTGACCACGCATTTTTTTCTTGATGCTAGGGAATAAGAAGAAGCCATTGGGTGCCAAATCACGGCTGTACGGTGGATGGCCCATCAATTCGACATCTTGAGTGGTCAAATAGCTCATCGTTTCAGCTGATGTGTGTGTCTTCTCTTATTATTTTTGCTCATTTCTTCTAACACTGTTGGCAAACAGATGGTTCTATACCACTCAGAATTGATCGTCCTACGTTCTTCTAAAGGCACTATGGCAACATGGCCCGTTATACCGAAAAAAACGCAATCATTTGCTTCGATATACTTCTTCCACGAACAACTTTTGTTGGATTTGGCTCGTCTTGAAAGACCCATACGGTCAATTGCTGTTTTGCGGGTTCATATGCATAGATCCATGATTCGTCACCTGTGACAATGTTATACACTGCCTTTAAGCTACCGCAGTTATACTTTTTCAACATCTCTTTACACCAATCTATACGAGGCTTTTTTGGAGCATTCGTCAAATTATATGGGATCAAACGAGAACAATTTTATTTCACGACCAAATGAACATGCAATACCTTCTTGATGCTTGTCGTACTATTGCCCAATGATGCCTCAATCTCACGGTATGTCACATGTCGGTTTTGCTTAATCATTTCACCCACAGCATCGATGGTTTATGGGAACACTAGTATTGTCAGGACCCGAAAAATAAATAGCAACCCTCGTATTTAAAGCCTCGAGTTTAACTGTCTACCCCTGTGCTGCGATTGGGCGTCGTTAGACATTATTTTGAAAATACTTTGGAAATCCAAAATTTTAGAACTGAATCTAATAAAAGTTTGATTTTCAAGAACAAACATCAGTTAAAATTTTTGATTAGCCAATGGAAATTCTGCTGCTTTGAAACTAGATACTAGACCGTGTTGCCAACGCCTAAAGGTAGACTTTAGAATTTTATTTTTAAAAAAAGTCAGAGATGGAAGTAGAGTTAAGAGTGGCAATACTTTTCATATCTTAACTAAAAATTGATTTTAAAAAGCACCAGGAAAATTTTCATAATTAATGAATTTAATTAAATCTTAGTTTTTTTTTTAAACTGAAATAAAATACAACGCCCAAGGATAGGCAGCAGAGGGATAGAATTATTTTATTTTTTTTTTTTGCTAAAAATTCCGACTTTCAGTAGCAGCAACCGCGGTGAAACTTTCACAACACACACTTTTAATTAAATTCAAAATTTAATCTTTTACTTTCGACTATAATCGAATGCGTATGTGATTGCGCTGTATTTGCTGTAAATAAGTAGTATAAGTCGTTTATGTCATAATTCAATATTCATCGAATTTTAATTTATTTAATCGTTGCAATGTTTGTTATATCGCCAACCTTTGATAATTTGTTATTATCATTCATTTCACATTCATTCATACCTTATAACAAGTAGTTAATTATGTAATTTGATGTGATTATTGCAAAAAAATAAAATGAAACTGTGCGAAAACAAAATCGCATTTATGCGAAAGGGTCGTTTAAAATGGAAAGTGAGCGTTTTTTTTTTAATTGTCAAAATTTATTTAATTATCAACCTCAGTCAAAGACTAAGAAAGACGCGGCATTAGACACTTGCAGATAGACTTCCCCAAAATAGGGTAGATTCGGTTTATTTCCTGGGTCAGTCGTCCTAGGTCTTGGATAATCTGTCTCAGCATTCATTAGGACGGGTCAATTTAAGTGGATTAAAAAAAAGCGAAAAAGGGTACCTCTCACGAGATTTCAAAAACATTTCTAAGTACTTATATATTTGCCATTTGTATTAAATCATTTTCAAGCTTGTCAAGTTTGTGAAACAAATCCATTATGTCTATATAAGAATTAGGGCAAATGAAATATAAATTTTTTTTTGTTTAAACATTTTTTAAAATGGCTTTATTGAAAATTTAATATCTTTTTAACGTGGAGGCGTATCATTACGATCCTTATATCATATGAAAGCGCAAAGTCTATACTTTCGACTGCTATTAAAACTTTTTCTTGCCGTTTATTAAAACGATATCTTGCCGTTCCAAAAAATGTTTCAAAAAAATTTGGAATATTTCATTCGCAGGACAGACTTTGCTCACAATATTGGCACGCTCGAAAATGAATTTTAACAAATGTTTTTTTTTTTTTTTGGCAAATACGAGAGTTGCTATTTATATTTCGGGTCCTGACAATACCAGAGTGTTCCCAGATGCAAACTGGAACTTTCATTGGAAACTTTGACATTTTTTAGCATAACTTCACTCAGAACGAATTATTTTGTTTACAGCGTGTTGAAAGATGCGTCTCAGTCAAAAAATGGAATTATCCCGTGAACATTTTCGGCGTGGGTTTTAAAGACAAGAGTGTTTAAATCAACTTGTTTCGACTTTTGGCGTTAAAGCACCATCAAAAACCACTGCTAATCGCTGGTACCAAGAGTTCAGGCTCGGACGCCGTTCGCTTCAGGATGAATTTCGTGAAGGACGCCAAACTTCGGTGACTTTGCCAGAAACCATCGATGCTGTGCGTGAACTGATTAAGCAAAACCGACATGTGACATACCGTGAGATTGAGGCATCCTTGGGCATTAGTATGACCAGCTTCAATAAGATATTGCATGTTCATTTGGCCATGAAAAAAATTTGTTCTCGCTGGATCTCACATAATTTGACGAATGCTCAAAAAAGGCACGTAAGGGTTGGTGCAAAGATATGTTGAAAATGTATAACTGCGATAGCTTAAAGGCATACACTGCCATTGTCGCAGGTGACGAATCATGGATCTATACATAAGACGAGCCAAATCCAACAAAAGTTGTTTGTGGAAGAAGTACATCGAAGCAAATGATTTCGTTTCTTTTCGGTATAACCGGCCAAATTGCCTTAGTGGTATGGTATATATAGCAGTATAACCGGCCAAAGTGCTTTAAGTGTTGCCAACGTGCCTTTAGTGGAACGTAGGACGGTCAATTCTTAGTGGTATACAACCATCTGTTTGCCAACAGTATATGAAGAAATGAGGAAAGATAATAAGAGAAGTCTGACCATTTTGCATCACGACAATGGGAGCTCTCACACATCAGCTGCAACGATGAGCTATTTGACCACTCAAGATGTCGAACTGATGGGCCATCCACCGTACAGCCCTGATTTGGCACCCAATGACTTCTTCTTATTCCCTAGCATCAAGAAAAAACTGCGTGGTCAACGAATTTCATCGTCCGAAGCAGCTGTTGAAGCGTTCAAAAATCATGTTTTGGAGGTGTCACAATCGGAGTGGAAAACGTGCTTCAAAAATTGGTTTGTGCGCATGCGAAAGTGTATTGATCATAAAGGAGAATATTTTAAAAAACAATGTAACCATTTCCAATAAATAATATAATAATAATTTCCAAAAAATTATTGTATTTTTATTGCCGAACCCGAAATATAAATAGCAACCCTCATATCATATGAAATCGCAAAATCTATACTTTTGACTTCTTTGTATTAAAAAACTCTTCCCTGCCTTCCAAAAAGTGTTTCAAAAATATTTTGAATATTTCATTCGGAGGACAGACTATGCTCGCAAAATTCGCAAGCTCGAAAATGATTTCAGACAAATGGTTTCTTTGGCAAATATGCGAAGAAATGTTCCGGGTACGCTTTGTCGTCAAAAAAATTGACCAACACAACCTTTTTGTGCTTGAAGTTTCTGCAATCCGGTCAATCAGGGCTGTCATAGAAACCAATGTTGTCACAATTGGTCTGAAAACGATAAGAAAAAATGCTTTGGTGTCATGAAAACCAATGTTTTCGGCTTTATCAGCAACAACTGATTCGAACATTGGTTTTATTTACATTCGAAGTGGACAAAACCAACTTGGTTTCATAACGCCAAATGAAACCAACATTGGTTTGCAAAAACGGCAATTAGCAAAACCGACATGGTTTCTATGGCAGCGCTGAATCTCTTGTTTAGAAAGTGTAAGACTCGTCAACCCTTCATTTTCTTCAACCATGTCGTTTTCTGGATCATAATTTCTAAAACCCCAAACTCATCAAAAAATGTTGTGGTGGTTCTACGATCTTATTTCAATGGCTTTCCCTAACTAAAAAAGGTCTTCAAAAATATTTATAAAATTTCCGCCACGCCAACTTCTCACAACCCTTTGTGCTATTCATTAATTTGTTTTTCCCTCTTCCCCTCTCTCGGTTTTTGTGTGTATTAATTTTCATCAGCTATTACTTACTGCGTTCGCTGATAAATATCATAAATTAATTATAGAAAAATAATTTTAATACTTCATATACAATTTCAAAAAGAATTGTAACACAAACTCACACACTAGTACTACCCATACACACTCACGAGTTAATTAAACGTGAGTCTGAGTGAACTTTAAGTGGCCATACCGAGCGATTAACAATTACACATGCATGTTGAAGGCATGGCCTTCAAGAAGGGGTATCAGAGTGCGACTAATTGGGACGTAATAACTGAGGCGGAAACGAAAAATAGTCATTTCTAAATAAACATTATTAAGTGCTAAGAAAAATCTGTGGTTAAGTTAAAGCAAAAGCAGAGCAACGGTCGTTGAGAAATCTTAAAATGAAGGTAGCTTTCTAAGAAAAAGATTTGAATGGGTTTAAAGTGAATTTGATTGTTAGGAAAGTGTTCAAAAAAAAGGGCCTCAAGAAGTTATAATTGTTACTAGTAATCAGCTTTAAAAGTATACAGGATATTTTAATTAAAATTCCGCTTAGTTTGAAATTAACAATAAGCGTGTTCGATTGGTACTCGCTTATTAAACGAACACAAACAAACAAAACTTTAAGAGAAATTTGTTTAAATTTTTTGTAGTTTTAGTTTATAAAAAAAAACATTGTCAGATATTTACTAAATTAACAGGTTGGAGCGCGGTAATTTGCTTTTTTGCACTCCAGGCTGTGGCGGCACTGTTGGTCGGAGAGAGTGGAGAGTGTGCGTGATTTATAGTGGCTGACGGGAGATTTGTATTCGTCTGCCTTTCAGTTGCCATCATGCATTGAACACGTGAGGAAAGGTCATTTTGTGTTGAAGCGTATTTTTCAAATGCACATTCGATCATTGCAGTGCAGCGTGCATTTCGTTTACAAGGGTTGCTATATTAATTTGTGGCGCCATCTGACATTTCCATTGGAAAGTTTGACTTTTTTTTTAGCATAAACGTACTCCGAACGTTTTGACGTACGACCATCATTTGTGTTGTTTGCAGTGACGTGAAAAAATCTATTTGGCAAAAAAAAGAAATTAACCCGTGAACATTTTCGTGCGATCATTTTTCACAACTTTGCATCGATGAACTTAAATCTTTGTATGGCGATAAAGCACCATCCTATAGCACTGTGAAAAACTGGTTTAAAGAATTCAATCGTGGCCGACGCTCGTCAAACACGAAAGTCGTGAAGAACGTCAAAAAACGGCCGTTGTGCCAGAGAACATTGATGCCGTGCGTGGAATGATAATGCAAGATAGTCATGTGACATACCGTGAGATAGAGGCATTTCTTCCACCAGCATACATTCGATATTGCATGAACACCTGACCGTAAAAAAGGTTTGTTCTCGTTGGATCCCGCACAATTTGACAATCGCTGGAAAAAAGGCTCATGTTGATTGGTGCAAAGAAATTTTGAAAAAATACGATCGTGGTGCTTTAAAAGTCGTTTATAAGATCGTCACAGGCGACGAATCGTGAGGCTATGCGTATGAGCCCGAATCAAAATAGCAATCGATCTTGTGGGTCTTTGAAGACGAACCAAATCCAAGGAAAGTTGTTCGTGGAAGAAGCACTTCGAAGCAAATGGTCGCCTGTTTCTTCGGCAAAACTGGTCATGTGGCGACTGTTCCGCTTGAGCAACGTAGAACGGTCAATTCTGAGTGGTACACCACAATTTATATGTACATTGGGTAACTTCATTCAGAACAGCAGGGAATGTGTCATGTGTTCAGAGAGGGCCTGAGGGAAGGATTACAACACCACAAAACATCGACAGAGTTAGAGCATTTTTTTCAGACGGCTCTTGAGTCAATGCAATTAGAGGATACAGAGGAGGATGCACACACAACGAGGGTTACCATGAATTGTTTGAGGCAAATGTTTCCCGGACGGCTTATCTCTTTGAGAGGTGATGTGAACTGGCCGGCTCACCACATTTAGCCCCATGCGATTTTTTCCTTTGGGATTACCTGAAGTCGGAGGGGTATATGAACCGCCCTGCAGAATTTTGCTATAACGAAAATCTATGTCAAGCCCCCACAGAGCACCCGAATTTTTTGGGCCTTGCAATTACGTGTGAAATTTTCCCCGCCTAAAAGCATGCAACAGTAAATTTGTATTTTTAAAACCCTTAACATATTCTGCAAATATTGCAGTCATCAAACAAACAAAAAATGCCTTTATTATTCTATTCGATTAAATATTCCACAAAATTGTCCAAGCTGGATACAAACTACTACTGTCGTTTTGTTGTGTATTTTTTCTCTGTACGGCATAACGAGATAATAATTTATCAAATTGACTTTGTGATGCCCTAAATTATGCCATGAAAATATTATATATTCATGGCAACAATGGCAGATAGCAACAACAATAGCAAACAAATGCGAAAATGTGAAAATGTTTGAAAATTTAATGCATTTAAACAGAAAAAAAATAAATACCGGAAAAACTAACAGCAACGGACTTCCACATATACCGGAGTATGTGTGTGTGTGTACACATACACACTCAGTTGTAGACTGTGTGTGAGTGTGTATATCCTATGCTGTGAATGCCTGGACTTTTGATTCTGGCTGTTAGATGTCGGATGTCGAAGTTAGTAATCAAGCACAAATACTGAAAATCAATTGCCTGCAACAACGACAACAACAAGGACGTCACATCCTTGTTGTTTTGCAGCTGCAGTTGTTGTTAGTGGACAACAAAGCAGCAGCAAAAATCCTAACTTAGGGTGGTACTATCTCCAATTTTAGGTGTTAAGCCAAATTATTTCTAATCTTTTTTTTTTTAAATATTGACGGAGTCTAACATGAGAAGATTGCTTTCATGGACTCCCCATTTCTCAACAATCCCAAAGGGCTAGCGATCCTGCTAAATATAGGGTGATCCATCTAGAGGTATTTTTTCAGAACAAAAAAATATAAAAATTCAAATCAAGTGTGGAATCTTTATTTGTAATTTGAAATGACATTTCATGGCATTTATTTTTTTTAAATAACTGCCTTCAATGTTGGCAACTGTATTATGGAAATTAGCGTTAGGTGAGAAACGCTAATATCCGTTGTTTTCGACCAAAATTTTGTTCAGTGATGATTTCTGGCTCAAAGGGGCTGAAGAGCAACACAAGAGGTTCAAGAGGTGCCATTATACCCGGAGAAAACCAAGGTTCCGTGCGGTTTATAGGCTGGTGAAATCATCGTGCATATTTTTTCAAAAACGATAATGGCCGTAACGTAACCGTGAATGGTGCTCGCTATCGTGCCATGATATCGATCTTTATGCTACCAGAAATTGATGCTTGTAATCTTTACGACAGTTGCTTTCAATGGGACGGTAGCACTTGTCATACAGCTGCTCAAACAATGGATCTATTCGGTCATTTCGAAAAGCAGCTTATTACACGTTTTGGACAGGTGAGTTGGCCGCCTAGATCAAGTGATATCACCCCTTAGACATTTTTCTTTGGGGTTACATAAAGTCCAAAGTCTATGCTGTGATTTAGGTTTTAGAAGCCAACATAACGCGTGTCATTAAAGCCATACCGGTCGAAATGCTCGAGCGAGTCATCCAAAATTGGACCCTCAGAATGGTAACCCTGAGGCGCAGTTGCGGCCAACATTTGAAGGAAATTATTTTCAAAAAATAAATGCAATAAAATGTCCTTTCAAATTACCAATAAAGATTCCACACTTGATTTGACTTTTTATACTTTTTTTTCGTTCTGAAAAAACAACTCTAGATGAATCACCCTGTATAAGGTTTTTATTTGTTTTAGGATGTAGTTGGACCATCCTCGCACGATGTTTACAGGAAATAAAACAAAAAGTTTTCAGATAATTATCTTGATATTTTTTAGTATTATAGAAGGATCTATGACAATTAAGTGGAAATGCTTCCTTCCCACGGCTTCGGTGGCATACCTAAATCCGATGGCCCATATTTTTAATGACTAAGTCATAATATGGGTTCAATGGTGTTAATGGGCCGAATTATCTTATCTTATCTTATCTGTTGGAACCACAAATCGTCCTGGTCCATATCCTCAATTTCCATTCACGAGACGAGGTTGACGGCTCTTCTGCTACACTTTCGCGAACTACACCAGGGTTTTACGCAAAACGAACTGGGCGAGCATGCATAGATGTTTTCACATTTTCTACAGACCCGGTTTGCTGAAACTTGCCCAGAATTATACCGATTGTAAACACATTTGGTCGATTAGGCTGACCAAAAAAACACGAAGTGTACGTATTGCATTTTAATTTGAACTCCCATTTTTGTAAAAGGCTTCAATTGTGTAGTTCTCGCAAAGAAACAATGCAATGTAAAACTAAGTTGGGCAAAAAACTTGACTTTAAGGTATGACTTACAATTAACATCGTGCATTATGGTTGGACGACTATTTAGTTTTCATCCTTATGAAATTCTCTAAAGTTCCAAAAAATAGGCCCTCCCTAGTATAACATACCAAAATTGCCTACATTTAGATCTGTGTACAAATCACTCATACACACTTGTAACCCAACACTCAAGCTGACAAAGTGAAACAAATTCATACGGATTTGAAACTAATTCACACATACAGACAGACAGACCGACAGACAGAAACATAGTCTTTCATCCTATACACTAACTAGAATAGCCGACACCAATGAAAGTGATATAATTTCGACCGATTGGAGGCAGTAAATTCACTAATAACTAAATGCATGTAAAAGGAAGGGGGCAACAAATAAACAAATTCTAATTGTTCTGATAGGCAAAAATTATTTAAAACAGAGCAGAAAGTGTTGGCGGGATATTTGTAAAGAATTTTTTTTTAATAATTTTGAAAAGTATTGGACATTATCGTCATCCCAGCTGGAAATGAAGCATTGTAACTGACTGAAAAGTATGCAGTGAAAAATGTTGATGACATTATACGAGTATATATTTATGTCTGACCATATGTCAGTTAACTGAATAACAAATTTAAAGACATTTCGAAATATATAAAATTATATATTTTCCTTTAAGCTACAGCCTTAAAGTATGCTTTGTTATATTTCAATTATGTGCTCTGCCTAAATGCCTGCTTTACATTGAAATTGCTTTTTATTTCTGCCTACAAGTATGCTGTGCGAATTTTCTAATTATAATAATTGCATTTAATCACATTTTAATACAATGTGAATTCGAAAATTTATCGTTCTGTTGTAGACACAGATTAGAGTCGACACAATGATAAAGTACTGCATATAATAGCCAAAAACGACATAAAGTCCTGTAAGAGATTGGGGGAAGTTTAATAATAATAAAAGTTGGCAATAAATAGTCCCACAAACAGAGATTGCCTTCGTTAAGTTGCGGCAACAGTTTGGTGGCGAATTGAAGATGTCTCTAAGGGTTTTTGTTAGCAAGGAAACCCCAAAGGGTGTAAGACTTTAGTTACGTACGATTTATTTCTCAACAGATGGCAGCTCTAGTTTTTTACGAACGCGAATTCGTTTAGAATACAAGACCTCGTGACATCTAACGTATTTTCTGATTGTTTGGCAAACAGAGTAAGGGCGTCTATGCTCGAAAGGGAGTCCAAAAGGGGAGAAACAGAGAAGCGAGTGAAGAAGAAACGAATTTCTTTAAACCAAGCTAGAAGACAGCGCCAACAAGCTAAAAGACAGCGCCAACATTTTTTACACCTACAAAATTCTTATACTTATGAGCTTAATCAGAAAAGCAAAAGCTCTGGTGTTATGGCATGGCGTTTAAACGTTGTTTCTTTCCGTAGTGGAAATATCTGTCGGACAAGCTTAAAGACAGCGCCAACATTATTACACCAACAATAATTGTTAAGTTAAAAGTTCATCAGAGTAGCAGCTCTGATTTTAGGACGAGTGTTTCAGAGTAAACTTTGTTTCCTTCCATAGCAGACCAACTGATATTCAGTTTCTGCCCTTTTACGCGAAGCCATAACACTAAAGCTTTCAATAACACTTTTTTTTTATCACAAAAGTACCATCGTCGAGAAAAAACCCTAAAGAAGCTCTGGTGTAATGGCGTGCTTTTTAAAGGCAAAAGTTGTTTTCCCATAGCTTACCAATTAATTTAGCTTTTGCCATAAAACCAGAGTTTTGTGAGGACACTTCTCTCTATCAGAAAAGTTGTATCACAAAGAGAAGTACTTTTAAAATGCTCTAGTGTTATGGTGTGGTTTTTTAAGACAAAATATGTTGCCCTCATACGCAACGCCAAAACACCAGCGCATTTTATTGGAACTTCTCTCTATAATGTAACTTCTTTCCGTTCACTTGATGATATAACTTCTTGAGCTTATAAAACAAATTATCGCATATTTTTTAGGCTTTTAATTCGAAGCAAATCACTGCATACTTTAAGGCTTTCAATTATAAAACAAATCATTGCATACTTTCAGGCTTTCAATTGCAAATATAATGAAACAATAAAATAAGTGGTATTTTACGCTCAGAAACAAATTGAAACCCCACAAATCGATAGCCATAGGACCGTTTCTTTCTTGCACAGTTTTTCCATTCCCGGAAAATACGTACTTCCTTGGCATATGTAATGACCCTTGCCCATTGCATGCATAAGTAAGCAAGGACGTCGGTGTAGCTGGACAACCATTCCAAAGGCAAATGCATATTTGCAGACACGTACACACATGTGTGAGTGGTAGGTAATCTGTCTGTGTGGGGAATTAAAATTTATGTTTCTATATATATAAGGATCTGCTCAGTATTTTTGTTTTATTTATAGCAATTTTTATATTATTGATATGCACATACACACCGACACTCACTCACACAACAGATAGCACTTTGGGGAATTCAATATAATTTTTATGTTTTTCTTCTTCAGGTTTCCACTTATTCGTTGGATATTTTGTTTTTTTTTTGTACATTCTCCTGCAAGACATAATCAAACAGTTTGTTTAACAAGTCATTGGATGCCATTACCACAAGTATGGATAGAGAAGGGCGGCTAGCTGTTTGAATGGTTGACTGTTTGTAAGGTATGCTTGGTGTTAATCTATTCGTTTGAGGAGTTCTAAAACGATATTTGCATTTATCCCTTACCAGTTTGTCCAGGTTTAGTGCTTGGCAATCAATTTAATAGTTCAAAAGTTATTTCTTTTATATTTGATTAATTCGATATTGTAAGAAACATTTTCTGTGTACATATCGCACATCAATAGACCTGTCAGAAAAATCCCCCGATAGACTCGTATAGGCAGTTAAAACGAACAAAGTCCACATATTTTAGTTGAAAGCCCATAATTTAAATATTAAAATATTTCCCAATCGTAATTTAAAAAATAAGGAGAAAAGTACTTTCGCCTTGTACCTGCGATACGTTTTATAAACACAAACGGAACGTCTATGACTGTTAATTTTTACTATATCTGCCCCTTTTGCCCTTTGTGCATTTTTTCTTGAAGTTTGTCAATTTGTCCTTTAGTTTTTCTTGGTAAAGCCTGTTACAAGTATATTCCATCTGTAAAAAAAATATTTTTTCCACTTTTGAATTTTTTTAAATGTTGCCCCTTTTACCCTTTCAAGTTCGACGTCTTCAGTTTTACTTAAATGAGTTTGTCTAATGGCTACTTTTTTCTCTAAAAGCCTAAAAATTATTTTTTCTTATTATTATTTTTTCTGTTTGCCCACTTGTAGCCATTTCTTCAAGTGTAGTATTTTTTTCTTAGATTAATTAGCTACAGGTATGTTTTCTCTGTTGAAAATAATTTATATCCTTTTTTGATTTCTTTGGAGTTTTGGCCTTTTTACAATTTTAAGTTTGATTTCTTTAGTTTTATTTTAATGGGTTTGTCTAATCGAAACTTTTTCTCCAATCAGTTTAAAAAAATATTTTTTTCTTTTTGCCCTCTTGTAGGAAATTCTACCCTTTAGCAACATTTTCTTCAAGTGTGGTCGTTTTTTTCTTAGTTTAGTTAGCTACATGAATATTTTCTCTGTTATAAACTATTTATATAATTTTTTTTTTGTTTTTTTCTTTTTTTTTATTGAATTTTGCAATTTTTACCTTTTAAGTTTGACTTTAAAAATAAATTTTATAATAATTTGCATGTTACCTTTTTTATTTTATTTGTCGAATTTTTCCCTTTTTATTTTTTAGGTAGTTTTTCTTCAGGTTTATGTTATATGAGTTCGTCATGTATTTTTTCTATCGGCTTAATAATAAAATGATCTAATTATGTTGTATCTTTGCCCATTTTTGCCCTACTTGGCTCATTTTTAACCATTATGCAATTTTCCTTCATAAATTTTTTCTTCCATTTTATTTAGTTTAGCTAGCCACAGGTTTATTTTCTCAGTTTTATCATTTTTGAATTGTTGACAATTTTGCCCTTTTTTACCATTTTAAATAATTTTTTTATCAGTCACAACATCCCATTAGGGAAAAAGGAGAAAGTTGAATATTAGAAGTACAACAGGACAGAAGTACAACAGGACAGAAGTAAAACAATTATTTAAATTGATTACCCCTGATGATGAACGACGTATTCAGTTCGAAATATTGGGTTATTTAAAATTAAATAAATTATAAAAACACCAACATCTGTTTTTTGCTTATGACCTCAAGCCTAAAATAACTGCAAAATGAGAAACACGATTTAATTCGTATACTCAGTGACTGAGACCTAACGCCGGCTCCAAACGGCTAATACATTTTGTAGAGTTTTTACATGGCTCGTAAAGTCGCCGGCATTTAAAGTTATTAATTTTCCTTTAATAATTTCCCTTAGGTTTTACTTCATAGAAGCCCCTTTAATATATTAATTGCTTTTACTAATTTTTGTTATTTTTGTAAATATTCAATTTTAGCTTTTTTACCTTATTAGGAAATTATTTTTCAGTTTTACCTATAGGACAGTACAAACTCCTTAGCAAATTAGCTTCATTGTGAATTAAAAATACATTTATCTTACACTTTTTACTTTTATTACTACTGCCCTTTATGCCCACTATGTCATTTTTTTGCAGGTTTACTTATTTTTTCCTTCGGATTTATTTCGACAGGCCCCTTATAAGTTTTTGCCCTCTGCTTAGAACTATTATATTATATTGGTTATATTTTCAATATTTTCTATTTCGCCCTTTTAACCCTTTTACGTAATATCTTTTGCTTATATGATTTCGTGTTATACCTATTAACTTATACCATTTTTGCCCTCTTTGTACATCATGCAATTTTTGCTTAGATTTACTAATATTTACTTTAGTGCTACTCCGATAAACCCTTTACAGGTGTTTGTACTTCCTTTAAATATTTTTCATCATTTTTAAAAATTCACCATTTTTGCCCTTTTTACCTCTCTTCGTCATTTTTCTTGAGTTTTATTTAAATGATAGTCTATTCACATTATTGTCTATTAAAAAAAAATAATTAACAACTTTTTCCTTCAGGTTTGCTTTTTTCAGCCCCTTAGGGTATATATTTATTGCTTTAAATAATTTTGTTATCTTTATAATTATTTCAAATTCTTTTCGTTTTACCCTTGCAGGCCATTTTTCGTTTGCTTTATTTATATGAGTTGGTAATATGGCCATTTACTTCACCGTTGACTTAAAAATACAATTATATTAATATTTTTATCTTTATTAGTCCCGCCCCTTTTGTAATTTTTCTTAAGGTTTTCAAGATTCATCCTACAGTTTTATTCCGATAACTTTTCTCATTGTGCAGTGTGGTAATTTTTTAAACTTTTCTAATTCTGCCCTTTTCACACATCTGCGTTAGTTTTTTTCAGTATAATTTTTTTGTAAAATACAAAACTAAAAAAAATATTTTTCAGTTTTTTAATTGAAAAATAGTTTTTTTCTCATTTTGTTAAAAACTTTGCCCTTTTTGGCCCTTTGTCTAACTATACTTTACGTTTACATGATAGCAATGCTTAATTCCATAAAAGCATATGCAGCATACCAACATTATATTCTCAAACTCTCAAACGGTATTTTTGATTTGTCTTAAACATTTTAAATTTTCCTAGAGAAAAGGCAACTCCTAGGCCACTGTGCCTCTGTCATTAATGTTATTCTAACACACACTCATCCTGCCAATATTAATTGTTGTGTTTTTTATTACAAACTATAAATTCTTATTTAAAAAAAAAAAATAATCGTGATAATGAAACCTAATACCATGCCTCCACTATGACACTGTCGCTCAAATGTGAACACACTTGCCTTCATCTGAACTGAGTACTTTTCACATATCATTGCAATTTGTACACGCGCCAAAATTTATTAATATTATAATGGTTTCAAATGGACTTGACCAAAATTTATGGCCGTTTTCGTTGTCATTTTAATGTATTCGATTACAAAACCACCATCGTGCCCATAAAATCTACCACCACCAACTCCTCCTCCGTGGCACTTCTTCCATTAACTTTATTCGCATACACATTCTGGCTCACACTGCGGCTCTCACCCCGAAAGTCAATCTCACCCCCAACTTTGAAATTTACAACATATGGGACATAAACAACAACAGTGATGTGTGTGTGTGTGTGAGTGTGTGAAGTTATAATCAAAATCGAAGTGATGCCTGGAATATTGAATTAGCCACTTATTTGTTTTAAATTCACTAAAAGATTAACAACTTTAAATCGGATGGGAATGGGGGGAAATGTAGTGGCTTCTGAGGGCACTTTTCTTTAGGGGTGACTATATTTTATTCTATTAATCCGACAAAGTGAATTTCAATCTGTTAAAACCCACCTACTTGGTATTGATTCCGATTCTACTGATTCAGTCTTTAACAAGAAAAGTTCTAAGTTGGCGATTTTATAAACACCGGTAGGTTTTATAGGTTTTTAAGAATTTTTTCAGCCTACAAAGTAAATTTTAATCTGTTAAAGGCCACCTACTTGCTACTGATTCCGGTTCTTTATATTCTGTATTTAACAAGAAAAGTTTTAAATTGGAGATTTTTTAAACACCTGTAAGTTTTATGAAAATCGCCAGTTTTAAAAACTTATTTTATTATGTTTTAAATTTGTTCATTTCACTCTGTTAACGACCACACACTTATTGATGATTCGAAAATTCAAGTCAACTATAAAGGAGTAGGTATATGAATTGTGCCTCTATCAAATAAGTTTCAAAATGGCGATTTTTTTCAACGCCCACGTTGGAAAATTGCCAATATGAAAACTTTTTTTTTGCTAAAAAATGTATTGAGTGGAAACAGAACTGCTAGGCTAAGCACATAATTATAATTTAGAAATTGTTTTAAATTTATAACAAAACTTGAATTTTTTTTTAAAAAAAATCTTCGAAAAATATTTTATATTTTGAAAAAAATTAATTTTTTAAAAATACAAAAATCTTTAAAGGTAAATGGTATGACATAGGAAATTAGTGCTTATTTTGATCATTCCACGTATGTGGCATTAAGTGCTGACCCATTGCAATGTTTTAAAATAAAGTACTGCAGGGGGAATCCGATATTTATAAACCGCACCAGGTGTTGCAGGACGGGCCTTATAGACATTAACTAAACTGACACTGTTTGTTAACAAATTTTTAATCTTTAATATATTTAGTATTGCATTTTTGCTATTGAGTATTACTTCTGAAATTCTGTTAAAAAAATATAATTTACTTTGGCACTTTTTTTTAAATTGGTGATTTTTCTCAAAAAGTCTTACTACCTTGAAGCAAGCCAGAATTTTTGTGTATTTCTACTTAAGTAGTTGTTGTTGTAGCGTCATACATAGTACCGGGGTGACAGCCCTTGGGCGAACAATTGCTGCTTCGGTTCAATCCGGTGCATAGAACCGGCTGTCGTGGGATCGTCTACGTAAGTAGTGGTAGAGCTCGCAGGGAACGAGTGGGGCTTTCGAATCCCCTTAAGTGAAGTCAGAGCTTCCCTACTAGAACAAAAATACATCTAGGGTAGTACCTATTCATCGTCATTGCTTAAAGGTGACATTAGCCAAATCCTTGGTGTAGCCATTGATGCTACCAGTCAGAGTGTGCGGAGCTCGATCGGGTAGATGTAATGTGCAACGAGGTAGCAACGCACACTCAAGTCTGGTGCTGTGGGTGATCAAGATCGCCACAAATTCTTGCTTTAGGCTGATCTGCTGGGAACGGCCCTAGGATTAGTTTTACAGTGGCCTTGGTTAAACACCCAATCTTTAGGTAAAGCAGAAGCTTGGCATGGATTTGCGTTATTCAATTGGTTGCTACAGAGTACAAGAGGTGTAAGATCCCCAAACCCCGTAACAGAAGGGAGAAAATGCCCACACAGCAGATACTTGAATTGAAAACTTCCAGAATATCAGCAAAAGCGTTGGTAGTCGCATTATAGCGCACCCAAGTTCTATGGATTAGAGTAATTAAAGCCGAACCTCGAGATTCACGTTAGCTGACACTCGTTTATGTGGTAGAAGCATTAACACCTTGCAAAATTTTCTATGTTTTGGCACTTTTTTAAAATTGACGTTTTTTTTTAAAAAACTTTTTTAAAATAAGCTCAAAAAATTAATAATGTAAAACGTTAAATGGTCACACAATTATGTGGTGAAGGTACTGACCAATTGTTCTACATTTATTAGTTAATTTTCTGGTATATGCCAAACGAGTCTTATAGTAATATTTTTTTTGTACATTTTGACACTTTTTTTGAGTTGGCGATTTTTTTTAGAAAATGTCTTGCGATAAAATTTTTGCGAAATTATTTATCTATCGACATGTATAAATCATTTCGCAAAACCATTTATTTACATACATGAATAATAATGCAATAACTTTTTCGGAGGACATTTTTGAAAAAAATCGCCAATCCCAAAAATCTGCCAAAATATAAAAAAAGTTACTAGTTAAATCGTGTGGCTCATGTCAGCAATGTTTATTCTTTCCTATTCAATAGCACTGATTTCAATTTGTAAATATTTCACACAATATATTAAACAATTTTCAAAATTGTTCTACATCTATTAGTAAATTTGTTTATTTTGGCACTTTTTTAAAATTGGCGATTTTTTGAAAATGATTTCCGATAATTTTCTTTCGAAACTAAGTTTCTCTCTTGCTACAAACCAGCAATATTTCTTCTTTCGGTGATAGTACTTTTAATTTGTTTATATGTTTTCTAAATAACAATTTTGAAAACAATTTTCATAATTTCAAAAATCTTATTCGACTTTTTTCGGCATAACTACCATTTTAGCTTGTATCCAATATAGCGCCCATGTACATAAGTACAAGTACTTTTTAAAACCTCTCACCACCTAGGGGCATTTAAATCAAATTAACGCTGGACAATTAAAACTCAATACATGTCCGATGGTACAACACTCAAGTTTTGACCCGAGGACAATTCAGGAAAAAAGTGGACAAAAAAAAAACGAATATAAGAAAATACAAGTTGTAGAGGTCACCCCAGGAAATATATGTGGAAGCCAAATCGTATATGCACATTCGCACACAAAATCCAATCAGACGATGTGTTGTTTTCGTATTAACCTATCCCAGCGAACAGTGTTAAGGCATTTTGTGATTTTCACACGCACAGACGTTCGATCGGGTAGATGGGCAGACATATTCAGTCAGTGTTGCCCACATATTTAAGCTCATACTACCCAACAAAAAAAAAAACATTGAGATATCCTCCTGCTATGGCTGGCTTTCATTTCGTTTCATTTTTCAATTTTACTTCAACTCCTGCATTCTCAGGCTCCAATCGCCGCCCCGAAGAGTCAATGAGGAAGTTTTGGACGTAAAAAAATGTATTGGTTTCTTCATCTACTCTTCTCTTCTGTTTCTTTGGCTATTAGTTCCATATATATGTATGTATGTAAGTACAAATGTATGTGTGTTTCGTTCCTTTTTTCGGGAAGACAATAAACTTTTACGCACTTGTACGATTTTATGACTTTGTTTCCTCGGCAAAAAGAATGAACGAAATACATACAATAACACTAATATGTACGTTCAATACACCCAAGGAAAAAAGTTAGTTAAGGAAGAGATCAATTGAAAGGTTGAGATGAATTCTAGACAAGACGAAGAGAACATCGAGTCAAGCATAGGATTAAGTTCTAAAAGGCATAAAATCTCACATGGTTAAGTTAGGATAAGGATACATTTCTCATTTAACTAAAGGCAGTCTGACATATTCGGCAAGACTATAAGTATGTTGGATTTCGAGAGACTACCACGAACTACAATAATGGCAAAAAATGGTAAAGTTGGCTTGTGTAAGAAGCTGCATTTAAATGTTCACTATACTGTAGGACATAATTGCATTTTATTTAGCAGGAGAGTAAGCAGTTACAAGATTGTTTTATAATACTTGCACCATTTATTGCTCACTTATTTATATTTTAAGAAGCTGCTTGAATTTTTTTTATTTTTGCACTTTATTCGGCGAGAGAGTAAGCAGGTATGTTTATCTTAATAGTCCTTGCATTATTTACTGCTACACAGTAATGCAGAGGTGTAGGATCTGCAATGAAATTTTAACTTCACTGCATGCCATTATGGCAATTTATTTAGCAAGAGAGTAATCAGTTACAAAAAATATGTCGATATATTCAGTGCACCAATAATTAGATTTTTAGGAGCTGCTTTAGATATTCCCTTCGCTATATGACATTACATATTGCATTTTATTCAGCGAGAGAGTAAGCAGTTAAAAACATAGCTTATAAATCCGTAGCACCGTTTACAAATACCGAAAGGCAGAGACTCGCCAGCTGCATTCAAAGTTTTGCTTCTATGCATGACATTACCGCTTCCATTTCAGCGAGAGAGTAAGCAGTTACAAAAACTTAACGTTTACAGCACTGGCGTCTAGTAAAGCAACTCACATATGCAGAAATTTGGCTGTTGTAGTCACCATTTCAATTCTCTGCACGACATTACTACATCCCATTCAGCAAGAGAGTAAGCAGTTACAAACAAAACTGTCTCTAATTTATTAATTTCTAACAAGTGGTGTAGTGTTTTGTAGATGCATACAAATTTTCAAAGCTTTGCCTGACAGCTTCTGCCTCATTTAATACTTTTTTAGGAGCTACATTTAAATATTCACTTCCCTATATGACATTATATTCAGCGAGAGAGTAAGGAGTTACAAAAAACTTGAATATAAACTCGTGGCATCGTTTAAAAACACCGAAAAATGCAGATTCGCTAGCTGCATTCAGCGAGAGAGTAAGCAGTTACAAAAACTTAACGTTTACAGCACTGGCGTTTGGTAAAGCAACTCACATGTGCAGAGATTTGGCTGTTGCAGTCATCATTTCAATTCTCTGCATGACTTTACTGCATCTTATTCAGCTGGAGAGTAAGCAGTTACCAAAAAAAACTGTCTATTTTTTTCTAACGAGCGAAAAGGAGTTTTTGAAATTCAAAGATTGCCTGTCATTTTTGCAATTTTATTAAGGAATAGCAACATTCCTGCTACACCCTACACCCAGTACTCTGGGCCACCTTTTTCTGTCAATTAACAAATTTATTGAACAAATAAATTTTCGTGAGTCTATTTCATGAGGATAGAAGAATTCGCCATCAGTGTCCTCATGTGTATGAGTGGGTGTCTGATTTGGAAGAGGCGTGCGGAGCGTGGAGGTAGAGTCCTCTTGGTGGCGTTTACTCGTATATTGTTGCATCATTTATTTCGCTGTGTACTCGTATTCGGGTTAGTTAGTGTCGTCTTTTATTTTCATGCGACTTTATTTTGGGGCTTCTTCGGTTATATTTGAGCATGTGTCAGGCCGTAATGTAAGTGTCGGTGGGAAGCGTATGGTTGAGTGTCATCGTATAGGGGATCTTCTTCACTTTGGGTTGACTTTGTTCATGGTTTATTGCTAATTTGCAAAATGTGGATAATGAAAATAGTCGTTAGTGGGAAGCTAGTATAAGAATTCGTGTAATTTCTTTGGATGTTGGCCAGGAACTGTATACAAATCTATTTTAGCAGGAAATGCAAAGCAGATTTTTCTGTCACACTTTAAAAGTTTATCTAGCCATGTTCGTCCGTCAAACTGACCGTTTGTATAGTGAAACTCGGTAGAAATTAAAACAAATTAAGCTAAGGTACTGAAATATTGCACTATGATAAAACTGGAAATCTGGCCTAGGATTAAAGCTACCTCAGAAAATGTATACTTTTTCAGTATTTGCTAAATGGTGAAGGGGCATCAGATTCGTCTGGCTGAACCTAATGACGTTTTTACTTATTCTATTGCATTTTTTATATCCATCATCAAAACTGTTCAGTAAAACGCACACTAAACAGTTAAGACGTTAAGATCCTAATCTGTTTAAATATCGCTTCCTCAATCGAGTCTTCTGATACTTTATACAGGCTCTAAGCAAGGACTATACACTGACAGCTTGGCCGGGCTAAAACTAGTAAATTGGCTCGGTATTAAGCATACACTGGGACTAGTGATAAAAATTAATAAAGGGTCTTTAAAGGCACTTCTTTGTAATTTTACATTAAACTTAAAATTTGCACTGACAGCTTGGCCGGGCTAAAACTAGTAAATTGGCTCGGTATTAAGCATACACTGGGACTAGTGATAAAAATTAATAAAGGGTCTTTAAAGGCACTTCTTTGTAATTTTACATTAAACTTAAAATTTGCTATGACATGCATTGTCAACTTCCTCCATCCCAGCCCACTTCTGGTAAATACTTTGTTTCAATAACAACACCTACGACTATGCTACACATACCCATTAATAGCATGCCTGAAAGTATGCAACAATTTTTTGCCAGGTAATCGCATTTAATTCCCACACCGCATGTGAGTAGATTAAAATTGTATCTTCTTTGCTCTCTTCTCAGAAATAAAATAAAGCTGTGCTCTGGCGAATTCCTTAAAAATTACGATTATTTGAATTTTGTTTTCAAAAATTACATAACATAATTTTAGGCGGAGCACGAGAAGAAAACACGAAGAAGGAAATTCATACAAAGCACAGCGATTTTGCTTAATTCAGGTCGGCCACCATTGTTGGGCATTTTATAAAACTAAGCAACATTTGTTGCTTTTAATTATTTAATGTTGTTGTTATTGTTGCTGGCCAAAGAGCAACAACAACAGCCAAGGCAATGACAATTACTTGGCTAGATTCTCTATTTTTAGGAGCCCATTTGGAAGCAGAGCAAAAAATGAACTAACATAAAAAACCACCAACAGCGACAGCGAAACCTTTTCACTCCCGCAACCTCCCAGAGCGCAGATAGGTGGCTGCTCGTTGTACGCGGTAATATGGCTGCTTGCTGGCTGCCAGTGGAACGAGCAAAGAAGCTACGAGTGCCACTTACATTATTTCCTTTTTTAATTACCACGAGGCATGCCACATGGTTTGCTCTCTCGCTCGGTCGTTGGGCATATTTTGCCATGGAGTTTGAGAATTGTAGGCCAGTGTACTTACTAGCTGGCGTTTAAACGAGCATGGAGAGGTTATTTTAATCCATTTGCTTCTTACGACCGCCTAATTGTATGCTTTATTTGTATTATATTTTTGGTTTTTTGTTTAACTTTTGCATATACATTGTAATATTAAATAGACAAGTACACCGGATACACACCATACTCTTCCCCCGCAGGACTAGGTAGTCAAATTGATGGTTTTACGGACAGCAACTACAACAAATGACATTTATTGTTATTAAGAGAAGATTTTTGTTTTAGCTAAAGTAGAAAAATACATTTGTTGCTTACTTTAAGGGGCAGGAAGGACTGTTTTAGTATCTTTTCTCTTTTAGTGACCTACTAGTCCGATTTAGCAGGATTTTCTTCTTTAACTCCTTCTTGCACAACATAGATATCCAAAATGGGTGACGCGTTTGCTCACCCTGTCAGCCAATCCAGGCTGATATGCCCTCTGCTATTATCGCTTTGGTATCTTCTCTCATCTAGTTACCTTCTAGTCCGATTTGGCCGGTATTGATTTCTTAATTCTATCGTGCACAACATAGGTATCCAAAATGGGTGACGCGTTTGCGCACCCTGACAGCCAATCCAGTCTGATATGCACATTGCTATCATCGTCATAGTATCTTCTCTCATTTAGTTTCCCTCTAGTCAGATTTGGCCGGTATTTCTACTTTAATATTATCAAGCACAACATTGATAACCCAAATGGGTGACGCGTTTGCTCACCCTGACAGCCAATCCTCCCAAAACATCGTAGAATGGGTCTTATATGCCTACTGCTATTATCGCTTTAGTATCTTCTATTTTCTAATGATCTAGCAGTCAGATTTGGCCGGTTTTTCTTCTTTAATTTTATCAAGCACAACATATATTGCCTAAGCTTGTGACGCGTTTTCTCAGTCAATTCACCCAAAACGTCGTAGAATGGGATTATATTGCTTTACTATATTTTTTTCTTTTACTGGTCTTCTATTCAGATTTCGCCGGTATTTCCTCTTTAATTCTACCATGCACAACATGGAAAGCCAACATGAGTGATGCGTTTGCTCACCCCGATAGCCAATCCACCCCAAGAATGGGTCTTATATGCCTAATGCTATCATAGCAAGTTTAGCTCTGCAGATACCTTAATTAGAAAACTATTTTTGCTGGTTATTAAGGAAGGCATGTTGCCATTAGCGTTCAAGTTTTTCTGTACTAAGATTTATTTTAATCTGTGATACGGTCCAGTCACTGTCTGAGTCATATCCTAAGAGAAAGCGGACTTGCTAGGCTACTTCGGTGGGGTGGCCGTTTTAAACTACTTCAATCGGGACGTTTATAGGAAGATTAAATTCATAAACTACTCCGACTGGTTGGACGTTACAAACTACTCCTACTAGGATGTCCCTAATTTCAAGTATAGTGTGCGCGACTATCACACATCAAATCCGTTTGGGTAACTTTGACGTTTTTCGGCAGTGGATTTTTTCACACCGGTAATGCCGGCAACTTTACAAGTAAGACGTCAATCTGTAAACAGAAATGGTGGAGGTTTCCCTCGCATCTCTGCAATTTCACATTATAATATGGACCTGCCCGAATTATATTTTAATACTCAAGCCAGGGTAAAAACAAAATATATTCACTACAAGTTCTATAGAGCTACTCTCGAGCAAAACCATAGTCAAGAATATCTGACATTTCTCTGTCAGTAGTATGGATGTGGGGCTTCTAGCACTAGTTACGGTAAAAGGAAATTTTTTTCCCAATTGGCGAACTAGGTTTAGAGTCTTGTTTAAAATCCCGTAAATGAGACGTCGATCTGTAAGCAGAAATGGTGGAGGTTTCCCTCGAATCTTCGCCATTCCCCATTATTATTTTCAGCCGTTCGAATTATAATTCAACACTCAAGCCTGGGTTAAAACAAAATCTGTCCGCTACAAATTCTATAAACCTTATCTCGAGTAAACCATAGTCAAGCATACGCTATACACGACATTTCTCTGTCAGTAGTATAGTTGTGGAACTTCTAATACTAGTTACGCCTAATGAAAAGCTCCAATTAGCGATCTAGGGGCAAGAGTTTTGTTCTAAACCTTCACTTGAGTAAGCCCTTGTACAGTAGTACAGTTGTGGGGCTTCTGATACCCCTTTAACTAAAAGGCTACAATTCCCGATTAACGACCTGGAATTGACAGGTTTGTTATCAACTTGTTCTTGAGTTAGCCCATGTACAGTAGTACAGTTGTGGGGCATCTGATAGCCTTTGGGCTTAAACGGTGGTTTATTTCAATCGGCGTTTTGGGGATAAGAGTTTTCTTTTAAACTTTCACTTGAGTATTCGCCTGTTGAGTAGTACAGTTGTGTCAAAGGGTACTTGTCTCAAACAGCGATATGGGAGTAAACGTTTTTATTTTAACCTTTATTTGAATAAGCCTATGTACAGAAGTACCGGTGTGGAGCTTATGATTCTGAACAGCCTTTGTATAGTAGTACCAGTGTGGAGCTTCCGATTCCCTTTAGGTTTAAACGTTCACTTGAGTAATCATTTATACAGTAATACTGTTGTGAAGCTTATGGCACCATTAAGGCTTAAGGGAATACTTCTCTAAATCAGTTATCGCGTAGCGAGAGTTTTGATGGATTGAGAATTAACAGCTTGATAGGAACAAAGAGTTTAAATTCGTCTTCAAAATGGTAATAGATTTTGTTTAAAAATATTTTCAGCATTAACTGGGTGAAACCAAGAAAAATAAACAGAAGCCCCACACGCATTCTACTGTACCGGAGACAGCATTAATCCAACTCTGTCTAAAAGCTTGAATGCAACTTTTGAAATATTTTTCCGCACATGTTGGTGTTTAGTTTTAAGCTGTAGACAAATTAAAGCTGAAAGGTTACCCTCACTATATGTGACGCGCAAAATAGAAAGTGACCTAAGGGTAAAAACCAGTTGTGTTCAGGAAGGCCATTTTAAAGATTTAAATACGTGTATCTTTGGTGTACCATCACTTTCATAAAACGCGGGATCGGTCTCATTCGATGCTCAGATGTTGTCCACATCAAAAAAAAACGAAAATTGGTTTTTCTATTTTCTAGTTCTAGGTCGAATTAGTTATTTTTTAGTTCACTTAAGGATATCTTACATTTGTTTGCCAAGAATTTTTGTAAACCTTAGTCAAGCAACCACGGTTTCAGTCATTTCTCCTATCAGTAGTAAGGTGGTAGGTCTTCTGGCATCCTTTGGGGTTAAGAGAAGATTTTTCTCCAGCGTTGGGATAGACTTGACTATTTTGTTTAAGTGAATAAAAACTTTTTGAAAAAAAGCTCCAGCGTGAATATGTTTAACTTATAATATGTAATTTTTAATAGGTTTAACCTATAACAAGGTGAATATACTAGAAGCCCCATTAGCGTACTACTATACAGAAAAATACAATTATAAATAGTAACTATTTGTCTAAGCTTAACCAAGATCAGCTTCAAATATGATTTAAGAGTGTAATGTTTTACTTTATCTACTTGCAGAGCCATCAGGATTTGAGAAGTGAAACAGCCGCTAGAAATGTAAAATATTTTATTTTCAAGCTTAAAAAGTGGAATCTTATCAGTCAGAAATTTATTGATATGAATTTCTGGAGATGGGTGAAAAAACTCTGCCGGATACTTTTTTTAAATTAACTTTGATAGCGGGATCAGTAAGAAAATTCCTCTTTTATCAATTCCGAGGCACTTTTTTGCTTAAATAAAGTTGCCTACATTTAGGAGAACCATTTTTATATATTCTAGTTTATGCCCATTTAAACCATTTTCCTGCAACTACAATCGATTGTTTGCTATGATAAGCAGAACTCTATAAAATAAACTAAAGCAATATACATTTTTCATGGAATATTTTAGTAAAGATAACAAATGTGAAAACAAAAACTATTGCATTTACCAGGTGCAACAGCAAACGTTTTTTCCTATAGCCTGACATAGGTTATAAAATAGCAAAAAGTCATATATATTTCTTTGGGAGTGAGTTTGAAAATAGCCAGTATGTATGTTTTTGCGGCCGTAGCCATACAAATTGATAAGTTAAAATTTGTGGCATACATCTAGGCTGACTATGGCACAGCATGTTGGGGGGGGGAACAATAAAGTGCACAATTTTGCCAAGAGCGATGTGAAAAATTAACAAATAAAATAAGTGTTATCAAGATCGTTTTATAATTGCCAACGATGAAGTGGTGAGGAGAAAAATATGTGTATAGGATATTATCAAGCAGAGGAATGAAACAAAGTTAGTGTTGGCAAACCAGAAAATCATAGATTTTACGTTTTTTTATATACAGGCAAATAATGGCTTGATTTTTTAATACAATGGCTAGACCTGCACAAAACGGTTGCCTAGTTATAGGCCAATTTTTGTGTTTAGGAATTACTACACAGATCTTGAAATACACGTCTTGTTTGTAACTTATATGGCACTGGTTTTAACTCTTTTGTTTGAAAAAAATGCGCTAACTGTTAACCAGCAACACACAGCAAGTTTTAGTTCTGTCAATTTTCCTAAATTTTACTATTAATAATTTAAGATATTTATTATAAAATTATCTATTATCAGATGGTCGTACGTATCTTCACTTCCATGGATTCAGTAAGTTCCGATGTAAAGAAATTTTAGGTAATGAATTGGCTCCTCTACAAATAATCTCAGACTAATGGCCTTCTGTTGTTTATATCTGATACAATTAACTATAATCCGAAGGTGGTTATAGTCTCAAAATATCTTTTTTTTGCCAATGTTCCCAATCTATACCATTTTAGGTAAAGAATTAGGTCTCCTTCAAGTAATATCAGACAAAAGACTTTTCACTATTTATAAACGAAAATATTAGCTATAATCTGAAGCTAACTTCATATGCGCAAGAATCTCAGTTGTTCTGTATAGAACCCAGTTTCAACCCCGGGTAAGAGCATCTAACAATTATGAGCGGCGAGTTTCCATCTCGTAAATGCAGGCAACCTTACGAGTAAGGAATTTATCTCTAGGCCATGTAAAAATCTTCTCTATAAAATGCATCTGCCGTACGGCGCCAGCGTTAAACAGTAGTAAGAACCCCCTTGTCTGGTAATGGGATGCTGTGGAACTTAAGTAAGTATTTCATATGTGATGGTTATCCTAAAGTCCTGCAGAAAATTTTTACTTATATTTGTATTTAAAAATCTTAAATCATTGAAGAATCGTAATTGGCCCTCTATATGTCATTTTTCTTATGCTACATGTTCGGTCTCACCGGAGATTTAAAAATGTCTAAAAGAGTGATTTTTTTTAAGGATTTTTAGGTTTAATTAGAAGACGACCAGATCTGTATTCCCATGAAGCTAAGAAAAACTCTGACCTAAATCGAGTATTACGAATAGTTGTAATTATATTTTGAAACATAGATGGCGTTGAGTCACATAAGGCAAAGAGATCTTAATCATTTAGGCTGAGTAAATTGGAAAAAAATAAATTTGTATTTGAAAATCTCAATTTATTGAAAAATCATATTCGGCCCTCTATATGTCATTTTTTTTATGCTATATGTTCAGTCCCACCCGGGATTTGAGGAGGGCACCTTTTTAATTTTCTAACAGAGTGATTCTTTAAGGTTAATTTGGACGACCAGATGAGTTTTTCTATCAAGCAAAGAAACTCTGGCCAACACCAAGTACATATTACGAAAAGTTGTAATTATATTTTAAATATAGGTGGCGCTGAGTTATAAGGTACAGAAATCTAAATCATTTAGGCTGAGTAAATTGGAAAACTTTTGAAAAAAATATACAGGCTGATATATTCACGACAGGACAAATTTCACCAGCATATTCCTTGGATCATTTCATGAAAATATGTCCATCTACGACCATGTCCTAAAGAACAAGAGGCAGCGGTTTGAAAATTTTCAAATTGGTGGGCGGAGGGTACTAGGGTAAAAGTTCTAAGCCAGTGGTCGGATTTTTTTGATGCATTTCATATGACAGTGTGGTTTCAATTTTACATGATCAGTTGGGATTAAGAAAGCTGTCTGCAAGATGCATTCCGTGATTTCCATTTCATCAAGATAATGCACGAGTGCACACGTGTACTGACTTAATGGCAAAATGGCATGTATTGGGTTAGGAATTGGTACCTCATCCGCCATATTATATGGATTTAGCCCCCGTTGACTATTACCTATTTCCAAACCTAAATAAATGGTTCGGTAAAAAGAGATTCAGCTGCAACGATGAAAGTATTGATCAAATATATCCTTACCTCGAAAAATTTAATTTTTTTTGGAAGGGATACAAAAATTGTATAAACGTTGCACTAAGTGTATTGAGCTTAAAAGAGATTATGTTGAAAATCAAATTTTTGTTTTTGCAAAAAAAAACAGTTTTATTCAAAAAATCACGGAATCATTAATCTGCCCTCGTACATTGCCACATAAAATACAATATAACTGAGAGTAAAGACAAACATTTGTCCTTACAAATCGGCCCACCCCAATTCATATACTTTTTTGTGACTATAACGTGTTTCGCATCAAAGAATCCTCACTACATTTCGATCCAATCGAACTTGGTGAGACCACAACTATCCGTACGATAGGCTCAATGGTTGTTTCTCCTTCCCTATTGGCCTGCAGTGTAATAAAATCAAACATTCGGATTTGAAAAATAATTAATACCAAAACTTGTGCTTTGGATTTTGTCTTTGCATTAACACAATCATAGCATACTTTTAGGCTCATTTCGTATTAATAGCATTACAGCCTACTTTCCGATGTTCAAATATTAATATTTAATTACCAAAATGAAATTAAAAATACATAAAGCATTTCCATGCCCCCTAAAACAAAACAAAAACTATTAATTCGGAATGGAATTGAAGAGATGACTGGCAAGTGAGACTGGCTGGATGATGTTGGTGATGCTTAGAAGGCGGTGAGTAGTAAAGGAAATTAACATAAAATTCCATTAAATTTGATTAAAATAATAAAAACGAATCGAAACAGAGCAAAAATAAACATAAAAATAAATATTCTAATTCCCATAAGATTATCTCTCTAGTAATGTATTAAATTAAGTACTTATGCTGCTGCCGCTGTTGCCTACTCGTCTTCATCCTCTACTTTTTCGCCATTCATTTGTTGTTAGTTGCTGATACCGTTGTTGTTGTGCTGCTGCTGTTGCTCTATAAAACAAACGATTACAAGCATTATAATTTCTTATAGCGGTAACTTGCCGTCTAACACCTCGACGCAACGCCACCACTCGACTACGCCACGCCACGCAAACTAGCCCGACTGACGCACTACCACCATCAGCCAGCAGAGGCATGGCCTGGTGGCAGGCAGCAAGTTTTTTGCAGCACGAAAGACAGCCGACCCGAAATGTTTATGGCCAACATAAAATTTTATACAAGAGCAGAGCATAAGACACACTAGAGAAAAATCCCAAAACAGCAGAAAAGCCCATAAATAGCAGGTAATCAGTAATGAAACACCCCATACATCCAGCCAGCCAGCAACATACGCCAACAACATCACTACTCAACCACCGCCCCCCACTGCCCTACACCCACCAGGCAGGCCCAACGCTAATTGTAATGCAAGACGCAGAGGAGGCACCACAAAGATGCCACCGAAAGAAAGAAGAAGAAAAATCTTGTCAAAAAAGCAACGAATGGCGAAGGTGAAAACAAAATATCAAAATAGTTGAACTCCCACCCCCTGCCCCGAAGGCCTAAGTAACGCACATATGTCGAGCTTTGAGAATCTCAGGGTGCAGTAAGAAATCACAAGCAGAACAAGATAAGAGTGGAGAAGAAAACCGGAAGTCAAAGCATTAACGGAGGTGGAAAACGGTAAATGATTATGATGCGGGTAAACGCAAACAAATGGTAATGGCGATTGTTATTAAAACAAAACATACGAGTACTCATGCAGGCACACACATACAAACATACTCGACACACTCACATACATGCACATTAAATTGTATTCATGTATCCATGAAATTGTTATGGGAGTTTGCCCTTTAGGGGGGAGTTTTCAAGAGGGTGGTATGACATTGACTCCGCTAGATGGCGGTGTCATAACCAAGAAAAAAAAACCAACCTACCAACCACCAAGTCAGTTTGCCAATACCAAAATAAAACTGATTACTTTGTTGTATTAACTGCCTTCATATATCTTTCTGCCAACAAAGAAAAAGAGGCAACGTATGGAGGAGGAAAGCAATAAAAAAACAAAGTTTTAATTGAGTGAACCCACAAACTGGAACAGTGAAACAAAAGTGAAATATTTCTTAAGACAATGATGTAATGATATAATTTCCGATCGGACCCTACTGTTCAATGGCTGATTTAAACGGCCAAGTCTTTTTTTTAGTCGTGGACTTAAAAGGATTAAAAATTAATCGTACGTAAGTCGAGAAATCACCAGCATTTAAGAGCTACAAAAACTGCCGCTAAACTTAGCTTCGTACCCGAATTAAAGCCTGAGGTTGTTGTGTGATAGTTGAGCGTACTACTATATGAATAGGGTGGGATATTTAAAATTTTAAATTTGAATCGGCTGTAAAAAAAGTACGTAATTTGAGAAATTTGAATCGGCTGTAAAAAAAGTACGTAATTCGAGAAGTTGGCAGCATTTATGAGCTGCCGCAACATATCGCTTCGTACCCGATTTTAAACCTAGAATTTTTGGGTGGTAGTTCAGCGTACTACTATATGTATAGGGTGGCCCGTTTAAAATATAAATAGGCTGTAAACAAAAATACTGATTTATTTTTAAAATTTCTGGTTTTATTGAAAGGGTTGAACTTTAATAATGGAATCCGATGCATTTTCGCTGCGCCCAAAGAACTAAAAATTGTTTGCCAGGAGATGTTGTTGTTGTTGTAACAACAATATATTTATTTTGAAGTCTTGTTCGTCTATGGGAGATCTGCTTCGATATCCAGGTGAAGGAAACGCGCCATTTGAACTGGATGCGTCCACAGAGACCTGGGGGTCAGCTGAGTGTGCTTGGCCGGACAATTGAAGAGGTGCAGTACATCATGTGGTCCCTGATGGCAGGCGGGACAGATGTCCGGAACGTTAGCATCAATTCGTGCCCAGTAAGAATTGAGGCGGCTGCACCATCCAGATCTCAGCTGTGCCAGAACCACGCGCGTCTGCCGAGGTAGTACCTTCTCCTCAGGTGAAATCTCCAGGGGATGCTCCCCTAGCACTACATTCACACGGTAGCTGGATACTGCTGCTGCGACATCATCGGCGTGAATGTTGTTCAAACCTGCCTGATAGTTTCGATGATCTAAAGGTTCTCTCTTATACCGCTGGACCTCTCTCTCTAGATCATGAAGATCGTTCCTGATCTGCCTGGGTGGAGGCATCCTGTTCAAGAGATGGTGGTTAGGATGACTGCTGCGAAAACACCCTATCAGGTATTGCTTAGACAACAGGAAATTGTGTCTGCGCACGGTAAGAACCTTCGTCTCCTCATGTAGATGGTCCTCAGAAGACATAAGAAGACACCCTGCTGATGTTCTAAGAGCGGCATTCTGGCAAGTCTGAATTTTCTTCCACTGCGTCGTACTCACGTTCGCCGACCATACAGGTGCTGGGTAGTTTGCTACAGACCGACCTATCGCTTTGTAAGAGGTTTGCAAGATTTCTTTGTCGGCTCCCCAAGTACTGCCGGCAAGTGACTTGAGGACTTTGTTCCTACTTTTTAGTTTATCGCAGATAGCTGTAGCATGTGCAGAGTGTTTGCCAGGAGATGAAAAGTTTTACCGGAAAATCGCATTTTCAAATGAAGCTTATTTTCATCTCGATGGCTATGCCGCATATGGGGTTCAGAGAACCCACACGTAACTATTGTGAAGCCATTGCATCATTTCCATTTTGGGCTGGTGGCATCATTGTACCATTATTTTTTTTCAAAAACGAGCAAGGAGCCGCCGCAACCGCCAACGGTAGGCGTAACGGCGCCATGCTCAACGAATTTCTGTTTCCAAAAATTCAAGAAAATGACATGAACGACATTTTGTTTTAACAAGATGAGGCCACATGTCACACAGCCAACGCAACAATCGATAATTTACGCCCTGTTTTTGAAAATCAAATCAGCCGAAATTGTGATGTCAATTGACCGCCTCAGTGCTATGATTTGGGCACTTTGGACTCTTTTCTGTGGGGAGCCATTAAGGATATACGAGGGCATATCAATAATTTCGTGTCTTTTCAAATAAAACACATTTTTTTTTAGCAAAAAAAAATATTTTTCATCATAATCTCGTTTTAGGTTAATAAAGGGTGGTTACATTTTAAGGGCCGATGTTGAATGTGAACCACACCTAAACGTCAAGTTTTTTCTGCATTTTATTTGATATTTCTCAATTTCCGACTAACTCAATTTGAACCCATGGAAAAACTGTTTGGTGCGGTTTATTGGCTAGCGGATTCAACGGGCCGTATTTTTTCCAAAATAAGGCGTGTCAGCCAGTTACTGTGAATGGTGTTCGCTATCGTGAGACGATAACGAACTTTTTATGGCCCGAATTGGAAGAAATGGATGTGGACGATATGTGGTTTCAACAGGACCACATATCGTGCCACTTGCCACACAGCTAAAGATATAATGGCTCTTTTAAGCTACAAATTCAATGACCGTGTTATCTCACGTCGTGGCGATGTTAATTGACCGCCAAGATCATGTGATTTGACACCGTTGGACTTCATTCTTTGGGGTTATTTGAAAGAAAAGGTGTATACGATAAGCCAGCAACAATTGAAGAGCTAAAGGATGAAATAACTCGGCACATTAAGGGCATAAAAACTCAATTATGCCTCAGCGTTATCGAAAATTTGGACCATCAGATGGAGGTGTTTTCGAGGTCCATAAAATAGGCATTTGTTTAATCATAATTTCATCGTTGCAGCTGAATCCCATTTTACCGAGCCATTTTTTAGGTTTGGAAATAGGAAACAGTCACTGGGGCTAAATCCGGAGTATATAGCGGATGAGGTACCAATTCGTAACCCAATTCATGCAATTTTGCCATTGAGACTGCACCCGTTCATTATCTTGATAAAAAAATAACTTTTTTCTTGGTCATATTGGGTCGTTCTTTTTAAATCTGTTAAATCGGCCCAATAAGCTTTCATAATATTCGCCGGTTATTGTTTTTTTTCCTTTTGAATCGATGTGGATTATCCCGCTTGCATCCCAAAAAAACTGTTGCCATCACCTTATTGGCCGATAAACTAAACTTGGCCTTCATCGAAGCCGGTTTGCCCGGAGAAACCCATTGTTTAGACAGCTGCTTGGTCTCCGGAGTTTTGTAATGGACCCATGCTTCAACCAGCTTTACAAAACGCCGCAAAAACTCATTCGAATTGCGATTAAACAACTCCAAACAATCCTTTGAAGTTGTCACACGATTTCGTTTACGGTCAATTGAGAGCAAACGCGGCAACCACCCTGCAGACAGCTTTCTTAAACCCAACTGATCATGTAAAACCGAAACCACACTGCTATATGAAATGCGAACGGCATCAGCAATCTCACGCACTTTTACTCTTCGATCGGCTAGAACTATATAGTGGATTTTTCGTCATTTTCGGGTGTATTGACCACAATTGGCCGTCCAGAACGTTCAGCGTCATTTATACTTGCAATGAACGTCAGTCAATTACTTTTTTACCATTGAAATCGATGGTACAGAGTCCCCATAGTGTTTATCAAGCCTTTCCTTGGTTTGATTGACGGTTTTTTCCGCAAAAAATACTGTTTAATGAGCACTCGAAATTCACTTTTTTTTAAATTTTTAACAAAATCCACGAGGTTGTATGTTTTGAACAGCTGTTAAACACAAACTAAATGACGGAATTCTCTCAAAATTTGACAGTAGTCTATTAACAGATAACAGTTGATGGCAGCAGTGTTACATTTCATATAACTACGAGAAATGTTGGAAAAGTCACAGAATTATTATGTGCCCTCGTATAATGATAACATTATCAAGAGATACAGTAGTCTAAGTCTGCCTGCTCGAGATTTTATAAGAAATCCGGCTGATGTAAATGAATATGGGTTGCTTTTACATAAACAAAATTGACCTCAAATTGTGACGGCCAACTGCACATCAGTGCAGTTGGCCGTCACAATGAATTTGGCTTCGAATTAAGTAGGGATAAAGAAACTTTTTTCTGTGTACACTCATACGTATACACACGTGCTACAAAAGAAAAGAAATCACGAAAAATCCCCCAAAAGAACCTAGGAGCAACAAAGCAATACTTGGTTGTCAACAGCCTAAAAGTAGGCCAGACATTTTGCGCGAATATTAAATAAACGCTTTTTTTTAAACGAAAGAAGTAACCAAGAAAACTGTACCAATTCGAGGGCTCTTAATACATTTTCGTCTGCTTCTCGTAGGTTGGCTATCAACCTACTTAATACCCGTAAAATTTATATTGCCAACATTTTCCGTTTTATTTGTTCCGTTTAATTTAGCAAAACACGACAATACACAAAAAACATTTCTTGGCCATTTCTGCTGTTAAAAAAAATATGGAAATATTTTTTTTATTTTATTAAATTGTCCCTATGATTATACACATGAAGGGACCAGAAGCGGGCGAGCCAAAAAAAAAAGAGAAGCAAACAAAATAGAGAATTTCTACTTTAGAAGAAAAAAACGAAAAGAAATGTTGTGAATGCAAATAAATACAGATCACGTAGCATAGCATATTTATAGGCTTTCATCAGATGGAGGAACGAAGCATGAAAAAACAAAAAAAAAAAAAAAAAAAAACATATTAAGTCAGGTCTCTGACGGCGAAGATGGCAGCAGCTCATTTTCGTGGCACATTCACATCATTTAGATGAAAATACATTACATTATTTTAAATAGAAAATTAGATTACTTTCTTGTTTCTTCCTTCGCTTCAGCGCCACCTCCGCCTGCGCCCTTGTTTAGTTACAGTAATGGCATCATTTATATGTTGCTGAGATATATTAAAAGATTACTTTTCGGGGGTTTTTATTTTATTTTGGAAGTTAAATTACTATTTTTGTGCGATATTGGCCTGGATAAACGTACTCAGAAGATGCATACAAAGGAAAATGAGGGAAGTACCGCTGTTTTCAAATCCGGCGAGGACATCCAATACTTTTTTCAGTAGCGGGTTTCAACTACTCTGATTTCATACAATGATTTTTTTAACCATGTGTCTGGTTAAATGTTTCATGGTAAATGTTTGATCACGAAGACAAAATAACCTTATATAAGGTTAAATGTTCATACAAAATAGTTGAGTGAACATTAAAAAAAGTTGATTTATTTTCATTAATTATAATGGGACTTCAGTATAAGTCATTTGATTTGTAGCCGAAGTAATCGTTGCCAAAGACTACTGAAGATAAACCTTGGCGGGTTTAGATACAGCTGTACAGTCTGCAGTCTGGCAACTGTAGCCAATACATATTACCAATTTTTTAGTTGATTCTGAAAAACAACAAAAACGTCTCGAACTAGAATAAAAACTGGGCAAGTCATAATAATGAAAAAAGACCGAATAAATGTAAACAAAATAAAAACACAATTAGTAGGTTAATTTAATATAAAAAATTGTAACAGTAACTATTTTTTTTGGTTAAACAGTGTAACAGTAACTATTTTTTGGTTTAAATAGGTAACCAATAATAAGTTATCTTAACAACAAAAATGATTTCAATAACAATCTTTATAGTTAATAATAAAGGGTGTCCCAAGAAGAGCGCAATTTTTAAATGACTGATGCAGCAATTGAATTGTTTCTCTGGCTGTATGACATGGCAAGAAAAAACTGGTTATCATTTCACGATACCAAACACCATTGACTGTTTGCGCTTGACCTGCCTCATTTTCATAAAAAAGGTCCAATGATTCCTCCAGCCCAAAAACCACACCACACAGTGACACGTTGAGGATGCATTTGCTTCTCGTGAATCACTCGAGGATTTTCCGCACCCCAAATGCGACAATTCTGCCTATTGACGAAGCCATCAAGATGAAAATGGGCCTCGTCACTGAAGATGATTTTATGAGCAAAATCAGCATTTTCATGTTGTCTCTCCAATACCCAATTAACGAACTCCCTTCGCTGTCCATGGTCAGCTGGCTTCAGTTCCTGAGTCAATTGAATTTTGTATGCATGAAGATGCAAATCTTTCGTCAAAAATCGCTGCAAAGTGGATTTGGAGACACCAATTTGCTGAGCTCGGTGTCGAATTGAGGTGGATGGAGTTTGAGCGACATCATCACGTACAGCTGCGACATTTTCGGTCGATCGACCTGGGCGATGGCGCGTTGTTGTCTTTACATCACTAACAGACCCAGTTTCGGCAAATTTTTCCATTAATCTCTTTACAGTTGACTCTTTTGGAGCATTATTGTGACCACAATTTGATCGCAATTTGCGAACTGTAGCCGCAAAACTTTCACCATTTTGGTAAAACAATTTTACAATGAGAATGCGTTGTTCATTCGTGTAGCGCTCCATTTTTACTAATCTCGTACCTTCTACTAACAAACAATAACAATTGTTCAAATGTCAAACAATGACACTTCGAATGTTGCCAGATTTAAAAATTGCGTTCTTCTTGGGACACCCTTTATTAACAATTTCATGGTTAAATTGAACATGTATTGTTTCAATAAATTAACTATGAAATTTTAATATTAACAATTTGCATGGTTAAAAACAATGCATTGTTAAAACAACAATAATTATTTTAATAATAACAATTTTAATGGTAAAAAAACCCAGCAATGCAATGTTAAAATTAAAACCACAATAATTATTTGAAAAATTAACAATATTTATGGTTAAAAAATTCAACCACAGAATAGTTAAATTAACTATTATTATTGTTAAATACCAGACAACAAAATGTTAAAATTAACCTTATATAAGTATAACGTAGACTAGAAATCATGTTTATTTATGGTTAAGTTATACTTATATAAGGCTATTTTTCTTCTCAGTATAGTGTCCCAATAACCGGGGTTTTCAGAAGTCCGGCATTTCTGCGTTAAAAAAACGACTGTTATATTTTTTAGTAAAAATCCGGAATTAACCGACATTCCGGTTTTAGCCTTTTGTCTGAGAATATAAAATATATTCCCATTCAGATGTAAAGTGATTAACTCCAATTATATTGCATTAAAATTAATATTGACGAATAGGGTTTTTTTTTAAATAAACTAGTTGAAAAGCTAAAGCGGGGTTTGGCCGACTATATTATACCCTGCAATACTAAATTTGCAGCAAACCTAATTGACAGCAAGTTTTTGGACCCCTTAAAGGGCATTAAATATACCGAGATTTTTAAATTAATGCCACAATTTTGTGAGAATTTAAATGGGATGGATTTCCGACCTTCTATATATTGGCAATGTTGTTATGTCTTTTTATAATGGAAGTTGCTTGGAACACCAGACGAATTGTATTGGTCCGTTTACTGTATTAAAAAATGGGAATATAAAGTCCAAGATTATTTGCTTATCCATAGTAATTTACTACACCAAATTTATTCGAAATTGATGTTAATATGGGTGCTCTCGAGCGCTTGTTTTTAAAGCCAGAGTGAACCTCTGTACTGGGGCTATACCAAAACGGGTACGCATATTTTATCCAAGTTGGTAACTGATCTATCGTTATGAACCGTGAGAAATTTCTTTAAGATTAGATGCACCATGTGGCTTCTCGAGCCACATAAAATCGAAACGAATGTGTGAGAGCTTCATCTAATTTTGAATCAATATTCTTTAAATTCAATATCTTTATTGAATTCTTTGATAAGGGTTGAATTGATTTTATTAAGACTGAATGTAATATGTGGATTCTAGAGTCCATACAATGGGTTGAAAATATGTGTGGGAGCTGATGATCAATCTAGAGGTATTTTTTCAATAGAGATTTTTTTCACAGATCACGCGTGAGCTGTGTTAAATTTTACTATTTGTTCTTTTTTTAGTATTGTTTGCCATTTCATCATGGAAAGACGTACACAGCGAAAACCACGGTTTCGACCGGTATGGCGAAATGCTCGAACGAGTCATCGAAAATGGGAGCCTTTGAATGGACACTCTGAGCCGTATAATATAAAATAAAATTATTCAAAAAATAAATGGCATAAAATGTCTTTTCGAGTGAACAATAAAGATTTCACACTTGATTTGAATTTTTGTATTATTTTTATTTTGAAAAAATACCTCTAGAAAAAAACTCCCAATATATCTAAATCTGAACCAATTTGCTTTCATTTCAATAGAGTCCGTCTTTGGTTCAAAAACATTTTAAAAAGATCGAACGACGATTGCATCCTGTAGTTTGATTACAAGCTTACAAGATTACAAGACATCGTTAAATCAAATCAGCTCTCGATTCGTTACAAACATTTTCCAATAAACTAGAAAAACACTGTTTCATAGAATGGTGAAAATTATGAATTTTCTTTGCTTTTACAAAGAGCCAGAAAAAAGCGAAAACTGAGTAAACCGAGAGCAAAAACTGGGTAATCCGACGTCAGGTTTTTAACAATTTGAAAAAAAAACAGACTCGGGTTTGGACTAAAACACTGGAATGCCGGTTTTCGGTTTAAGCATTTCTAGTTTCCAACTTGTAAAAGCTATAGACTTTACGAGCTAGAGAATGATCTCAAAGCCAAACTTCTCTGTAAAAAGAATTAGCCGTTCGATGTCGGCATTAAAGGTCCCCGCAATTAGTATACAAATTATATTGTGCACTGATTTCCTCAATAAGATGTTGAGGGCCTTAAGTAAATTACCTTCTCTTGTCCATGACGATCGAATACTTCTGCCACGTCCCTCGTACCATCGGCATAATTTACATGAGTAATCGCAACTTCATTATATTTTTTTTGTTAAAACGAACTATCCATGATTTGACTTACGATTTTGCCAGAATATCTACGGAATTAAGAGAACACAAACACACATCAGCGTCATCGTCGTCGGCGTCATCGTCTTCATCATTAGTGTATGGTCGACATGGAAACCAACAGTGCCCGAATGGCACGAGTATGACAGCGTAGAAACTGATTCTGAAAATTGCATTCATTTGCACTGAATGCAATGCAATGCAATCAATGATGACGTTATTTTTTGCTATTTATTTATTTCTACACACTTTGTTGTTGTTGCTATTTGCAGAAGCGGCGACGGTGAAGACGACGTCAAGACGAACAAAACAAACTGAAAAGCAACAGCAACAACAAAGAATTTTACAAACGTAAAACACAATCTATCTTTTATTTTCGTTTTTTTCGAGCCATTATTTTATATTTCGTTTTGTTTCGTTTCGTTTTATAAAAAAGGCTGAATAATTATTCGAATACATCGAGAATAACACTGAAAGAATTACAGTAATTAATTGTTACATATTTGCCACAATGTATGAAATAATGTATAAGAAAAAGGGGGAACTACTTTCAAAGCGGTCAATCATATAACTTCTATATCTGGTGGTTGTGGTAGCCACTGTTTTAAGCAATACTTTGCATGGTACAATCGTTGGCTTGAACATAGTGAAAGCTCCAGAGGAAATAAATAGATGTTAATGGGTCTGACTTGAGACACGACGCCGGCCCCCATATTAATAACTAGGGATCGGAATTATATGCACTAAAAATACTAGTTTTAAGTGATCTTACGAGTATACGTATACACAATAAAATCGAAAAATATGCACATAAAAAATGCTTAAAAAAGTTTAAAAATATGCAGTTAAGAATAAAAAAGGCAAAAAATGCAAAATATCGAAAATATGAATTTTAAATAAAAAAAATGTGAAGAAAAAAAATTTTTTTAAGAGGAATTTATACTTTTAAGCACAACGTTAAGGGGTTCCATTAATTGAAACAACAAGAACTTTTAAATATAAATTATTTTAGTCTTACTGATGTTCAAAAACGTTATCGAATAGTCTGTAGATTAGAACAAAAGTTTTTTTTTTAATTTGTTTTGCTCGTTTGTTTTATTTCGGTCTGTTGCCTTTACACATTGAACAGGGATTAAACCGGCTCAAGACCTCTGGCTTATATATTTAAATAGAAGACAAGTTTTTAACAAAATGGCAAAGTGACATTGATTTTCGTGGCTGCACACTACTTTTATCATGATTTCGGGCCCGTGACAACCCTCTTCAGAAAGCCTTGCTGCAATTGTTCAAAGTAAAACCGAACTCTATAAGGCCAGGCTCTCCACAAACGAATGAGAACTACTGTTGTAAACCTTACTTTTCATGTTTTCTTCACACAATTGCCTACGAAAATACAACTCACTCTTGCCACCTCTAAAGAGAATCTACATCGAGAGCCATCAATAGATTTCTTTTACAACAACGTGTGTGTGTGTGTGTTGTAGAAATCATGATAAAAGTAGTGTGCAGCCACGAAAATCAATGTCACTTTGCCATTTTGTTAAAAACTTGTCTTCTATTTAAATATAGAAGCAAGAGGTCTTGAGCCGGTTTTTTTTGTTGTTTTTTTTTTTTAATTTTCAAATTTATTAGGTTTTAAAAAATTTTACACATTGCGAACAAAAGTACTGAACTGACGGCAGAAGTAGGTGCATTTTTTAAGGAAGTGAGATAGTCTAAATGCAATTCTGCCATTTGCACAATCTTCTGGAATCCAGAATTTTTGTAAAGAATTGTTTCCTGTACTTTAAATTTGAAGATCATTAATTATTTTTATTTCCGTAGCGTATGGCCGAAATCATTCTTATCCTTTAAGGTCCAAAGTCTACGCTGACAAACCAGTTACGATTTAGGTTTGTGAAAGCCAAAATTAAGCGTGTCAACTCGTGTTGACGCCATACCGGTCGAAATGTCGAACGAGTCATCCAAAATTGCACTCTCAGTAGAGATACCCTGAGGCGCAGTTGCGGCCAATATTTAAAGAAAATGATATTCAAAAAATAAATGGCATAAAATTTCCTCTGAATTTTTGTAATTTTTTTTTAGAAAAAATATTTCTAGAATATATTAGCCGATATACCTTTGATGGAGGGTGAAGAGGTTCAAAAATAGTCATGGCACGAAAAAGAAGCCATGGCGAATGGCAAGAATAAACAACGGCAAACTGATATTCAGTGCCTTCAACTAGAGAAGTTATACTTATATTATAGACGGATGTACCATTCAAAACTACTAGGAAGGAAAAAACTTATGGAAATAACAAAAAAATTGCATTTAAATAATAGCAGGGCCAAAAAAGATAGATTTTAGCTTACAAGCTTTAAGTACTTTGCAACATGGAGCTTGTCTTTCTTTTGACGACAGAGTTGGGCGACTTTTGGGTATAAAAAAAGTGAAAGTTGGCAAGTCGACTTTTTTATTTAAACTTCAAATATATCTAATTGTCTTCGAAACAATGCGTATTGCTTAAGTTTATTATGCTTTTTATTTTTTTTTTTTGTTCGCCGATTGAAATATATGTACATTGGTTTTATTTTATTGTATGCCGAGGTTGAAAACGTATGCCTTCAAAATGTTCTAGATTCACCTAGAGTAGGCAGCAATTTTCAGTGACACCTTCGGTTGAAGAAAACAAGTATTGGTTATCCTAACGGACTAAGATGATTATTGGAAATGAGTCTGGGTAATGTCACTAAATTAGAGTTAAGCCTGTTTCTATATTCTGAAAATATTTTTTTATTTAAAGTTCGTATATTTTTATGATCAGTTGATCGCTTGAAAGCACTCACCGTCTAACCCAAGAAACTTAAACTGGCTGACCTTTTTTATTTTTATACATTTTTTGCGAATTTCGAAATATGTTTTCGTCTTAAACAAAGGTTTTGTTGTGACTAGAACCGATAAAATAGTATAGGGTATACAGGGTTTGGTCACTACAAAGAACTAATCGGTTGTCACCAATTATTGGTATTGAAGTAAGATGTACATCACAATCAGTTGGTTGTCACAACCACCAGTTGTCGCAACCAATAGTTAAACAGAATTCGGTTTGTATAACTGTGTTTATGGCTGTGAATATCATGATGTGGTTGAAACAACCATCATATGATGTCTCGAACCATATTACCATTGTTACTATGTTACCGAATTTTCGACTTTTAAACTTAAGTACGAGGGCGGTTCGGAAACTTCTTAGCCTAGCACAAAAAGCGCGGTATAAACAGAAAAAAGTTAAGTGTTTTGGAAACTTCCATCTCTGCTATGAACACATGTTAAATTTTGTTTCGATCTGGCAACTCCTTCATATAGAAACAGGTGTTCACAAAAGACGCATCCGCGATTTTTTTACAATGGAAAAATTAGAAATGCGTGGTGTCATTAAATATTTACATAAAAAAGGTTTATCGGGACAGGAAATTCATAATGATATGGTGAATGTGTTAGGTGAAAGTGCTGCTTCATATGCAACAGTAAAAAATTGGGTTGCTGAATTTAAACGTGATCATACAAGCATTGAAGATGAACCACGTAGTGGACGTCCAAAAACAGCAACAACAACAGAAATTGTAGCTAAAGTGCATGAAATGGTATTAAATGATCGACGAATAAAAGTGCGTGAAATAGCTAATATCATGGGCATCTCAAATGATCGAGTCCATTTAATTTTGCATGAAGAACTACAGATGAAAAAGCTTTCTGCAAGATGGGTGCCGGACTTGTTAACAGTCGACCAAAAACGCATAAGAATGAACATTTCTCAAGCTTGTTTGGATCGTTTTCAGCGAAATAAAATGGATTTTAAGCGTCGTTTCATAACTGTTGATGAGACATGTATCCACCACTATACTCCAGAGACAAAAGAACAATCCAAACAATGGACTGAAGCTGGAGGAAGTGCCCCAAAGAAGGCAAAAACAATTCAATCGGCTGGTAAGGTTATGCCAACGGTTTTTTGGGACTTTAAAGGTATTTTATTGATTGACTATCTGCAAAAGGGTAAAACAATAAATTCAGAGTACTATTGCAACCTTTTAGATCAATTAAATGTACAAATTCGAGAAAAACGTCCTGGCTTACAACACAAAAAAATAATTTTTCATCAAGACAACGCACCAGCGAACAAGAGTGTTTTAACAATGGCTAAAATCAACGAATTTAAGTACGAGTTGCTTGACCACCCACCTTATTCTCCTGATTTAGCTCCCAGTGACTTTTACCTGTTCCCAAATCTAAAAAAATACCTTGCTGGCAAGCGTTTTACCTCAAATGAAGATGCAATTACAGTTGTAAATCACTATTTTGAAGACCTTGAGGAAAACTATTTTAATCAAGGGATAGAATTGCTAGATAAGCGTTGGACTAAGTGTATTGAAGTTTCAGGAGATTATATTGAAAAATAAAAATATTTTTGAAAAACTAACTATTCTCTTTCATTGATAGGCTATGAACTTTCCGAACCGCCCTCGTATATAACCCTAGTTGGGCGATCGTTGCAAGATGTTTACAGTGGCCAATGATGAGTGTGGTTTTCTTACAAAAATAAAAATTTCAATATTTTTGACTGAATACCCATTTTTCGTTTAAAGAATAGCGATGTAGTTATACCGGTAGAATACTTGGTTAGTAGATGCCACCACAAACATTCGGCTCTAATAACGAATCTCTTCTTCTGGATCCATTAGATATACCGAAGAATCTCCCCACAGGTACAAAGTAATGATTTGCGCCAACATTCTCAAAGTCTGAACTGGCCTTAACAGAACATGCATTACCTTATCACCATTACAGAGATGACCCACTACGTTAACTTAACATAGACGTACTTTTCAAAATGAGCATTTTTTGTTTATTTACAGTGTAAATATTCCTTTTAATCGCCAGCTTTGAGAGGCGACAGCAACAACAACAATAAGCAATCACATTTCAATTGTTGTATGTAAAAATAGCATTTATATTTTCAATAAGATTAACATAGCATACAAATGTACAGTGCACAGTCATACACACATACACATGTCAATGTCTGTATGTGTGTGTGTGTAGTATCTGCATGTGGAATATGTTTTGTAAATGCCACCACAATTTGTCATCGGGTTTGTTTCTGTTTACACTACATTTAGAAATAGTTTAGCGCGACATGAGTGTGTGTGTGTGTGCGGTGGCATACCACACACACCCTTCCATACATATACTGAAAAATGTATGCAGATCAGCAAAACGGTAAACGGAGAGAGAGAGAGAGAAGCCGACTCAGAGAATTGTAATAGCATAAAACAAATGATATCAATTAATGATACATATTCGTAAGTGATTACGTTATAAAATGCATCATTATGTAGTCAATATTTCTTTGGACGTAAGCACATACACATGTGCATGTGTATGTGTGAGTGTGTGTATTTGTAAAGGTATGCTAATTGAACGAATTTTCGTGAACAAATCTCTGTGAAATGTGGTCATTTGTATTGTCTGTTGTCTTTTATGCATTTAAGGTACAACGAAGGACCATAAATCAACTATAACCGGCCCGAGTATGAGTAGACCAGCACGCACATTTGTATATAAGACCGGGTCGGGTTTGGAAGAACAGTGATAAAACAAGCCGAGTTACTTTCTAAAATCTGTAATGTGTAAAAGAGCTGGATCAGCCATAGTAGGCATTTAAAAAAAAATTATCGCAAACTATTTGAATGTTTTGGACATGAAAACGCTATGCCCAAGGTGGGTGCCGTGTTTTAGGACACTGAATGTCAATCAGTTTAAACAAAAGGACACATACAAAAATAAGTGACTACTTAATAAAACGACATAAACCAATTACATTATGTAGTATGTACTTATATATCGATAAATGTAAATTTTGTTATATACTTATACACCATTTTTAGAAAAAAACCTCGGTGGAATAAAATAAATAAAAAAACAAGTAAAAAAATCTTAAGTTTGGCTGTGCCGAACTTTGGATACCCTCCACCAGATTCCCAAATAAAACCAAATTTGGTGCGGAAGTGTGTTCTATATAGAAATCTTTATGTGCAATATTTCATTTCGATAGGTCAAGCTTGTGGCGAGTTAGCGTCATATTTTTTCTCAAAGCCCATGAGACCGTTTGTGTGGGAGGTACCAGTAGGACTTTTCCGATCTCAACAGAACTTGGCACAGAGGTGTGTTCTATATAAAAATCTTTATGTAGAAAATTTCATCTCGATAGGTCAAGTTTGTAGTCAGTTATTGTCATATTATTTTTCAAGGCCCATGAGACCGTTAGTGTGGGAGGTACCAGTAGGACTTTTCCTATTTCAACCGAATTCAGCGAAGAAGTGTGTTGTATATAGAAATCTTGATGTGTAAAATTTCATTTCGATAGGTCAAGTTTGTGGTGAGTTATAGTCATAGTATTTCTCAAGGCCCATAAGGCCGTTTGTATGGGAGGTACAAGAAATGGTGGCCCAATCTAAACCATTTTTACATAGATGATTGTGCCTATATAGAGAATACTATTTGCAAAATTTCAGGGATTTTGCTCAAGAAACTGGACGGATATATTTCCAAATAAAAAACTAATTTTTATGAGGTAGTGTCGGTTGAGGGTCTCCAACACCAACTTCCCGTATAGCTATATAGCCCATTTTCAATAGTAACCATGCTAGGTTAACTACACATGTTTGTGCCAAATTTAAGCTCCCTAGCTGTTTTCATGCAGGCTCTATCTTGTTTTCAACAGACGGACAGCCGGACAACATGGCTAGATCGTCTTAGAATTTTACGAGGATCAAGAATATATATATATATATATATCCGATGATTATTTCAAGGTGTTACAGACAGAATGACAAAACTAATATACCCTCCATTGTATGGTGGAGGGTTTAATGACGTTAGGTACTGTCAGGTCAAACCTTATATACCCTCCACCATCCGAACGCTACTAAAGCGCAAAAAATTTATCGTTTTTAGGGCCCTTTCGGCCAATGCGTACATCCCTAATCTCAGCGAAAACTTCAAAAATAATCTTTGGATTGGGAGCAAAATTTGCCTTAATTTGGCCAGCAGTTGTGGCAACTTAACATTTTTACCGCATTTAAGAGATGTACTTAATGTAGTTTTAATTCAAGTACCCGTTTGTTCACGTTGAAAACCGAATGCTAGTTTTGATAGCAACGGCATTTTTTGGGCCCCAAGGATCCATGAGTCTATGCCATAATCTTATTTTATACATCCATATTAGATTTCGTAGTAAGTTTTGCATTAATATGAGTACGCGTGTGTACACATTTACCAAATGGACGCTTTCGGGGCCCCAAAGGTCCCCAGTACCCCAACCTCAGCTAAATCTTAAGAATAAATCCTTATTAGGGTTCGTGGCGAAATTTGATTTAAATAGAGCACTCGTAGCTCACATCTAAAACACATTTCTTGTTTTGATGACAACGGACTGTTCTTGGGCCCCAAGGATCCATGAGTCCTTATCTTAGTTAAATCGTTAAAACAAAGCCGTATTCAATTTCGTAAAATAAATCCATGTATAAGTAAAACTTCGTAGTGATTATAAGGCCAAGCCCCCATTTCAGCTATATTTAAATAATAAATATGTATTGGGTTTCATGACATGATCATGACATGATGATCGAAATCGAATAAAAACTGTGGTTTCAAAGTTTTTTAACCACTTAAGGTTGCCAACTTAGAAGTCGACCTTCACCACACCTACTCTGGCTAGAGGTCTTAAATTGGTCCTATAATCTTGAATAAATACTATGGTTTTCACCAGCATTTAAAGTTTTTTACTACCCATGGTTGCCAACTTAGGAGCAGTGCTACTCCTAAACCTTCTCGGGCTACAGGTCTTAAATTGCCCCTGTAAATTCGATTGCAGCTTACCTCTAGTTGTGTGAACTTTTATTGAACTTAACAGAAAGAAGACTTATTTCCAAAATATTTTTTTTTAACCACTGTGTGTTAAAGGTTAGAATGAAGGGAAAGTAAATGGATTAAAAGAACATCGCGATACCAGAAAGAAACGGCTCAACAAAATATTTTTTGTTTTCGGACCACCGCTAAAAATAGATAGTATAAGTACAGTCACCACCTTAAGCTATATGAAGCAGTTTTTTCACAGTTTCCCTGAGGATACAATTTAAAGAATTGCGAAATATTGGAAATCAATAAATTTAAATAATTTATTATGACCTCGAGCTCGATAATTTATTTTACCTTTACTAGAATTTAAACAAAAGGTTGAACAACAAAATACCCATTATAAGGGGTGTTTTTTATTGGGGTATAGAACTTTAAGTTGGCATCACTTTTTTAACTGGCGGCCATTTTGTCAGCTGTCAAGTGATTAATATTTAGTTTGGTTTGCCATTTCATCATGAACAGGTTGACAAAAGAACAACGCTTGCAAATCGTGCAAATTTAATTTGAAAGTAATGGTTCAGTTCGCGAAGTTCACCGCAAGCTCCGTCCATTTTATGGTCGACATAATCGTCCAACAGAGCATTTAATTCGATTAACCATGGATCTTTTAACATGGACCATTGGATTATTTTCTTTGGGGATATGTAAAGTCGCTCGTCTACGCCAACAAACCAGAAACACGTTAGGGGACTTGGAAGCCAACATTCGTGGCGTTATTGCCAACATACGGCCCCATATGCTCGAAAAAGTGGTTGAAAATTGGACCTGTAGAATTGGCTTTATTCGCGCCAGCCGCGGCGGCCACATGCCCGAAATCATACTTAAACATTAATGGCATAAAATTATCCTTCCAATAAAGCCAAATTGATGGACATTAAAACGATTTTCTTGTGTTTTATTTCAATTCGAAGTTCTATACCTCAATAAAAAAACACCCTGTACAAATCCTAATAAGATTGAAAAAGTTCGACCGAAAATTAAGAGAACGACTTGACACCCCGTGAGACCTTCCTAGCACAAGGGAGCTCTTTTGTTTTTCATTTTTTGCAAGATCATTACAACTCGAAATTGTCATTTTTAAAACTGAAAATAAACGCCACCAAATGTCCATAATTTTTGTCCTTAAAACATTTTTAATTTTTTGTTTTGTATCGAACGCCATTCAAAATAAAAAATTTCCAGTCGTTCCAGGCGTTTTTGAAATTCTGAGGTTCTTACCATAAACAAGCCCAACAAAAACAAAAATAGTTCGCTAGATTGTCAATTCAATTGAAAGAGAATGCGAAAAATAAGTTTTTGTGAATGTTGGGTGCTGAATTTTTGCTTTACACAAACTTCAACAAATGTTATTGTTAAATTTCAAAATTGACAATTTAAAATGCTACGAGAAAGACAGTGACAAGACCGCGCATAACTCTGCCTTCTTTATTGTACCATGGTTCTTACTGAGTGAAAAAAGAAGAAAAGGTTTTTTTTATTTCTAATGAATTTTGCCAATTTTAAAAAAATAACGTTTCTTCTAATGCGGTTGACATTCTTTCCAGAAAACAGCCGCCAGCGACAACAACGTCAACGCACAACATACTCGTATTTTAAATCGTTGGGTGAAAAGTTCATTGGAACTGTGTTGCTGCCCAGCAAACCAAACCTTCAGAATTCGGTCAGAATTCTCTACGACAATCTGTTCCGATTTCTTACCGAGTTCGTAACGAAAAACATATGAGAGGGTTGACAAAATTTCTGAGCTACTTCTCTGAAAATAAAAAATCCTCAGACAAATCGAACAGAATTCGAAACGATTTCGATAAGAATTCTCGATAGAGTTCAGATATTGCTCATAATTGTCTGATATCAGACATTGTCAGCAAATTTGGTTTACTGGGTGGTGTCGTCGTCGCACAATCATTGATTAAAATAACATTTATCATCAGCATGGCAGTGATAAGACCGCGCGCTCAACAACCGCAACAGAACGAAACAACAGCTCAACCACCGAACAGAGATAAACCGATTTTTATGCGACAATTTCAGATATATTTTGCTGTTGAATTGTATGTGTGTGAGTACACACACACACGCGCACACATACGAGTATCTATAAATAAATGTTTGTTGTATTCCTTTGTAATTTATGATAGTTTGTTATAAACTTAAAATAAAACAAAAAATAAAGCTGGTAAAAAAATTCACAATAGCAAAATAAATTTAAATACACACACAAACACACTCACAAAAGGGCATTTACTCGTTAACGAATGCTCCACAATCGCTTTGAGTGGAAATCCCCTTTTTGCCAAAGTGGAACAGCCACCAACGAGTGATACTACGGGTTATGGGCTACCAAAGAGGCGTAGAGGAAAGCGGGATGGTGGAAGTAGGATATTGGCAAAGATGGCTATGGTGGGGTTTCAAATTCAACACGGTGGAACACTAGCTTTAACAGGGAAATTCTCACTTCCTAAAAACCAACGTACTGTGAACACCATGATACCCTTATCATCAGTGGTTTACCACCCCAAAAACATCGCTCTTGCTATCTCTTCCACTGCTTAATCTCTCCTCTCTGTAACGCTAGGTAACTGCTCTTCCCATCTCCCCCAACCACTTGAACTTGCAACCCCATCATATAAATAATTTATTTGTTAAAACAAATAAGAGTTTAATAACTAACGACGCGTCATGTTAACGGTATTTTAACCTTAACAGAGAGATGGGGTAGAACAGGCTTGCCAGCAAAAAGAGCGAACATTACTCCAACGCCATACGCATGAGAGGGTTGAACAGAAAAACTAGTTGCCCGACGCTCTGTTGAATTCACTCACAAAATTCTAGCACACACTGTCTACATTGAGTTGAGTTGAAAACGGCAGAGATTCTGCGCATCTGCCACACACACTTTCACACACACACACACACACAGAGTCGGCCTTTCGGTCCTTGTCTCTTCTTTTTAATTGCCCTCAAAGCAAATGTATGTTGTATCGTGCGTGTATTTGTGCGAGTTTTCTGATAGGATGGAGCACCGAACACACATATACTCACACAAAATGAAATGCCGAGTCTCTGTAGACTCATAAATTATACCGCGTTTGGTTCTTAATGTCCTGTACGTGTTTTATCATGTTTAATTTTGTTTAAAAACAGTATGAGCCAAAAAGGAAACAACAGAGAGCTACAAAAAAAATACTCGCATGATAACATTTTCGAATATCCAATTTATTTGCTTTTGTTTAGTGGCGCTTCATATACACACACAGAGAGAGAAATCAAGGGATATGGCTATTGATTAAGGCAGTCGATTTATTCAATTAAATATTTCGTTAATGTAGCAAAGAAAAAAATAAGTAATGCTTGAAAAAAAATATCAAAATTGTGTGAAATTTTTTTTAAAATGATTTGAAAATAATTATTATTTATAATTTATAAGAAAAATAAAATATTTTATTAATATTAAAAGCTTTAATATATAGGAAAAATGAAATAACAGGTTTTCCAATAGCGACATAACAATTTCGTGTCTTTATGTCAACACACCCTTAAACATTTTTAATGATCTTTTAGTGTCAAAACTTAAGCCGAAGTCAACATTTTCATCATGGTAAAGTTCACTTACTAGTAACTTTTGGAAATCATTGAAATTACTACCGAAATTCTGAGTCAGTGGTCGCAACTTTAAGAGCGCTTTCTCCAATTTTCGTCCGTAATAATCGTCCCACCCGACAGGCAGTGCGTGCTATAGCGGATAAATTTGTAACCAAATTTACACTTTGGGATGTGCCGGCACCAAAGAGGCGCCGTTCGAAGCGACGAACATATCACAGCCGTTCAAAATCGTTCAAACCGTTCAAATCAGTCAATTACTCGTCGTTCTCAGGAATTTGGCATCTCTCAAACCACACTGTGGCTTTTTTTGCAAAGAGATCTTGGCCTTTATCCTTATAAGATCAAACTGACGCAAGAACTTAAGCCACTTGATCATTTGAAACGCCGAAATTTTTCCGATTTGGCTCTGGCAAAGTTTCACGAAAATCCAAAATTTTATCGAAAAATCATCTTCAGCGATGAAGCTCATATCTGGCTGAGTGGTTTTGTCAATAACCAAAATATGCATTATTGGGCAGCAACAAACCCACATGTGCTTCAAGAGACACAATTGCATCCGCCAAAAATTACTGTGTGGTTTTCATGCCAAAGGTGGGATTAAGCCGCATTTTTTCATCGATGAAAACAATCGTCATGTTACCGTCAATGGAGAGCGCTATTGTGCCATGTTAGAACATTATTTTTGGCCAGAATTGGATGAGCTTGACATCGCGGATATGTGGTTTCAACAAGACGCAGCCACACGGCAAGCGTCACAATCGATTTACTGAAAGGAGAAATGATCCGTTCAAATCCCCCCCTGTTCATTTAACGCCATTGGATTTGTTTTTATGGAGCCACATCAAGTCATTCGTCTATGCCAACAAGCCAACAACTTTAGACGAGCTCAGGGGCAACATCCAACGCGAAATTGTCAACGTTGCGCTCTAAATGTGTGGAAGAGTAGTGGAAAACTGGGTCCTAAAAATAGATCGCTGTACACGGGCTTGTGGTGGTCATATGACCGAAATCGAATTTCATTCTTAAAATGTTACATTTGCACTACACCTGGAATAAATTTGAACTCTATATGTGACAGCGCATAGAGAAAGGGACCTAAGGGTAAAAAAAAATCAATTTTCATTTTTTTTTTCTTTTTTGAATGTGGACAACATCTGAGCATCGAATGAGACCGATCCCATGCCCCAAAAGTGTTCCCTGTGTTCGACGATTCTAAGCGCAAATAGAAAGGGACCTAATCTTTAAAATGGCTCTCCTGAACACAACTGGTTTTTAACCTTAGGTCCCTTTCTATTTTGCGCGTCACATATATTAAAAATTCTTTGTTTTATTGTTTTATTGTCATGGGATTGGTCTCATTCGATTCGATCAAAAAAAGAAAAAAAAATGAAAATTGATTTTTTTACCCTTAGGTCCCTTTCTCTATGCGCTGTCACATACATAAAACTGTTATGTACTTAATGGAAAACCTTGTTTTTTATTAATATAACAATTGTCACTTAGAAAATATAGTACAAATTCTTTAATTGAAAACAATCAGCGAAGAATGGAGTGTATACTAAATTTGTCATTTCGTTTGCAACACTTCAAAGGATTGGTCGGAGACCTTATATATAAGTATAATATACTACATACATATTATGTATATTATTGATCGCCGTAAATTTCTAAGACCATCTAGCCATGTCCCTGTGTCAGCGTAAAGCACGATAAGATCAAGCGAAGTTTCCTAGGATATGATTATGATATGAAATGATCGATTTATGGAAATTTGAGAGAACTAACATAAAACGCACCTATTGTTATAAAGCTAGGCTTCAACCTTTAATGAATTTAGCACACGACAGCGACAAATAAACTTCGTTTGATAACAAGTTTAGCACCACACACAAAGAAAAAATAATTTTGCAATCGGTTTGAAGTAAAAATTCCGTTACATAAACAGAATTCCCCATAGCAAGCACCAAATATTTATAGTCGTAATAGATATTCGGTTCGAAATACTACAAGATGATTAATATGATCATCGTATTGAGCAGACAACTAATTGATAGGTCAAACCAATTAAACGTAGAAAAGGTATTAAGTTGCCCTATCTAGCGATTGTGCTAACAAATAGTTTTCTAAAATTTTTATTGTTGTAACGAATTATTGGTGATGATAACTAACATTTCATTCTATCGAAAAAAATATTGTGTAATGGTATATTGCATAGAATAGATGTTTTTATAACAAAATAATTGAATTATTATTAATTTTAAGCCAATCGTTTAATCAAACTTTTCAGTAAATATCTTTCATTAACATTTCCATTTTTTCACAACATGAACTTCTCTATGTTTTAGAGTATTCCAAGCAAACAGTTTTTGTCTCTAATAAAATTTCTAATTTTTTCCTTGAACAAGTGCGGCATTTGCATTTTTAGATCAAAAAATTCTTTTCTTGAGTTTTGGATAGTTCGTATGTTTCACTGATTCTTCATTTCCACTAACTGAAAATTACAGACCACCAACTAACATTCGGTTGAACAGATGGAATACATGAGCTTCACACAATTTCGGTTGGCAAACAAATTTGGTTGTGGCAACGGATCTGTTCTCTGTATGTAGGTAAAAAAAATTTACTATTTTTCCTAAGTAGTTATCGACAGTTCTTGTAAAAAATTCTATTCACGTTTAGGAACTAATAACGAACTATTATCCGTAAATGGATTTTTTTCCCTTTGCGCTTTCGAACCGGAGCCAAAGTAAACCAAAAAAAAAACCTAGAACCATTGTTCCTCCCTACAAATGCTAAGGCTGACCAGATAGTTATGATAGTTTTTTCAATTGGTATATTTCAAAAGCTTCCCAATTTAATAACTCCAAGCAGCCGTCAACACATTTGGTAAGGTTTGCCATTTCAACATGCAACGTGTTTTTATTCGGCAATGATTGGAATGGTTACAAATATTAAAATCTCAACTCAGTTGTAAATACTTAAGTGAAATTGGTCATGTACGAGGGCGGTTCGGAAAGTTCTTAGCCTATCAATGAAAGAGAATAGTTAGTTTTTCAAAAATATTTTTATTTTTCAATATAATCTCCTGAAACTTCAATGCACTTAGTCCAACGCTTATCTAGCAATTCTATCCCTTGATTAAAATAGTTTTCCTCAAGGTCTTCAAAATAGTGGTTTACAACTGTAATTGCATCTTCATTTGAGGTAAAACGCTTGCCAGCAAGGAATTTTTTTAGATTTGGGAACAGGTAAAAGTCACTGGGAGCTAAATCAGGAGAATAAGGTGGGTGGTCATCAAGCAACTCGTACTTTAATTCGTTGATTTTAGCCATTGTTAAAAGAATCTTGTGCGCTGTGCGTTGTCTTGATGAAAAATTATTTTTGTGTGTTGTAAGCCAGGACGTTTTTCTCGAATTTGTACATTTAATTGATCTAAAAGGTTGCAATAGTACTCTGAATTTATTGTTTTACCCTTTTGCAGATAGTCAATCAATAAAATACCTTTGAAGTCCCAAAAAACCGTTGCCATAAACTTACCAGCCGATTGAATTGTTTTTGCCTTCTTTGGGGCACTTACTTCCTCCAGCTTCAGTCCATTTTTTGGATTGTTCTTTTGTCTCTGGAGTATAGTGGTGGATCCATGTCTCATCAACAGTTATGAAACGACGCTTAAAATCCATTTTATTTCGCTGAAAACGATCCAAACAAGCTTGAGAAATGTTCATTCTTATGCGTTTTTGGTCGACTGTTAACAAGTCCCGCAACCATCTTGCAGAAAGCTTTTTCATCTGTAGTTCTTCATGCAAAATTAAATGGACTCGATTATTTGAGATGCCCATGATATTATCTATTTCACGCACTTTTATTCGTCGATCATTTAATACCATATCATGCACTTTGGCTACAATTTCTGTTGTTGGTGCTGTTTTGGACGTCCACTACGTGGTTCATCTTCAATGCTTGTACGACCACGTTTAAATTCAGCAACCCAATTTTTACTGTTGCATATGAAGGAGCACTTTCACCTAAAACATTCACCATATCATTATGAATTTCTTGTCCCGATAAACCTTTTTTACGTAAATATTTAATGACACCACGCATTTCTAATTTTTCCATTGTAAAAAAAATCGCGGATGCGTCTTTTGTGAACACCTGTTCCTATATGAAGGAGTTGCCAGATCGAAACAAAATTTAACATGTGTTCATATCAGAGATGGAAGCTTCCAAAACACTTAACTTTTTTCTGTTTATACCGCGCTTTTTGTGCTAGGCTAAGAAGTTTCCGAACCGCCCTCGTAGTTTGCTTTCCTTATGATTTCAGTGCGCGTGCAATGCCTTGCGAAATTTTGTAATTGAAATTTTTAAGTGTGATTAGACTCTTTTGGACCATAAGCCACCATCTAGACAGTGAAGGGTACACAAATCTTGCTTAGAGGATAATATCGTAGAAGATTGAAAAATGTACATTCAGCCTAGATCAGCTTTAAACAGCAGAGAAAGAACTTGAGAGATCTTTAGCCGCGGGAATACCAGAATTCCACGAGCTTCGATCCAGGGGGTTATTTTAGGGGATCTCTGGACTTAGTTTCTTAACACGAACTGCGTCGGACCCTACTCCGTGTGCCCACGTACACGTTGCCAAAGATTTTTAGTCGTAAGAGATTTTTATCTATTCTTACTATTTGTCACAGCCAGCGCATGCGACTTCATACAAAAATTCTTATTCTCGGACAAGGCCTCAGCGGCAAAGTCGGAAAGCAAAATTTTCGTTACTGGAGGGAACGAAAACCACATTTGTTTGACCAAGCATCTTTAGACTAATGGACCTTTGGGGTCTAAATAGGGTCGTTTTATAGAGATATCTTGGAAAAGAAATTTCTTTTTGCAAGCTTTTGCAATGGAATTCCCATAGTTGCGGCTGCAAACTACCTATAAATATGGGGGACTGAAGCAAGAATTAAAAAAATATCGGATTTAGATTGAAATGTCGGTTAGTTGGTTTTGTTTTAAAGGCTTTAGTATCTTCCAGTGTATTGTAGTCTTATTATGCAATTGGTTTTTTTCTTCTGTACTTAATTTTTTGATCACATTTTATGCTATTTTCAATGTTAATGTTTTTGTTAGGCTTTTTCAAATGGCAATGAATGCAATGCAAATAAAAATGTTAACGTAAAAAGTCGAATAAAAAACCAAGGCGATATAATTAAAAAAAATCGAAATTAGTGAAAAACCAAAAAAAAAAAAGAAAACTTAAAACCGTTAACAAAATGTTGTAGGTTTTGAAAACAGTTTGTAAGCGAAGCTTTCTCCACAAATCTTTGAAAAGATTTTTTTTTAATAATCTTTAAGGTTAGAGCTGATAGAATCTCGTAATATTGAGAACTAAAAGCATTAGAAAATTCAAAATATCCCGAAAATTAAAAACATAAAAAGCCTTTAGAAACCGGGGTAAAGTTTGCGAGTGCAAATGTCAAAACGGTCGCTTTCTTCTATTAAAACGTGACTTGAAACTTAAAGGTCGTTTCCTAGCCCTTGAGCACAACCGACCGACTCAGCACTCTGAATGCAATAGACCAGAATTTCCAGTAAGTCTACAGGCGTCTTTTTCATTCTCAATAATCTCCCTTTGTGTTGAGTCAATGGCCAGATCCATTGACAGTTTTTTACGCAGGGTTAATTCGTAAGTGTGGTCAAAACAGATTCTAGTAAAATTATGGAAGAAGGTCTTTTTTGTGGAGTTTTTTTGTATAAAAGCAATTATTGCAATTATTCAGATCCAATTATTGAAGTTAAAAAAAAATCAGATAAAATTATTGAAATGAAAAAAAAATTAGACCACATGTTTTTCATCTGATTTATAGCCATTGCTTTCCAGCTAAATAATTAGCAGAAAAACATGTGTCTCCAGAAATCTACAAACAATTGGTAGCTCTTAAGCTCATGGAATTATATTATTTCTTTTTGTTGGTAACAACTCCTGATGTATTCATGTTATGTTTAAAATTAGAATCTTTTCTGTTTTTTTTTTTTTGGCAGAAAATTGCTAGTTTGTGTTAAACAATGGCACTCGCATGTTTATGTCGAATTAATTTGATGAAATTACCTTTAAATTGATTTGCAAGAGTGTGTCGTTTTCAAGAAAAGTTGTTAGTTGGAAAACTAAATAATTGCTTTGAAAATGTTTATTCAAGGTTTTCTCAACTAAAGTGAAAAGAAAAATGACATCCAAACAGAAATAGACATTCGTGCATATGAAAAATTAAATTCTATATAATTGCTAAATGCAATTATGCTAATACACGGAAATACGTACACATTTCCCTTAACATCCCATCCCACCCAAAAACAAACGAAGAACTTATTTTTAAACAGTGGGCTACGACACGATCTAATTCCTTTATTCGTCAACTAGACTATAAGAAAACTTCACTACGTTTCAATTAATAATTTTTTATAGCGGTCTAAGACTTGACTTAGAATTTACAAGTCTGCGACATTTAAAAAATGGTAACTACAAACATCCATAACAGGATTTAGAAGTGGGTTTTCTAAGATTTAGAACAGTAGTTCTCATACGTTTGTTAAGAAACTAGTCTTGAAGACTTCAGTTTTTCTTTCAACAATTGCTCTAATGAAGGTTGTCACGGACCCAAAATCGAAATGAAAGCAGTGTGCAGCCTCGAAAACTAATGTCACTTTGCCATTTTACAAAAAACTCGTCTTCTTTTTAAATGTAAAGAGTGGTTAAAGTTTAAGGGCCGATGTTGAATGTCAACCACACCTAAACGTCAAGTTTTTTTCTGCATTTCATTTGATATTTCTCAATTTCAGACTAACTCAATTTGAGCCATGGAAAAATACACAAGCGAGTAACGCGTTAAAGTTATTCAGGAGTATTATGAAAATGGCCATTCAAATTCGAAGAAAATCATCTTCAGTGATGAGGGACATTTCCACCTCGGTGGATTCGTCAATTAGCAGAATTGCCGCATTTGGGCGAATAATAATCCAAGAGTGATTGTCGAAAAAACAATGCACCCACACAGAGTGAATGTTTGGTGCCGTTTATGGGCTGGCGGCATCATCGGGCCGTATTTTTGATAAATGAGGCCGGTCAGGCAATTACTGTTAATGGTGTTAGCTATCGTAACTTTTTATGGCCCAAATCGGATGATATGGAAGTGGACGATATGTGGTTTCAACAGGGCGGCGCTACTTGCCACACAGCTAATGAAACAATGGCAACAACATCGGCCCTTAAAATTTAACCACCCTTTAGATAAAAGAGGTCTCGAGCCGGTTAATCCCTGTTCAATGTGTTAAAGCCAAAGACCGAAATAAGCAAACGAGCTGAACATAAAACAATTTAAAAAATTCTTGACCGGATTCCAACCAGGGTCTGTAAAGTGGTGGTCGCTCACGCTATCACGCACAACAGGGCGGACGTGACTAAAAAAATCTACATTCATTTCTGGACAACACAACAGTCAAATTTAAGACAAGCCTAAGTTAAGTCTTAGTCAAGTCTAAGACAAGTCTAAGTCAAGTATAAGACAAGTCTAAGTAAAGTCTAAGTCAAGTCTAAGTCGTCAAGTCTAAGTCAAGTCTAAGTCTAAGTCAAGTCTAAGTCAAGTCTAAGTCAAGTCTAAGACAAGTCTAAGTCAACTCTAAGTCAATTCTAAGTCAAGTCTAAGTCAAGTCTAAGTCAAGTCTAAGTCAAGTCTAAGTCAAGTCTAAGTCAAGTCTAAGTCAAGTCTAAGTCAAGTCTAAGTCAAGTCTAAGTCAAGTCTAAGTCAAGTCTAAGTCAAGTCTAAGTCAAGTCTAAGTCAAGTCTAAGTCAAGTCTAAGTCAAGTCTAAGTCAAGTCTAAGTCAAGTCTAAGTCAAGTCTAAGTCAAGTCTAAGTCAAGTCTAAGTCAAGTCTAAGTCAAGTCTAAGTCAAGTCTAAGTCAAGTCTGAGTCAAGTCTAAGTCAAGTCTAAATAAGGCGAAGTCAAGGGAAAGCCTTAGACCGCTATGGAAAATTACAGGCATGACTTTAAAACCTTTCAAAAGTTAACATCGCCCTTTAAAGGACAAAAGTTGGCTTTTGTTTCTATTCTCTCTAAGGAGGTTGCACTGTACTTCTTTCCCCGAATAATGTGGCGAATACATGTTGTACTATTACCTTAACATTACTCATACGCTTCGTTGAAAAAAGGCCGTAGCTGTGTAGCGAAAATGTGAAACTTTTCAAATATTGCTTAAGTCCCTTTTTAGACTCCACGCCTTTTAATAGTAAACACCTCCCTTCAGTGGACAAAATGCATGTTGTATCTATTTACTCTTAGGAGGTTTCACTGTATGTCTTTCCCTCGACAATTTGGCTAATACTTGTTGTCATCTAACCCCAAATTGCTCATACGCTTCGTTGAAAAAGCATCTTATGAGACTCCAAGCCCTTCAATAATTGACACCACCTTTAAATAGCTGAAACCGCCCTCTTATAGACATAATTTGTTGACAGCGCCCTTTCTTTTGTGTCTATTTACTCTTAGGAGACTTCACTGTATTTCTTTCCCTGAACAATGTGGAGAATACTTGTTTTCATATAACCCAAAAATAGCTCATACACTTCGTTGAAAAATGGTCGTAGCTGTTGGGTACGCGTAAAGTTGTGCACTTATTCATTATTGCTCAAGTCACCTCCAGGCCAGTGTCCTAATTTCGACCTATCATGCCTTTTTTACTCTTAATGTCCGATACGCAAGAGGCAGCCGTCGAGAACATGTTGCAGCAAATTTTTTTTCCACAAAATAAGTGGCAACGCATCTATACACTAAGCATCGTTTGCTTCAAAATGGCTGTATTGCTGCAACGGTTGCCTAGTGTGTAGCATTAGAGGTTTCATTCCCTTCCTTGGACAATGTTTTATATACTTGTTGCCATATTAACCAAAAATTACTTATACGCTTGACTGAAAAATGTTTAAAACTTTTGGGTCTTACATGTGTAAAGCTTGTTTAATATTGCTCAAGTTACGTTGAAAGACCATAGGTCCATTTTATCACTTGCCCCTGTCAATAAATACATCGACCTAGGCGTATACGTGTTGACATATTAGTTAAAAAATACTCATATGCTCCCTTACACACATTTTAGGACTAGGACAACACGTCGCATGCGTGCTACTATTGTCGGATACTGCTTATGCGTCCCGTCTGTTTCTAATACATTCCATGGCAATGCTTTCATAGAAAAATTGCCCATCTGATGTCATAGACAAGTATTTAAATTCGTTGGACTTATTCTGATTCTCATATTAACCGAACAAAATATTTAAAGGACGACAAAGCAATATTTTGATTTCCAGGCTTATTTTTACAAAATTGGTTATGTGGCCCATAGCAAAAGTTCGAATCCAAAGTACCATACGGCGTATGCGTGTTGCAAATTAGTTGAAAATTGCTTAGGTGCCCGTTAAAGAGTCCAGACTAATTAAAAATCAGGTCCTAGTTAATGTGTAGGCTCAAAACAATATTCCTAAGTCAACAGAAAAAATATTTTCATTGGTTGGGAATCGTGGCGTATACATGCTATATTTGTATAAAGATTTACTTATACGGCGTCCAGGCAAACACGTTCATTTCTTTGAACAAAGTGGCGTATATTTGTTGCCGCGGCTTAGGCTCTGGATAAATGTTAAGTTTCCTTGAAACCCCTCATGTATACATGTTGTGAATTATTCAGGACAATAGTTTATACGCTTATGATCATTACATATTGGACTTTAATGTAAAGAATACGATTATGCCTGTGCGAATATTGCACATGTGTACCAGATATAATCTAACCCATGACCTACTCAATGTTCTAAAAAAATCGTACGTCGGCTTAGAAAAATATTTAATTTGGGTATTGTGGCGTATTTATTTCCAATATCTATCAATACCAGAAAAAATTACTTATTTATCGCCCTGGCCATTTCAGCCTGTGGCATACAATGTGGCGTACACTTCTTGCTCTAACTCCTGAAAATTACCCCTACCCAGTAAGACAAATGTTCAACTTTCCTGGACACCAGGAATAACACAAACGTGTTGTTGATTTTTTAGAGAAATCACGTACCTGGGAAAGAATTATACGATATTTCCAGGAATACCATAAGCATTAAATTAAAAATTACTCATACGCCCATCTAGAACAGAATTATATTTTCAGGAATAACATAAGCTTTAATTTAAAATTACTCATACGCCTGCTTGGACAATTTTAAAGAAGCCCATTGTACCTATAGTTACCTCTTCCTTAATTCCCAACCGAGAGTAAGAACTAAAAATTAAACTTTTGCCATAAATACTTGAACTATTTAAAAAATTATCCTACAAATATGTAATACTCCAGAAACTTAAATGTAAAAAAACACCCAGCCACCCACTCACTCAAATACTGTCTGTTTAGAAGGATAAATATTTCCTTGTACAAATCTCAAAACTATTTCTTAAGCAATCTTATGTTTTATGAGAAGGTTATTTCCATGTTTATTTTTTGTGTCGTCTTCTTCATCGTGATGTTTTATCCCGAAACGCAAGAAACTTTTAATGTACATACAATTTTACTAATGTCCTTTTGGAGGGGCTCCTTTCCATCTAGAGAGGCATGGAAATATAAGAACTTGGGTATGTTTTTTTTGGTAGTTGTGTTTCCAACAAGCGAGTGGGGGAAAATAAATAGAAAAAAACTGCCTAACGACTTCAGGCATAAGAAATACATCTAAGGCAGAAGATGCATTTAAAAAAAGGGAGAAGCTCAGGCAATAAATATATGAACCAGCTTGTTTTTAATCGAATCTGCAATAAATTTGTTTGAATAGTAATTTACAAAAGGTTTAAAATTTAAATATATTTGACAATACCTTACTTGAAACGCATTAAAACTAAAATTATACTCAATTGAATATATATTTCAAATACTTTTTAAAGAACTAAAGGTTCCAGCGTCAAATAGACAGATCCCAATGCCGCTTTATCTGATCTGTATCACAGGCAGCCTGGTCTGGTATTGATATCCATAGTTTTACGGTTTGAAAAAGGTTGCTGACAAATCTAATGTTGTGATTTACGTAGATGAATGTCAAAACTTTGTGATCTGTATTATCGCTGATATAAAAAAAATCTATATTTTAAATTTGCTCTAAAGGGAGGTGGGTACACTCTAGAGATAGGCAACATTTAACCCAATATAACATTTATTTTAAGAAATTTCATAATAAAAAAAAATGTTTAATAACCTGAAAATGGCATCATTTAATTGCATTGTTCTTAAGATTTTGCAACAAGATAGTCTCCTCAACACCACGGATTGTTTTAAACAAAGGTCCTAGGTATCGTGCGAGAGCAGGTGGCCCTGATCTCACAGGTGGCAAAAATTGTCCACAATACGCAAACGTGTACTATCCTAAAATATAGTCTTTTTACCACCACGGATTGTTTAAATTAAAGGTCCAAGGTGGCTCTGATCCCACGGGTGCCAAGAGTTTTCCACAATACGACACACGACTAAAAGCTACGAAGTTTTCGATCTCGTTTCCCAGAAGAAATTCATGACTGCCAAATTAAACGAAAACGCTCACAGATCGAACTTTGCATAGTTTTTCAGATCGAATACCAGGTTTTGCTATTTTAGTAGTTTAGGAGAAATAACAAGCTGGGGTACAGGGTATTATAATTTAACACTCATGTTTGTAACACGAAAGGAGATAGAACCCATGTTTGTTATACCGGTCGATTCAAAATTACTACTGATTCCACTGAACGATGTCCTTGCTACTGTCCATCTATCAAATCAAAATACCGAAATATCGACTCAAAATACCGGTAATTAAAAATTACCACTTATTCCACTGAACGATGTCCGTCCCACTGTCAATCAGTCAAATCATAATACAGGAATATCAACACAAAATACCGTTGATTTAGAATTACCACTGGTTTCACTAATCTATGTCCGTCCGTTTGTACTGCCCATCTATTAAATACAAAAAACGGGATATCGAATCACGAGTGGTCGTAGAGTTAAAAAAGACCATTATGCTGAAATTAGAGGGCCACCGGTAAGTATGGGCATAGGGAGTACTCAAATCCAAACCAGTTTTACTACAAATCTAAACATGAAATTGTTTTAAAGATCTAGCTAAGACTATAATTGGAATTATGGATCCAAAAAAATCGGCACTTTCTAACAAATTCACGGTGGAAGGTATATAAGATTCGGCCTGGACGTAATTAATGAAGTTTTCCTTGTGATATGTCCCAAAAAGTTTTAAGAACAAGTCGGGGATTCATTTACTGTTTTAAAAACTTATTATGTACTCTTATGTTCTTGTCACTCTAATCTAATCAATCTGGTCACCGAGTAATGTCTTCTTTTTATACTCGTATTCTGCTCTAACTCTATTGAATTTTCCATTTCATACATATTCTTTTTTAAATGGTCTTTCGAAATTCCCCTACCACCACCTTTTCAAATATCACCAACTGAAAGCTTCATTTAAAATGGAAATTACTTCATTTATACACTGTAAACTTGTTAGATTACCTAGTGGGCGTGTGTATGGGTACTGGTGTTTTGGTGGCAGAAACTATACATCATCAACTTCTATATAAAATTCCCAAACAGCCAGTCTAAACAAGAACGAGAGGCAAGGAAACAGTTTCAGTTCGGTGACATGTTTCATAAGCAGCAACAGGAACCTACATTTTGCAAAAACGGAAATAAACCCTGAAAAAGGGGCAAAGAAAGGAAGGTTGAAAAACTAATGGCGAAAACTGAAAATGAGAAATTACAAATAAATTCTCATTTCATAAAACCATATTCAAAAAAAAAGGAAAGGATATTTTTGACATAAATTTTCTTGGGTCCCCTCCTTTCTAGGTCCAAGGAAAAAATTAAGACAGAATTAACATATGGTTTGGTAGCATTTTCTAAATTCAATTTCTTTTTTTCTACCAACCAACAAACAAGTATCATTCGTATATTAACGTCATCATTATCAACATCATCATTATCATTGTTATTATCATCATTGTCGTCATCGTCATCATCCTACTCAAAATTTGTCGTCATTATTTGTTGAGCATTTCGTGTTTTGAACGTATGAAGCAGGAGGCATAAATACAGCGAGAATAAGAGAGAGAGAGGCGTCCTGAGTGAGGGTGAGCTCAGTGTCGGCAACTGTTTTGAGACAAAACTCGCTGAGGATAAATTGTGCAAAAAATTGCTACAAATCGCTACTGAACTTAAAAAAAATCCCCAAAAAAGTCGATACGGTAAAAATCAAAGAAAAAAGCACAGTAAAAATTATTTTGCTTTAAATGAAATTAAAAAAATCTACAAAGATTTTAGTTTTGAAAATTTCAAAAAACCTGATATTTTTCGACATCATCAGCTTTTTAGATCCTTCACCGAAGAGTGGATGGTACACTTAATTTGTCATCCCGTTTGCAACACTATTTAATATTAATCGGAGTCTCTATAAAGTATATATTCGCAAAACTTTTTGTACTATTTACAATTAACAACGTGCGTTTCAGTTGGACCACCCTTTACAGGGTGGCTGATAAAAGTCGCTACCAAAAAAAAAATATTAATAAGTTTTTTCTATTTAATGAATCTGGTTCATTTTTTATTTTATTTTGCAGACTGATTTTTAAATTTAACAAAAATAAATATCTGTGACACTGAAACAAGAATTTGGATTGTCCGCCGCTATCAGGCACTGGAGTCCGTAGTTTAGGTTTAAAGAGAGTAAAGGCGCACGTTTGGCTACAATTCTCCGAGCAGATGGACCATAATGGACTTGTTAACAATTTTGCGCAGGCTACAGGCGCTACGCGAAAGTAGTTTTAATCGCCACATTAGCGTAGGGATGGTGGCGGGTATATAAGTTTCGACCTGGCCCAACTTAACTTAAAAAAGATATTGCTTTCAATACAAATATAGAAAAATTTTAAAGTTTTAGCTGAGATTGGGGACGAACGCATTGACTAAACACGGACCAGTTTTTGCGCTTTAATAGCGTAGGAACGATGGAGGGCAAATAAGTTTCGCCCTGGCCCAACTTAACCAAGTTTTTACTTGTTCAAGTTATTTTAAATGGTATAAAAAGTTAAAACCAAAAATTAAAAGGACAATAGCTGTCAAAAAGGGAATATTTGTTTTTTTTACTAAAAATCGCTACAGGCGCTACGCGAAAGTAGTTTGAATCATTAGACACATTAGCCTCGGAACGGTTGAGGATACAAAATTTCGACCTGGTCCAACTTTACCAAGTGTTTAAGTTATAATCAATGGAATGGCAAGTTAATACCCCAAACACTTTAATAATTTTTTTACCCTTAACATTTTAAGTAAAAATCGCTACAGGCTCTACGCCAAAATTAGCTTAAATCGCCACAGTAGCGATTTTTTTTTTAAAAAAAATCGCTACTTTTGAAAAACAGTGTTTTTTGGTGATGTAAAATCACCCCCAGTAGTGGAAAAACAAACCAAGTTGGCATCGCTGGGCAAGGTTACGGTAAATGGGTGACTGTGCTTTCCCCCACATAAAACGTTGGCCTCCCCTACGAAAGATTCACATTACCAGCCAACCGAATAGCCCTTCGTTAGCATTTCACTTAAGTCTAAAGGCATGACCGATTTATTACAAAGTCACAGCAATTATGAGCCAGCAACATAAGCAAATGTCATCCTTTTATAGCCAAAAAATCGCTCATATGCAAAAAGGGATGATGCCAATGGTGGTGGTGTTTTTCGAGTGTAAATGCACAGAGAGCGAAAACTCAAGAGTGATTTTACTGCTACACAATTCAAAGTGATGGTAACGAGTGAGTCTTTCTTAGCGTTGCCGGTTAATGGCATTACCAAGAGAGCATAAAGTAATAACATAATTTTGAAATGAGAGAGAGAGAAGAAGAAAAACAAAGAGTGGTTAATTATTTCAAGAGGGACAGAGAGATAGGGCAAGTAATAACATTATATTGAAACGAGAGATAGAGAATTCAAAGTTTCGAGAGATAGAGGGCGAGTAATGATGTTATATTTAAACGAGAGAGAGAGAACAAAAAAATAACAATCAAAATGTCGTTAATTATTTAGACCAACATAAAGCGCTTACATTTAAAAACATCATATTAAAACGAGAGAGAGAGAAAATGTTGAAAATTTTGTTTGACAGCCAGATAGACAGAGAGCGCCCGAGTGATAACCTTATATTGCACCGAGAGATAGTTAATGGAATTAAGAGAGCTATTAATTATTTCGAGAGAAAATGCATAGCGAGAGTATTTTGGTGCTGTATCTCTCATATCTGTAAATGTAAATTAAAATTCGATTTGTTTGTTTTTCCTGTTATCTTTTCAGCTCTTGTTTTTTTTGCTTTATTTTTGTGCCACTTCCAGTTCCTAGGCTATTTTGTTGTTGTCCATTCTTTATCGACTTCTTCGTCGTCGTCGTCTTGTTTATTCGGTATCGATGGGTAGTTGTTGTTTTTGTGGCTGTTGTTGTTCCAAATTGAGTTCAATCTCCCAGAGTTTATTATTATTTACATTTTAGTAGTAAAGTTTTTGGGGTATTTATGTCATTATGTTGGAAATTTGCGGTTGAAATGATGTTGAATAAGTTGTGAACTAATACGAATAGGGTGACCAGCTGCGAAATTTAAAGGAAATTTTAAATATTCTGTAATAAAAGACTAAGAAAACTGGATTTTCGGCTTTCACATCTTGCTTCCAGTTTAAATGTAGAGAAATTATGAATTTTGGCTGAGACAAAAGACGGCCGCATGGTCCAAAAGGGCCAAAAATTTATTTTTTTTGGCTTTTGTAGTGAAGGGACGTTGGAGGTTGTCGACCTGGCCCTACTTAGCCAAGTTTTTACTTGTTTTAGTTATTTTTAATGGTATGACATGTTAATACACCAAAAATTTCAAGGACAATTGCTGTCAAAATCGAAATAATTTTTTTTAAGCAATAATCGCTACAAGTGATTTTTACAAGGATTTTAGGCTTTTGCTACAAGGATATTTGGACGCCAAGTGGAATGAAAATAAAGGAGGGACTTAAAAGTACCAGAAAGAAATAAGAGAATAAAAGACAAAAAATTGAAAAAAGACAAGATAGGTTTTATTAGTTTGATTCGCCATAGGGCCGTTCATTTCCTATAGGTGACAGCGCATAGAGAAAGGGACCTAAGGGTAAAAAAATCAATTTTAATTTTAGTTTTCTTTTTTTGATGTGGATAACATCTGAGCATCGAATGAGACGGATCCCATGCCCCAAAAGTGTTCCCTCCCAGAGATATGCGCGTTTTATGAAAGTGAAGTCGACGATTCTAAGCGCAAATAGAAAGGGACCTAATCTTTAAAATGGCTCTCCTGAACAAAACTGATTTGTCTACCAGTGCTTAGTTCAAGGACCAAGCATTAATTAAAGCATCCCATTATTATGTAAAAAAGAAAAAGGACCGGAAACAGGACAATTATTACTTGTATCAGATCGCGGGCGGCCTAATAGAAACCATCGTGTTAAAAATTGAACGAGAATTTCGAAATTTGACTCGGACCAATGTGCCTTCCAAAGGATTCGAAATGAGAGGTTAACAATTGAAATGCTGCTTAAAACCATTTAATCTCTTTCCAAATACGCTTATTATTAACTAAGCCAGTTCGAGGTAAAATTTCAGATATTTTATTTAAAAAGTTCCGGAATTTGGATTTACTTTAGTCCTTATAACATAATATAGGGTGGTTTAATTTCAAGGGCCGATGTTGAATGCAAACCACACCTAAACGTCAAGTTTTTTTCGGCATTTCATTTGATATTTCGCAATTTCAGGCTAACTCAATTCAAGCCATGGAAAGATACACAAGCGAGCAACGGGTTAAAGTTGTTCAGGCTTATTTTCATAATAAGCGTTTGAAATTTGAAGAAAATCATCTTCAGTGATGAGGCACATTTTCACCTCAGTGGATTCGTCAATAAGCAGAATTGCCGCATTTGGGCGAATGATAATCCAAGAGTGAGTGTCGAAAAAACAATGCATCCACAAAGAGTGACTGTTTGGTATGGTTTATGGGCTGGCGCCATCATGGGGCGGTATTTTTAAATAAATAAGGCCGGTTAGGCAGCTACTGTGAATGGTGTTCGCTATCGTAACTTTTTATGGCCCAAATCGGAAGATATGGATATAGACGATAAGTGGTTTCAACAGGACGGTGCCACTTGCCACACAGCTAACGAAACAATGGCTCTTTTGCGCGACAAATCAACATCAGGCCTTAAAATTTAACCACCCTTTTATGTTTGCTGCAAAATCGAGGGATCTATTAAATGGCACCTAATATTTTTGATGTAGGAGTAATTTTACTTTCCAATTTAGCTTGAAGATTATTTTGCAATTTTACTTGCATTGTCATACAAAATGAAAAGTAGATTTTCCCGAAGAAGCCTTTTGAGAATTACGAGGTCTTGCGACACAACCCGAATTAAGTGCTTTATTTCAAAGAGCAGAAAAATAAAACAGCTACCGGCGCTTGCTAAAGGTCTGGCCACCCAGGGGGGATTAACCCCAATGGCCAAAAACAATTTGCACTCAAATTATGTCGACAGTAAATCTATAACGATTTGTACTCTTTTCAAACCAAACCACTACGAACAAGCCAACATAATTCCACTCAAAACGAAGACGTAACGGATACAGCGAAGCAGAACTGCATACAACCCCACAAACCCCAATTACAAAGACAGCGAGAGCCAGAGAGAGACTGAGTGAGAGAGAAAGGGGGAAAGTCACAGTCAGAGTGAAATGAAAATAGACAATGAGAACACATACAAAAACAAAACAAAAAATAAAAACAAGAACAAAAGCTTATGAAAATGTCATTTAGAGTAATTGATAATGTTAAAAAAAGCTTAAACAATATTTTAACATTTTTATTAAAAAGAAATGGAGAGAAAAACACACACTCACATTCTCACTGTCACCTTTCTCCACCTCATACATACACATACGTACTTATATGTATGTATGCATACACTCACCGAGAAGTATCGAAATAAATTCCAACGAAATCAACGGGCAGTGTACGCTAACGTACGCTAACGTTACGTTATGTTAACGCGCAATGCTGTGGAGTTACGTTGCTTTATTTATATTTTTTCCAGCAGCGAGTTTACGAGAATTTCGTTTCGCATCTCTCTGTGGATGTGTGTGCGTTGTTACGCTTAAATAATGAATCTACGAAATGTAATTTAAATTCATTGTAGCAAGTAGTGATACTTTTAACGAGATTCCTTTAGGGTTGCACTTTTTCATTTGAGATGTTACAGCCAAATGGGGTTGGCTGCTTCGGAGTGGGAGTCCTGGCGGCTATGTGAAGGTGTTCAGATTGATATTAACACCATTGACTTTAATACCTTTTAAGTATGCGGCAATTCCTGTTGCAAAGTTTTCCTTTTTTGCTTCTTCTGGATTTTTTTGTGTGTGTTTTTTTGCCTTTCGCTTTAGAACGTTACAAGTTTTTCTAGCTCGTCATGATAACTTTTAAAATGCATGGTGTAAAAATAAAAAGAAATTCAACGTGTCTATGGAATATTAACGCTGCGGACGGACGGAAAGATGACATAAGCAAAAAAAGGGTTTCTTTGCCTGGAATGCTTAATATTATGAGTCTTAAGGAAATTTGATTAAAAAGATATGTCGGAGGGGACAAAAGAGGACAGACGTGCAAGCGTTTTTCAATATGTGACGCTCAAAATAGAAAGGGACCTAAGGGTAAAAATCAGTTTTGTTCAGAAGAGCAATTTTAAAGATTTAAATACGTGTATCTTTGGTGTACCATCACTTTCATAAAACGCGCATATCTCTGGGAGGGAACACTTTTGGGGCATGGGTCGGTCTCATTCGATAATCAGATGTTGTCCACATCAAAAAAAGTGAAAATTGATTTTTTTTACCCTAAGGTCCCCTTCTCTATGCGCTGTCACACAAATGAATTATTTTTAAAAAAGATGTTAGCCACGATGTTAAAATTGAAGAAGATTTTTTTTAAACTTGATTTAGTGATTCCTGTATTAATGCAGGGTGACTACCAAAGACATTTTCTAAAAGTCTAATACCTTTCCCCACATATTAATATATTCTATTATCTTGGTAAGAGTTGTTGACAACTGTTTCTGCAAAAATCACAAAATTTATGAGGAAATGTTTTAGTATTATTTTTGTTTCTTTTCAAAATAAAGATGTCTCCTGAAAATAATATCCGAAGGATATCGAAATTAAACAAAAATTATAGAGACAATACTGACCTCATGCTTGTCTAATTACTTACTGATTCTCACCAAAAAAAGGTCGAACAAACAGACAAACGAATATTTAATTTCAGAAATATTAAAATTGTGTAGAGTGGTCCCACCATAATGCACTAAATTTATTTTTACATTTCTTTGTTTCAGTGTTTGGTAAATTCAACCACGGAGTGGTACACAATTGGGCAGCGTGTTAAGATTGTTTAAGCCTTTTACGAAAATGCGCTTTCAAATCAAAATTCATTTCGTGCACTTCGTGATTTTTTTGGTCAGCATAATCGACCTGGATTTTAACAAGCAGAATTGTCGCATTTGGGAAATTAAGATTCCTCGAGTGATTGTTGAAAAGCCGATTCATCCGCAAAGAGTGAATGTTTGGCGCGGTATTTTACATTTTCTCATTTTCTCATTGGTTCATTAATTACATACAATATATATATTTAAAGTAAAGAATTTTCAAGACTTTTAGAAAAAAAAATCAGAAAACACTGGGTAATTACGAACTGACTTTTCGGAAAAAAATAATTTCTGCCCTAATTCTCATATTTAAAATAATCCTAATTCCATCAGTTTTAACGTTTTAAAGCATTTAACGTCATTATAAATACAACACATTGTAGATCAACAGGATCAACGTGCCTGCATTTAAGAGAGTCATGTCAAGAATCGAAATAAATCCTTAAATAATGGAGCAAGTATTAACACAAGTAAACACTGGCTATATTTGATTTGTTTTTGGTTTTAATAAGACGCCATCTATATGTGAAATACTTTTAGTTGATCGAATTTATGTTAACGTCAATTTAAATATAAGGCATTGTAGTAGCACACCATCAACGTGCCTTCGTTTAAGAGGGTCTTGTCTAGAATCGAAATAAATCCTTAAATAATGGTGCAAGTATTAAAACAATTAAATATATGATATTTTTGGTATTTATTGGACGCCCTCTACATGTGAAATACTTATAGTTGATCGAATTAATGTTAACGTGATTAGACCACAGGATTAACGTGCCTGCAATTAAGAGAGCCTTGTCAAGAATCGAAATAAATCCTAAAATTATGGTGCAAGTATTAACACAAGTAAAGTCTGGATATATTTTTTGGGTTTAATTGGACGCCCTCGATATGTGAAATACTTATAGTTGATCGAATTTTGGTAAACGTCATTATACCACAGGATCAACGTGCCTGCAATTAAGAGAGCTTTGTCAGGAATCGAAATAAATCCTAAAATGATGGTGCAAGTACGAACACAAGTAAGCCCTGGCTATATATAATTGTTTTGGTATTACTTGGAGGCGCTCTACATTAAAATACTTATATTTTTTATGTAAACTTAAATGTATGTAAACGTCATTACACCACAGGATTAACATGCCTGCAATTAAAAGATCCTTGTCAAGAATCGAAATAAATCCTAAAATGATGGTGCAAGTACTAACACAAGTAAACCCTGGCTATATTTGACTTTTTTGGTATTAATAGGACGCCCTCTACATGTGAAATACTTATAGTTGATTAAAATTATGTCAATCGCAAATTTGTGATAGCAACTTCTCATTGTGAAATGTTTAAAGCTTATGTGAATAAAAAATGTAAACATGTTGTTTTTTAAGTTTTAGTGGCGCCCTCTATATTTTATATGTTTTATTGTCGATCCCGTTGGAGAACTTTGCAATTTAAGAGTAGCGCTCTCTATATTTTAAATATTCTGCAGTAAATCGGAACAATCGCACATCTTAGTATGTGGAATACGAAAAACTTGATCGAACTCATGACAGACGTAATTTGTATAATTTTTAGTCAAATACTACGTAAATCATCTAAGGTAAATCTTTAGGCCTTAGCTGGGACTTTAACTCACAATCCTTTGGAAAGTAGTCTGATAAAGAGGGGCTCTTATTCAGAACCCTAATGAGGTCAACAAAGTTTTTTACAAATGGACCCAGGAACTTAAATTTTGAAACTGTCATGTGATGAGTTTTTTTTTTCCATCGGGCGCTATTTCTTTAAATATGCCAACAAATGACCCTTTGTATGCTGATATAATAGACTACCCGCTGGGCGAACTAGGCATAGAAACAGAACCATAATGGAGGTAATAAAGAGTAAGAAAAAAAATGGTTAGACGGACACCAAATTAATGATGAGTTTAAAAAGGCGATTCGCGGGCGGGCAGGAATATGACAGTAAAAAACTCAAATTTACTCAAAAAATAAAATGAATTTTCTAAATTTACTACACCCAACCTATTTTGAAACAGGTGTCGCTAAAGTTAGCCTTAGGGGGCTTTAACCTTTTACAAACTATTTTAAAAATTCACGTTTTTAAGACATTAAAATTGTCAACAAGAATTTACTAATAAATCTAAAAATTGCTAGTGTTTCGAAAGCATCGGGCGCCATCCCTTTAGAAATGCGACTGGACTCCTGAGTGATAGGATGGAGAAAGTGGTCGCATAGGTTATTTAGATATGTTGCGTGTAAAAATATTTGGTTGTAAAATAGCATATTATAGACTGCGTCGGGCGCCATTTTACTGTGAGAGACTCAGCTGACTGACATATAATTTCGATTTTTGGTATTTTTTTTAAACGAAATTCCTGCTCAGTCCATGTTCGTTTTATTATCCCCGAATTAAAATTCAAAAATATGAAATAAAAAAAACAAATCTTTTGGACTCACCTGTATGCCATGAGCGCCACCTTGTTGACTGATGTGCAACTGCTGCGTCTGTTTCATTTGCAACGTTGTTGTTGTTGTCTGCTGCTGAGGCTGTTGTTGTTGTGGCATATTTGGATTACCCTGCTGCGACGCTGGCCCATTGCCTGGGCCGCCAGGGCCAATGTTGGGTCCCGCATTCGGACCGTTTTGACTGTTGGGATTGGGGCCGGCATTGCCCATTTGCGGTGCATTCTGTTGCCCATTCGGACCCCTGGCGTTGCCGGTTTGTGGTTGTTGCTGTTGCGACTGTTGCTGCTGTTGTTGTTGCTGCTGTTGGGCCGGTGACATATTGGGCGGGCCATTTGATGGTCCGCCCGTATTTGGACCCGCACCAGGGCCGCCGCGTGGCGGACCCTGCATGAAGTTTGGACCCGCTGAACTCTGACCGCCACCCATGGGCGAATTGTAGGGCGAGTATTGTGGTTGCTGTGTGGGTTGTTGTTGTGTTTGAGATTGCTGTTGGCCGAGCCCATTCGGTTTGGGGAAATTGCCTACGCCCATCGGGCCGTTGGGCCCCATTTTGGCCATATTGGCCTGCGACATGTGCTGCTGCTGCTGTTGTTGCATTTGCTGCTGGTGCTGAAGACGTTTGAGATCGAATTCATTCTGCTGTGAGGAATAGTAGAGCTCCTGTTTGATGTCCAGGAAAGACTGTTGAACATTATTGCCGCCCATGGGACCGCCGGGCCCGTTGCCCTTCTGCTGGAATTGCGGCGGTATATTCTGGTGTTGTGGGTGCTGCTGCGGCCCATTGGGGCCCTGCATGAAATCGTTCGGTCCGCCAAAGCCGCTGCCATAATCGTTGTAACGTCCATTCGGCCCACCACCCATTAATTGACTCTGTTGGCTTTGGTGCATGGGCGGCCGCGGGAAATTCATGCCGCCCATGGCGTTCTTGTGCTGATGCTGTTCGGCCATCTGCTTCAGAGTCTGGGCGGCCAGCGATAATTCGGACATGGGTCCCGTGTTGGGACCATTTTGGAACTGAGAACGCATTTTGTTCATACCTTGAGGATCGTTGTTGGGACCACCCATGGGACCGCCCATGCCGCCGCCCACATTGGGGCCGCCCGCATTCGGACCACCAAAGGCCGCATTGAACTGGGCCATGGCATTCTCGGACTTGACATTCAAACTGTCGATCAAGGCCTGCACATTGGGCGGTTCGACCTTTATGCCATCCTCTGTTTTGATATCCATCAAGGGCTTCTCATCGAGGGCATCCAAAAAGCCCGGATTGAAATCTTGCAAATCATTAATGAGATCCTTGAAGGTTTCATTGCCTTCCGCTGTATCGTCAGCCATGAACTCGGGAAAGCCGGGAAAGTTGCTGTTCGGCCCGCCGTCCTTCTCCAAACCAGCCAGATCGGGAAAATCATGATCGGGTTCCCTTTTGCACTCCACCAAATTGCCTAGACCGCCCATGCCGGATTTCTGCTGCTGTTGCTGCTGCTGCTGAGCTGCATTCAAGTTATGGCCACCCATTATATTCGTAGCACTGTTCGGACCGCCGCCACTGCCCATATGCATGCCGCCGCGATTGTTACCATTATGTTGTGGATCATTGCCACCGCCAGTGCCCTGGGGACCACCACCACCGCCGCCGGGACCGCCCGGGCCGCCAGAGGCACTTACGCCCGGTTCACTTTTAACGGAGGTATTTGTCAGAGCTTTCACAGTGACATTGGTGCTTATCTGCTGGGGTTGAGAATTGGCCGCCGATGTGGTAAACTCCAATTGCTGTACAATTTCCACCGAGAACTTTAGATTCTCAGAGCCATTGTTGTTGTTGTTATTATTGTTATTGCTGTTGTTGTTGGTATTGTTGTTGTTATTGTTGTTGGGCAACTTATGGGGCGGTTCGAAATTCTCGGCACCATTGTCGGCATCGTCTGCGGGTCGTTTTAAGAACTTTTGTTGCTGCAAAGGAAAATTGAGAAAAATTGAAAAAATTAATGAGAATTTTTGGTTGTTATTTTAAAAAAGGAAATGATTTTTTATAAGAAGAGGTTGTTAAAATTTACCCAAATATTCATTAAAATAGTTTTAGCAGCTTTAGAGATTCACTGAGATAGATTGAGATAGACTGGGCGAGCGAGTGAGCGTAAGAGCTTGGAGTAGAGTACTAGAGTATTTGGACTGTAAAAGCTTAGTTGAGTTTCAAGCCTTTTTAAGTATCGCGCCTTTTTGTTTCAGCAGCGTTTAGAGTTTCAAGCTTTAAAGTTGTAGTTGTAATGACTGAACGATGTGTGGGATTTTTTATAATTTTCGCAGATGTCGCCGCAATTGTGTTTTCAATACTTTTTGATTTCTGCACATTTTATGTTGGGTTTTGAAGTCTTTCATGATTTGTTGTTGATTTGGATTTTTTGTTTTGTATTCCTTTTTTTTCTTTCTTTTGAAGTTTTTGTTTTTATTTTTAGGTTTATTGTTTGTAATTTTACGTTTATAGGTTCTTTGGTTTTTGAGTTTTTGGTTTTGGATTTTAGATTTTCAATTTAAAAATCTTTATGACGAGATGGTAAGAGAGAAAAAACTTAGGATGAAAATGTATATATTTTTAGGTAACGAATAAAAAAGGGATAAACCATATATATTTTCACACAATTAATGTAAATACCCATACGAGTCTCGGAGAAGCTCTAGTTGTATTTAATTGTTTTCGTACTTAAAGTTCAGATAAAAAACATACTAAAGGATATTGGCATAATCAAATGTTAGCTTCACCAAAAAAAAAACACAGGGAGTATCTATAAAAATTATCAATTATATAAAGAACAATACTATATTAAATATTAAGTTTAAGATTTAAACCCGACCATAAAAACATTTGTTCAGCTTGTGTATTTTTTGTCACATTTCAGAAGCAAATTTGTTTTAAAAAAAAAATTAAAAAAATTTACTATCCAAAAACGTATGCTTTTTTTGTACATTTTTTTTAATTGAAAAAAAAAATCCCATAAAAAGGGTATTTTTTCAACCAAACCATTTTTATTTTAATAATCGATTTGTGTAAGGTACTTAAAACATTATGTATTGAGTCAAACAGTAGTCGGAAATATTTTTTTTATCGAAAATATTATAAAAAAAAATAATTTTTATTTTAAAATGTAAATTTTTTCCCTATAACATTTTATTTTTCAACAAAAAAAATTATAAAACATTTTGGTTAATTATAAAATTTAGGAAAAAAATATTTTTATTAAAACAATATTGAAGAAAATAAACAAAAAAAAATATAAAACATATTTGTTAACAAAATAAAAAAATAATTTTGCACTGAAATAAATATTTGTTTCAAAATGTATATGTGACAGCGCATAAAGAAAGGGACCTAAGGGTAAAAAAATCAATTTTTCTTTTTTTGATGTGGACAAGATCTGAGCATCGAATGAGACCGATCCCATGCCCCAAAAGTGTTCCCTCCCAGAGATATGCGCGTTTTATGAAAGTGAAGTCGACGATTCTAAGCGCAAATAGAAAGGGACCTAATCTTTAAATAGCTCTCTTGAACAAAACTGGTTTTTAATCTTAGGTCCCTCCCTTTCTATTTTGCGCGTCACATATATATTTTTTTCAAATGTATTTGTAAGTAATTACTCTAGAACTATATATTTGCACTCAAATAAATTATTTTTTAAATAAATATTTTTGTATGTGTTGTTCATGTAAGATATGAGACCGTGGTTCTTTAAAAAGAAGCTAAAGTAAAAAAATGTTTTATGCAAAAAAAAATATTTTGGTTTTGACAATTTTATTTTACAAAAATATATATTTTTTTGAAAAACATATTTAAACACTTTATTTAAATTTATTTTTCAATTAAAAACTTATTTTTCAATAAAAAAAAACATTATATAACATATGTTTTAATCATCAAATTTTTCTTGTTTTGTAAATTATATTTTGTCTGACGAAACTCACTTTATTAGCAGTACCAATGTTCACTGCGAAAAAATATTATGGTTTCGACGATTTTTTTTTCAAATATATATTTTTTTTTGGAAAAAATTACGAAATCACTTTAAATACATGTATTTTTCAAAAAAAAAATTTTTATCAATAAAACAAATGATGTTTATTTAATTATACAATTTTTGTCAAAATTTTTGTTATTTTTTTTCTGTAAAGCTTATTCAATGGGAATCTTTTAAAATCAATAAAATCGATTAAATATAAATTATTTTTTAATTATCAAATTCAAGTCGAAAATTATTTTTAAAAAAAAATCGAAAATTATTTAAAAAAAAATCGAAAAGAATAAAAAAAATCTATTAAAATCAATTAAATATCATTTTTTTTTTAATTATCAAATTTAAGTCGATATTTATTTTTTAAAAAAAATAAAAAAAAATCGATATGAAATATTTTTTAAAATGAATAAAAAAAAATCGATATGAAATATTTTTTAAAAAGAATAAAAAAAATCGATATGATTTTTTTTTTAAAAAAAAAGAAGTTAACAAATTAATTTATATAATTTCTTTGACAAAATTCATTTTAAATAAAACCTAAAGAATAATTTTTCTTTGTGAAAACATAAATTTCACAACAGAAGTTTTTTTTTTGAAAATTTTTGTCTCATTACAATAATTATTATCGACAAACATGTCTTCTTTTAAAACTATCAAATATTTATGATTTTTATAAAAACAATATAGATGAAAAAAAAAATATTTTTTATAAAATAAAAAAAAATTGCTATTGGAAATAAATACTTTTTTATTCTTCAAAAATATTTTTTAGTGTAAGAGAACAATATTTTAGCACTGAAAAAAATATATTTTTTAAATAATCTTTTTTTTTTACTTAATTTTAAGAATTTCTTGAAACAAATATTCTATTAATTTTAAAAATTTTTTGAAAAAAATATTCTTTTAATTTTAAAATTTTTTTGAAAAAATTATTATTTTAATTAAAAAAAAATTTTGTAAACAAAATGTCTAGCAAACTTTTAGCTTTTACTAAAAACATAAATTTGGGAAATTTTTTTTTTTTTTTTTATAATAAGAGAACAATCTTTTAGCACTGAAATAAATATTTTTAATAAATATTTTTAAATATTTTTTATTAAAAATTTATAAATATTTTTTATTAAAAATTTATAAATATTTTTTATTAAAAATTATTCTTTTACTTAAAATTTTTGATAAAAAAAATATTCTTTTACTTAATATTTTTATTAAAAAATATTCTTTTACTTAATATTTTTTTTTTAAATATTCTTTTATTTTATTTTGACTAATTTGAAAAACTTTTTCTATAAAAAAAAACGAAAACATTCCTTTGAAATGTCGCTAACGAAGAAATTTTAAAATTTATGTTGGGCTAATTTTTTTTTTACAAATTCAAACAACTTATTATAACTTGTGTTAGGAGCATATAAAAAACTAGCATTTGGAAATAAAAAAATAGTTGTTTTTCATAACTTTTTGTAAAAAATGTATATTTTTTGTATAAAAATTTTTCAAAAAACATTGTTTTTTCGCAGGGAATATTTTTTTACTTCAGTTTAGTTACTTTAGTTTCTTTTTAAAAGAAACAGGGTCCAAAATCTGACTATTAACTAAGCATAAGAATAAACAAAAAATACAATCATTGATAACGAAAAATAAAGCTGTGTCGTAATCAAATTTTAAAGGATGTCCAGTAAGAAGAAACTTTTAAATTTTAAAATATAAACTTACATTTTTAGTAATAGTTTCGATTTTTATTTTATTAAATTAGAAAGATGGCATATTCCGATTAAGTATGGAATAAAATATCAGTCAAACGTTTTTTTGAATGCAAAATTTTTCTCAAATTTGTGTTTTTTAGTATTTGTATAGTTGACCTTTTGTTGTTTATTTTTGAGTTATTGTTAGGCTTGGACAGATGTTGCTGTTTTTATAATTTATTTAATTTTAAATAACCCTATGTTTCGAACTGACTTCGTCGTTCATCACCAGGGGTAATCAATTTAAATAATTGTTTTACTTCTGTCCTGTTTTACTTCTAATATTCAACTAATGTATGTCTTTCCGTCGGTACTTATTAGCAAAAAAAAGTTTGGTAGATATTTTTCGACCATTTTTTTGGGCGTTAAAAGAATATTTTTTTAAGAAAAATGCATTAAAAAAATATTTAAAAAAAAAAACATATTTATTTGAAAAAAAATTATTTCAGTGCTAAAATATTGTTCCTTTACTAGAAAATTTTTGTTTAAAACAATTTATATTTTTTTTTTAAATTTCAAGTCAATTCTTTAATTTTTAGACCGTTACAGCTTTTATTTTTTTCAACATCCACGTATCCCTCCTACTGTGGAGTTTTCTTAAACTGCCCAATTGCTTATTTCTTTCCCTAATCGAAATTTACAAAAATTACAATTTGAAAAAACTTGCCTTTTAATGATTTTTCTAAAAATTGCGAAATTCCCATAAGTTCATGATATTTTGATCAGTCTGTACTTTGATTAGCCATTTAGTTCTGCTTTACCGCAACGGGGGTAGGTTTCATATTTATACCCACCTATTTAATTACTACTCCGTTAGCAGTGGGTGAAGGGGACTTGACTTTTATAAGCGAATTTCGCAGGAATCTCCATTGAGGCCCTAGTGTTTGTTTTCTATATCTCAGTGAAAATTTCTCTAAAATTTTGGTAATTTCATTGAGATAATAATTAATATTTATGCACCTTTTTGTGGAGGGTGTGTATGTATGTGTGTGTATCGGTGTTTGAACATATTTTAGTGTTTGTATTTTCGTTTTGATTGTGGTTGTTGTTGTTGATTCGCTTAATTATATCGGTTTGGTGAATGATGATGGTCGCGTCGCGCTGGCTGTTGCTTTCTTGGCCGTTTATAATTTATTTTTTTTTGTGTGTATTTTGTTACGCTTTGTTTATTACCATTTTTATTTCGTATTTATTAATTATTGCTGCTGGTTAGCATGAAATTGAACAAAATGCAAACAAAACACCCGATGCAAATAAATAAATCTAAGAAATGGTTGAGTTGAGCTCAGGTGGACAAAAAGGGGTAGAGGGCATGCCAGATTGGAAGATAGTGCAGCAAGCCCAGGCCCGGTTGGAGGGGGGGGGGGTTTGAAATATAGGCAACAACTTATTATTTTTTGAGCCAATAGGTAGTTAACTGGTTTGGAATGGTGATTTAACTCAGTACGAAAAGGGGCAAACAAGTGAGTTTGCGAATGAAGAAAGAAACAACGAAACTTGATCATAGTTCTTTGACACCAAATAATTTAATTGAAATCTTTGCCAATTTTTCCATGATTTAATAGAAAATATTTTCCTTAAATAAGTTCAACATTTGAAGTAATCAAATTAAGATAACAATAAAAGTTTAAACATAGTACTTTTAACACTTTTTTATATCTTGTAGGCCTGATAAAGGCTGTAACTGAAAAAGTATACCTTAACAAGTCATTTGATTTGTAGCCGAAGTAAGCGTTGCCAAAGACTGCTGAAGAATAACCTTGGCGGGCTTAGAAACAGCTGCACAGTCTGCCTGGTAACCGTAGGTAATACATATCACCAATTTTTTAGATGATTCTGAAAAAGAAATAAGAAAAAGGTCTCGAACCAGAATACAAACTGTTCAAGTCATAATACCTTAATTACGTTTAAAATTTGTACTCAAGTTAAATCACCAAAAAAGTAGAAATATATTGAGTTCATAATTTGTACTTAATTGACCAAAAAGACCAAAAATTGGTTTCGTTCATTATTTCTTTTTTTTGAATCGCAGTTGGCTGTTTGCAAATCTTGACAAAAAATATGTCCTCAATTAAATTATATATAAGCGACGCGCAAAATAGAAAGGGGCCTAAGGTTTAAAACAAGTTTTGTTCAGGAGAGCCATTTTAAAGATTAGGTCCCTTTGCGCTTAGAATCGTCGACTTCACTTTCAAAAAACGCGCACATCTCTGGGAGGGAACACTTTTGGGGCATGGGATCGGTCTCGTTCGATGCTCAGATGTTGTCCACATCAAAAAAAGAAGAAGAAAATGAAAATTGATTTTTTACCCTTCGGTCCCTTTCTCTATGCGCTGTCACATATGTACTCAATTAAAGTTCAAAGGTGCTACCAAAACAATTAATTATTTTTTTTTCAATTTAATGAATCTGGTTAGTTTTATTTTTATTTTGCAGACTAATTTTTAGATTTAACAAACATGTACATCTGCGACACTGAAACAAGAATTTAGATTGTCCGCCGCTATTACGCACTGGAGTCCGTAGTTTAGCTTGAATTTTTGGCAGAAGATGCTTTAAATGGTGGAAGAGGAAGGTAACATGTTGAACTGTCTTTTCATGTCTGACAAGGCCCATTTCGACTACAGCGACAACCAACATAACAAACAAAATCGTCGAATGTGGAGTGCTTTAAACCCACAGATACTCCATGAGACGGAATTGCATACACTTCGTTTCACAGTGTGGCGTGCAGTTTCATCATGCTTTATTGTCGGGTCCTACTTCTCCGAAGAAAACGGCCACACCTTTACGGTTAATGGAGGCCGACTTGAGCATGTTAAGAGAGTTTTTCTATCCAGAATTACGCCGAATGAGAATTTCTTACAACTCTGTGTGGGTTCAGCAAGATGGTGCAACTCCTCACATATCCCGGCCCCGGTTATGACAGAATTGCGACGAAAATTTCCCAATAAGCTGATATCTAGAAACTCCACATTCCGTTGGTCGCCTGATCTTACTGCACCTGACTTTTTTATGTGGGTTTATTTGCAAACAGGAAGTCTACAAAGCAAAACCAAAAAATTTCAATGAACTAAAGAAATCCATTCGAGACATAATTTCGGCTATGCCTTTCTCAACTCTCCAAGCAGTAATGAACAACTTTTTGGTAAGTTGCCGCACATGCATATACGAGCAGGGCGGGCATTTAAATTCCATTATTTTTAAAACTAATTAAGCTACATTAAATAAAATGAAATAGGCTTTTACACGAATAAAAGAAAAATGAATTCCATGCACTGAAAAAAAGTTATTTAAGTTTCTTAATGTAGCAATATTTAGCAGACACTCAGTATGAATACGAGAGTTGCTGATCATATTTCTGGCCTAGGCAACACTAAGTGTTGCCTGGCGCCATCTGACTTTTCCATTGGAAAGTTTGACATTATTTAACATAAACGTATTCAAAACGTTTTGAAGTACGACCATCATTTGTGTTGTTTACAGTGACTTGAAAACATCAATTTGGCAATAAAAAAATGGAATTAACTCGTGAACATTTTCGTGCGATCATTTTTACTTTCGATGCGGATTATCACTAGAAGAGTGCATCGATGAACTTAAATCTTTGTATAGCGATGAAACACCATCCCATAGCACTTTGAAAAACTGGTTTAATGAATTCAATTGTGGCCGACGCTCGCTCAAAGTTGAAGGTCGTGAAGGTCGTCCAAAAACGGCCGTTGTGCCAGAGAACATTGATGCCGTGCGTGAACTGATAATGCAAGATCGTCATGAGACATACCGTGAGATAGAGGCATTCTTGGGCATTTCTTCTACCAGCAAACATTTGATATTGCATGAACACCTGGCAGTAAAAAAGGTTTGTTCTCGTTGGATCCCGCACAATTTGACAATCGCTCCAAAAAAAGGATCATGTCGAAAGAAATTTTGAAAAAATACGATCTTGGTGCTTCAAAAGACGTTTATAAGATCGTCACAGGTGACGAATCATGGATCTATGCGTATGAGCCCGAAACAAAACAGCAATCAAACGTATGGGTCTTCGAAGACAAGTCAAATCCAACGAAAGTTGTTCGTGGAAGAAGCACTTCGAAGCAAATAGTCGCCTGATTCTTCGGCTAAACTGGTCATGTGGCTACTGTTCCTCTTAAGCAACGTAGGACGGTCCATTCTGAGTGGTACACCACAATTTGTTTGCCTGAAGTCTTCGCAGAAATTCGAAAAACGGACAAGAAAAGACGAATCATTGTGCACCATGACAATGCGAGCTTTCACACATCGGCTCAAAACAGCGCCATTTTGACCGGCCAAAACGTCGAATTGATGAGTCATCCGCCGTACAGCCCTGATTTGGCACCCAATGACTTCTTTTTATTCCCGCACATCAAGAAAAAAATGAGTGGTCAACGATTTTCGTCGCCAGAAGATGCTGTTGAAGCGTTCAAAAACCACGTTTTGGAGGTGTCTCAATCGGAGTGGAAAAAGTGCTTCGACAATTGGTTTAAGCGCATGCAAAAGTGTATAAATCATGCTGGAGAATACTTTGAAAAGCAATATAACGATTATTGATGATAAATATTTGCATTTTCATTATCAGGCCAGAAATATATATAGCAGCCCTTAGGGTAGCTAAAACTTTAAAAGAATCATGCTGGAGAATACTTCTTTTAAAGTTTTAACTTGACAAACGAAGGCGGTCAATGATGGGGAGGGGGGGTTTCTTTTTTGGAGAAGATGTTAAATTCGGCCTTGTTTTATAAACCATTAGCTAAAAATAGGATATTTGCAGTAGCATGTACAGTTCAGAGAGTATAAATATGATATCGTGTATAGCTTATTTTAATGAAAAGATTCCCTGTTTAATAGGCTTATATGTGACAGCGCATACAGAAAGGGACCTAAGGGTAAAAAAATCAATTTTAATTTTTTCCTTTTTTTGATGTGGACAACATCTGAGCATCGAACGAGACCGATTCCAAGCCCCAAAAGTGTGATATGCGCGTTTTATGAAAGTGAAATCGACGATTCTAAGCGCAAATAGAAAGGGACCAAATCTTTAAAATGGCTCTCCTGAAAAAAACTGGTTTTTAACCTAAGGTCCCTTTCTATTTTGCGCGTCATATATGTTTCTAATCCCGCAGCATAAAATCTACTTCACTAATTTTGTTTGAGAATTTTACATCCTTTACCTCAAAGTCGCTCATTATTTAATGAAGGATTTTCCAGCTGCGGTTATACGCTTCACCAATCACACAGACACATACATACAAGGGGCTGGCCAACTCCGTGCAAAAGGAACTCCTCCTTAAATGCATATCTTTCCGGCCGAATTCCTTCTAATGCCACCATAAACCACAAAACTAATTAAGAGGCATACAAACATGCAGGCATTTGTACTAATTCACAAATTTGCACAAAATCCTTTTGGAATTTTGCGCGAAATTTGCGAATTGTACGAATCGCTTAAATCGAACTGAGCAGCTCGTGTAAGTGAGTATTCGCTGTTGTATTTGTTATGATTTTTAAAGCATTTAATAGAAAAATTAACCAAATTAAAGCTTGAAAGAAGTAGCAAATTGTAAAATGAATTGCAAATAATGGCTTAAACACACATGGGACACACAGACCCATACACACTGCATTTGCACTTGGTGGGCACCAGCATCGCAATCGGTTGTGCTAAGAACTCCATGGCAAATGACCACTTCAATGAGATAACCGGCGTTGAGCATGATGAACCTTCAGTTGAGTTTATGTTTTCATTCTTTTGGTTTTTCTTGTGAACTTCTTACAGTAACAGTGTTTAGAAACCGAAAGAACACTAAAATATTAAGCAATCAAGGGAAATTGCGAGTTAACTGTATACATTAAAATAAAAACTAGAAAAGCATTTACATAAAATTGAAGAAACTCTTTATCACTTTATCTATCTTTATCTTGTTAAGTCTTTTTAATAACAGAAATATAAAAAAAAGAAATATCCAATACATAATCCAAAACAAAAACCATGCGTAATTTAACCAGCGCATTAACCTAAGCCTAATTTTTTCCACTATTTCCCTGTTGAAAATACGATTTATGTTACGGAAAATCTACACATAAATGTCACAGTTCTGACCGAAATTCTGCTTTCCTTATACAGGACACTTTGTTTTTACCTCGTAGGCGTATACTAAATATAATTTTTTTGTACTCATGTATACTTGCACTTTAGGAAAAAGAAACAAAATATAAATAGAAAACAATAGTAATACTCTTAAACGTTTGCTTATAACTTTGATAATAAAGCACAGATTTTCTTCAAAAAAGTTTTATTTTATGCTTAAAGTTCTGGGCTTTATAGGGAATTAAAATAATTTTATCAACACTTTCATTTTCAGCTTTTAAATGCAAAGTTTTTCAAAAAAGTGGAAAAAGAACATTCAGAAAAAAAATCTAACCCGGAAGTGCTCATTTAAAAAGTCCACTTAAGGGTTTTGCAAAATTATTTTTGTTAATAAGTTGGCTTAATTTTCCTTAATGTTGACGCCGAAATTTATCGTATTCTATAGTGTTGTTTGGTCACAAAGCTCGTTGTTGTCAGTTCAGCTCAATTACAGTTGGTGATTTTTGCAAAGTATTGAAAAACATTGCAACAATATCAGACAGTAAATAAAAGGAAAGTCCGCCGAAAAGAGTCCGATTTGTGGAGAAAAGAAATGCTTTAAATTATGTTTTATACTCTGAAAGAATTCTAGCTAATTTGTCTTTGTTGCTGTAGATGAAAACTCTAAGACAAATGCAAGTTCCGTTGTGGCTATAAAAAGCGGATGAGTGTTTTCTTTCTAATTTTTTGTAAGTACTTGTTGTACGAGTATACATCAGAAAAGGATGCTTCATACATTGTTGTGCTTTGAACCAAAAGCGCTTTAGTTTGAACCAGCTTGTGGAGATAAATCTTTTCTTTCATTTCCCTGAAATATTGCATTAAATATTTTTTTGATTCTGTTAATTGATTTTTAACTTTATTCGATATTTCATATTTTCTCAATCCTCAAACCAACCAAAGTCTTTGTATCAAAAGCTCTACAGCGAAAACAAGTAAAAGTTTGTTTGGTGACAAAATATATCCTGGAATTCTATAAAAAAAAATTATCGAATAATCTTGTGATAAACTTTCTCCAATGCACACAAGCTTAATTTATTGTAGGAATGCCAGCTACCGTTTTTTGGCAAGGGTATAGGCGAAAGCTCTTTAGAAAGCGGTAGAGTGTATCTTTGAAATGACTCTCATAAAGTAGTTTCTGTATTTTTTTTATAAAAAATGTCTTCAATTCTTTTTCAGATATGATACAGAAAAGAATACAGAATTTTTTTCTTTTTTAAAAAAGCTCTGTTCTCATAGCTTAATGCATTAAGGACAATCTTATTTTCCTAGGAAAGCACAATTCTGTATTATTTATGTTCTATTAAAAAGCTTTGTTTAATCCTAGAAAACCCAATGCAATTTTTTTACCATACCTCCAGAGAAAGTCTTTCCACTTTTTGTACAGCTTTAGTATTCAGAACCCTGATTTATAGGTCCCAACGGTAAAAATCTCTCTTCTGAGATTAAAATACACACTTTTTGTTAAAGTGAGAAGTACTAGTAAAAAGTTTCGACGTTGAGAGATATACCATTAAAAGCTCTAGTATAAAACAGATAAAAAGCTCTACTAAAGTTAAAGTACTCAATATTTGTTATTGAAAGAAGTACATTTAAAAAGCTGTTTTCATTACATGGCGCATAAAGGCAAACACTTTTTTCTAGGGTAGCAAATGAAACGCAAGTTTGTGTTCTTGTGCAAAATCTAATACAAAAGCTTTTTAAGCCTTAAAAAACCCAATTTAATTTTTAAGCCATAAGACCAGAGAAAGTCCTTACACTTTCTGTAGAGTTTTAGTCTTCAGATTATAGGTTTCAAACGTGAAAACATCTCTCGAATGCAGTTTAAGTACTTTTTGTTATAGAATGAAGTAGCAGTAAAAGTTCTAGTGTGATCTGAAAAGTTTCGTTGTTAAGATATATACCATAATAAAACTCTAGTGTGCCAAACGCAAAAAATCTATCTAATGAAGTTACTCGTAAAGTACACACTTTTTGTTGTAGTGGGAAAACCCCATTAAAAAGCTACATTCTCATTGCATGGTTTTTTTCTAGGGTAGTTAACCAAACGTATAAGCATTATCACACTTTTTGTTATAGAACGAAGTACCAGCTCGGGTGATCAGAAAAGTTTCGTTGTTGAGAGACATACCATTTAAAAGCTCAAGTGTCTCAAACAAACAAAATCTCTCTACTAAACTTAACGAATTTTTCATCCTTTACCTCAAAGTCGCCCATAATTTAATGAAAGATTTTCCAGGTGCGGTCATACGCTTCACCGAACACACGCACAAGGGGCTGGCCAACTCCGTGCAAAAGGAACTCCTTCTTAAATGCAAATCTTTCCGGCAGAATTCCTTCTAAAGCCAAACAAAAAAAATATCTCTACTAAACTTAACGTGCACACTTTTTGTTATAAAGAGAAAAGTATCAGTAAAAAGCTCTGCTGTTATCAGAGTCTAGTTGTAAAGTTAATAGGAATACCATTAAAAATCTTTGGAGCTATGATGTGGCATAAGAACACAAAAGCTTGCGATTGCGTGAAAAAATAAAGCTTCCGCCTTCAGGCGACATACTATAACACCAGAGCTTGTAAAATAGTACTGCTTTTGATAGTATAATATCTCTGATAACACCAACCCCTTTTCAATAAAATTCTTTCTATATCGCAACTTTTCTAACAAAATGTTTTGGTAAACTTCATTAGAGAACTTTCTTTTGTGTGGGAGATAAAAGCTCTACAGGAAGAAGAAGAACAAAACTCCATAATAATAAAGATATTTTTTATGGTACAAATGTGAAAGACAAAAGCTCTACATGAAATAAAAGAAAAAACTTCCTAATAATAGAAAGCTTTTTTATAGTACTTATCTTAATAATATAACATGCCTGATAAGACCAAAGCTTTTTAAAATAACTTCTTTCTATATCAAAAAATTTCTAAAAAAATGTTTAGTTAAACTTCATCACAGATCTTTCTTTTGTGTGGAAGACAAAAGCTCTACAGGAAGTATAAAAACAAAAGTCCCTAACAATAGAGAGCTTTTTAATTGTACTTACTTCATAATATAACATCTCTCATAAAATCAAAGCTTTTCAGTTGAACTTTTTTATCAAAACTTTGCTAACAATATGTTAAGTTAAACTTTATCACAGCTGTTTCTTTTGTGTGGAAGACAAAAGCTCTACGGGAAGTATAAAAACAAAACTCAATAATAATAGGGAGCTTTTTAATAGTAGTTATCTTAATAATATAACATCTCCGAGAACACATCAAAGCTTTTTAATTGAACGTTTTTCTATATCAAAACAAAATGTTTAGTTAAACTTCATTACATATGTTTCTTTTGTGTGGAAGACAAAATCTCTACAGGAAGAATAAAAACAAAACTCCCTAATAAAAGGTAGCTTTTTAATAGTTCTTCTCTTAACAATCTAACAGTTTTGATATTACCAAAGCTTTTTTGATGGAACATTATTCTATATCACAACTTTTCTTACAAAATGTTTAGTTTAACTTCACTACAGAACTTTCTTGTGTTTGAGTTATAAAATTGTTATTTATATTCTTTTCTTGTTTTTTCGCCACTGTGCCCTAGCTATTCGAAGGTTTCTCCTATTATACTGTGTGCTGATTTGCTTAAGGTTTTTTATATCTTCTATTTCTAGGTTTTTTTTTGCAACAGGACAAAACGTTTCAAATGTCGGAGAGTAAAGCACAATTTTTCCTTTTTATTACCAATGGAGTCGTAAAAACTTAAATTACTTTAAAGTTGTTCTGTTAAATAATAAGAGAGAAAAATGACAGCACATAGACACTATGATATGCCATAAGATAGCTAGACGAGGAAAACCTCATAGGAAAAAACGGATAGGGTGGTGTGGTTTGACTTTAAAATTATCCAGATTTTGTATGCAAAAAAAAATATTCTCCGGAATTATGTTGCCCGTGTGTTAGTGTACACTTGTTTTATGGACCTTTTAAAATTGTGTAAGGATTTTTCTCATAAAATTCTAAAGCGAGAAGCGGCAGAGCTAACAGCACAAATGAGCGGAAAGAGTTGATTTCCTGCAAGACTGTCGCAAATCAAGAAATCAGTTTGGCTTTTTGTGTGTGGAACAATAAAAAATTCAAAACAGCTTAAAGCTTTTTTTGTTTTGAGTAATACTTGGTTGCCTTTTTTTATAGTGAGCTTGCAAAAATTAAACTAATCTATTACATACATTAAGCAGGACTTGTGCTCCTTACAGGTCATCGTTGGAAAACCCTTGCTGAGAAGAATATTTTCTAGTCCTTAGTTTAAAAATTTCTTTTTTGGATTTGTAAGGGTCCTGCCCGAAATGTCCTACATGTGTGTACTTTTTACTTGAAATTTGCTGCCTGTTCGTACTCTTTGCATGTGTGTCATTTCGTTTGTTAATTTAGATTTTTGACTTGCATCGGTCTTACTTGAAATGAGCAGCAAAAGTTCAAGTGTAGTTTTTAGTTAAATTTGCTGCCTGTTGGTTCTATTCTTGATTTTTTATTGACAATGTGCATGTGTGGCATTCATTTCGCAAATTTTTAATTTCGACTTGTGACGGTCTTGCTCGATGTGAGCTCACACAAGTTGGAGTGCAGTTTTCGCTTGAAAATTTGTTGCCTGTTTGTTCATTTCTTTCTAAGTGTCTGTATGTGTTTGTTTTCATTGAAAACTTGCATATTTTTACGATGATTATGAGGAGGACGAAGGCAATGCTGATGATGATGAGGACACAACGATAAAGTATCACATTCTAGAGAAATATTTAGTGATGGCAACAGAAACAACAGACGAACAAACAGTAAAACAAGGATACGGAAACAGAGTAGCAAAGGAGAAAAAAAAAACTTGATAACTAGATTTCAATGAAATTAATGCAATTGATTGAACAAAAGAAATCGATAGAGTGATACAAGGAAATTTTTCCGAAGGATGCTCCTAATGATGCAAGGACATATTTGGGGTATAAAGTGCATGTACAATTCCGAAAGAAAATCTTTTTTCGTATGAACAAGTATTTTGTGGCACCTCCATAAGAAGGTTTTTTAAAAACTGGCCTATGGCGACATTTTCAAATGGGGGGTAAAATATTTTTGGGTATGAAATTATTGGAAGATGGAAGACAACTCCTATATATGGGCAGGTGATCAAAAAAAATGCAGCTACTTGGAGGGTATCCAACTCTATTGTTTCCCCTGAGCATCGCGGGAATGTGGAAAGCGTGACGCTGTTTTATCGTTACTTTCATGGTGTGTGTTCATCAGACATCCGTCGCCTTATTCCTGACGTAAGGATGTTCGGCAGCGACTTTCTAGGAATTCACACCCGTTTGTTATCGATTGACCAGTTGACCGCACTATACACTACAGATCAATTTCGTTTTTCGCTCGTACAGTCTGTATGTGGAATCGATTTCCGGCAAATGTATTTTCCACTAATTGGGATGTTTAAGGCAAGTATCAATAAACATTACTCCCTCTTTCGCCCCTCAGATCCTTTACTTTCCACTCACCAACGCTATGCACCACATGTATAGGGGACATCCCCTGAGTGTTGGATATTTAAAAAAACGATCGCTAGTATACAAGGGGAAGAAAATTGGTTGGATGTCAAACTGAAGTTCTTGGCTTTACTTTGAGAGGTGCGTTCTATTTAGGGTACGGAATATTCCAAAATTTTGAAATTGATGTAAAGCGACCGACAGTACACGAAGAAAAAAAAAGTAGGGTGGAGGTGAAAATATTGTTGTGGCAACCATATATACTCTTTTTTTAACGTTAATTGGTTCTACTTACAATAAAAATATTACTATTACCTTTCTGTATTTTTATAATCTATATATTTATTATAAATAAAATCTCTTTTATAACAACACACGATCATAGTATGATTTCCACATCCATAGCATGGTTTCCGCAACCATAGTATGATTTCCACAACCTTAGCAAAATTTAAAAAATAAGACAATGCCCTTGAAGCACAACCAGCAAAGACGAAAAATCTTTTGAATAATCAGATATTCCATAAAAAATGGCATACAAGGGTTGCTATATATATGCCTGGCCTAGCCAACACTATGTTTGTCTGACGCCATCTGAAATTTCCATTGGAAAGTTTGACATTTTTTAGCACAAACGTACTTAGAACGTTTTGACCTACGACCTTCATTTGTGTTGTTTACAGTGACTTGAAAAAATCAATTTGGCAAAAAAATGGAATTAACTCGTGAACATTTTCGAGCGATCATTTTCACTTTCGATGTGGACTATCACTAGAAGAGTGCATCGATGAACTTAAATCTTGAAATTAACTCGTGAACATTTTCGTGCGATGATTTTTTACAATTTCCGGCGTGGGTTATCGAGACAAGAGTGTTTAAATCAACTTGTTACGACTTTTGGCGATGAAGCACCATCAAAAATCGCTGTTATTCGCTGGTACCAAGAGTTCAGTCTCGGACGTCGTTTGCTCCAGGATAAATTTCGTGAAGGACGTCCAACTTCGGTAACTTTGCCAGAAACCATCGATGCTGTGCGTAAACTGATTAAGCAAGTCCGACATGTGACATACCGTGAGATAGAGGGATCCCTGGGCACGAGTATGACAAGCATCAATAAGATATTGCATGTTCATATGGCCGGTAAAAAAAAAATTCTCGTTGGATCCCACATAATTTGACGAATGCTCAAAAAAAGCCTCGTATGGATTGGTGCAAAGAAATTTTGAAAAAATACGATCGCGGTGCTTTAAAGATCGTCATAGGTAACGAATCGTGGATCTATGCATATAAACCTGAAACAAAACAGCAATCGACCGTGTGGGTCTTCGAAGACGAGCCAAATCCAACGAAAGTTGTTCGTGGAAAAAGCACTTCGAAACAAATGGTCGGCTGTTTCGTCGCCAAATCTGGTCCTGTGACGACTGTTCCGCTTGAGCAACGTAGGACGGTCAATTCTGAGTGGAACACCACAATTTGTTGGTCTGAAGTCTTCGGAGAAATTCGAAAAACGAACAAGAAAAGACGAATTATTGTGCTCCATGACAATGCGAGTTCTCACACATCGGCTCAAACCAGCGCCTTTGTGACCGGCCAAAACGTCGAGTTGATGGGTCATCCACCATACAGCCCTGACTTGGCACCCAATGACTTCTTTTTATTACCGCACATCAAGAAAACAATGCGTGGCCAACGATTTTCTTCGCCAGAAGATGCTGTTGAAGCTTTCAAAAAACATGTTTTTTAAGGTGTCTCAATCGGAGTGGAAAAAGTTCTTCGACAATTGAATAGAGCGCATGCAAAAGTGTATAAGTCATGCTGGAGAATACTTTGCAAAACAATAAAACCATTATTGGTGATAAATATTCGCATTTTCATTATTAGGCCAGAAATATATATAGCAGCCCTCGTATATGTAGCTTCAAAATAAATCCATCATCATATTTTTATCTTACACCATTGTTAATTAATTTTTATTTCTTTTCCTATCACTCTTAAATTCGTGGAACAGGATGACAGAATTGCAAGAAAATATAGAAAATATGAGCAATTGTTACTATTTTGGTCATTTGTATTAGAGAAATAAAATTTTTTGGTTTCAAAACAAAGACCGTTTAAGTTCAGGTGAAAAAACAAAATTCGTTTTAAATATTTTGGCAATGTTAATATTTTTTTTAATAGAATTAAAACAATATCTACTTAAGACAAAGGGAAAAGTTTGCATTAAAAAAAATAACATGAACGAATTGTTTTATATTTTTTTTACGAGTAGGTAATCTTTTAAATAAACTGATATTCCCTAATTAATGGCAAAAATGAAGCTTCAAAATAAAGCCAGCATCATATTTTTATCCTACACCATTGTTAATTAATTTGAATTTCTTTTTCTATCATTCTTAGCTGGTCAGCAATTGTTGATAAGGTGAACAGAAACACTCCTTCAGTAAATCTCCCCAATCAGTTGTAACCTTTCCAGGTGAGAGGTATCATCCCATCAATACCCACCCCTCAACTCTTTTTGTTTTATCAAAACTACACTTTGACGTGTTACCATTTTTCCAATGAAGTGATGATGGCATTTTCGTTATCGTACCCTAAGTCACGTAGCGTTGAATTGTTTTAAAAATAAAAATACAACAACAACAACAACGCAGAGCAGGCAAACAAAAACAACAACATATTTTATTATTATTAAATAATAAAAACGCAAAACGACGACAATGCCATAAATCTCGATATCATAGAAAACTAATGAAAGCAACAAGAACAATAAAAACAAGAAAAATAAAGCGACAGCAACTGCTTAATGCAGAAATAAATGGAAACTATTAGAAAAACAACAACAACAGCACCAACCAACAACAACTACACTACAGCATCAGCAATATTTATTTGAATAAAACCAAAGTGTGGCTGGTTGGCTGGCAGCAGCAGCTCATCGCAAAAAGCTTAATTTATTATTGTTGATATTTTTTTTATTTTCTTTTTTCTTATAAATCCATTTCATTTTGTTTTTCACTCGCATTTGGCATTGCTATGGTGGAAGTTTTATGCAATTGCGAACGGTGGAAAGCAAAATGCATAAAAATCGACTGAACGAAAAAAAAAAGACAAAACAAAATTAAACATCTCTCTAAGCCCCGCAGGCAATGTTTTACTGACCGGCCGATCGACCGACCGTCCGAGCAGCCGGCAACAATGTTCCGAGATTTATGATAATTTTTTGTTTTGTTTTTTTTTTATTTTTATTTCAAACGCATAAACTACAATGGCCATACTTTGTTGTTTGGTGTGCATCATTTTTTTTATACGCGTAAGAAGAGAGGGCGAGAGAGAATAAATTATAAACTTTTAAAATATTTTTTTGTTTTATCTTGGCCAGCGCGATTATTTAATTTATAGACTTATTAACGCCAATATCGCCTCACTGCCGACGGACATGTGACATGGGCAGTGATTTGATTAAGGTGAGTTTATTTATGGTGGGGTTTTTATACGAGCTTTTTTTAAAGACACTTTGGAAAATGGTCAAATTTAGAAGAAAATATATCCTGGTTAAATAGAAAATGGCAAATTTTGGACTATGCCGTTTGGCAACATTAAGTTCGCGAATTAAATTCGCCGAGCAAGCAAAAGGAATTGCAAGGTAATAAAGAAAATATGAGAAATTGCAACTATTTAAGTCATTTGTGTTAGAGAAATAAAATCTTTCGGTTTAAGTTCAGATGGAAAAACAAACTAAATATTTTTTTAAGATTCTATTTTTTGTTTAAATTGAATTGAAACAATATCTAAAGACAAAGGAAATAATTTGCATATCAAACATAGTATGAACAAATTATTTCATAAATTTTTTTTATTTGATTTGTATAAAAGAAAATTAATTCGAATTTTTTTTTTAATATAAAAAAAAATTTTTATTAAAAAGTATTTTTTAGATAAACAAATTTTTTCTTGCTAAATTTTTTTCCTTTAAAATCTAGCAATTAATTAAATATTTAATAGAAAATTATATAGAAAATTGCAAATTTTGACTGTGCCGTTTGGGATGGGGACCACAATAAGTTCGCGAATTAAATTCGCCGAGCAAGATGATTACAATTAACAACGAAATTTACAAGTTACAAGGAAATATAAAAAAATTGAGAAATTTTTACTATTTTAGTACGTAATAATATAAAAAATCCCGGTTTCGAAACGCAAACCGTTTCAGTTCAGTTGGACAAACAAAATTCAGATGGATTTTTTTTTGAAATTTAAATGTTTTTTTTTATTTGCATTTTTTCTTTTTTTTAATTTAATTAAAAAAATAATACAAGGGAAACTGCTTGCATATTAAAAAAAATAAGTTTGCATATAAAAAAAAAATAGTTTGCATTTAAAAAAAATAACAGCATGAACAAAGTATTTTATAATTTTTTCTTATAAATTTTCATAAAAAAAAATTTTCTTAAAATATAATTAAACAAATGTTTAAATAAATTTTTTTTTATACAAATTTCTCTTGCGTAAAATTTATTTTTTACTTTGAATCTATCAATAAAATATGTTTAGGTTAAAATACGAAAATATCTCCAGGTTAAATAGAAAATAGCAAATATTGACTGCGCCGTTAAGCTCGAGAATTAAATTCGTCAAGCAAGATGGTGGAATTGTAAGGAAAAATATATATTTGAAACTGTTACTGTTTTCGTAATTTGTGTTAGAGATTTGTACCCTTTCGGTTTCTAAACGCACGCCCTTTGAGTTCAGCTGGAAAAACTTAATTTGCTTTAAAGTTTTGGCAATATAAATGTTTTTTTTTAAGTTATCATCCTTTTTTCAATTGAATTATAACAAAAATACAAAGGAAACAGTATGCATATAAAAACTTAACAGAAAGAAATTATTTTAGAATATCTATCGAATATTCTTCTTTCATTTCTACTAAATTTTTTTTAAGAAAAATTTAAAAAAAAAATTGTAATAAAAAAATATTTTTTTTGGATGAACAAAGTTGTACTTGCATTAAAATTTTATTTCCATTTAAAAGCTAGCAATTAAACATTTTTATGTTAAAATACTTGTTTAACATTATTTTTATGGAAAAAATTTAATGAAAAAGTCTTTAAAAAATTGAAAATGATTTCTGAATAAAACAAGTATTTTTTTGACAATCAATTCTTTCTGGCTTCTTTCTTGTTTTTCCATTTCAAATCGAGCAATTATAAACTCCCAAGCTTAATGATCATCAGAATCGGTTGTTATTTGCAAAATTGCACAACCACATCTGAGAAAAGCTTTTCGGTCATTATTGGTTTAAAAAGAATGCTTTAATTACCATTGAATTAAAGAATTTTTTTTTTGTTTTTTTTTATTTGAGCAAAAAATTTTTTCCTACTCAAAATGTATTCTTCCTTAGAAAATCTAGACCGAAAACATTCCGAATACAATTTTTTTTATCTTTATAATAATTTAAAAATAAAAAACAATTGTTTATAAAAAATTTTTTTCGAGAAACAAATCTTTTCTTGCTTAAAATTTATATTTTTTCTTTAAAATCTAGCAATAAAATATTTTTAGGCAAAAAAAATATTTTTTTTTATATAAAAAAAAAATATATTACAAATAAAATGTTTACTTTATTTTTGAGTGAATACTCCCTCCCAAACTTAATGAACATCAGAATTTTGTTGTTGTTTGCCAAATGAGGAATTCAGTCAGCGAAGAAATTACACACCCACAACACCACTTGGGAGACGCCCTTGGTTTATTAATGGTTTCTAAAAATGCTTTAATTTATATTGAATTCGAAACAAAACCTACAGAAAAACAATTTGCAAATAAAAACCATTTTTTTTTCTAAAAATCAAAAAAAAAATATTTAACCAAAAAAAATATTTATACTTAAGTTCATAGTCATATTCGAGACCATATTTCTTTTCAACATTTCGTTCAATGATAAACGTAAAAGTTATTTAAAAGTCAGTCGAAAAGACTTCTAGTTGCGGGCAGAAGTGACTGCAGTATCGGTGAACCTCAGACCCCAAGTAACGAATATGCAAATATCTTTTTACGATGATCAAAGGCAATACATTTAAAGGCAGAATTCAATTCAATGAAAAAATGCCACAGGTAGAGCATTCCACCAAACAAAGTAACCCCAATATAAATCTCTCACATGCCAAAAAAAAAACAAAAAAATTAAAAAAAAATACATTCTAAATAAAAAGCAAGTGTTTTTTGAACAAAAATTATTACAAAAAAAAATTAAAAAAAAATTACATACTGAACAAAAAGTAATTGTTTTTTTTTTACCACAAATTTTGTTTTTACTCAACATGTATTTTTAAATAGAAAATCTAGGCAGAAAAAAATATTTTGCAAAAAAAATATTTTTGGTTCCGAAAAAGTATTTTTTTACAAAAAAAGACTTAATTAAATAAAATGTTTCACTTTATCTTTGAGTAAATACTCTCAAGCTGATAATGAACAGCATATTTTGATGTTTATCAAAAAGGATATTTAGTCGCAGCCGAAAGATGACCTTTGAATACCAATATTGTGCTTATAATAACCTGTCCTAGGCTAATTTTATGACGCATGTATATTAACCAATCATAGCTTCATTGAGCATATACTCCTTCGATTCGAAAAAAAACAATATTAAAGTATTATTTTTTGTGGTTTCCTTTATAATTTTTAAAACGAGTTTTTGTAGCACTTACGAATATTTAATGTAAAAGTGATGTCCTTGAATTCTGATACGGTAGCTATTAACTATTAAAACGCCGTTCGACATGTGGCAACAATTGAAGTGGATTCTACCTGCATCTATAAAAATCAAAAAGATTGCGAAGAACGGTACCATATTTTAATGCAACTCATTTAATATAAAAAGTATTTAAACTCAGAAAGTAGACTCAGAAGTAGAGTGAAACTCAGTAACCGCGCCCGCAAATGTAATATTTTTTTAAATTTTTTTCAGAGTCTAAAATTAGGGTAAGTCGCTTGCATTAAAATTACTTACAGTTACTTTCCATTCTTAGGCAAAAGGCTCAAATCGGAATGTCGGTAAATGCCGGGTTTTTAAGTAAAAATAAACCCCGAGAGTCGGTTTTTTTTTAAACACGGAGTCTGAAAAAATTCCCGAAATGTCGGTTTTTTGAACACCCTTTTTTTAGAAACTCTACTTCAAACCCTTGATTTATTGGAAAAACAGCTCAACTCTCTTACTTAAGGCTGATGAAGCTTGCATTTTAAATTCAATCTTCCCCTCAGCCAACACCCTACCCTCTAAGCAAAATTAATTGAAATTTTCGCAAAAACACAACAAAACTATTAGTCATTTTATAAATATTTCGCAACAAAAAAGTTAATTAAAAAAATACATAAAATAAATCATAACAAACAGAAAAAAAAACAATTTGCAAAAAAGATGGCCTTAAAAAAATATTATAAAAATTATTTAAAAAAAAAGAAAAAAGATTTGCAAAAATGTGGAAGTAAATTGCATGAGAGCCGAAAGAAAAAAACGGCAACAAAATGAACACAAAAGTTAACAAATAACACATGAACACTTACACACACACTCACACACATGCAGATGCACGTAATAAACTTAAAATATCGTTATTTTTTCCAAAACAATGTTGCACGGTAGAATTGTGCCGCGAACCTTGACATAATAAAAGCGGAAAAAAACGCAAAAACAAAATAGCAGAAGAAACATAAAGAAATCATTTCGATTTTGTTGTTACTGCTGTTGTTGTTGTATGCGATGAGTATGTTCCTCTGTCCGTTCGTCTGTGTGTGTGTGTGTGTTCGCACTCGTAGTATTCCTACTCCTCCCTCTGTGCAGTCATAATCGTCCGTAGCCGGTCACAGACGCTTGAAACAAAATTCACCGTCACAGTCATCGCTCATTGTCGGTCGCGTAGTGTACATCATGGTGTGCGTAGGCCGATCCATCGCTTAAACCTCACTGGCATTGTTCTCAGTTTATGCGAATTAATTTCGCTGTGACGCTTTGTATTTCTTTCTTTTATTATTTTGTTCGTTTACTTTGTATTAAATTAGTTTCTCTGTTCAGTTCGGTGTCTACTTATGCTCAATTTGCTCCAGTTTAGATGATCTTTTCAACGGAAGCCCTACATCGGCTAGTCTAAGGCAGTCTTGGGTAAATGCAGCAAAGCAATGTGGCCTTAAAGGCTTCCCTTCCCTCGACATCCAATAAAGAAACTCGATCTAACTCGTATAATCACTGACCAGAATTTACACTTGAAAGCCTGAGTTTTATAAAGAATATTTTACCCGACTAGGTGATTAATCTGTAACTCGTATATAGGAGGTGAAACAAAGTGCCTCTGAAAAATATTAAATGTACCTGCCAGGCTATGCACCTGGGTTACTCGAATATGACAGTTCTGCACACGAACAAAAGGCACCCCATACTTTCCTACTTAAGGCTTACAACAGCTAACTAAGGAACAAGGGAAAACTTACTCCAAAAAGCTGGAGCTAAGGCTTCATTATAATAAAGCTCTATGTTGAGAAAGCGTCCTCTTTATGATAAGGGTCAAATAATCCAAATTTTTTTCTTATAAAGCGTATCTAAAGATTTATGCAGATAAAGCTTTATATCTATCTAAAACTATTTTCTTTTTAATTCTTTCTACACTCTAAAGCTGACAAAAGTCTTTTTTATTATCATGTGATAAAGATTTGTGCTGATGTATCTTTATGCAATAAAAGATTATACAAATAAATCTTAATTAAAGCTTTACCAAGATAAAGTTTTAAACACACGAACCTTTAGAAAAATAAAGCTGTATGGTAACAAAGCGTTCTTTTTATGGTAAGGTTCAAAAAGTCAAAATCTGTTTCTTATACAGCGTATCTTCTCTAAAATAGCTTCTCAAAAGCTTTTTTAGTAAATAAGAGTTCTCTGAAACCGGAGGAAAATGAAGTTTTATTTTTATAAAGACTTGTAAAGTTGTATGTAAACATAGCTTTATACATTTTTGTAAAGCTTTGTGTTAATAGAGGTTCTGTAGAGCTTTACTTAAAAAACTTGATGTAATAAAGCTCTCTGAAGCCATATGCTTAAAAATCTTGTTTAATACTTTCTGATAGAAAATGGTACTCGGAAACTTTATTTTGTATTAATTTGCTTAAGCTTTAATTTCGAAAAACTTTTCTTAAGCATTATCTTCATACAACTTCGCAAAGCTTTATGCTAATTAACTTCTGTCAAGCTTTATGTTCAATAACGTCTATGAAGCTGTATGGTAGTAGGTCTCTTTAGACATGTACGAGTATTATAAGTTTTTATAATTTTATTTTAGACATGTATTAAAAGTTTCTATAATGAAATATTTTCTGGTAAAACTACAAGCTTTTTTGATATACGAGTATCTATCTTAAGATTCGGTATGGCTTTATTTATTGGTAAAACTACAATCTTGTTTCATTTACAAGTACTTTTCTTTACCTTTTTTTTATGGTTTTACGCAATCAAACACGTACTTAAGGATTTTAGTGTACTTATGTTAACAATGCATTTCTAAAGCTTTAAGCTTTATATTTGCTTCATGCTGAGTTGTTGTGAAAGAAATGTTAATAATAAAGCTGCACTAAAGATATGTACTGAGGAAGTTTTCGAAATTTTAATAATTTTTTGTGACAAAGCATATCAAAAGTTTTTTATTAGGCTTAATATTAAGCTTTGTTGAAGAAGCTTAGTCTTTTCTCATTTTCTCATGAAGAGCATGTAAAGCTTTTTGCGATAGAGGCTATTTAAAGGCTTTTCTGATCAACATTTCCAAGGCGTTTTGTATAGAGGAAAGTATATTTCTTCCTAAAATAAAGTTTATTTAAGCTTTTGTTTGGCAAAGCTGTCTAAAGAGCATTCTTGCAAAGCGTAGTATATGTCAGCTGTATATTTTAAAAATAAGACTTTTTTAAAGTTTGTTTGGGTAAAGCTATTAAAAGTTTTACTCTGGTACATTTTGTTAATACATTTTTTTTTATGTTAAAGCTCTAACAATATTTGTATTAAGCTTTATTCCGAGTTGAAGAATGCAAAAGCTTAAAGCAAGCTACTTTTTGCCATCGGTCAGAAAACTTAATTTACATAAGAAGAGCCATTAAAAAGCATATTATATGAAGGCAAAAGCTTTATATCTCCCTCTAGTAAACTAATTAATAGTAGGCTATCTAAAGGCTTTTCTGATAAACATTTCCAATGCGTTTTGTATAGAGGAAACTTTAATTCTTCTTAAAATAAGGTTTATCAAAGCATTTGGCTGACAAAGCTGTCAAAAGCGTGTTCTTGCAAAGCTTAGTATAATTTTAGTATACGGCTTATTTAAAGTTTTTTTTGCCGTAAAGCTATCAAAAGTTTGAAACTGGTAAATTTTGTTAAAAAGAAGTTTTTGTGATAAAGCTTTAGCGCTATCTGTTTTAAGCTTTATTCCAAAAAGCTCCTGAGAGAAAAAGAATGCAAAAGCTTTAAGCTAGCTACTTTTAGCCATATGTCAGAGAACTTAAATTACAGAAAAAAAGCTTATGGTGGTATATGAAGACAAAAGCTTTGAACTTTACCCTAGTAAACTAATTGACAGTATAGAGCTTTTGCTTTATGTATCATGCCAAAAGGCCAAATCTTTTGAATTGTTTTTCTCTCTACGACATTCGATTGTTGCTTCCGTTTCCTCCATTGGGACTTCCAACGACTCCGCTCAGACCATAGCATTTTGTACGTTTTGCTACTGTACTTTTGTTTCTTATGAAAATAATATATTTCAATTTCTAAATTTTGTTGTTTTGTGATTAATAGCATTGAAACAATTTGTTGTTTTTGTTTTCTAAGTGTATTTGTTTTTTGTTTTGTTTTCCAGTTCAATGTGAGCTGAAAGCTGCTGCTGCTGCTACCACCGCTGCTGTTGTTTAGATAAATAACATATCAATTTTAAGTGAAAATCCATTATTAAGTGTTTGTATTGCTGACTCGCTGGCTGTCTCTCGGTCCATCGATCTAACAGTAAGTGTTGAATACTTCCGTATTCAATAAAGGCTAACTGTCAATCAAAAGGCGTTAATCAACATGCATAGCTGGATGTATGGGCATACAGGGTGTTTAACTATATACGTGGTACTCGGAAGGAAGGTACCATATGTATTTTAGTCATATTTTGGTTTAGTACTAGCCACTTCCGAGGCATAAACACGGGTCTGGCGTATATTACCCCAGTATTCCAGCAGTATGAATTAAGCTAAAACAGATATTAAAACTAATTTGAATCATTGGTTGAAAAGATATCGAATTGTAATTCTTTTTTCAATTAACGAAATCGTTTGATGTCTTCTAAATTCTATTCTCGTTCAGGAGTGTGCTTTTAAAGTAAAGAAAATTGTCGGTAAAAATATTGAAATCTAGGCAAAAAGCTTAATTTAACCAAATTTATCATATGAACCTTGTACAACAGAATCAATCCTTTTAGGGCCAAAACTACTAAACTTTATATCAGTTTTATGAAGGTCTAAATATATGACACCATATATTGTTGGTGCCTTCAATTTAAGTCCTTTTCACATACTAGCCAACCGCACAGTGGGGGCCAAGTTAGGAGGTGGGCTTGTGTAGGTGGGTTGTTGGTCATCTTTCTTAATTTACAAAAAAAAAGAAGAAACGTCTGACTGAAATATATGACTGAATATTAATTTCCGTTACAATTTCAATACATTGTGAATGTGAAAATTTGCTTCTGGAATAGAAAGGGGTGGGGATGTTGCTGTCGCTGCTGTTTTAGTTTGTGTGGAAAACAAGAGGAAATGCGGAAATGTGGCAAGTTGTTCCAAAAATAAATAAAACGAAATAGAGTTCACGTATAAACAAAATATGTGACGCGCAAAATAGAAAGGGGCCTTATCTCTGGGAGGGAACACTTTTGGGGCATGATATCGGTCTAATTCGATGCTCAGATGTTGTCCACATCAAAAAAAAGTGAAAATTGATTTTTTACCCTTAGGTCCCTTTCTCTATGCGCTGTCACATATAAATTAAATTAAAAGATGTGTAGAGACTATTTTAAGTCAAAGTAAACATACGAAAACGCGGTACATCCACTCGATGTCCCAAACAGCATCCCATTTAGCTGTGATAAACTACGTTATAAGTCTTTTATCTACATATACTTATAATTCTCAGAAGGTCTAATAACTTGTAGGAGTACAACTCTTGCAGATCTTTAAGAAAGATCTTTCCCAGGCAAGTTAATATAATTAAATTTATTCCAGATAATCCTTCTATAATGTTAGGGAATCAAAAATAGAAAGAAGCATTTCCTTTTTTTAAAAAAAGAAATGAAGAACACTTTTCTTATTTCTATAAAATAAGTAGAATTTAATATTCTTAAATGAATTTAATATAAGATTACTCTTAATAAAAGGATAGACGTAGCTAACTCTTGCCATTTTTTCTAGATTGGCGGAAAACTACACAACATGTGCTCCTATGCCGCTATTCCCTTCTCAGCCTTACGCAGGAGGCAGTATTGGGTCACTCCCACCTGTCGATTACTAATCATCTCTTTAACAGGACACCTACAAACACTTTTGCAGTAAATCAAACTTAATGATTATCCTTAGAGCCTTACACTCTCTGCCAGGATACCTACAAACATTTTTGAAGCAAATAAAACTTAATGACTAACCTTAGAGCCTTACACTCGAACAATGGGCACACAAACAAATGGAAGTCAACCCATTGACAGAAGGCAATATTCCAACTAGGGAAGAGGCCAATTTTGTGGTCTATGGGGGCAAACATCCCTCAATTAAAGTTCAGAGAATACTCAAGTGAGTTAAGAGGAAAGCTTTTGGTAGGGGCTGGTAAAATATTTGGTCCTCCTTGTTTCTTTCAAAGCATTTTAATACAAAAAATAAATAATTATTATTTGAAATGTGATAAAATTTTTATCATAATTAATAAAACTTTTATAACCTTTTAAATGTTCTACTTTAAAAAGTTTAACCTTTTTTTAAATTACAGTGGAACTTCTTTCAAACCGATTCTGCAGCATATTAATACAACAAATAAACAATTATTATAAATAAAGCAATGTAATTGTTATTATAATTTATTATTTATTATTATTAAAAGTTTAATCCTATTTTTTAAATTACAGTGGAACTTCCATAACTCGAACCTACAACTTTCTTTAAGTCGAAGCTTATTAAGGTGCAGTAGCACAAATGAGGCGCACTCCCTTAAGTTATTCTTCTAAAACTCGAACTTTTTAAAATTTCACTCGCTGTAACTCAAGGAAAAATAATGTCGCAAACTTTCAAATGTTAAACATTTAAGAAAAAGGCCGTATTTCGAAAAAAACATTACATTTTATGTTTGTTGTTTCCATCCCAAATAAATCTCAGAACTAAAATGTAATGGCAAAATTACGATTTACGTTTAAGAGTCAATTCGCTTATGGGTCTAAATTTTATTTATTTTTAAAAATAGTCTCGAAGAATGGCAACGAAACCTGGCTCCTTTAGAATAATTGGCATGTTCTATTGGTGCTTATTAAACAAGTAAGAACATTAAACCTTTAAACCGATAACTTTAAACCTTTACGAGTCCATTTTTTAATTTTTTTGTTTACAAGAACTGATCGTCTTTACGCATCATACACAGTTTGATTTGAAAATGTTTAATTTGTAAAAGAAAAATTATTAAAGAAATGCTACAAGCGAGTTATAATCGAGCTCGATTAAACTCGCTTAAGGCTATTCTTGAATAAATCTCCTTCCAAAAAATTAAGTTATTTAAAACAAACGGGTTTTAAGGCAAATTACTAAAGTTTTTTAAAAACATTTTTTTTAATATTTTTGTGCAATGGTATGGAGTTAACGCGTTAGCGACCTACTAAGAAAATTACCATTAGAACACGGCTAATACAACATCCAATAGTACTCTTCAGGATTACATTGAGGTTCACAATAGACTTCTTGTCTTAGATTTTTCTAAGGTTGCGGATATTGTCCACCCCCAAATTCATTACTAACGCGTAAAGCGCAATAAATAATAAGGAGGACTTTGTAGAAGAATATTTTATACAACCCTAAGGCAAGGTTCTAAAGGTACGAGTAATCTAAAAGAATATAAGTATAGGGTGATCCATCTAGAGGTCTTTTTTCAGAACAAAAATAAAATCTAAAAATTCAAATTAAGTGTGGAATCTTTATTGGTAATTTGAAAGGACATTTTATGGCATTTATTTTTTGAATATATTTTCCTACAAATGCAACTACGCCTCAGGGTTTCCATTCTGAGGGTCCAATTTTGGATGACTCGTTCGAGCATTTCGACTGGTATGACTTTAATGTTGGCTTACCAGAAATGGGCCTCATCACTGAACAAAATTTTGGTCGAAAACAGTGGATCTTCCCGTTTCCCAACGAACGCTCATTTTCATAATACAGTTGCTAACATTTGAAGGAAATTCGAAAAATAAATGCCATAAAGTGTCCTTTCAAATTACCAATAAAGATTCCACACTTAATTTGAATTTTTATATTTCTTTGCTGTTCTGCAAATATACCTCTAGAAGGATCACCCTATATATTTAAACACACGAAGGAAAGTATTCGCCAAAAAAATAAGCCAGAAATTACACAGTATTTCAAGTAATTAGAACTGCATAGAATACAAATTAATAAATTCAAATAATTGCACAATTTTTATGAATATGAAAAACCTTGTGTAAGTAAATACATAACTTAAAGTGTCCATAATTCGATTTTTTTGAAAAAATAATGGTTTAAGTTATGGAGGTTCAACTGTATTTCCTTTTTTTTTGGTTAGAATTTTTGTAAAACCTGTTGAAATTTTTTTATCTTAAAAAACCTATATTTTTAAAAATTATACATATTCACATGTTTTTTTAAAACAAGTGTTTAAAACGAAAAATTTTAAAATTCCATTTTAAAATTAATTAGTGAGTTTTTAGAAGTTCTTTAGCTATACTTCTTTTTTTAATTATACTTAATTGGGTTCAAAAAAATATATATTTAAATGTACTCCCTGTGTTTGCGGTTTTAATGCGGATTGTGAATATTTTTCTTTCTATTAAATTATGTTACACAGGTCTTTGTATTTTTATCACTTGTTGTCGTTGCCCTTTTTTAGGTTATTTTAATTTTATAAGAAATGATTGCCTTATATGTAGGTAGTATTTTTTTTTAATCATTTTCTTTCTTTTTTTTTGGTTTAATATCATAAAAATGTATTTTATGTGCTTTTAATCAATTAATTATACTGTCACCAAGCCTGTCGTTAATGACAACTGAACAATGGCACGGTTTATTTGTTGTGGTTTTTTGTTGTGATCTTTTATTTGTTTGTTTTTTGTGTGTTTTCGTCATTGTTTTTTTTATCAACAGATTCTAAACAAACACTTTGTTTTTTGGTTTAATTTATTTTTGATAATTTATTTTGTGTTTGTGCGAATTTTATGTTTTCAATATGGCTTTTAAATTATTTTGATTTTTTGTTTTCAATTTTATTTATTTGCGTTTGTTTCTCTTTTTTTACCACACACTGTGCTTTTTTTTTGTATTACTCAAACTGTGCCTCTGTCTTGTTGTTTTTATTTCTATATTTTAATTCTCTGTTGTTGTTCTTTATACGTATTATTTTTGCTTTGCTCTTTCTTGTTGTGTGATGATTTTGTTTTGCTTTGTTTTTGTTTTTGAGTTCATAGTACGCACAGAATTAATGACGGATGAACCACTCACAACTTGTGCACACACACACCTACACCCACAGTCCCATCGTGCATTCTCACACACATCCAACACACACACTCTGCATTTCTGTCCAACATAAACTGAACAGATTGACAACAAAAGCCAAAAGAGGAGAGAACACAACAAAATATTAACTTGCTACATGCATGTTTGCCGCCGCCGCCACACTCGCTGTCTGTCTGCCTGCCAGTTGTCTGAGTGTTGGGCTGGGGGAGTTAGAGGAAATTAATGAACACACACAGCAGCAAGCAAAAACAATGCTAATCATGCAATTAGCGCAGATCACAACGGCCATTGTAGCCGAATGCATACGAACGCATCATCGGCTTTAGTGATAATGCCTAGAAGAGCGTGGTCCGAGAGAGAGAGAGCGAAGTGTCCAAAAAATTTGTTGCACTCTGCATGTAACTGTAAGTGCACAATCGGACCAGAGATTCATAACATATCACTTGCACAAAGCACGCACACACATACTCAAACATACTCAAGCACTATTATGCACATGTGTCCATCTGCTACACTCAAAAAAGTATGCTACACTTTTTATATAAAGTACCAACATATCATCAACATCAAACATCAGGTGAAGATGATGACAGTAGCAGTCATGCTTATTGTTCTTCGCTGCATTGGTGTAGGTAGAGAAACTCAGCAACAACAAAAAAAAAAACGGAAGAAGAAAAAAAGACAACACAACGCAAACCAAAACAAAACACGCGTTAAGCGTATGATTGTTTTTATTTTGATATTTCATGAAGAAGAAAAAACAACAACAATGACATTGTTGGAGTTTTTTCGCATTGTTGTTGGTGTCGTTCGGTGCTGTTGATGCCGCCGCAGTCACCGTCCACATCGGCCATCGTATCGTCGCCGTTGTTATTGTTATTTCTTCTTGCAATTTGCTTTAGTTTATTTCGTTTTACCAACAACAACAACCCGAAAAAAACTATTTCACTTTTCATACGCTCGAGCAAAAACAATTCGGAATGGAATATTAAACCATATTCGAAACGGGAGCAGTTGCTAATATTACCGCTCATTTAGGAATTAGCGCCCGACAACATTGGCTAAATATTTCGCTTAAACACACTTGTCAAAGCTGCTCTTAATTTGTTTTCAATCACTAAAAGATGGGGGCTCTTTTTGGGCCAATTTTTACATTTTTCTATTTCCCGGTCTTATACAAATTTTCACTATATTTTTTGTGGTTTGGCAAAATTTTCCTTTGCTTGCCGTAGTAGTACAGCGATGATGTAGTTGAATCAGTAGTGTAAATGATTTTCTTTCTCTGAGTGTAGTGCACAAATTTTCAACAAAATTTCTGTGACTATTTGAGTTTTTTTGCTGTTTTGCCGTTATGCGCTTTGGCAAACGTATCGTGTACGCCGTGTATGGCTGTCAATTGAGTACTGGCACGAGCCGTCATACATTTATCGCATGCATACCAAAAAGCCAGCCAAAGCAAGGCAAGCCAGCCAGCACCACAACCAAACACAACCAGCAAATGAAATATACATAAAGAGACACACACATTTGCACATATGTATACTTAAAAGCCTCGTACTACGTACGAACCAACAATCGAGCCAACAGAGTACAGAGTACGTAGCGACGACGACGACGATGACTACCAAAACAAACGAACTAACATAAATACACACGTACATACATACAGTTTTTATGGTTTTACATCTGTACAGGGAACTCTCGCTACGAAAGTGTGAATGTACCACATACTACAGCATGAACATGTACGAACATATCTCGTTCGCCACTCTGCTATTTAACAGAGCCACCAACAACAGAACCATACGACACACACTCACACACACCGCTCACAGCAGCAACGAGCAACGACGACGTTGAGCACATATCACAACAAAAATGAAATGCCAGAAAGAAAGTTGTTTGTTTTTTTTGTTTTGAATTCCGAATTTGTGCTGCTGTTGTTGTTGCTGTGCCTCTGCTTGCTGCTTCTAGTTCGTTATAGATTTTTTTCTCTGTTGTTGTGTTTTTTGTCCATGTTTTATAGTGGAGCTCCAAAGGTTTTTCTTTTTTGAGCAACAACAACCAAACACTTTGCAATTTTTTGTAGTTACCTCCAAAGGTGTGCGTGTGTGTATGTGCCTGTAGGTAGATATAACATGGAATTCCCTCTTTAAAGCAGACAATGAGTGTAAGCTATTTTCTCTCTATATTATGCCTCTGTTTTGGGTAAGCATGTCTCTCGACCGCCTTTAGCTTCACCCTTTTTGTCCAGAACCAAAGGCAACAGAGACTGTTAACTTTTTGCAGTAAAAGTATGAGTACAAACATACGTACACACACCACATTCTCAAGCAGGGGAGAGCTAGAGGGCAAGAGAGAGAGAGACAGAGAAAGACACAGTAATGCTCATCATTAAAATGGTGTTGCTTTTTATGCATTTAAGTTAAAATGTTTAGGGGTGCAGATTGAGAAATCATTTAATTATCGAACTTTGGTTTTTAATTAAGAAATTAATTAATATTTATGAAGTACGTACTGAATATGCTAAGTGTTTATTGTGTTCATTGGTGTTCGGGTTAATTGTTAAATCATTAGGTTGTACTTTGCGCACTTGAAAAGAAACCTAGGTAAGTTAAAAGTTGGACCTATATTTTTGTTTCTGTCGTTGCACAAATTTGGTGATGCCAATTTTTATGATAAAAATTGGCATGTATGGGAAAAACTCCCTGTATACAAAAAAATATTAAACAGGTTTTTGTTCCAACTGGTTTTGCGCAATTTGCGAAAGAAGTCAAACCTTGGTAAAAATATCGATAATTTTCAGCGGCAGTTTATCTACCTCATTTAGTTCTAAAACTATGCTGAAGTTTATATATAATTACGATTTACAGCCTATGTGTAGTTTTTAAACTTTCGAGTATGGAGTTAAAACTGCACTTATGTTTCGAACTGTTGTAAAAGCGAAAATGTCGCCTCCCTCATATGTTTTAAATGATGTGACGAAAAAAGAAAACTATGCCACTAGGACCGCCTTTAAAGCGGTAAATTAAAATTCGTTAGTTACAATACAGTCTGAGAACACAAAAAAACCTGGTGTTGTTTCATAGACGGGGTGAAATTCTGGTTTTCTAGTACATTATGGAGCAAACGAAGAGTCTTCGCTGAAATCAGTGAACTTTTTAAGTTGCAATATGTAAAAGTCTAGTCGGCTGTTTATAGGCAGCTTCGAACGACAAAAGCTTTTTAAAGGATACCAGTAAAATAGTAGTACACACTAACCATCACATGACATGTCACGAGCCGATACTGCTGACGATGAATGCTGTCATGACTTAAGCAGCGTTCATACTGACGCCACACATCAAAACGCACACGATATGAGATTCCTGCCACTAACGCGACCACCTCTGGTATATTTTCCACAAATCCGTTTTGACTGTCATTACTTTTCGGTGAAAAACAAAAAATTAAAAATGATAATAAACATTGTCTATTTGATTTGTGTTTAAAAATTAACAAGAAAATAAAATTAAAATTATTATTTGGATATCTCCTATAACCTATTTGGATATAACCTAGTATATGGTACAATAAACAAGATACAGTCACTAGTACAACATTAAATGAATACGAGTAGTTCGCTGTACTGTTTAAGTCATTTGAAAGAAAATGCCATAAATAATTTTATTTGAATGATTGATTAGCGTTGTGAATGTTTAGTATAGAAATTTAGCTTAACAATCTTCAAGAATTGTCTATGTCGAATTTCAATTTGGAATGTTTAAATTTCTACCAGAAAAAATTGTAAATCAAATGAATGCATAACACTTTCATCATTATTGTGCCATGATCTCCTATTTGTTTTCCAATATTTGACGACAGAAAAAAACAGAGCAGCCACAAATCGCAAAAAAAAACTACTTGAAACACACGTGAAAAAATTAAACGTGTATAAAATGTCTCATAAATGGCCTTTTTTTAAGATGCTTTATGTGAAATAATAGACATGAGTAACACCAAACTTAAACAATGTCCTTGAAATTTGCTAGCAAAAAATATTCAGTATTAAAATCATTTTATGTACATGTCTAGCAATTTAGTAACTTAAATTCTAATTAAGAAGAAAATCATGTTCATTAGCCGTATACCGCACTTTCCACACCGCCCCCCGTACGTTGTCTCCAATGCGATTTAAAATATTTAGTAGTCACCGAAAAAAAAACTTCCGTTTCCACTTTACCCTTCTTTACATATGAACAATGTACACACACACACGTACACACAAATATGACAAGTGAAGTGACTTTATGTTAGCAAACAAAACCAGTTCATTGCAGTTTTCTGATTGGAAGAGAGTAAAATATGCAAACTCAGGCACACACAAACACACTCTCCCTTTCGCTGTCTCACTCTCTCTCTCTCTCTGTACAGTGAGTCGTTGTATCACTAACAGTGTCACTCATTACAACAGCAACCACATACAGACTCGGGGTATTTACGGATGAGTGATACTTTAGTATTACTCATTCGCTCTGGCGAGCGCTCTTTTTGCTCACTCTCTGTGTGAGTGAGGGCGTGTGTGTGTAAATCTTGTAGATACATCCGCTAGCTCATCATGGTGGTGATAACAATAATAAAAATAATGATGGTGGCAAAGTCAGGCTAGCAGTCGGGCTGGCTGGCTATAACTAGCAATAGGTGGTTTATTTTCATTGCATACGAGGCGATTCGATGCGATACGAGCGACGAGTGTTGTAATTCCCAAAATCATATTTATGTGGCACGTAGAGTCAGAGTCAGCCGTCGCGAGTGAGTGTGTTTGTGCTGTGTACCCCAATGCGAGACACGAGTCTACAATTTAATTGTCATTTGTTGTCGTTGCTGCTGCTGTTGTTGTAGTCATAGTCGATATTTCTACTCTCCTGGCTGTTGTGCTTGTTGTTGCTGTTGTTGTGGATGGTGGTGGTGCTTTTAAAGAGGCACACAAATGTTTACAAAAATTTGTTGCTTCTTTGTCGTTTATGTACTTTTACAGATGTATGAGAGTGTGCGTTTTTTTTGCTGCGTGTAGCAAGGAGGGGGCGGCAGACGTTTGTCGGCTATTGTTGATTTTCCGCATATCGGTGGTTGAGCGATGGGATATGCTTTAAGCATTCGCCGCACCGCATCGCCTGCGACTCTTGTCCCCAAAGGAAGGGAGTGAGTAGCTGTTTTGAAAATTTCCCAAACATATGGTTCATTTTTATTCGTGCCATTCTTTCGGACTGTTGCTGGCTGGCGGTTTGGCTGCTGTTGTTGTTGATGCTGCCACTTTTCTGTTGGCCCTCGACGACGCGCAAGGGTCATTGTTTTCAATATTGGCTAAAGTGTTTTGCATTCCACGCGTTAAACTTACGCACGGGGATTAACGATATCAACGTTGAATTGTTTTCGCTTTAGCCACTCGGGTTTAGATCGGAAACTTATTTCGCAATAACTGGGATTTGTGTTGTGCTACATTGCTCTCACATATTCGCATCTTGTAGCATTGCTTGCGTCAGCCAATATGTTATCGATACGAGGGTCGAGCGACAAGGTTTATGAAATCTATATGCGGACGAAAAAAATTTCTAATATTCATTCAATTTCGTAGATCTATTAAATTTCAGGCAGCTTTAGATCAGTAAGCTGCACTCGTGTTGACAGGAACAAGGGCAACATTGCTGATGCCTAAGGTAGCTTTAATACAAAGCCGTAAATAAGCTTTAAGCGTAAACGTATGAGTCATATGGGCCAGAAACTTAAGCTACTATGTAGATTAGAACTATATAATAATATGATCTGGACAAAAAGGCGTTCATCTAACTTCAACAAACAAAAAAAAACTTACATGAACCAATAGTTCCAGGTCTGTTTTTCGATTTTTTCCTTTTGTAGTGGAAAAACTTACCTGCAAAGAAACAAATGAAAGCAAAGGATTAGCAAGGATATTGTTTTAAATAAATATTAATTAAAACGTTTAGTTAAGCGTATTAGTTACTAAGTAACACCTGAGCTACTATCGGAGGTCATTACCCATGAGAAAATGAAGGATGACCAATATTAGAACAGAACGGAGGTCTGTACCCACTTGAAATCAACGATGTTCAATATTAGAGCAGATTTTACCCATTTAGACGCTATTAGACAGTTGCATAGTACATCTACGTCATTATGTGGTGGTAGCAACAAATATTTTTCGGTTATGTGTTGGTCACTCCAGCAACTCTATGTATAAAACAATTGAACTTTTTAGTAGATATAACAAAATTACCTCAAAAAACTCTACAAGGCTTATTCCCAGGGGTATGTTTATCAGTCATTAATTACAAGACCGCATTTACTCAAAAAATACCACAAAAATACAAAAATGCGGCAGAACTCATTGAACTCGATGTCCAGCCTTCTAGAATGCTTGCCAGCCGAGACTGACGAAGGCAGATTTTCCTCTCAAGTGACATATTTTGACCTTGGGTTGTATATTGACCAGATTTGTCTAACTTCCCTACAACTGTGGAGATCTGTCATCTCTTACTAGCAAATGCGCTGCAATTCTAGCAAATTCTTCGCGAATTCATAGTGTTGTCACGTTCCTAGAGCCCTATGGCCGGGCACCCATATGACAGTCGTGTCAAACTGTTCAGCCATCACATTTAACGATCTGCGCAGTCAAGGTCTGTTAGCGAGTTTAATGTTGAAGCCTTCAGAGATCGTATGCCAGCTTGGCTATCCGCTTGGCTCCCTGGTAGGAATCAAGGTGGTAAAGTTGGTAAAGAATGTAGCCCACTCCATATGTTACCATAGCACCAAATATTGTTAATCTCATTTAACCAAAGTCAGTGATAGACAATTTAATCGTAATGTCGATCTGGTAGCGCTCTCGCCAGATATAATAGCAATCTGCAGTAAATTGAGTAGGACTTGCAGAGACTTCATCGCTGTAGTCCTCAAAGCTCCTCTAATGCTTAAGCAATTAGTGCTCTGAACTTTTTTAGTTGCTAGGTAATCGCTCACCATTGACCGTCCACAGTACGGACAAACTACTACAATATGAATGGATGCTTTTGGAGAGGGACACCACCGTACTCCTATAGCTCTCAAACAGAAATTTTAGACGTTGGACTTCCTTATTGATGCTAACGTTCCGGACATCTGTCCCGCCTGCCAACAGGGACCACATGACGTGCTGCACTTCATCAATTGTCCGGCCAAGCCCACTCAGCTGACCCTCAGGTCTCTGTGGACGCATCCAGTTCAAATGGCGCGTTTCCTCCACCTGGATACCGAAGCAGATCCTCCATAGACGAACAAGACTTTAAAATATATATATATTGTTGTTACAACAACAACCCGTTCCATTACATTAAGTCGGAACAACAGTCTTAAATCTTGAAATATGTCTAGAATTGCCACAAACTCAGAAAACACTTGAATAAAATCATTAAGGATAGGATTACATGACCTTGTACTTCCTAGTAAATAGAACAAATTCTTGTTCGGATTAAGCACTACTTCTAGACAATCTTAAAGTAGCTTCTTAATGTAAACGTTAATGAAAAAATTCATAGAATCTATGAAAAAACTCATAGAATCTATGAAACATTTCACAGAATCTATGAAACATTTCATAGACTCTATGAAACATTTCATAGAATCTATGAAACATTTCATAGAATCTATGAAACATTTCATAAAATCTATGAAACATTTCATAGAATCTATGAAACATTTCATAGAATCTATGAAACATTTCATAGAATCTATGAAACATTTCATAGAATCTATGAAACATTTCCTAGAATCTATGAAACATTTCATAGAATCTATGAAACATTTCATAGAATCTATGAAACATTTCATAGAATCATTTCTATGAAACATTTCATAGAATCTATGAAACATCACCTACCAAAGTAGCTTCATGTAAACATTAATGAAATAATTCCTAGAATCTATGAAACATTTCATAGATACTACGAAAGACTTGTTCAAAGTTTTGACAGCCTAGGCCAACGAAGGGTTTTGGATTAAAAGAACAAGGACGCTTTTTAAAACGCTAAAAAAATCCCCAAAAACGCTAAACAAAAACCCCCCTTTTCTTTACGCTCTCAATGCAATGACCTTCCTACCATGGGGTAACCTTCCCATTTGTTTGCGACACCAGTTACTGCCGGCCGGCAAACGAGGCATACTGGCCCACCGGTCATCCATTACAGGCCCCAAAGTACGTAACGGCATAATCAGCATCAAATGAAACTTGTTTTCTAAACAACAACAACAACAACAGCGTCACAAGAACTGCCAATAGGCAGGAGAAGACAGGACATACACAACTCAAATCATCAGGAAGAAACTTAATCAAATTTCAAACACCCCAGTCGCTCCGCCACGCTAGCGCAACCAACGAAGTCTGGAAAAAAAAACGTTCATAAAATATAACGTTTCAACCTGATTACATTATGGTGACTACATGCTCGCTCGCACGGTCGCTGGCTGGCTAGCAGTGTGTAGAGCTACTGATTTATTGTTCGATTCCAACGACAGAAGCCCAACAACACTCGGGAGCAGATCACAAAAGTGGATGGCATTGATTATTGAGTTTTACCTGATGGTGGCGCTGGTGGCGGTGGTGCTGGAGGAGCGACAATGGTTAGAGGCTACTCAAACGAAGCTGATATGTTGTTGCTTCAGGAATGATTCGGCGCATTCCTGAGCTTATGGCAAAACAACAGAGAACATGGAGATGGCAAAACAAAAGCACAACAGTGGCAACACTCAAGAGCGGCCATAGTAAAGAGGCTTCGTGTGCACTATAAACAAGACGTTTGCAAAGGGTAATCACTCACCTACACTTGTTAACAGAAGTTCACTCAGTGAGTTTCACTCCCTCTCTCTTTACACGCATCGCACACTGCACGTACAGACGGCTGTGTATATACACTCGAGGCTTGCTCAGAACAAGTATAGAAGACGTAGGAAAACTAAAGCGTATGAAATGTAATGAAACTAAAAACATTTAGTTGTGCTTTTTTGACTCTTCCACACGATGCGTTGTCGTCGTCTTCGTTCGATGGCTGGTGGTAGTCGTCGCCGGCTATGTCGCCGCGGCAGTGCTACTCGAATAAGTGGTTCGTAGGTACGTACGCGGTCGTTGGTAGCTTCGCTACTTCTACGTTACGATTACTCGTACGATGAGGCGACGATGTTACCGATTTCTACGCCAAAGCGATGAACGTTGGCTAGCTAGCGAGCGAGCTAGTATGTAGTAGCGAGCTAGTATACGGTTGCCCATGATGAAGAAGACTTAAAAAGTCACGTCAGTAGTTGTAGGAAATTACAAAATTTTCATGTTTGCCCGTGTGTACAGCTATCTAGCTATCTGTTCGCTTTCGTGTTTAAGCGTATGTCGAGGGGGGTACATACATACCTTCATTTGTACATATTTACCTACATACAACCGAGTATATACATACGTAAATACGTAGGTATGTACCTACGTTGTTCATATGTACTACGTATTTATTACTCTATATATGTATGTTCGCTGTTGTTGTCATCGGGTCGTTTTTTTCACAATTCTTGCTATGTTTAATTATTAGGTTTGTATATCGTCTGCCCGCCTGGCTCTCTGTCTCTCCGTTCCACGACCAGTCTTTTGTTATGACTGCAGAAACTCCAGTTTCGTAGACTCCTCTATAGCTGAGGTTTCAAGATTTCGATTTTGGTGAGAGTTAAATTGTTGGTGGGATAGCTTCTAATCTACAAAGGACCGAAAAAAGCTCAGAGGCAAAATAGAAAAGGGTTACTTCATGGCAACTGAAGATCATTGCGTTCAGTAATAGGGTGGGTCGCGCGCTGTCATGCCATTATGAGGCTTCAATAATTTCCATGTATAGAAAAAAGACACCCTTCAAATTTAGATAAAAAAAATACGATTAATCAATTCAGAGGCATCCACTCGTAATCTACAAGTACCGAAAAAAGCTCAGAGACAAAATAGAAAAGTGTAACTGAAGATCATTGCCGTCAGTAATAGGGTGGGTCGCACGCTTTCATGCCATTATGAAGCTTCAATATGTTCCATGTTTAGAAAAAAAACCCTTCAAATTTACATAAAAAAAATGGAATGGAAAAACTACGACCAATTAATCCAGAGGCTTCTATTCTACAAGGACCGAATATAAAAAGGGTAACTTTAGGGCACCTAAAGATCATTGCATTCAGTTATAGCGTAGGTCGCACGTTTTCATGCCATTATGAAGCTTCAATAATTTCCATGTATAGAAAGAAAACCACCCCCTTTAAATTTATATAAAAAAATTGGTATGAAAAAATTACGACCAATCAATCACACACATCTCTGGCATAGATGGCTCCTACTCACGGCGTAAGTATATTTTAAGCATATTTATTACTACGAGCGGTAGCAATCCGCTGATTTTGCCAATGAAGTTACCACGCAAGTGACATCCATTAAGTTATTTCTTTAATATATCCTCATATATTATTCAGAAATGCCAGTGAGATTTTCCTTGCCGGTTTGAGTTGCACCCACTTCAAGTCTGGAAGTCTAAACTCTTTTGCCAGTTAACAATACTACCTCAATTTTCTTAGCGCTCACCCCAATCATTTGCTTTTTACCTGTTTAGATAGTTCACTAGATGCTGTATTTATAGTTGGAAGTAATTTCCTCGACGTCTAAAGTATACGCAGAGAAAAGATATGGTTAATATATGGTCACGGCAACAATAGTATGTTCTCTGCAGTAAAAGTATGGTCGTCGCAACCATGGTATTGTTTTTTGAATTTCAATTTGACAATAGAATGACTGCGGCAATATTAATATTGTTGAAATTTAACAATAGTATTGTTGCCAACTTTAAAAATCAAAATATGGTTGTAGCAACAATATAAATATGGTTGGTGGGGCAAAAGTGGGTTTTATGTTAACAAAAACATGATTACGGCAATCATACCGGCAAAACCTTATTTTTTTTTTTAATTTGACAATGTTAATTTTACGAATCTTACGCAATAATAGTAATAACAATTTAATTTTTTCAACAAAAAAACTACGGATTAGTATAACTAAAATATTTTTAATATATGATTTTTTACTGTTAAATAAATCACTCCAATTATTACATAACTTACTTAACAAAATTCTTTATTGTTGAATAACAACCTAATCCAGTCATTACAAACAATTTTGGGGATCATAGTATGGTTGTGCGTAAGTCATACTATGGTTGTGAGGATCATACTATGGTTGTACGTTAAACATACTATGGTTATGAAAATCATAATATGGTTGTGGGGATCATTGTATGGTTGTTGGGATCATAGTATGGTTGAATGTGAATAATAATATGGTTGTGGCGATTATAGTATGGTTGTGTGTGAATAATTCTATTGTTGTGAGGACCATAATATTGTTATGGGGATCATAGTATGGTTGTGCGTGAACCATACTATTGTTGTGATGATCATAATATTGTTGTGCCACAACCTTATAACCAACACTAGTATGGTGCTCTTCGAATATTGTTACCCCAACCATACTTTTTTCTGCGTGTATATCATCAGACAATGCTTCTATAGTCGTCCCCATTTGTTTGGAATCCCTTCATACATACAGAGATTTTTATTGTGTTTACTTTGTTTGGTAGAAAACTCTACTGGCGACAGTTCTCGTTAAATGTATATCTGTGTTACACCCTCGTTAAATGTGTTATAGCACATTCGTTGCATGGGATCTGATGAAGTAGCGTTTACCATATCGATTTGGCAAAAAAATTGAATTAACTCGTGAACATTTTTTTGCGATAATTTTTCAAAACTTTCGACGTGGATTATCACTACAAGTCTTTGCATGGCGATAAGGCACCATTCTTTAGAACTGTGAAAAACTGGTTTAATGAATTCAATCGAGGCCGACGCTCGCTTAAAGACGAAGGTCGTGAAGTTCACCAAAAACGGCCGTTGTGCCCGAGAACATCGATGCCGTGTGTGAACTGATAATGCAAGATTGACATGTGACATACCGTGAGGCATCCTTGGACATTTCTTCCACCAGCATACATTCGATATTGCATGAACAACTGGCTGTCAAAAAGGTTGTTCTCGTTGGATCCCGCACAATTTGACAATAACTCAAAAAAGGCTCGTGTCGATTGGTGCAAAGAAATTTTGAAAAAATACGATCGCGGTGCTTCAAAAGTCGTTTATAAAATCGTCACAGGTGACGGATCATGGATCTATGCGTAGGAGCCCGAAACAAAACAGCAACTAGCGTGTGGGTCTTCGAAGACGAGCCAAATTTAACGAAAGTTGTTCATGGAAGAAGCATTTCGAAGCTAATGGTCGCCTGTTTCTTCGGCAAAACTGGTCATGTGGCGACTGTTCCGCTTTATCAACGTAGGACGGTCAATTCTCAGTGGTGCACCACAATTTGTTTGCCTAATGACTTCGGAGAAATTCGAAAAACAAACAACAGAAGACGAATCATTGTGCACCATGACAATGCGAGCTCTCACACATCGGCTCAAACCAGCGATTGGTGCAAAGGATTTTTAAAAAAATACGATCGCGGTGCTTCAAAAGTCGTTTATAAAATCGTCACAGGTGACGAATCATGGATCTATGCTTATGAGCCCGAAACAAAATAGCAATCGACCGTGTGGTTCTTCGAAGACGAGCCAAATCCAACGAAAGTTGTTCATGGAAGAAGCATTTGGAAGGAAATGGTTGCCTGTTTCTTCGGCAAAACTGGTCATGTGGCGACTGTTCTGTTTGATCAACGTAGGACGGACAATTCTCAGTGGTACACCACAATTTGTTTGTGTAATGTCTTCGGAGAAATTCGAAAAACGAACAAGAGAAGACGAATCATTGTGCACCATGACAATGCGAGCTTTCACCCATCGGCCCAAGCCAGCGCCTTTTTTACCGGCCAAAACGTCGAATTGATGGGTCATCCGCCGTACAGCCCAGTGACTTCTTTTTATTCCAACACATCAAGAAAAAATGCGTGCTCACCGATTTTCGTCGCCAGAAGATGAAATGTTGAAAAACCATGTTTTGGAGGTGTATCAATCGGAGTGGCAAAATCGACAATTGGTTTGGGAGCATGCAAAAGTGTATAAATCATGCTGGAGAATACTTTAAAAAACAATAAAACCATTTTTGATGTTAAATATTCGCATTTTCATTATTAGGCCAGAAATATGTATAGCAGGGTAGCTAGACAAAGAAAAATGTCATTGCGGAACCCAATTGAAAAGAAAAGCATAAGAGAGAGAAGAATGAAGAAAGAATAAGAAGGTATAAAGGTAGAAATAGAAGATGTATAGGTAGCTTATCCCATTTATGACAAATTTTCCTTTGGATTCAATTCTTCTACACAATGTCAACTACTACAGTAGTTACTACACGGGATACCCATGCAAACCACTATAGTGCCTATTAAGAAGTGTAAGGACTTATATGGGGTTGCCTTTGATCTCTTTCGAATGTTTAAAGTTCAGCTGTTCTATTTCGGCCTATTTCTGGCCAGAGAGACCGGGAAATTTTGCAGTTATGAATTGAGTTCCAAACTGACCCGCTTTCATGACTGTCACTTCGCCGATTGACCTCATGAGTTCGAAGAATGGGGTTTTAGGCTAGCTTACTGCTTCTCCACTTCAGCCACTTTCGTCTTCTATATCAGTGGCAGCTATATCGTTGTGACCCGGTACCCATAACCCGGCAAATACAGTCCAACACATTTATGGCTTCCATGCTGTCCACATATACCACAACGTTTGCCTAGTTCTAAACTCTTGTCAGTGGCTACATTGTGAAATTTGTTCTTCAAATAAATTTACTACTGACGACATTTTCCGTTTAAAGACAGCTGTGATTTTTTTTGTTAAAATTCTATTCTACCTTATGTTAATTTATTCTATGTTGATGAAGTGGCGGTTCTATGCTTCGCACACATTCAGAGTCGGGCAGATCATCGCATACGATAGCTGGAAGCTTGGCGATGTGCAACAAATGACAACACTTGTTAAACTATTCAATTGTTTGTAAATGTAAAGAGAACGTCAAAATGACAAAACAAGCGTGTGTGTGTGTCTCACTCTGTATGTTGCAAAATATTGCTAAATTATGACACTTGAAGGACGGCGCAGAAGCAGCTATTTGTCCCCCATGGAGTTACATCAGCTATCAAAGATCAACTAAAAATATAAAAAAATACCTGCTGTTGGAAAATCATTTCAAATAATCCTCAATTCTAGAAAGGACTAGAATTTGGCCTAGCCAGTTGTGTCCAAGAGTAAATAGTTCTGATTTAATTTCATCATTACAAGCCGTATATCAAATTGGATACGAGAATGTATCCACAAGTTTCGCATTACAATAGAGTTCTGAACTGCGCACCGTTGTGAACAGACGCAAACAGATTCATTGTAATGATGAAAATCGTTCCGTTACCCGCCACCACCACCAACACTGCCACTACCCATACACACCAATCGACTCTAGCTGGGCTAGCTAGCACTGTCTCGAAAATCCAAGCTTATGATAAATGACTTTTTCTTCTTTTTGTTTTTGCTGCCGTTGTCGTTTTTCTGTTGTTGTTGCTGTTGTTATTTGCTGCTTTGTTTTTCGCCAGTGATTCTCCACCCAACTGTCAAATCTTTGCTCAAATATGCCGCTTAAACTAAGGCATAGAGACATACTCACGCACGAACATATAAACACACTCACGTACGAACACACACATACACACTCACTGAAAATATTTGCACTCTTCCACGCAGAGTATGCGGCATCCCATGATTACTCGTTTCTTTGAGCTGCTGAGTTGTTTCCAAATGAGTAAGAGAGTGAACAGACAGAGAGCACATAACAGTGTTGACAATTCGGAGGTTTTTATCTCATATTAAATGTCGATTGCGATGAAATTTGTTTTGGAGGAAAGCAAGGATTGTAGCAGAGTTTTAACTGCTCTTTATATCCTCAACCGTAGCAAAGGAGTGTAAACTATCTTTGTCATTCCGTTAGCAACACCTCGAAATATTTATCGGATATCATAATATGTATTATTGATCCTCGTAAAAATTTTAAGGCCATCCAGCCATGTTCGTTCTTGTGTCTATTGAAAGCCTGATAGCGGTAAAACCTAGAATCCTGCAATTCAGCTTGATGACGGTTTTATGGTCTTAACTTGTTGGGAATTGTAGATGGGCGAAAAGGAACAACATAAATCTTGAATTTTTTTTTTTTTAATTTTCACAACAATTAGATGAAGAATGGTTTCAATAGAGACTGTTTGTTGAGGCGCACTTATATATTTCCCTAAAAAATGGCATAGTTTCTGGATATTTCGGCTTATGTGGCCCAAAAAAGCGGAAGGTATCGTTAAAACGAGCGCTAAATAGTCTCGAATTTTCGTCAGTTCGTTCAGCTAAGTAAACACGATCGTTTTAAGAGTATATGAACAGCTTAGTAGGAATATTTTTTTATCGGAGAATACAATGTTTGAAAATTTGCGAAGTTCGTGCAAGAGTAAAAACTTATTTGCTCTTTAGGTTTTATGCTTTGGTGTACTCACGATCATACACCAAAGTATAATAATGTTAGATTCAATAAAGCAAAAACCTGCTCTAAGGATTTACCTTGAGCCCAATTTGGAATATGCATCGGATGCTTCGCTGGGATAATATGAGCTCTTTGGCGATTTCATTACCACTACGCCATTTGCGAATTTCGTGCAAGAGTAAAAACTTATTTGCTCTTTAGGTTTTATGCTTTGTTGTACTCACGATCATACACCAAAGTATAAAAATGTTAGATTCAATAAAGTAAAGACCTGCTCTAAGGATTTACCTTGAGCTCAATTTGGAATAAGCATCTAATGCTTCGCTGGGATAATATGAGCTCTTTGGCGATTTCATTACTACGCCATGGATTTCGTTAAAGTCGAACCTTTACTTGCCTTTTTCGCGTTCGACAATGCTGTCAGTATCTTTAAAACGATTTATGGTACGATACATAATTTTTTATCGATACAAAAATGGATTTATTTTGGGAATCATGCATTCCATCGCTTCAATCGCAATGGATTAAATGTTTAGTAAAACAAATACGCCCTTATAGTTATAGATGTTCCGATAAACTTCCTAATGATACCAATATTGAGTAGTTAAGCGAATATACAGTTAAGCCTGTTTCTAAATTCAGAAAAAAATTTATTAATTTGCAGTTGATTTATTTATACAGCGAAATCGTTTAAAACCAATAACAGTCTGACCCAAAAAGCGTTAACTGTCTGACCCAAAAATAACTTAAGGTAGATTTAACACATTTCTTAATTTCTATTTGTTTTTTGAGAGTTATTTGAAATACAGCACTGCTCGAGTACCATCTGGTAATATACTACTGTTAAATTTGGAGAAAGTTCCGTCATTTAGTTTGTGTTTATCGATTTCATTGGAAAAAAGTGGTTTGCTGACTTTTGTTGTGGTTGCACAAGTACAAATGACGCTGAACGTTCTGGACGGCCAATAAAGGTCAATACACCCAAAAATGTTTAAAGAATCCACGATATGGTGTTGGCCGATCAAGGAGTAAAAGTGCGTGAGATTGTTGATACCATACGCATTTTATATGGCAGCGTAGTTTCAATTTGCATAATCAGTTGGGTTAAAGAAAGCTGTCTGACGCGTTTACTGTCAATCGACTATAAACGTAATCGTGTGAAAACTTCAAAGTATTGTTTGGACCGCTTTAACCGCCAATCGAATGAATTTTTGCGGCCTTTTGTAACTGTATATAAAACATGGATCCATTACAACACTCCGGAGACAAAGCAGCAGTCTAAACAATGGGTTTCTCTGGGTAAACCGACTGCGAAGAAGACCAAGGTGACTTTGTCGGCCAATAAGCTAATGGCAAACGTTTTTTGGGATGCACGCGGTATAATCCACACCGATTACCTTCAAAAGGGAAAAACAATAAACAGCGAATATTATGCCAACTTATTGGACCAATTTAAAGAGGATTTCAAAAAAAAGGACCCCCCATATGGCCAAGAAAAATGTTCCTTTTATCAAGATAATTCACGGGTGCTACGTTTGCAGTCTCAATGGCAAAATTGCATGAATTGGGTTACGAATTGTTACCTCATCCGCCATATTCTCCGGATTAAGACCCCAGTGACTAACTATTTCCTATTTCCAAACCTCGATGGAAAGAGATTCAGCTCAGACGATTGATTAAACAAATGCCTATTATATGGACCTCGAAAAATCCTAATTTTTGAAAGGAATACACAAATAAGTGTATTAAGCTAAATGAAGATTTTGTTGAAAAATAATTTTTTTTTTGCAAAAAAAACTGTGGCTTGTTTAAAAAGTCACGGAGTTATTGATATGTCCTCGTATGGTACAACAGCGAATATACATGGGTTTGCTTACTACAAAGAACTTATCAATTGTCACAACCAATTATTGGCACAAAAGAAACATTTACATCATAATAGGTTGGTTGCTATAATCACAAGATGTGACCAACAAAAGTTTACTGCATTTGGTTGGAATACCCAATTTATTGGCTGCGGTTACCGTAATATTATCGTAGCTACCACCTTTTGATATGTTGAACCATGTAACCATCAAAACTATGAAATGTTGGTGTTTACCCAACCGAATTTTTATAGTTTTGATCAATGTCCAATTGGTTTTTTTTTCTCTGTGTGTGTTAAAAAAAGTTCTATAATACACTGCAAATCTATTCTGTTCATTTTTTGCCAGGTTAACCGGCTGTCAGACGTTTAAAACATATGCTGCAATTCAAGAAGCTTGACTGCACTTTTAGCTTAGCTCTTCTTAAGTCCATGAAACATTAAAAACATACGAGTATAACAAAAATATCTATATTTCACGATAATTTATTTAAAATTAATCGGTTTATTTTAATAGTTTTTGTCAGTCGTTTTAACGAAATTGCCCCAAAGAATGTTGGCATCACTGCTGCGTACATGTGTGTGTGTTGTGTGTGGATTTCCTTCACAGCCCAATGTTACTGGTTGAGCGCTGCTTTTGTTCGTACTGCTTCACATTCAATGCAATTCATTGACACGAAAAGAGGAACAGTACAAAACAACAACAACAAACAACCTCATCATCATTATTGTCATCGTAATTTCCATCGTCATCACGGTGGTCAATATCACCGTTGTTGTTGTTGTTGCTGCTGTTCTACACTTCAAACACTGGAGAGCAGGAGCAACTCTGGCCGAATGCGCAGAGCCAATTTTTCGTTTTAACAGATTTCGTTGTTATTGCTCTTTGGTACTGTTCTCTCCCCTAGTAGAGTGAGATGAGTAAGAAGAAGAAGCAACAGAAGCAGTCTATCGTTAACAGAATGGCATATTTACAATTAACAGTCATCTGTTAATCGCCTTAGTGGTGGTGGTGTTAGCACAATAAAACAAAAACACGCTCACAGGGGAGGGAGAAACAAAAAAAGAATTCACATTACAACGACAACAAAAAAGAATATAAATGAACAAAACAATTTGTTGAAGGAAACATTAAATGGATGAAAGGAGGTAATGGTGGAAATAGTTTGTCAGAGCATAGAGCAAGACACAGAGAAGGACATGAATGTTATTTTCCGGCAGGGAACCGACACCTTGGAATTTTTTGTGTGAAAATATTTAAGTAGCAACAAAAAATTAGATGTTAAAAAAGGAGTTAAGTGATTTATTTAGAGTATACGAATGCCGTGTCTAATATGAAAGGGATTATAAGAATATCACTGGGCCCTCACACTCAAAATACTGCCTAATGTTATCGTAACATTAATGAATACTTCCAAATTGAGTTGCAAGTGTGAAAATATGATATTATGGACTTTTGTCAAAAAGTCGATACTAATAAATCGGAAGGGAAACCGATACTACATACGGAGATTGTAAGACCTAAAACTGACCACAACTCGTATGTGACGAATTATCTAAACTCTATAAATACGACTGCACAATCTGCCGGTGGGGATGATATCTACAAGCGTAATGGTAGTCACTCATATTGACCTCTAAGCCACTCAACCATTTAAGAATGCAATGTAAAACAGCTTTGCTTTCCCGCTCTCTTCCAGTGTGATCCTCTTCATTTGTAATCTATTGTCAGTAGTAGGTCTTATGTTTTAATATAAAATTGCTACACACCTACCACATGCACACATTATCCAAATGGTAGAGTGCATCAGCTGATTTCTTCTGACCTCGTTATATTAACGAAGTTGTTTTAAAGAGAAATATACCAGAGAAAGTACATCATCGAAGTTGCATTAAAAAGCTCTGATGTTACGGCGTGGCGTAGTTAGCCAAAAGCTTAAAATTAGCAATGGGTACTACAGGAAGAAATGAGTTTTTGCCTTCAAATGTCACACCATAACAGCGGAGCTTTTAAATGTCACTTCTCTCAGGTTATGTATATAAGAGAAATTAGAAAACACTTTTGCTCTTAAAATAACGATAAGGACAGACGCTATTTTACTGCTAACAGAAGACATTCTATTAGAGCAGAACTGTTTTAATGGACTTGCTCTCCACAGCAACATTTCGTAGCTAGAGAGAGCTACACTGGCTAATGTCAAGGGACCTAAAAGCAAAAGCTTGGGCGACACTTCGTTGATAGTGCTTTTTTCATTAGTTATTATAATTTTAATTATAATAAATATGAAAAGCCTAAAAATATCAATTTAATATGGTTATTATGGTTACCATAAAGCTATTGCCTTAAGAGAAAGACACAAAAATCAGGACATGCTCTCTATAACAACTTTTCTTAGTTGGAGAGAGGTCCATTAAAAAGTTCAATCACAAAAACAAAATAATTAAAATTCTATTAATATTAATTTGGGTACTAGGTTACCATAAAGTCTTTGCCCTTAAGTACCACGCTTAAAAATCGACCTCTGAATAAATGAACAGATTAAATAAAAGTTTTATTTCACTTTTAGAAAAAAATAATATGTTTGAGCTTTTGTCTTTATGAAGCACGTTATAAGACCAAAACTGTTTTTAAGGTCACGCTCTTGGAGAAAGAAAAGTTCACAAGAAAGTAAAGAGAGAGAGAGGTAGAAAGAAGTCTTTTAGAGAGTGTTGAGAGAGAGACTATCATGCTTGTAAACCTAGGTTCAAATTCAGACTTAATAAACCTAGGTTTCCCCTTGTTCCTCATTTTTGAGCTTTTGACTTTATAAAGCATGTCGCATACGCATACGAACAAAACTGTATTTAAGGACACGCTTTTGGATAGAGAAAAGTCTATTAGAGACAACAGAGGAGAGTTTTGTTTAGAGAGTATAGAGGGAGAGAGGTTCATTAGAGAGTATATATAGAGAGAGAGTATATAGAGGGAGGTCAATTATACAGTATTTAAAGAGGGGGGGTCTATTTCTTGGCTTGAGAGCTGTCCAATATTAACTAGGAAAAAGAGAGGTCCAATATTTACTATGAAGACCAATTGAAGGGTCTCAATAAGGCTGCTTGCAGAAGGGACGTTCCGTTGTCGCTGAATTTTATTCATGAATAACTTTATTCTCAAATATGTTTATTATTTTTTAAAACAAACGGTGTTTAACTAAAATTGTCTATAGTTTTCCATAAAAAAAATCATTTCTCTATTCTTGTATAATAGTGTGAAGTTACTGCTTTAGCGACCTTTTAAGCGAGTTGCCAATAGAACACAGCTATTATTGAAAATCGAAGAAACCGTTTCACGTTTGGATATAGCCTCTATGCAAAAGTACCTCTGTCTTGTGGTCCAGTGGCAAGTTTCAGCAGATTTATATGCAATTTAAAGTGTAGGGGAGTTTTGTTTTGGAAAAACATTATTGAAAATCGACACACTAGGTACAGGTTTTGATTTAACCTCCATTCAAAGCTACTTCTGTCTTGTGGTCTAACCAACCTAACAGTGTCAAATTTCATCAGAATTCTAAGCAATTTAGTTTGTAGCGGAGTTTTAGGCTCTGGATAAACATTATCGAAAATCGACAAGCTTTGTCAAGGATCTAATATAGCCTTCAAATAAATCCATTTTCCATTTTAAGATCAAACCCTAAGACTAGAATTTTCTGTATGATTTCAATAATATTTAATGCGATTCATAAGACCGCATATGGATCCAAAAGCGCTGAAATTTTACCAGATCGGTCATTGGTTTCATATAGCCCTTAAACCTATCAATTTCGGATCCAAGCGATCAAGTTATTGAGCGAAAAAGTTATTAGATTTTGATGACATTTGAATTGGGTGGTTTACGACATTACAGTACTAAATGAGCAATACATTGGACTTATAGGGTGGGCCGGAAGACTTTCTTTACTCGATTTCTGTCCAGTCTACACCACACTAATTATATAGACAGAGTCGCCGAGTTTAACGTGATTATCGCCACGACAGCCTGAACCACGGTGTGCCATCACACTGGGGCCGTAACAATGCGACGGCCAGCGCCCCATTGGATTGATTCCGCCGGTACCAATTTGAAGCATGACAGTTATAGGTCATAACTTCCCTCTTGGTTAGGGGTGGAGGACTATCTAAGCCTCTACTGTTCTATGGGTCACAGCACCCGGTCGCAATGCAACTCCAAATCCAACCGAAGTTCTCCCCGCGATTTGGGTCCAAACCACAGCCACCACGATACTCCCCGAAGGGCCGCACCAAATAGTCAGGCCAGAACAAGTTCTGGGGGCTTCTGGTACCGGATTTAAGTCTTCGGTCAGACCTCGTAACCAAAAGGCTACTTCCAGTTTCTGTTCCATACAACATGGGACTGGTCACCCGCACCAAAATGGTCAACCAAAAACACAAACAAGTTACAAACATTGAACAGTCGCCCTCACGGTCGATTCGATGGCCAGAGACTGGCACCAGCACGGACATTACGAACAACAACAAAAGACTTTGCCTCCCTTACGGGAGACAAGACAGCAGGGGAACAACAACGACGAAAACACTCCAACGACGACAGCGATCCAACGACGATTGTATGAGGCAACGACAAAGCCACGCCTTATCCGCGAATGGTCGCACCAGAAAACCCCCGTTAGGCTCCTGCGAGTCTTCTCCTATTGAAGGCTACACGAGCAAACTCCCCCAACCTCCTAAAAGCACGATCATCCCCCAAGCAGCAACTGAAGTCGGACATGTCGACGGTGTGGATAATGCCCATTCCAACCAAGTCTGTCGCTGTACAACGGACATACCAACAGCACGTGCTTCCAGTCTTCCGGACCACCCCCACATCGACAATCAGGAGTCTCGGAGAGACCCCTCCGATGAAGGAACTCATTGAGAAAGCCATGGCCGGTCAGTAAGAACCCCAGACTTAGGCCGAAGCCAAAGTCAGGGCGTCCCTTAACAAAGTCCGCGTTCCGTATGAATTCATACGTCACCCGGCTCTTGTCACTTTCTGTCCACCGCTGCCTCCACCTTGAGATCACGCACTCCTCTAGGCGTGCCTTCACCTCCCGCATATCGGACACAGGCGCCGAAAGCCAATCTCCTTCCAGAAGTGGAAGCCCCTTCTTGGCCTTAAAATCAATCGCTCGGCGGATTACTTCAAGGTCAAGAGGCACTACACCCAGCAATACCTGCAACGCGTCCGTCGAAACAGTCCTGCACACTGGCATGCAAGCCAGCATGGCTACTCGCTGGCACGACAAGACCTTGTTTCTGCCTGCAACAGACATAACCGTCTCGTACCATACAGGCGCGCCATATGCTGCGCAAGCAACAAATAGGCCAGCACATATAGTACGTGTGGCACGCCTGCTGAGGCCCCAGTCACTCCTAAGGATCCGCCTAACTTTCGCCACAGTGACAGAAAGCTTATCTTTCACAGAATACTTTAGTTAAAGTTGATTTAGAAGCCTTTTTACGAAGAGCTTCTTTAACGCATGTGTGACATTTTCTAATCATTTTCAACGCCGCTTATCGACACTTTGAATATGCAATGTATCTCCCGGCAAGGCTAGCAGAAAAACGGCCAAGAAATCGAAGCGAAAGAATAGCGGCAAGAGTAACAAAAGCAAACCACTACTTTTACCCCCACAAAAAAAACCCTAAACCACCCTGTGAAAACATTTCACGCACATGGACTGATATTCGTTTACAATACAAGATATACTTATACATGCATAAAACTACTACATATGAGTGCATGAGGGTCTACGTATGTATGTATATATGTGTTTGTTTGTCTTTTATCTTGTAGGGAAAATCTTGGCCAGATTGTTAGAGTATTTCCAAGTCATGATATACCGCCCTTTAGATAACAGCAGTCAATGTAGGTTTACTGTGTGTGTGTGAAAGTACGACCTGTATGTGTTTTCCTAATGCAAGGGTGTGTTTGTGTGAGTTTTGGTTACGTTGTAACGTTAACATATTTACGACTGAGTCGACGTAAGTTTACGTACAATTTCTAATTTAATCACTTTATTGCATCAATAAATGTAATTATAGCAAAATGAAGAAAAAAAAGCCATACAGAAAAATGGCAACAACGTCAGCAACGGCTGTACAGAGAGGAGTTATTTGCATGTATGTGTGTGATTGTCTATGTGTGTGTTATTACAATGATATCACACTGCTTCAACAAACATTGTTAATTAAAGCAACAACAGCGTCAAGAAGTAAAAAACATAATTAAATTAAAAATTCTGATTGTAAATCATTGTAATGGGAGGTAAGAAACAAGCACAGCTACGTACATACACACACACACAGACGCACATGTGTATGTGTAGAACCCTAGAAGCCTAGCGATAGAAGGCTAACTCTTGAAAAGGCCCACTGGTGGGCTTTTGCTGTGGCAATCCCAAGGCCTTTTCTTTGCATAGTGGCAAGACCGTGGCGCTCATATGATTTAAATTCCAAATTTGTTTTTAACTTTAGCTTTAGCTTTGAAATGTGCTGGCTTAACGGTAGCAGATATTGTGCTTAACGCTCACGCAAGAAACCCAGGTTAGATTAGGTTAAATCATTCAAAGATTATTTTCTAAATGTCAATAGAGATCGCTAAATAAAAAGTTCTATTTCGCAGGGAAGTCACCTGCCGGACACTCGACAATGTGGCCTTTAGAGGTGATGCACCTCAAATCGGAAGGAACCCTTGTATGGGGGCCATTTGAAAATATGAACCGATTTAGTACAATTTCGTCGCAGATTGTTGTTGTAATATGTGGCTTCTAAAGCAGCAGGTTTTGAAATCAGAAAAGACCTTTGGTTGTAAGTTATATGAAAATATGGGCTCATATGGTGCAGTTTCACTGGAGTCAATTATTACGTAAGCAGGTAGTGTGCCTAACTATCACGCAAGAAACCCAGGCTAGGTTAGGTTGAATCATTCGAAGACTATTTTTGTAAAGTCAATAAATCTTTTAAAAAAAGATCCTATTTGGCAAGAAGATTTTCTTCGGCCAGTCAATCGACAATGTGGCCTTTAGTACGGCAGCATCTAAAATCGAGAGGGACTTTTGGGGCTCTTTAAAAATATGGTCGAATTTAATTACATATGATTGTTTTAGTTGTTAAATTTGATCGGAATATGTGGTAATATGTGGCTTTTAAAGCAGAAGATTCTGTAATCAGAAAGGACCTTTGTATGGAAGTTATATGAAAATATGAACCCACATGGCACAGTTTAACTTTAGTCAATTAAACTGTAGAAAATATTTTAACTTTCGAAACGACACAGAAAAACACCAAGATATCCCAACTTAATTTTGGGCCATAGATTTTTAAGTTTACTCGTATATTGTCTATTTTTCAGTTATTGTTAGGCTTGAGGTCATCAGCAAAAAAAAAAAAAAAAAAAAAAAATGAATTCCACGTGAAAAAGCTATCTGCAAGAAGGGTGCCGCCCAAAAAATCGTCCGTTGGACCAATTCCGAGGATCTTTAAGCGATTTATCAGCGTAATCCAATAGAGTTCTTGCGCCGATTCATAACTGTTGATGAAACATGGATCCATCACTTCTAAAGGGTGTTTTTTATTGGGGTATAGAACTTTAAGTTGGCATCACTTTTTTAACTGGCGGCCATTTTGTCAGCAGTCAAGTGATTAATATTTAGTTTGCTTTGCCATTTCATCATGAACAGGTTGACAAAAGAACAACGCTTGCAAAATGGGCCGAAAATGAGATTCATCTCGATGCTGATTTTCATCACAAAATTTTGTTCAGTGATGAGGCTCATTTTTGGTTGAATGGCTACGTCAACAAGCAAAATTGCCGCATTTGGAGTGAAGAGAATCCACATGAGACCCTTGAGACGCCATTACATCTACAAAAACTGACTGTTTGGTGTGCTCTATGGGCTGGAGGAGTCATTGGGCCATACTTCTTCCGAAATAATGCTGGAGAGTCTGTTACCGTTAATGGAGACCGGTATAGAGCCATGATAACCGACTATTTTGTTCCCGAATTGGATGGCATGAATGTGGATGAGTTGTGGTTCCAACAAGACGGCGCTACATGCCACACAGCGCACGTCACAATCGAATTATTGAAGGAAACATTCGATGAGCGCATAATTTCGCGGAATGGGCCTGTCAATTGGCCACCAAGATCGTGTGATTTAACACCATTGGATTATTTTCTTTGGGGATATGTGAAGTCGCTCGTCTACGCCAACAAACCAGAAACGTTAGGGGACTTGGAAGCCAACATTCGTGGCGTTATTGCCAACATACGTCCCCATATGCTCGAAAATGTGGTTGAAAATTGGACCTGTAGAATTGGCTTTATTCGAGCCAGCCGCGGCGGTCACATGCCCGAAATCATATTTAAACATTAATGGCATAAAATTATCCTTCCAATAAAGCCAAATTGATGGACATTAAAACGATTTTCTTGTGTTTTATTTCAATTCGAAGTTCTATACCTCAATAAAAAACACCCTTTACATCCCAGAATGCAAAGAACAGTAAAAACAATGGATAGAAGCTGGTAAAAGTGGTCCCAAGAAGGCGAAAACTGTTGGCAGCAGGAAAAGTAATGGCCACAGTATTTTGGGATGCAAGGGGTAGAATATTTATTGATTATCTTGAGAAAGGAAAAACTATAAATAGTGAATATTATTGTGTATTATTGGATCGGTTGAGTGAAGAAATCAAGATAAAACGACCGCATTTAGAAAAAAAAAGTTCTTTTTCATCAAGATATGGCTCCTTCACACACTGCATTTTTAACTCAACAAAAACTGGCCGAATTACGATTTGAAATTGTTCCGCATCCACCATATAGTTCAGATTTAGCTCCTTCCGATTATTTCTTGTTTCCAAATTTAAAAAAAAATTCTCGGTGGCAAAAAATGTTCGTCCAATAGCGAGGTTATTGCTGAAACTGAGGCATATTTTGAAGGTCTTGAAAAATCTTATTTTTCGGATGGAATTAAAAAATTTGAAAAACGTTTGATGAAGTGTATTGAGTTGGAAGGAGATTATGTTGAAAAATAAATAATAATAATTCCAAAAAAACGGTTCTTTTTATGTTAGGCCAGTTACTTTTGCGGTCGCCCTCGTATATTGTCTCTTAAGCATTTTATCGGTATTTTCAAGAAAATACGAAATAAAAAATATTACAAAAAATCCTAAATTGATCAAAATTGGAGAAAAACACCTAGATAACCCAACATTATTTTGGGCAGAGTGGTATACTCCGCTTTAAAAGATTACGTCAAAATCAGGAGATATTCCATTTTTAAGTTTGTATTGTCTTTCAAGCAATTTGTTGGTGTTTTTAAGAAAAAATATAAAATAAAAAATATTTTAAAAAAAATCATTAAATTTATTAAAATTGGATAAAAACATATTAATTGCGCTAGCCGGAAAGCGGTAATCCATCATCAAAAGACTTAAATTTAAAAAACACATCACAAACACAAAAGCTTAAGTTATTTCAAAAAACATTTTGATGTATTTTCTTTAAAAAAAACCCATCAAACTGTTTGAGAGACAATTTAAAGTTACAAATAGAATATCTCTTGATTTTGGCCTAATCATTTAAAACGGAGTATACTAGTACCACTGTGTTCTACGGCCTTAAATTAAATTGTTGTGTCTCGGTGTTTTTCTGTGTCATTTGACGCACTTACGAGTACAGTGTTATTGGTCGCTCATAATATGCATGGACAATTTGAGCGTTATCTGGAGTAATTTATGGCTTCTAGAGCTGGAGGACTTCAAATCGGAATATACTTTGTGGGGGTGCTATTCGAAAACAATGACTGATATGGTCCAATTTCACCACAGATGGGTATTAAAGGCTTCAAACGCTCAGTGCGAAATTCGATCGAAACCAGTCGCAATATTGAAATATTCGCCTCAGCGGAATTTTGTCGCTTGTCAAATAAAACGCGCCTAATGATTATTCCCTGTACTCCGGTAAAATATCCAATTCATTATCGTTTTAAAACGACATTAGAGGAAATTGAAAATTTGATCGAAACCAGTCGCAATATTGAAATATTTGCCTCAGCGGAATTTTGTCGCTTGTCAAATAAAACACGCCTAATGATTATCCCCTGTACCCCCGTAAAATATCCAATTCATTATCGTTTTAAAACTACATTAATTCACAGTGGGATACATCTCACCGGTAATGCGTTAAAAGACAACGATTTGTTTCTACATGAATTATTTAAGAAGTTTGACAATAGCTTAAATCAATGCTGCACTGCCTATGGCTCTACTGTATGTTAATTTAACTAATTCCATTTAATTATAAACTGGCATCCCCCGGTAATGTGTTTAATTCAGTTTAACGCATCATGCTGTAAAACGCATGTGATTACAAATGTTTCGATATGTTTTTTAATTATTTGCCACAACGTTCGAGTGTGTTGATTTTTCAGCCACCCTTAAGGATAAAACAGCCGCCTGCCAGTTGCCAGGTAGTTTACTTCTCTGTGTGTGGTCACAAACTTTATTTTTTTACAGCTTTAAACGCGGAAAATTTAAACAGGAGTTCAGGGAAAGAATTTTGTCGAATTGTCTTTGAGGGTTTATACTATTTGCATATAAAGTATTGCCAAAATACTAACAAGGAAATCAAAAAGGACTCGGAGTCAATTAGAAGGCTCAATTTAGTTGTATGGCGTTCTTTGTGAATTTTTTGCCCGGTACTTTTTTTAGTTTTGTGGCGGTTTTTTAGTTTTTACGAATTAATTGTTTTGGCGATTTTTTAATTTTTATCGAATTTATTGTTTTGGAGATTTTTTTTCAATTTTATAGCAATTATTGTTTTGGCGATTTTCCAAAAACTTTGTAGTGTTTCCTTTTTTTATTCTATTTCTTAAATGGTTTTTTTTAAATGTCACAGCGCATAGAGAAAGGGACCTAAGGGTAAAAAAATCAATTTTCATTTTTTCTTTTTTTGACGTGGACAACATCTGAGCATCGAATGAGACCGATCCCATGCCCCAAAAGTGTTCCCTTCCAGAGATATGCGCGTATTATGAAAGTGAAGTCGACGATTCTAAGCGCAAATAGAAAGGGACCTTATCTTTAAAATGGCTCTCCTGAACAAAACAGGTTTTTAACCTTAGGTCCCTTTCCATTTTGCGCGTCACATATACAAAATTAAAATTATAACTTGTTTTAGCATTTCTTGTTGGAATTTTTTTTGAATTTTGTAAAGATTTTTTTTTATTTTTTTTCATGTGTGATGCTTTATGACTTTAAACTGTATATTTTTGTGCACAGATACGAAAAAATAACAGCCAAACAAGTAAAATGCTGAAAGTTTTTTTATTTTCCCGTTTACAAGGTAACCAGGAATATATTTATCAATTTAGCAATACCGTAAGTTTCCAACCAACGTCTGGATAATAACAGCCCGTTGTCAGTTACTAAGTAGTTTATTTCTCCGTGTGTAGTCATAAATTGTAGACATTTAAACGTGGAAAATTGAAAAACTAAACAAGACTAGGGCGTCAAGACAAAAAAAAATACAGAACGGATAAGTCAATGAGTAGAATTTAGCATCTTTACGCTGTTTTTTATATTTTGCCTGGCTCTTTTTTGTTTAAGCGATTTTTTAATTTTACGGATTTTTCTTTGTTTTAACATTAGGTGCCTTAACGAAAATATATACCTTATGTCACGAAGTCCAATTCAGTAGAATTTTTCTTTGTTTGGGGAGTTTTTTTTTTTGTTTTTTGGTCATTTGTAAGAAAATTTTTATTGCTCTTCTTGATGTGTTATTTTAAGACAACTTAAACTTAGTTTAGCCAAAGATATGGGTCGACTTACGTAATATCTATCAATATCTAGCTAGACGTTGTTTTGGAATTTTGTAGTTTTTGTTTGAATTTTTTTAAACTAGTTTCTGTTTTGGCTTTTTTTTTTAATTCTAGGCAAATTTTAATATTTTTTGTTTGCCGTTTTCCTAAGTATAGTCCGCCAAGTAAAGGCGCTACAGAATTAGATTTTGAAAAAGTAAATGATGGTTATTTTTCAGAGTTTGTATGTTTGGTTTGTGTTTTGACGATTATTTCTTGGCAATTTTTTTGTTGGGCAATTTGTTTAAATTTTTGGTCAGTTGTTAGCCCAATTTTGCGCTTTTTTGTGGTATTATATTTAGTAGTACAGAAGCTTGGCATTGATTCAGAATTTGTATATTTTGGTTAACCAGAATTTTTCTTTTGACGGTTTTTTTTTTTGCTTTTTTTGTTGTGGCGACTTTTTTTTATAATTTTTGGTCAGTTCTTATACTGTAGTAGTATTCTTATAATGGCAGTGTTCTTATTAAACTCATTAGTTCAGTAGTTTGTTTTTAAATTTTTAAATATTGTTTGACGCATTTTTTGTTTTATTTCTTGGCATTTTTATTATGACAATTTTTTTTTAATTATTGGTAAATTTCTTACACATTTTTTAGTTCTTAGTAAATTTTTTACACTTTTTTTTAGTTTGTGGTATTTTACGCTGCCATCTAATTATTTTTGTCAAACAGAAGACTTTTAATAGTTTTAGCATTATTTGGCGACCTTACCTTGAACTTGGTTTAAAAATTCTATGCCTGGTTTGACGATTTTTTTTTTATTTCTTGGCGTTTTTAGTATCGCAAAATTTTTAATTATTACCCTTTTTTTGTGGTTATAAATAATTAGTATAGTAGCTGACTTTAATTCAGAATTTCTATATTTTGTTAAACAGATTTTTGTTTTGATGATTTTTTAATTTTCTGTCTTGTTTAGTTGCGGCCACTTTTCATAATATTTGTTCAGTTTTTAACCTTTTTTTGCAGTTTTGGTAGGATTAAATTATTTAGTTAAGTAGCTTGACTTTGATTTAAAATGTTAACATAGTGCTTAGCCGATTTTTCGTGTTGACGAATTTGTTTTATTTCTTGGCGATTTTTGTTTTGGACATTTTTTTTCTAGTTTTTGGTACATTTTTTACACACTTTTAGTTTTAAGTATTTTACGCCGCCATCTAAATTTTTAGTTTTTTTATACAATTTATGTTTTAGGTATAACACGCCGCTATCTAATTTTTTTTATCAAATAGAAAAAATTTAATAGTTTTAGCCTTATATTGGCGATTTTTTTAAATCTTTTTTTCTTTAACAATAGTTTTTGCTCTTCTTCGTCTTCTTTGATCGATATTTTTTGTTTCGACGATTTTTTCATTTTTGTGCAATTTTTTAATTTTTAGTTTTTAATATTTGTTTGACTATTGGTTTGACTTGTGTGGTGTTTAAAAAGGAAACGGACTAAGGTCTTAAAACACAGCTAATTTCTTTTTCTTAAAGCTCAAAGTAATCCCTAACAAAGTTCCCTATTAAAAATTCCAAAATAAAATAATATTATTCCAATAATAAAGGAGGACTGACTCAGCTCGCTTTCCAGTGGCACATCCTTTAAACTCAATTTTCCAAGACCTTTACGGTTCTTACGAATGGATTGGTCAATATTACCCTCAAGGGCCTGAATCGATATTCGCATTACATCGGTCCTTAAAGGCACCCCACAATGAAGCCTTACCGCGTCAAATCGGAACTCCGAGTTTCCCGATTGATATTTTCATGATGGCTATTAAAATGATTATTGAACTTAAGTGTGGGCTTTCAGCTAAAACTGAAGACCGTCCAAGTTCATGCCTTCTATCGTCGACTACAAAAAATAATGATTAAGAGCTCAAAAAAAAGAAGGCCAATGATGCCATCGCTGCATAATCTGCACCAAACTGACATTGAGTTCTGAGCTGCCTTGAGATCTTGCCAAAATATTGATAGTGACTGGCTCAGTCGGTCTGATTTTAACAGCTATTATGCAGGGACATTAAAAAGTACGCTTAATCTAGATTTGAAATGATGGGAATTCGTTCGAATCTAGCCTTCGTACATCGTTTTTCTATGAAAATCTACAAGAAATAGCACCATTTGTTTAGCAGCGCCATCTAGCGTTAGTTTTAGATACAAATAAATATCAAAAATTAATTGCTCGACCCCAAAAACAGTAATTTACCCTAAACTTTCTATGATAATAAACAAGCATTATTTTTTTTTTACAAATTTTCAATATTTTCTTCTAAACGCACTAAACTAAAAAAAAACCTTGAAGGTTTTGTTATGGATAATGTCAACTTTCATTTGCAATTGGTTTCATCCCATTCGCATTTTGGTTGTTGCACTGTGTTACTGATTTACATCTAAAAGGTCAAACAAACACACAAAGGAATATTCAAAACATAAACATTTAAAATTTATTTTTTATACCTTACCCAGTGTTTCAACGGGGTGATCAAGAAAAGATTTATTAATTTGGTAAAAAAAAAATTTAAAATTTTTCAAATAAAACTTTTGCTCCTTCACTTTTTGTTTTTAAATTTCGAAATTGTTAAAAAATTTAAAAAAAAAAGTTGTAGTCCTTCGTTTTGCCAAACAAAATAATTTAAAAAATTTGTTTTAATAATGATTCCATTCAAATTGTATTATAATTTGAAAGCCACTTGCTTGTTAAAGGCCACAAAAAAATTTAATTTCATAGTATCTGTATCAAAATTCAAGGCAATTCCACGAAATCCGCAAAAATTTCTGCAAACACAAGTAAAGCGAAATGAAAATTTGCCATTGTACATTTGAAAATTATCGGGTAGAGAGTAGATATTATGATATTTTTGTTTTTCTTAGAATCCGAAACGTATGTGTCTTGTATTAAAAACCTTCAACAGCAGCAGCGGCGGCGGCAACAGCTAACAGCCACCAACTACTCGTACTACAACAAACAGCTACGGGCGGACGGAGTTCAATAACTCGAAAAATAAAAAAATATAAAAAACAAAAATGCCAAAATGCGAACAATCATCAAAATAATGAAAATTCAGCAGAGAACACAACAAAACCGAATGTTAGCTAAGGCAAAGATACAGAAGACAAGAAACAAAAAAGACAAAATAAAAGCGAAAAAATAGTGCACATAGATGCGAAATGGCCGAGGAAGAGGAAAAGTGTTCAAAACAAAAACCCCAATGAATTGTAATTGAATTAAAATAAAACGGCGCCAAAGATGACATAAACAAAAACAACAGCACAAAAGCAACAGCAGGAGAAAAAAGACGAACAAAAGGGTGGGGGAAAACATAAGAGAAGTGCTTGGACAGCACTGACTGGCCTGCCTGGCCGAACAGAATATACGACACACATGTTCAGTTTTGGAACTGAGGGCAATATAAAGAAAAATAAAGTGAGTAAGTCAATTTTGATTCCAAATGAAACGATAAACGAAGGGAAAAGAATTATAATGCGTAGCCCCACAAGGATGAACAGAACATTAATTTGTGTGACAAAGAGTATATGGAGCCAGTTTTCTTTATTATGGATTATAAGAGCTACGAATCCACAACAAACGGAACAGGTTTGTTTTGGATTCCACTACACTGAGAAAAAATAAACTTACACTCGTATAAGGTTAACTTAACCATAAATAAACATGATTTGGAGTCTACGTTATATAAGGTTAATTTGAACATTTTGTTGTTGACTAGTAACAATAATAATAGTTAATTTAACTATTCTATTGTTAAATTTTTTAACCAAGAAAATTGTTTTCAAATAATAATTTTTGTTTTAACATTGCCTTGTTGAGTTTTGTTAACTATTAAAATTGTTATTATTAAAATAATTATTGTTGTTTGAACAATGCATTGTTTTTAACCATTAAAAATGGGATCGGTTCAAGTTGGAGAAACCAGTGCTATCCTTATTGACTATACTAAAGGGTGGTCCAACCATAACAAACGATGTTCATTGTGAGTCAAACCTTGACTTCAAGTATTTTGCCAAGCTTAATTTGATATACCAGGACGTTATGTGGTTCCAACAGGATGGAGCCACTTGCCACACAGCCAAAAAAATAATAAATCTTTTGCGCGCGATGTTTAGGGGCCGCGTTATCTCACGTCGTGGCGATGTACACGGTGGAGCGCGAAAATTTGCTGTTTTCCACTGCAGGCTATGGCGGCACTGTTGGTCGAAGAGAGTGCAGAGCGTGTGTGGCTTATAGTGGCTGACGGGAGATTTGTATTCGTCTGCTTTTCAGTTGCCATCATGCATTGGACACGTGAGGAGAGGTCGTTTTGTGTTGGAGAGTATTTTTCAAATGCGCACTCGATCATTGCAGTGCAGCGAGCTTTTCGTTTACGATTCGCTGTTCCTCCACGCGGACGGCAATCAATTGTAAATTGGGTAACTTCATTGAGAACAGCAGGGAATGTGTCATGTGTACGAAGGGGACCTGAGAGAAGGATTACAACACAGCAAAACATCGAAAGAGTTAGAGTTGCAGTACTGCAATCTCCGAAAGCAATCACTTGCTCTTGGCATTTCCAGACTTTTTTCAGCCGGCCTGATATATGGTTCCACCGGGATGGTGCCCCTGCACACACAGCGAGGGTTACCATGAATTGGAAAATGTTTCCCGGACGGTTTATCTCATTGAGGGGTGATGTGAACTGACCGGCACGCTCACTAGACTTAGCCCCATGCGATTTTTTTCCTTTGGGGTAATCTGAAGTCGAAGGTGTATATCAACCTCCCAACACCTTGGAGGACCTAATTAACAAAATTGAGGCTGAAATTGGCAGAATACCAGTCGACATGCTTGTTAGAGTTCATGAAAACTTCAGAAAACGTATGCAGCAGTGTGTGGCTGGCGAAGGTCGAAAAATTCCCTTACTGTTCAATATAATTAAAAAATATATATGTGACAGCGCATAGAGAAAGGGACCTAAGGGTAAAAAAAATCAATTTGCATTTTTTTCTTTTTTTTGATGTGGACAACATCTAAGCATCGAATGAGACCGATCCCATACCCCAAAAGTGTTCCCCCCTAGAGATATGCGCGTTTTATAAAAGTGAAGTCGACGATTCTAAGCGCAAATAGAAAGGGACTTAATCTTTAAAATGGCTCTCCTGAACAAAACTGGTTTTTAACCTTAGGTCCATTTCGATTTTGCGCGTCACATATATATTTTTCTAAGGTTCATAATTTTATTTATTTCATTCCCAAATAAGCAAATTACCGCGCTCCACCCTGTATATTGGCCGCCACGATCATGTGAGTTGACACCGTTGGACTTCTTTCTTTGGGGATATTTAAAAGAAAAGTTATACGTTCATAAGCCAAGAACAATCAAAAAACTCAAGGATAAGATAATACAGCATATTAATGACATTGAATCTCTATTATGTCTCAGAGTCATTGAAAATATGGACTATCGGATCGGAAGTATGCCACCGACACCGTGGCGAGCAATTGGCCGAATTTTTGTTTGACACATAAATGTCATAGATCCTTCTATCATAATAAAAACTATTAAGATAATTCTCTGAAAACTTTTTGTTTTATTTACAATTAACATCGTGCGTTTTAGTTGGACCACCCTTAACATCATAATAATCTAGAGATAATAGGGCGCCATCTATAAGTGAAATTTCTTTGATATAATTCTCTACAATCCATTAAAAAAATGGTGCCATTCTAAAATCCATGTGAGCTAATTGCCACAAAACTACTGTGGAAATTTCAAGACTTTAAGTCTCGCAACATTTAAGTAGGCTTCGACGACTCAGGTAATTTTTTGATGGCCATCGGGCCACACTGTGCGACAGCGAACGACACCAGAACCTCTCAGCGCAAGGTGAAATATTGAAATCAACTGCAAACACACAAAGTGAGTGAAATCAACCAGCGAGCAACAAATCATTGAAGCTTTAAAGTTGAAAACTCAACTTAAAATAAACACTGCACATAAATCTATTCAATGAGAGTGGCATACAACAAAAAACAGCACACATAAAAATGAAAAAAAAAACTCGCGCACTCACACACACACACACGGCAAAAAAGACAAGCAAAACAAAATTAAGGGGAGAGGAGCGTAAATAAACGGAACAAAACCTAAAGTACGAAATTTAAGGAAAATTACAGATAACATCGAGTGTATCATAACAGTTCTGGCAGTCTGTCGCTCTCCCTCTCTCTCTCTATCTTTATGCGCCTCTGTTAATATTAAAATCCCCCACCGATTGTTGCAGTCACAACATGGTTAGCAAGGTGGTGATTGAGTGAAAGAGCAGTTATTTAAGTAAAATAAAAACAAACACAAAGAGCGACAGAACAAGAGATTATGCTTATTTGTTGGAGAGAGTTTGAATTTACGGGTAGAGAGTTTATACCTCTTATAGAAAAGCTGAAGTTAGCTTGTGATGACACTTGCAAGCGTTTCGCTGTATGAGGAGGGCTAAACAGAAGAAAAAAATCCACTAGTTAATGGATTTTGCTTGCACACCTACCTCCGCGTCGTGTTTAATCAGAAATTGCCATGGACAGATTTGAAATTAAAAGAAAAATGAAAATATCTAAGATGAGAAACAGTTAGCGGGAAAACGTTTTGGTCATTCAAACAAGGTCACAAGAGCGCCACTTGCAAAGCTTATACTAAGAAAGCATTAAAGGTTGCACTCTATCACCGACGATCGATTGTAAAGTCAAAAAAGTGAAGAGCTTTTGGCGTGTTCGTTTCTAAGAAAACTGTTTACCCCTAAGAGGTTAACAATTTTTAATTTTGCACTTTCTTTGTGAAAGTGCTACCTTGATATAAACATAGCGCAAACATGTTATCACGTTTTTAAGAATAACTCATTTAGAATTTTTAAAGTTGCACATTCTTTTGGAAAATCCTAACCTGTTATAGACTTTGCACAAAATATTACCACATTTTTAGGATAGCCCTTAAAATCTATTACTAAGGCAACATGCAAAAAATACACTTTATGGAAGAAAAGCCCTCAAAATTATATCGCTACTGAAGCAAAACACCTTTGCCAGATTTACTTGAAAAGTAAAGGGAATGTGGTGCCTAATTCTAGGCAAGTCATCGACCGTTTATCATCACTCCGATTAATTTTTCAATACTTGTGGGCCAATGTGAAATGATGGAAATGTGTGCGACTGTCATGCCGACCCAGGTTGAACCACGGGTAAAAACATCTAACAATTTTACAGAGGCGGGTTTCCACCTCGTAAATGCCTAGTAAGAAATTTAGCTCTAAGCCATGTAAAAACTCCTCTACAACATGCATTAAACACAATAATCCCGTTTTTTCCATTATTTTAGGAATTTTATGTAAATGTGACAAACGTCTAAAAAATTTTTCAATAGGAAATTGGACTGGCCTTAAGGCAATATCTAATTTTAAGTAAAAGTGTGATTTATTCTAGATAAATACTTTGTATACTAGAAATACTTATAATTATCTTTTTTAAATTCTCTTAATTATATTTGTAATCAAATACTAATGGAAAATAAATAAATACCCGCTATGCATTAGCCGTTTGGAACCGGCGTTAAACTGTAGGTCTAGGTCCGTGAGTATAAGAACTGAATCGTGCACAGTTCACTGGAGAGAAGTTTCCCCTTGCTCCTTAACAGGATATTGTGGAACTTAAGTATGTATTCAATACTATAAAAATATAGTTTGCTTCTTACAAACTCTGACAAAGATTTAGATCATAAGAAACAAAGTAAAGATAAAATGGAAAAGGTAAAAACATAAAACGAAGCTCAGGGCTTTCAGCGGTAGCGCTAGTATCAATTGGCGATGTAACATTTCACATATAGATGGCGCAACGAAAACACTTTGGCAAAGTCTTATAATGGTATTATCAAAATAAATGGTATTAACAAAGATCTGCATTACAAAGACATCTATCACGAAGACTGAGAATGACCTGAGAAATCCTATATATCAGGCCAAATATTAGTAACACAACCAAAATACACTTTCAAAAACTAACATCATTGGAAGTAAACTTAAGATAAAATGAAGAAAGAAACGGTAAAACGATTATACGCCGCTCAGAATATCCACCGGCAACGCTAGCACCAATTTAAATGACGATGTATCATTTCACATGTAGATGGCGCAACAAAAACCCTTTTACAAAGTCTTGCAATGGTATTATCTGCATTATAAAAAGATCTATCACGAAGACCGGGAGAGAGTGACCTGAGAAAACCTATATTATCAGGCCAAACAATATAGTAATAAATAATCTTAAAAATATTCAATACTTCACATGTATGTAGATCGCATCACTTGAAAACTCTGTCAAAGCCTTACATCATTTGAACATAAAATAAAATGGAGAAAGAAAATGTGAAACCATTATACGCCACCCAGGACATTTACTGCAGCGCTAGCAAAAAATTAAATTACGACTCAAGTGACTATGTAACAAAAAAAAATCTCTCTTGTAAAATTTTCTTTCTCGCGGTTACGGCTTGTGAAATCTTTATCTGAAATCTTTATGTGAAATTTTTTCTAGTGTTGTTGTGACGCCATCTATATGTAAAATTAATATTTTAATTCCATTTCTTTATGATGAAGATCTTTGACTCGGAAGTCAGCTCTCCGTAAATGCAATCGCTTAAGGCATATAGTACTTGTATAATTTCTAACCTTTTATCATCATCGGGACTATGCGCCAAAGCAGATCAACTTGAGAAGTGTCGTTTTTACTCATTCAAGGACATTTTGCTTATTCTGAAGTTCCTCTAATAAATTGCTTATTCTAAAGTTCCTCTGTATTAACTATCCTTATGATGGAAATTATCACAAAGTAAAACTGTTTTCGGTACAGAGCGATGTTAACCGAATTTTTCCCTTCTGAGCTTGACAACTTTCATGTATCTAAGCTGTGGTTCCACCAAGAAGCCACTACATGTCATGTTTATGTGAAATGTATTCTAGTGATAGTGTAGCGCCATCTATATGTGAAATGAATATTTTACTTCCATTTGTTAATGATGTAGATCTTTGAATATAAAGTCGGCTCGCTGTATATGCAATCGCTGTGGCTGCGTAATCTCAAACATTCTATCATCATCGGAACAATGCGTCGTAGAGTACGAAAACGTATATTACTCGTATACTTGTTCAAAGTCATTTTGATTCTGCTTATTCTGCCTATTCACCCTGAAAGAAGTGGGACTCATTTCCATTAGATATTGTTGCTAGTGATAAAGATAGAGCATATCAAACCTTACAAATTCTTTCTAAAAAAGATATACCAGAACTTCTGTAACTCCAGTTGCCCTCAAAAATGGTCATGCCGATATGGAGGAAATGTCCATTGAATGCCATAGCTTGAGGATCTATAAAACGGCCATCTGCAACTGCAATTTTTCACAAGTCTAAAATATTTTGAAATCAATAGCCTTACCAGGACTAAGTCCACTAAATATATTCTTTGGGCAAATGGTTTGGAGGATTTTTCATGAGGTTCCTTTAGTAAAAAATCATCTGTATAAGGCATTCTTTTGAAGGGAATTATCCCAAAGTAAACATGTTTTGTTTTCCTGACGCTAGCTCCAAAATGGGATTCGCAGATTTCGTTTAACACTTTCGAAAGCAGGTAATCCCACTCAGTTGGTTTTACTACATCTTTACTACCCCTCCCGGCATATTGAGCCGGTGGCCACCACCAACAGTGTACAGAGCCGAATTTCATCGGGTTTATGTCACTCATTTCAAATCTGTTTTTTTTGTGGAACTTTTCCTCTATCTCTCCACCTAGCCATAAACCATTCATATTCTCCCTTTGGAACACTATATGTCATCCAATTTTGCTTTGCTTCTTTAGTTTTTTTGTGAGTTCTTAGTTTCGGTTTACAGTTGTTGCTGCAACGTGCATGACTGCCTGCATTTCGGGTTGTTGCTGTTGCGCCTGGTTTAGGGGTTGAAGTTGGCCAAGGCATAGGAAGGAGTACCGTGGAGGAGCCACCTTGTGTGTTATGTGAGAAGGATTGAAATTGAATTTTCAGTTGGAACTGTGTTGTTTCGATGGCATTTGATAAACCTTGAGCGTACGTGCATGTGTTTGAATTATGAGGCATTTGGGACAAGGATAGAGGGGAAGGTCTGCTCATTGGCATGAGTAAGATAAGGCTAGGATACAATTTGGATCCTGAACACATATTTTAAGCGAGAGCTTGTGCCAGTCACTTTATCTCTGATGGTCGTATGATTTTATGATTTACCAAAATTAGTCATGGAAAATCCTACGATGTCCTCTTCTGATATAATTTCTAAATCCTTCACTTAGCCTCCGGGTTGGCTTCCGTAAGCTTTGTCCAATTAAAGAATACTTGGGTAAATTGTAACTTACTTAATGGCGAGATATCATTTTCAACATCGAATATAGGCTTAAGAGGACTTACCTGTAAGTAAAAGAGAGAAGAATAGGTTAGAAAAATAAAAGTATTTCGATATTATTTAAAATAAAATTCCTCTTTCAAAATAAAATGCATAAGTCTAGAACCCCAATGAGACTAGGGGCTTTTGGCATGACAATAAACTGAACCCTCTGTAGAAGGTGTAAAAAAGAAACAGAGAAAGATCTTGAGGTAAGCACTAAGAGGAATACGGTAAAAAGTAATATGTAAGTAATGAGAAGGTAAGGTCTGAGAGACAAAGAAACGAGTTCGACACAGAAAGTAGGTATGACATTGAACTGATCCATCTTTTAAAGGTTGTAAGAAGTGAACCGAAGCACAGAAAATAGGTAATATATAGGAGGTAAAAGCAGAGGTATATGGTAATGGGTAAGAGTAACGATGTATGTTTCAGGTAATAGGTAAAGTCTGAGAGACTAGAAACATAGCTATAACAACAAACTGATCAAACTTTCGATGATTTAAAGGAGTAAACCATAGTAAAGGAAAAGAAGTAGGATGTTAAAGGCAAGCGGCAAAAGTGAAAGGAACGATCTCAGGGGTAAGTTTTAAGGGGTAAGAGGACCGAGATAATGTGTTGGTCTGAGAGACAAGGTGTAGTGCTTTAGATATTATATAAAAAACTCCTCGATCATTCGAACGCGTTAAGGAGTTTCCCGAACTACAGGAGAAAGGGAAGAGCAAAGAATGTTTGAGGTGGGACGATTCAAATTCTGATTAAGAGGAAGATTAACTCTTAAAGCCTTACGTTGATTGCAATTTTTAATCTTAGCCGGGTTTTAGCCGCGATAGTACTAGAATTACACGCGATTCGATCTTGTATATGTGACCTGCAGTAAGTTATATTTAAATTTCTCAGGTGTTCTAGTAATGAATCATTTTACCGGAGCTTCGATAAGCTTCTTACAGATGCGCCTACAACTTTTTTAGTGCTGAAGCATTTTTATGCAACATCAAATCAGATTCTAGATTGGAGGGCAAAGTGGTGACCTGCACTTGGAGGGTTGAAGATCAAATTTTCTCAAAGCGAGTGTGGAGAAGAACTCAGCACGTGACCTCCCTTCAGTTATATTAAAATTTCCCATGTCTTCTATGACTGAATTTTTTTTACCGAAGCTTCGATTAGCTTCTTCTAGGTGCGCCTATGACTATTTTTTTACCGAAGCTTCGATTAGCTTCTTCTAGGTGCGCCTATGCTATCGAAGATTTTTTGTCCTGGATCATTTTTATGCAATATCAGGTTAGATTCTATAATGTAAGCGGAAGTTAAGGTCAAAACGTGGAGGGTCGAAGATCAACTTTCCCAAAAGCGAGTGTGGAGAAGGGACTCTGCTCACGATTCCTAAAAGCAGATGCACTGACTTCCTCTTCAGGGGATCAAGGACAAGGCTCTGCCTTCCCGGTGTGGAGGTAGGAAAATGGAATGTTAAGTAACTTAAGAAACTTTTCTGTTTTTTCCAATGCTACACCTTTTGTATCCGAAGATAATTAAGTTAGTACAGGCTACCTACGCTTTTCCCAGACTTTGTTCGCCAGATGGGATGACAGGCTAGGTTTGTAGGTGATTTCTAAAGAATTTTATCTGGATGATTGTATTTTCTGTCTAACAGATAGTATCTTCTATCTGGAAGATAGTATCTTCTATCTGGAAGATAGTATCTTCTATCTGGAAAATAGAATATTCTATCTGGAAGATAGAATATTCTATCTGAAAGAAAGTATCTTCTATCTGGAAGATAGTATCTTCTATCTGGAAGATAGTATCTTCTATCTGGAAAATAACATCTTCTATCTGGAAGATAGTATCTTGAATCTGAAAGATAGTATCTTCTATCTGGAGGATAGTATTTTCTTTCTGGGAGATATAGTATCTTCTATATAAATGAGATAGTATCTTCGATCTGGAAGAGAGAATCATCTATCTGGAAGATAGTATTTTCTGTCTGGAAGATAGTATCTTCTATCTGGAAGATGTATCTTCTATCTGGAAGATATAGTATTTTCTATCTGGAAGATATAGTATTTTCTATCTGGAAGATAGTATCTTCTACCTGGAAGGTATAGTATCTTCTATTTGGAAGATGTAGTATCTTCTATCTGGAAGATAAAGTATCTTCTATCTGGAAGATAGTATCGTCTATCTTGAAGATAGTATCTTCTATCTGGAAGATAGTATCGTCTATCTTGAAGATAGTATCTTCTATCTGGAAGATAGTATCTTCTATCTGGAAGATAGTATCTTCTATCTGGAAGATATAGTATCTTCTATCTGGAAGATATAGTATCTTCTATTTAGAAGATATAGTATCTTCTATCTGGAAGATAGTATTTTCTATCTGCAACTAGTATTTTCTATCTGGAAGATATAGTATTTTCTTTCTAAAAGATACTATCTTCCCTCCTTCCCAACACACGCCTTTTTTTCACAATCTACAAATCATTCTACTACAACCTATTTGGTCAATTCGTTATCAATAGCTTTAAGAATAAGTATCAAAACCGAAAACCTGTTCACCTCTATAATTTATTACACTTGCACTTGTCGTCAAAAATTGTTATTACGATCATCTGATTGACAAGTTAATTTGTTCCATAAATTTGCATACGCCGGCTGGTTGACCGGCATGCATTTAATTATGGGCTGCAGGCTGACTGTGCCAGCCTAACTGGCTGATTGACTCACTTCGAGTTTTGAGACTACAATTTAGATGGCATTAGTTTAACTAAATGATTATTGGTTTTTTAATCAAAATGTCAAATTTTATGAATTTATAGGTGTTTAGTTTTTTTATTTTGTCTCTTTTTTTGTTTATATACGATAGCCAGGCCAGCAACGGCCGCAGCCACCGCCGCACATCGCCTATGATGGTCGCTGGCTGTAAACTGGTAAAACCAGTGGTATATGCACTGCAAAAAAAAACACACACACACAATTTACGTGTTAAAGCTTGTAATAAGTGGTGTCACATATTTCAATACTTTTTTTTTTAAAACAAAACAATAAAACAATTCTAAAAAAACGTTGCAACTGGATGTATTACAGATGGGATGGACACAGGGCCAACTGAGGGATTCAGTGTTAAAGCTCGCTTCAGTCGGTTGAAAAATTGAATTAAGTTGACAACACTTTTTTTGTGCTGTATACCCTCCATCATAAAGTGGAAAAGATATTCACTTTGTTGTATGTGCCGGGGTGACAGCTAGCCCTTGGCCGCTATTCGGGTCAATTCGGTCCATAGAGCCGGCTGTCGTTGGATTGTCATTTCGTTTGCAACACCTCGAAATACTGGTCGCAGACCCCATAAAGTAAAAATATTCTGAATTGTCGTAAAATATAAGATGATCCAGTATATAAATATACTATGTAGGGCGTAGCACCGCCTATTCTACGAGGGCTGGTATATATATTTCTGGCCTAATAAAGAAAATCCGAATATTTATCATCAAAAATAGTTTTATTGTTTTTCAAAGTATTCTCTACTTTTCTACTTTTGAATGCGCTCAAACCAATTGTCGAAGCACTTTTCCCGCTCCGATTGAGACACCTCCATAACAATGTTTTTGAACTCTTCAACAGCATCTTCTGGCGACGAAACTCGTTGACCACGCATTTTTTTCCTGATGTACGGGAATAAAAAGAAGGCATTGGGTGCCAAGTCAGGGCTGTACGGCGGTTGACCCATCAATTCGACTTTTTGGCCGGTCAAAAAGGCACTGGTTTGAGCCGATGTGTAAGAGCTCGCATTGTCATGGTGCACAATGATTCGTCTTCTCTTGTTCGTTTCTCGAATTTCTGCGAAGACTACAGCAAACAAATTGAGGCGTACCCCTCAGAATTGACAGTCCTGCGTTGCACAAGCGAAACAGTCGCCACATGACCAGTTTTGCCGAAGAAACATTTGCTTCGAAGTGCTCTTGTTCGTTTCTCGAATTTCTGCGAAGACTACAGGCAAATAAATTGAGGCGTACCCCTCATTGACCGTCCTGCGTTGCACAAGCGGAACAGTTGACCAGTTTTGCCGAAGAAACAGGCGACCATTTGCTTCGGAGCGCTTCTTCCACGAACAACTTTCGCTCATACGCATAGATCCATGATTCGTCACCAGTGACGATCTTATAAACGTCTTTTGAAGCAACGCGCTCCTATTTTTTCAAAATTTCTTTGCACCAATCGACACGTGCCTTTTTTTGAGCGATTGTCAAATTGTGCGGGATCCAACGAGAACAAACCTTTTTTTACGGCCAGGTGTTCATGTAATATCGAATTTATGCTGGTGGAAGAAATGCCCAAGGATGCCTCTATCTCACGTATGTCACATGACGATCTTGCATTATCAGTTCACGCACCGCATCAATGTTCTCTGTCACAACGGCCGTTTTTGGACGACCTTCACTACTTTCATTTTTGAGCGAGCGTCGGCCATGAATGAGTTCATTAAACCAGTTTTCTCAGTGCTATAGGATGGTGCTTCATCGCCATACAAAGATTTAAGTTCATCGATGCAGTCTTGTCGTGATAATCCAAGTCGAAAGTTGTAAAAAATGATCGCACGAAAATGTTCACGAGTTAATTCCATTTTTTTGCCAAATTGATTTTTTAAAGTCACTGTAAACAAAAGAAATGATGGTCGTACGTCAAAACGTTCGGAGTACGTTTATGCGCCAGGCAACACTTAGCCAGAAATAAATATAGCAATCCTCGTACTCCAAAACTTTAAAATAACATATCTCATGAACTAATACCGACATGATATGACAGTAGTTTGAATATACAGGATTAGGCGATTGAAGTGTTACCAACTTTATGCTTAACTGGCTAACCGATAATACCAGCTATGTCAAAAGTATACCAGCTATAGCAGCTATTTATTTTATTTACAAGCTACCACCAGCATTTGCATCTAAGCTTTAAATAACAAATGTTATTGGAAATGAATTTTTCTGTCTGGGCGCGAAAAATTAGGCCCCGTGGTTGCGCTGAGGAAAGCCTTTGTAAGGCTATTGGCCAAAATACCGCTAGATCATATTCGAGCATGCTATTTATTTTTTAACCTTTTGAAATCCATAGTCAGGGCAAGGTGGCCATATTGATTTTGATATTTTGATTATACTCAAAAACTATGTAACTTGAATCAAAAAAAAAAAAAATTCGCACGAAAAAAATATGGTCGTTTGAATAGGTAACACTTCAATAGCCTAGCCCTGTATAAAAGTGTTTTTTTTTTGTCAATATTGCGAGCAAGAAAGAACTTTGGCTGTCGCACTTACATTTGAATAACCCTCCGATAAGTCAGTCATAAGTTGCTCTTATACGAGGTACAAGGCCTGCAGTATATTTTATATGAAAACGTAATTGTTTGAATAGGTAACACTTCAATTGCCGAGCCCCGTATAAAAGTGCCTTTCTGTCAAGATTTCGAGCAAGAAAGAACTTTGGCTGTCGCACTTTTATATGACTAACCCTGCGATTAGTGAGTCATAAGTTGTCCTTATATGAGGGAATTTTTTTTGAAAACTCTATTTTTTGAATAGTCAAGACTTTCTGTCAAGATTTCGGGCAAGAAAGAACTTTTACTATCACAATCGCAAATGATTAAATATAAAAAAACCACTATGGATGGACCACTTATTTAAGACAAAATTTACATCTGTTAAATTTCGTTCTGAAATCTACTAATATTTGCTTTCGAAAAAAAAACTGGCGAAATTTTATTAATTTGGAATTCGTCGGATTTCGTCTATATATGCGAACAAGGGCTTATGCTAGTTTTGAAATCTTCCAACATTATTCGAGATTTTTCCAATATTAAGTATGTGTGTTTTTTCTTGTCGTTTGTTTTCTTCTCCGTTTCTGTTTTGAGTCATGAAGTCATTCACTTTTTGCATTCATACATAATTGGTATTGAATTTTTTTTTGCGTTTGGTTTTTTTTCATTGCTGCAGCAGCTGCTGCTGGTGTTTCGTTTTTGTTTCGTGATTCTCTTTAACAAATATTGTATTTATTTTGTATTTTCTGTATGTGAGTATGAATTTTTTGTTTTTGGAGGTCATTGCTTGTTAAATTATACTAAACAATACTTAATACTTGATGTTTAAGTTGACTCGGTGCGATTCGGTTCGAAAATGAAGTTAAAATAACCACCAAACACACGTCGGAGTAAGTCGAGGCATTCCAGAGAGTTGTACTTTTTAAAACAAAGGGGAATAAATTCCGCGGTGGGGTTCGATCCCTAAGGAAAGTCGTTAAGAAAAAAGGGCATGGAAATCTGGAAATTACGAGGGTGTAGGCAATGGCTGCTCTAGTTTATCTAGGTAGCGTTGGAAGTCGCATTATAGCTTACCCAAGAGCTATGAAGGAAGCACCGTGGTTCAGGCCATAATGGTGATAATCACGTAAAACTGTCATTAATCTGATAAATGAAACCATAGCAGAGAAATGTATATGTAACAATATACTTAAGATCTTATGGCAACTTAAGAGGGTATGGGTTATTATTTCCCATCTCCTTATGCCTTTAGCTTGGAACCAGACTAAATTTTTTTTTGAAGATTTTTTTGTTTGTTTTTATCCCCTGAAGGTTGGAGTGTATACAAAATTTGTCCATTCGTTTGCAACACCAGGAAATAATGATCGGCGAACCTTTAAAGTATATATAACGGGTGTTACTTTTGACGTGTTTAGATGTGTGGTCTTCAATCTGGCCACCCTTTTTTCGGAGTTGGTCTTTTGACAGCTGTCACTTGATTAATGCTCAGTTTGGTTTGCCATTTCATAATGAATAGTCTTACTCCCGAACAATGTTTGAAATTCGTGTTGAATGGGTCCAAAACGAGATGGTCAGCGATCCTGATTTTTACAAGAAAATTTTGTTCAGCGATAAAACTCACTTTTGGTTGAATGGGTACGTAAAAACCAAAATTGTCGCATTTGGAGTAATAATTGTTGTGACGCCCTTACAACATCAAAAAGTCAATGTTTGGTGTGCTCTATGGGCAGAGGGAATCATTGGTCCATATTTCTTCAAAAATGAAGCCGGCCATAATATTACAGTCAATGGGGAACGCTTGAGAGCCATGAATAATGACTTTTTCGTGCCTTGGAGGATGTTGATGTGGACGACCTTTGGCTCCAAGAAGGCGGCGCTACATGCCACACAGCCAACGAAACAATCAATTTATTGAAGCCACGCAGAAAAAAAGTATGGTTGGGGTGACAATATTCGAAGAGAATTATACTATTGTTGGGTATATGGTTGTGCCACAACAATATTATGATCCTCACAACAATAGTATTATTCACACACAACCATACTATTATCCCCACAACCATATTATGATCCTCACAATCATAGTATTTTTCTCAAACAACCATAGTATGATCTTCACAACCATAGTATGATTCACACGCAACCATGCTATTATTCATACAACCATAGTATGATTCACTCAACCATACTATGATCCCCAAAATTATTTATTAGGATTGGGTAATGTTGTTATTCAAAAATAGAGATTTTAATCAAGCCAGTTATTTTAAATTTCATTACAATTAGTTCATAGCCAAATTTGAGGCCTTGCTTTTATTGAACACTTCATTCAAGAAAAAAAATATATATATTCCAACGGCAATCGAAAATACTTTTAGTTGCCAGCTGGGGAAAATGCTACTTCACCAAGTAACGAATGTGATTAAAAACTTAAGTGCAGTCAGATTTTAAAAACACGAGAGCCAATCGGCAATAGATTATTTCACCAAACAAAATAAACACAATAAAAATCCCTCGAACGACCTTCCGATTGTTGTTTTTTAAAATGGACAACAACCATGCACTGTATCCTGTGCATGTGTTTTTTTTTTGTATACCAAAAAAAACATAGGTACACACATATATGTGTGCTCTATAAAACCCGTTTTGTTACGTTTATAGTCGCAACCATACGGTATGATTGCCGTAATCATATTATTGTTAACGTAAATTTTAAACAACAATACTTTTGTTGCATCAACCATGTTTATATGGTTGCTACAACCATATTTTTATTTCTAAATTTGACAATAATACTATTGTTACATTTCAACAATATTAATATTAAGGCAATCATACCATTGTCAAAATTAAATTCAGAAAACAATACTATGGTTGCGACGAACATACTTTTACTGCGGAGAACATATTATTATTGCCGTGACCATATACTAACCACATTTTTCTCTGCGTGAGGAAACTTTTGGCTAGCGCATTATCTAGCATCGTTGGCCTGTGGCGTGGCCTTCAAGATCGTGCGATTTAACACCGCTGGACTATTTTTTGTGGGTTTCTGTGAAGTCGCTTGTCTATGCAGATAAGCCCGACATGATTGACGCCTTGAAAGATAATATTCGGCGCTTTATTGCTGGCATACGGCCCCAAATGCTGCAAAAACTAGTCCAAAATTGGGCATCTCGACTGGAATTTATCTGAGCCAGCCGTAACGGCCACTTGAACGAAATTATTTTTAAAAAATAATGACAAACCCTTATCTTTATAATAAAGCTAAATTCTTGGCCACAACATTCATTTATATGTGTTTTTTTTTGTCTTCTTGCAAACCATATTTCCGAGACGATTATTTTTAATCCTCGTAAATATCTAAGATTTAGCATTGTCTGTTCGTCCGCGATTGCGGTCAAACGAATTCAGCTAGGACCTTGAAATTTTGCAAAATGATGGCTTATGGTCATTCACTGTAAGCGATTGAAAATAAGTAAAAACAGGTCAGGGGGGAAGTTTCCCCTGTAAAGGACTAAAGGTACTTAAAAATAACACTGTGGAACATTTTTGGGGTTATTGTCTGGGGGGTGAGAAATTCCAAGTCAGGGTGATGGTACTAGGTCAGTATATTAAAACCCTCAAAGGGTTTTGCGTTCGTATGTGTCTCACCCCCCAGATTGGCTGTTGTACTGTGTAATTAACACTCTTCTTGATTAGCTGTTGGAGAATAAAAATGAACAAAATCGGTTAGGGGGAATAAAGTTTCCCTTTGAGGGACTAAAGGTACTTCAAAAATGTACTCTTTATGAGTATTTACTGAACGTTAAAAGAAATATAAATCTTAGAATATAAATCTTATTTGCAAGTTTTTGCCATATAGGTCTAACATTTTTCATAAACCTTAAAATGACATCTAGGATTTGATCTTGCAAACAAATTTGGGTTTTTTCTTATTGTTTAACAACGGACAATCTTGAGCGTAGATGAGCTCAGTTTGTTGGCAGGTAAAAAAGAAATAAATTGAAGGCAGCCAATATGGGTATGCGGTTTACTCTAATAGAGGGCGCTAGCAGTCTTTTTACGAACAAGTCCCTCTCAGCCGCAGTGGGATCCTTCTATAGATACCAAGGACAACGTTGTTAGAGCCAATTAAAAAAAGAAAAAATGTATAAGTACGGTCAACATAAATCAATCAATCAATGTGATACGTTTCTTGGGTCCTTACCCCAATACCAGCCGAATCTTCAATATAAATCCATATTTATTTTCGTAGTAGCGCCCGACTTTAATTTAAGTACCCATTTTTACCGGTGGATCCTTGTTTTGAACAAAGCGCCGTTTTTTGGGCTCCTTTGCCCAAGCGACCGAATCTAATCTCAGCCAAAATTTCAAAAAAAAAAAATATATTTGGATTTGTAGCAAATATGTTATTAATTTGATTACCCCCAAATTTAACTGGATTACCCCCATGTCCCTATTGACTGACTGTTTATTGCCCGTTTTGACCAAACAGGCCTTTTTTGGGCCAACTGTACTTTGTCCATTTTTAGTTGAGATGTTAAATGCTTCCCGAGTGAAAGCCCCCATTTGAACCGTTGTGTATACATAACAAAAAATTGTTAAGCAAATACTCAAATAACTGCTCTTTTTCAGGGGTACCCTTTGACTAAGACAAGCGTCATTCAGTTTTGAGCATTTGTAAGATACTAAATTTTATTTATACAAAAAGTGATTATATCAAATGTTGAAAATATTTCAAGTCATCTAGCAAAACCTCCTGCAGAGATTACAAATCAAAGCGGAGGCCAAACATTCAATTGAAAATATACAATACAATTTTTAATAACATACGTACATTAGGGCGTACCTCAAAAAAAAAGTTCGCCGTACACCTTCGAATATGAAGTATTATTGAAAGGTAGTTTCAAAAACATTTTTTTTATTTTTTTATGCCGAACGTAGGGGTCGCGCTTTTACATTTTTCTATATAACTTCTGCATTTATAAACGGATTTTAAAGTGTGATACATCGATGTTTTTGTCTCGACGATTTTTTTGTCTTTGAAGTCATTGAGCTCAAGCACCCCCTTCTGGTACTTACCCATCATATCTCAGTTGCTACTACCCTAATGTACCACTCTAATATCAGAAAATTAAAGCTCGCGCGGGGTGCTTGAGCTCAATGACTTCAAAGACAAAAAAATCGGCCTCGTCGAGACAAAAACATCGATGTATCACACTTTAAAATCCGTTTATAAATGCAGAAGTTATATAGACAAATGTAAAAGCGCGACCCCTACGTTCGGCATAAAAAAAATAAAAAAAAAAATTTTGAAACTACCTTTCAATAATACTTCATATTCGAAGGTGTACGGCGAACTTTTTTTTTTTTACTTGTAACCTGGTACGCTCTAATGTACATCCCTTAGGCTGGTATTCATCCCAAGTATTCGAAAAGTGACACATTTCTTGTGTGTGCGGGCTGCTCCTACCACTGGCCATTATCACCATGTGGAAAAGTACGATCATGAGCGAGCGTACAAATATTATCTAATGTATACAGCTAACAATTTTATGGGCTGCACTTAAGAATGCAACAATACCCAACACACAATTTAAAACATGTTCAACTTTGAACACACTTAGTTTCTTATTCCCGATGTTTTTTTTTAACATAATGGCCCTTTTTGTGCCCCGTCGGCCGACCCTAATATCAGCCAAATATAAATACATATTTGTATTCGTAGCAAAATTTGCTTAAATGTGAGCACCGTTGTGTCCATATTAACTATTTTTCGACCGATTTGACCATATGGACCATGTTTTGGGCTACATGAGCCAATATGTCTGGCAACTATGCCCTTTTTTGAAGTATTAAGTGCGCCCATTTTTACTTTTAACCATCCACAAAAAATTATGACTTTTAAGGATTTGCTCGAATTTTTTTAGTCTTTTGAAGAGAAACTGTTTCCACCCAGCAAAAGGGGCTTTTCAGGGTTATAGCTTAAATCTTGTTAACCGCTATCGTCCATTGAACAAATCCAAGGACGGAAATTGGCGACAATCTATAATATACACACTTCTTTGAGTCTTCGATCAATATCTCTTAGCAAGCCTTAGTTAACTTTTGTTACAATAGATATTGCGTCTTAACCGACTCTTCAAATAGGCCAAATATAAAAACTGCTTTTACAGAACGAACAAACTTCCGAAATTAATCAATATATCTTTCCCTTCGCACTCTCTCTCGCACTCTGCCTCTTGCTCCCTGTCTTCGACAAAATTCAATTAAATAAAATTATTTACAACTTAAATTATAATTTGATTGATTCCTGACCTTCTGGTGAGCAGTGAGTGGCAGCCGTAGCAGTGGCAATAAAAGTCGAAAGGAAAAATACCAAGAACACAAACAAATACAAAAAAAGCGCAAAAACCAATACACAGAAATTTAAATCAATAAATAAAGGAAACAACAACAAGTTGAACAAAACGCAAGATTGCCAGAAGAACTACAACAACGGAAAAAATACTCGTAATTAAATAAATCTTTGATGTCGAGGAGCATAGATAGTAATGGTGAAGATTAAATGATGAAAAGGACGAGGATGTTGATTTCGTAGAATATCAGTAGAGGTTCTCCCATGCCTAGGATGATCACTAGGATAATACCGAGACTAAACAGAAAAAAATCTAAAAAAAAGAACGTCGAGAATGAAAGAACCTAAACTCTTTCAAAAAAATAATAACTAACCAAACAAAAAATTCAAAACAATAAAACATATATTTTCATGATGCGAAATAAAAATTCAAAGCTTCAATACACAAAATTGCCGGTTATAAAAATATTGTCGTTTATTTTTAATACAAAATTGAAGTATTGACTAAAATACGTAGAAGCATACAATTCTTAAAAAATATTCTTCCCTGAATTCGCCATTGAGAAAACGCGTTTATTGTTATTTTATAAAAAAATGGGTTAAGGAAAATAATTCTTGTATCAGCTCGCAATGGGTTAACCGAGTGTCATATATCATCGAAAAGGTGATCAGGTAACCTTTGCAATGACTCCAAGATTCCGATCCGATTAGAAATAACCAAGGTATTGTATATTGGGAAACGAAACGTTATTTTCGTTTTCAGCATCAAAGTTCTGCTAATACTGTGAGTTTGAATCGAAACAATGCCGCTAAACTACACATTAGCCTATGGTCCAAAATCGGCTACCCTCTACATGTCAATTTTATTGTCATTCATTTCATGAAATTATAACCAAAATCTCATGATCGGCATCACATCATGCCGTGTGTCAAGTCAGAATATCAACCGAAAATTTGCATTAATTCGCTCCACTGTACACAAGTTCACACACAGATGGCGCATTTACAAATTCGGGCAAACACCTAAATCGTAATGATCGGACATGGCATGGGAAAACCTGGTTATATTAATAGCAAAAAATCAAATAATTATCAGAACTTTTTCGGATTTTTTCATTCTTCGTTTGTTATGATGTGTGATTCTGGTTATCATGCTTTTGTAAAGACACAAATCTTAAAGATCGAAAGATGCGTTAAAAGAATTTGGCCCATATGACCAAATAAAGAACCAGAACCACTCTGAAACTAGAAAATCAAGATGCGGTTATCAAAGAACAATGCCAAAATGCATTTAGCAACAGCAACAACAGCCATCACACCAAGATACGTTAAGCAGTGACCCATTCCTCACTTCAGATGTAGATGGCGCTCATAGAAAACGTGTTAAACTTTAGTCCAGGCGACCAAAAAATTTGGCAGCAGAATATTGCCAATACCTTACTTTAGAAAGGTCTCCTAGAGACAAGAGAGAGAGAGGAAGACAAGAGCAAATTAGGTGTGATAATTAGTGTCCAAAAACCGACCTTTCGGGTTTTATGAAAGTAAAAAACCGATATTTCGGTTATAGCCATTTGCCTAAAAATGGAAATTATTTTCCGAATCAGAAGTAAAGTAATAGTTAAAATTTATCCAGATTTCAAAAATAGGATCATACTTGAATTTGTGTTTATGGTACCTATTGGACAGATTATCGGACGTAGTGACCGCCAGCCAAATTAAGCCAAACTGCAATAATAAAAATCGGATTACCACATGTCTAGCTTAAATATTTTTGATTTTAAATTATTTCGTACTTAAATATTACGAATGTTCAATGCTTTTTGATACAAAAAACCGAGAACCCGACCGCAAAAAAACGGGTAACACCTCAGAAACCGACTGTGGGGTTTTGGGCACTCTAGTGACGATTAAAAAAAGAGCCAATAGCCAGTAAGAAAGACACCGATCCAAATTTCAAATGGTGCAAAAAAACGGCGTGAAAAGAAAACATCGAGATGGCTCCAATAAACCAACGCGAACCAATTATGGCCTTAGAAAAATATCAATCCATGCTCAAGCAAAAAACCAAAATGCAGTTAATAATAACTCGATCGTCACTTCAAATATAGATGGCGCCAAGACAAAAAAGTGAAAAAGACTATACACATAGATAGCTTTACTGAAGTACGCGAAGAAAACTTCTAGCTATACTCAAGCTGAACAGCAAGATTAAGTCATTAAACCAGTTCACCACAACTACACTTATAGATGGCGCCAATATACACGATATATATAAATGACAAATCATTAAAGTCTCCTGCTTTTGTAGATGACGCCATTCAAGAAACGCAAAAAATACAAAATACCAGTGAGAACCGTAGATAAACGTGAACAAATTTGGTGCGCTGACCAACAAAAGTGGCAAAAGAAATATTAATCACCACTTTACATATAGATGGTTCTAGTAAAAAGTGCAAAATAGGAAATACCGATGGCGCTTTGACAAAATCTTGAATATATAAGTCATAGGGATAAAATAAATTTTCCAATCGAAATATATTAACAGCACACTAACGCCAGAACACCAAGATCTAGTTCGTAATGACATGTTCAACATCTTATATATAGATGGCGGCATTATTAAAATATTATAAAATTGAGCGGTTGCCACTTTACAAATGAAACAACTAGTTTGCAATATGAAGAAAAGCGTAAAATATCGTAGCTAGGCAAAGAAAAAAAAATCAAATATAAGGAAATGTCACAGCACACTGGAGCCGGGACATCAAGTGACATATAGATGGCGCCACACAAAATTGGGCTGCTAAATAGATAAATACCAAACCAGAACCTCACGATGTAGTTATTACTAATTCGATTCCCACTTCTCATATATATGGGGCGCTACAAGAAATCTTTTAGCGGGTATTTGATTCTAGTTTTCTTGACTCTAGCTTTACAAATAACACCGTGCAAGACTTCATTTAAGAGTACACATATAGAAAATCATGCTAATGATAACTATTTACAGTCATAGAGTATGTGTCGATCGTTTTCACCCAATATACTCGTACACATCAGCAACGATATCATACCTATTTGTGTATGTTCTACACTAATGACGACAATAACTAACCGACTGTCGTCAAGCTGACTGACTGATTGACTGACTTGTTGTTTACAGATGTTTAAATGATTTTCATGACTTTACTAGAGCGGAAATGGCAAATTAACTACAAGTACATGAAAGCAAGAAGAGTTCATACATTCAATCAGCACCGAGTCTGTCATACATTCATATTCATTCACTGTTCACTTAGATGTTCATTCATTCATTCTTTCGTGTCAGCGAAGCAAATTCTACACTCACACAGTGGCAAAGGCAAAACTGACTAAAAACTGTGATGATTTGAATCGTAATTGCAAAATGTACTCCATCTCAAGAAATGCGCAAGTAGCGGAAGGGTTCGTGTAAGCACTTCTTTTGTAAGATCTGATGAGAGTAATTATGAGCTGTTGTGTTTTTTGATTGGTAAATACTTGAGCCGAGATACGCGGCAGTAGGAGTAGAGGGTTCCCCAATCAAAACCTTTTTTTTTACAAAAAAAAACTCAAAACTTTCCAAATGAGAAAATTGTTGTCTCCATATTTTTTATAGTCGGAAAGAAAGCCTCAAGTGGATTTTTCATTCGCCAAATAAATCAAAGTGTGGACATTCTAAATAATAATAATCCAAAACATCTACTAGAGATAGTCAGGGCCTCGTAAGTCATATGTCGTAACTACTCAACAGAGGGCAGGCAAAGCTGTCGAGGCACTCATTGTTTGTATGACTGTCATCTACCGTAGGCAGACGTTCTGAAATTATAATACTTTAACTGAAAGATTTTGGTTGTCCTTTCTTTAGATTGCCTTTTCATCAGTGGTAAATGGTTATTGCTGTAAAACTTCTTTGAAAAATGTTTTTCTAAGGGTTTTCAGTCAATGCCACGGTCAAGAGGGAATTTCTTTGGATTCCAAATACCTGCAGTTATTTGCTTCATTATTTAAGGGTCAGGTTATTATATTATTTTTCATAAAAAAGCAAAAAAGATCAATATTCTTACCAATTTTATTGCAAAATTATTAGCAAAATCGTTATTAAACCAATAGTTAGTCAGAAATTAATCGATCCAAACTTCACATATAGATGGTGCCACAAAAGACGCGAAAAGTAAACATTCAGATGGCTCCAATAAAGGAACTTGATCAAATTAAGGCAACAAAAAACCCCAACCAGGCTCAAGACAACCCACGAATATGCAGTAAAAAATAGCTCGATCATATCTTTCATATAGATGGCGCTAAGGCAAAAACGAGAACGGAAGATATATGGCTCTACGTAAATACTGGTTTTTAAAATCGTTGTACTTCAAATCATACCAATTTCTATTGCAAAATTATAAGCAAAATCATTATTTAACCAGTAGCCAGTAAGCAATGAATCAATGCAAACTTCACATAAAGATGGCGCCGTAAAAGATGTGAAAAGAAAACATCGAGATGGCTCTAACAAACCGACGTGAACAAATTATGGCAATAGAAAAATGCCAACTCATGCTTAAGCCAGACCACCAATGTGCATTTAATAAAAACTCGATCGTCACTTAACATATAGATGGCGCTAAGGCAAAAACGTGAAAAGGGGGATATATACATAGATGGCTCTACTAAAGAACTTGAATACTAGTATTTGAAATCCATGTTTTGTTGCAAATTATAAGCATTATCATTAATAATCTAGAAGCCCGTAAGAAACTGCAATGCATACTTCACATATAGATGGCGCCACAAATAACGCGAAAAGAAAACATTGAAATAGCTCCAATGAACGAGAACAAATTATGGCAATAGAAAAATGCCAACTCATGGTCAAGCCAGAAAACCAATATGCAGGTTATAACGATCGATCGTCACTTTACATATAGATGGCGCTAAGATAAAAACGTGAAAAAGAGGATATAAAAATAGAAGGCTCTACTAAAAGAACTTGAAGACAGGTATATGAAATTTTTGGATTTCAACTACCTGTCATTATTAAAGTGTCAAGTGTTTTACATTTTTCATGAAAGAGCAAAAAGATCAATATTTTTATTGATTGCAAAATCATAAGCAAATACTTTTTTTTAAAACATTCTTTAAAAATTAAATCTATTTCCCCACTGTTGGTCAAGGCTCAAGTGTATTATTATTAGTTCGTGCTTATACTTTATTGTTGTTTTGCTCCTCAAATGCTTAAAAATAAGCACAAATATCCATATGGGCGAGCGTGTGTATAAGTCTGTGGTCAATTTAATGTGACTGCATATAAAATGCAGTGGTTTGTGCATTTCGGCGTATGCCGGGGCATGTGGATCGCTGCACAGACCAACGGACGAACGGTCGGCTGGACGGACACGTTGATGGGAGGGGGCGTCCTGTGATGGGCGAATGTCAAAATACGGACAATAAAAGACCAGAAATGAAAAATGATGAATGAAATGTCGCAACATATGTTCTGCGCAAAAACAAGCATAATCTAATCTATATTTGTGTAAGAGTGCGATGAGCGTTGGAGGGTAGGCATAATGCTAATTTTTGGGTGCAACAAAGGCGGATGTTGTTTTTTTGTTTGTATAAGGAAATTCTAGAAAATCTTGTTGTTTAGCTAAGAAATCTGATTACATATGCTGATGAAAAAAATTGCCAGAATATCCATTGCATTTGTTGGAGGGATTCGAAATCTGTAATCATGTTATGGTAAATTATCAATTCACATCAGCCAAAATATATCAGGTTTAATTTTTTTTTTTTTTTTAATTTTTGTAACTATCCTGAAATCTAAATACAGCTTTAATCCCTCCATCTCCCCTTATTGTAATTTTATTATCACAATACTCATTTGCACGGAACTACTTAGAAAACTCCTACTATTCTACCCACAGCCAATGCGCCAGGACGCGAAGTCGAGTATACGTTCATAGCTTTGTCGCTTCTCGTTTTTTCATGATATCATCTGGAATGCGTACGTAGAACAACTATATTCCTGTTCAACAGTTTGTTCCGTACTCGTAGTTGACTGGCGTCACTTATCCCCGACTCGTGTCAGAGTACTATTGATTACTTGGCTGTGTGGTTGTCATTCATAGCATTAGTGAAGCATCGCGTGTCGGAGCTGTCTACCAGCACTATTGTCATTGTCAGCCAGGATACTTTGAACTTTAAAACCAGGAATAAATAAATTGCATCAGCAATTTTTATGAAAATGTATAACTGAAGAACTTAGAATCGGAAGAAAATTGTAGCAGGTGGTATAGTTACTTACTTATTGACTTAACTCCCACAAAATACCCTTAAGAAATAAGGGGGGAATTATCTCGAATTATCTCTCTGCTCTATTCAATTCTCATACTCACAGGCCGCTACCTACTGTTTAAGGCCGGCCCCGAATGGCTACTGCATTTTATAGTGCATTTTTTGAATGGCTTAGAGATAAATCTCTTACTCGCAAAGTCGCCGGCATTTACGAGGTTGAAAAACTCGATGAAAAATTGTTAGATGTTCTTTTCCGGGGTTGAACCTGCGTTTACTGGCATGATAGTCGTGTAGACTTCCACCGTACAGAAGGTATAGTTATTAGTGATTGAAGAACCGTTTGGGATTTTAGGAATACCTTGAACCGTGATCCACAACATCATCTTAAGATAAGACATAAATAAATTTTTAGGGGAGCACAATTTAACTACATTTCTCTGCATTTATTGTCGGAGTCAATGGGCCCATATGATTACATTTCAACCTTGATATCTGATTCACCTTAACCAAAATATATCCTTAACTTTAGGGTAAAATTTATCGTTAATAATTTCCTGCAAAGTGCATATTGAGATTTAATAGAATAAATTCCTTTGGAGCCATCTATGTGTGCGTTGTGATATACTATTTATTAAGAACTGTTTATTGGCGCCATCTATATGTGAATAGATGTTCTCATTACTTGTTGCAGGAGGTGCATTTACTAGTGACTAAAGAATAGTTCAGTATCTTTAGAATACCATGACCGAGGTACGCAAAATCTTCTTTATCCTTTTATATACCTTGCACTTTTAAACCTTGATATCTGCTTCACATTAACCAAGATATCTCCTTAATCATAGGGTACCGCAAAATTAAATTTATCGTTTAAAATATCCTACGAAGGGCATTTTTGAGATTTATTAGAATATTTTTCTTTGGCGCCATCTATAAGTGAATTGTGATATACGATTTATTCCCATTTTTTACAGGCGCCATCCATATATGATCAATATGATCAGATCTATATAATCAAATAAGAATCTTGTTCCGCAAAAATAACATTGACGACTGGATTTTGGAAAATGTATAACATGTTGCAGGAGATATAGTTACTAATGATTAAAGAACCGTTTGGGATCTTTGAAATACCTTGACCCCGGACCGCTAAATCGTCTTTAGCGACGACATAAATTAAGTTTTAGTGGAGCATGAATTGTTTACCTTTTATATTTAAACCTTGTTATCTGCTTCTCCTGGACCAATATATATCCTTAACTTTAGGGTACCGCAAAATTAAATTTATCGTTTAAAATATCCTGCGAAGTGCATTTTTGAGATTTCTTAGAATGTTTTGATTGGCGCCATCTAAATGTGAATTGTGATATACGAGTTGTTTAGATCTTTTTATAAGTGTCATCTACATGTGAATAGATCTCTATAATCAAAATAGAACCTTGCTCTTTAGGGTACCGCAAAAATTACTTGTCTGGATTTTGGACTGCGGTTTTTAAGATTTGTGTAGATGTTTTCAAAGGCGCCATCTATATGTGAACTTTGAAATATGATTTAATTACATACAAAGTAATAGGCGACATCTATATGTAAATTGTGGTTGCGTTTATACCCAGTTCACAGTTGTTTTGGCTTAAGTATTCCAATTTTATTGAAACCTTTAAAGTCATGCTTGAAAATTTTAAAATTGTCGAGAAATGCATTTTTGTTCTTTACTAAAAATAATAAAATAACATGGATTTTAAAATTTATAAAAACATGTTATTGAAAAAACCATATATAAAGTTGGTTTTAAAGTTTTACTCGAGATTATCTCTGTCAGTTTCTTAATTGATAATATTACTAAATAAATTCAAATTCTGTTGGTTGATAGTCAGAATAAAAATACTAATTTTTAAAAAGATCAAGTGAGTATAGTCCATTACCCCATTATAAATTTATATTTACTTTATTATAATTTAGTTTAAAATTCACTAGTATCTTTTATAGAAATATTATTATACTCAACTCCAAGTATTGATAGGTCACCAATCGCAGCTCCATATTAAGGAAAATTGTATTCTCGATTTAATGAAACTTAAAAATAGGTTATCCTACTTTTAGTTAACATTTTAGTGTGTATATCAAACCATATCATTTAAAATTCAGTAATAGAATTTTCCCTTTTCTAATTAAAGCAGCCTTCAAGGATTTGGTTTTCCTTGCTTGTATTGAATATCAAGTCACCTGAAGTCGAGAACAACATTTTTGATTTAATGCAGCAACCTGAGGCGATGTTTAAAAGCGGCTTATATTTCCATCAATTTGAAACCGTATGGCAAGTGTTTAAATAAATTCCTGGATAGTCATAAAATATTCGCTTCAATTAGGATACACGGTTAAAAATAGAATATTGTTTAAAAAAACTGGTTGTTTTAAAAGTCAAAATTTCAATTAAATTTCCTTAATCTAACATCTACCCAGCAGAAACTCTCATTCTGAAAGAACCTTGCGATCAAAATAAACTCAAAAGTAAATACCACTTACAATCTGTCCTCCCTTCGAATTACTTTTACATGGCGAAGCCATTGAAGGTAAGTAGTTTTCGTTGTAAGAGTGTATGAAAGAGAGAGTGATAGCAATAAACTTGCGGGTAAATATACAAGGCCTTCGCATAAGAGACCTTCTAGAAGGTCTTATCTTCATAACCAATACACAAAAGGCCTTCTTTGCACAAGAACAATTATACCGCACACATTCTCAAGTCCATTCTTTAAGAAAGCCTGCTAGTAGGCTTTGTAATTACTCCTACACTCAATCGTTGCCGCATTCTTTGAGAAGCCTTCATACTTTCAATGAGAAAGAGCCATCTCTCTTCTTGGGGCAGGCATGCTACCTGTGAAGGCAGCACGGAAGTCCTTCGTAACAGCCAGAGGCAGAGAGAGAAAAAAAAATAAGAGTGAGAAAGAAGATGTGCACATAGCGAACGATTTATTTATGTTATGTTTCATTATTTATATTTCCTTTTGCTTTTATTTCAAGCTGTTGGTAATGAGATGTCATTACCTGATAATACAAATGGTAATAAGTACCACGTTTATGCTAGAAATTACGTTAGTATTGATAGCTGAAATTCTTTAAATGGTGCATTTATGAGCAATGGCTGGCTGTGTTCGATTGTGGCTCTGTCGCTGATGAAATTGGTTGGCAATGACATATCATTACCTGCTAAATCAAGTGGTAATGAGAACCACGTTTGTGCTAGAAATAAGATTAGTATTAAAAGCTTAACCCTTTTTAAAAATTCATTTATTAGCAGATCTGTTTTCGCGCAGGGTAATTGCCATTGGCTAACATTAGCATTTCTGCTGATGAAGTTGGTTGACAATGACATGTCATTACCTGGTAATGCAAATGGTAATGAGTAACACGTTTACATTAGTGCTGATAGCTGCACGTCTTTAAATGATGCATTTATGGGCAGTGGCTGGCTGTGACTGATTGTAACATTGGCGCTGATGAAATTGGTTGGCAATGAGATTTCATTACCTGGTAATGCAAATGGTAATGAGTACCAGATTTGCGCTAGGAATACCATTAGTATTAATATCTGAACTTCTTTCAACAATTTATTTATGAGCAGTGGCTGGCTGGGACAGATTGTGCCATTGGCGCTGATAATATTGGTTGGCAATAACATGTCTTTACCTGGTAATGCAAACGGTAAGAGGAACACGTTTGTGCTAGGAAAAACATTAGTATTGAGAGCTGAACTTCTTTAAAGAAAGCATGCATTAGCAGTGGCTGGCTTTAACTAATTTTTACATTGGCGCTGATGAAGTTGTTGGGCAAGGAGATGTCATTACCTGGTAATGAGTACTACGTTTGTGCTAGGAATAACTTTGGTGTTGATAGGTGAACTTCTTTCAACAATTCATTGATGAGCAATGGCTGGCTGTGTTTGATTGTGGAACTGGCGCTGATGAAATTGGTTGGCAATGTCATGTCATTACCTGGTAATGCAAATGGTAATGAGTAGAAATAAGATTAGTATTAATAGCTGAACTTCCTTAAACAATGCATTCAAGAGTAGTGGCTGGTTGTGTTTTATTGTGACATTGGCGCTGATGAAGTTAGTTGGTAAGGAGATGACATTACCTGGTAATGAGTGCAAGTTTAGTGCTAGGAATAACTTAAGTATTGTTAGGTGAACTTCTTTAAAAAATGCATTTATGAGCAGTGGCTGGCTGTGATTGATTGTGACATTGGCGCTGATGAAATTGGTTAGCAATGACATGTCATTACCTGGTAATGCAAATGGTAATGAGTAACAGGCTTTTGCTATGACTAACATTAGTATTGATAGCTGAACTTCTATCATCAATGCATTTAAGAGCAGTTGCTTTCGCTAAGTGTAATTGCCAATGGCTGGCTATGACTGATTGTGGCATTGGGCGCTGATGAAGTTGGTTGCCATCCATACACTCGTTTGCGGCTAACAAAGTTACAGTTTTGACTGACTCTGGTGGTGGCGGCGGTGGTGGTTTGACAAAATTCAATTATAATAATTGAGATTTAAATTTCTCTTCCACGTTTTTTGTCAGGCTTTTCGTTTGCATCGTTATTTTTTCTTACTTTCTTTATGTTTTTGTATTTTTTTATTATAATTTTTGTATTAAAGATTCCCAGAAAAATATGCATGGAATTTTAAAGCAACCCGGTGATATTATTTTTATTGAAAAAAAACGAAATATTTTCTCTTTTATCTCCCGCATGGAGATATTAACAACTTTTGTTAAACGAGTATGTGTAAGTGCAACTGTGTGTGTGTTTGAGTGATTGTTATAAATATTTGGACTGTTGCTATTTTGGTGGCATAAAGACAGGAGATAAAAATAATATTTTTTTTATTTTTTAAAGCAACACTATCTGTTGCCTGATGGTTTTTAATTAATACAACAATTGAACATCGTTGGTGTTTTTAAAATTAAATGCGATACAGAAACGATTGAACGTAATGAAAGTGATATTTTTATTCGACTGCTGCATGACTGGAGACTTTTGCGCTACCACATGCAGATGGATGCGGTTGCTGTTGTTCGCTACTGACCTTATGAACTTCCGATTGGACCAAGGGACGTGAATGAGCTCTAAGCTCCAATGGTCCTCAATTCAATTAATCTGTCTTTGTATCAAGACAAGGTATTGATTGGGAGTGTTTGGTGTTCCAACATGGAATATTTTTTTTGGAAAAACCATCAAATAGTCACACTGTTTTTTTAGTATAGTCGTAAACTTGTTTATTTATAAACCGAAATCTGATACAATTCTAGTACTAGTTCTAGATTAAACAAGTCAAAACGTCCTAAAGTTCGAGGGGTTTCTTCGCTCCACCATGAATTAAAGTAGTCCGCTTTTGGGTCCTTTGATCCATGAGTCCGACCCCAATCTTAGCCAAATTTTTAGAAAAAATCCACATTTGGACTAATTATAAAGCAGTAAAGTCATTTTGGTCTCTTCTTTTGACCATAAGGTATGGTACGTTTTTGGATTTAAAGCAAACTTTGTTTTACATCTGCATTTACTATTAATCGCTCGTGTTGACCGTAAGGGTAATTTTATGGGCCCCTTAGATCCATGAGTCCGACAGCAACCTCTGCCAAATTATCTAAATAACTCCATTATTGGATTGGTGATGAAATTTTGCTCAAACATAGTTAGCCGTAGGTGTACTACTTTACTACTGATCACTTATTTCGTCCTTAATGGCCGTTTTTATGGCCCTAAGGTCCATGAGTTTTAGCCTCAATCTCTGCCAAAACTTTAAATTACATGCATATTTGGCTTCAAAGTAAAATTCGCTTTAATTTGAGTATCCTTGATTCTTAGCCTCAATTTTTGCCAAAACTTCAAATGAAGTCCATATTTGGATACAAATTAAAATTCCCAGTGTCGCCCATAGTAACCAGTGTTACCTTCTTTTGACCTGAGGTATGTTTTTTCGGCCGCTTCGCTTAATGAACATGACCCTTATTTAAGACAAATCTTCAAAATAATTTTATATTAAAATGAAAGCAAAACTTCCTGTACCTCCACATTTACACGTGTTGTCTTTTTCAACCATAAGGTACGTTTTTTGGGCCCCTTTGGTTTATGAATCTAGACCTAAATTATAGCCACATCCTTAAAATAAATCCATATTGAAATTTGTATTAAAATTTTCTTTAAAATTAGTACCCATTATCACCATAATCACTATTAATGTTTCGCACTAAAGTCAAGGGACGTTTTTTGGTTCTCAGAAGACGAAACGTCCAGCAACTGTAACAGTCCTTATTTAAGCCATGGTTCGCCCGCCTTAAATTATGACTTGTTGAACAGTAACTCAAGTGTATTTTTTTTATGGGACTTTCCCCCCTCAACCTCTGGGCCGATTTCATGAACCCGAGGGTCTATAAAGCCGAACCCGAGGGTCTATAGACTGGGTGAAGTCTTGAAAGAACCCCATTATTCCCAGTCACCGGTGGTACCAGTTTACCTCCGGCCAGGTTTCCTTAACAAAGTTACTTCCAGTTTCGGTTTTAAGTAACCAGGGGACTGATTATTACCCGTACCAGCAAACGTCGAAAGTCAAAATGGAACACGAACACGGCGTCTAGAAAAGACCTGACAGGTAAACTGACTGATCTTAGCTTGACATGCGCTAGTAAAGTCCACCCCACTGACCATCATAAGAAACAACGCCCATGGCGTCCAGGTGCCGTATCAGAGCTTTGTGTTGCCGATCGGCTAAACTCTCCAAAACTTCTATAGCCCAAATTATTGGGCAGCATTGTCAACCTTCTTTTGATCTTGAAAGCAAACCGCAACGTATTTCCTCAATTTCAAGAGGAGCTTCAACTAGCAGCATCTGAGGGGCCTCAGTAGAGACCGTGCGGCACACAGGTGTGGCATGCCAGCAAAAAAACCATCTGGCAAGAGAGTATCTTGCGATACCCGAGAATCCCAAATGAAGGTGCTTCGTTTTGCCGATCGACGATATTCTCCAAAACCTCTATAACCCAAATTAATAGGCAGAATTACCCAACTTCACTTGATCTTGAAAGCAATACCGCAACGTATTTTCTAAATTTCAAGAGGAGCAAGCAGCACCTCAGTAGAGACCGTGCGACACACTGGTGTGGCATGCCGGCAAAAAAAACATCTGGCTAGGGTGTATCTTGCGATACCCGACATAACAATCTTATAGCAGACCGATGAACCATAATTTGCACAAGCAACCAATTGACCACCGCACATAATGCGTACAGCCCATCTACTAAGACACCGCTCTACTCTTTGAATACCACGTACCTGCTCCATCACGCTGGGTAACTTCTCACGAAAGCGGACACGATGACGAAGAAAACTCATCCGTTCTCCCATCGTTAGCCAAGGCACTTGACTTACGTCTTGTATGCCAGTCCCACTTCATACAACCCAACAATGGGCTGGAACACTTACCATGTCCATCACACTGGAGCCCAGCTGTTCCACCGCAGAATTCCTTGGCATAGGCACAAACCTTACACTACAGGCACGTCATGTTCGGCAGCACCCATAGAGCACGCCCGTCTGTCCGAAAAATAACCTATGCATAGTCCAATTTCCTGACAGCCTACCTCAGTCAATATAATGGAGTAACAGTAAGCCGTACCTGGACCAGATAACTTCGACAATGGTTCGTCATATCGCTTACAGGTAGTAATCGATGCAAGCGTTCGTTGTTCATCAAAAAACCAACACCATACGACAAACGATGCAAACCCATACAAAACAGTGCAAGGGATTTCTATTGTGTTAACATTGTTTGTTGGGGAGTCTACAGTCGATAGTTCTCGTTAAATGCAAGTCTGACAGCACTTAGGTGTATAGCCGCTGATTGGGGTTACTTCTTCGGAAATAAGGCCGGCCAAGCAGTTACCGTGAATAGTGTTCGCTATCTCGAGATGATAACGGACTACTTGTGGCCAGAAATTGAGAATATGGATTGGGATGAAAAATGGTTGAAACTAGGTGCAGCCACTTGCCACACAGCCAACAAAACAATGGCTATTTTGAGCTAGAAATGCAATGGCCGTGTTGTGATTCGACACCGTTGGACTCCTTTCTGTGAAAAGGTAAAACCATTAGACGCCTTTCAGGACATCCACCGGCAGCCCTAGAACCAATTTCAATGACAACTCATGTGACGATGCAATATTTCAAATATAGATGGCCGTGGCTATCTAAATTGGCCGCCACAATCATGTGATTTGAAACCGTTGGGCTTCTTTCTTTGGGGATATTTAAAAGAAAAAGTGTACGTCAATAAGCCAAGAACAATTCAAGAGCTAATGGTTAAGAGTTAAGAATTTGGCACAATAACAACATTCAACCTTCTTTATGGCTCAGAGTCATTGAAAATATGGACCATCATATAGATTTATGCCACCTAACCCGAGGCGAACTTTTGGCCGATATTTTATTTCACACATAATTGTCATATATCCTTTTCTCATAATACAAAATATTAAGATAATTCTCGACAAACTAAAAGAAAGAATAAATTAATATTCATCCAAACTGCGACATAAACCCAGGAGCTCTGAACTCTTGTCAATAGGCGTGTTCAATCGGTACTTGCTTATTAAGTGGTCGCTAATATTTAGATAATTCTCTAAAAACTTTTACAATCAAAATCGTGCGCTTAGTTGGACCACCCTAAATTATTTTAAATCTTAAAGAAATTTGTGCTAAAGTAAGTGGGACCTTAGGTAGATACTTGGGGAGACAAAATGTTTGTTAATATAAGTAGAGCATTGGAATACATTTCTGGTTCCTTGTAATTTTTGTTAAACTTCCCCCTGGCTCTTGCACGCTGAACAATTGAGCAGCTATTTTCGGATTCGTTTTGGTTTTCGCTTTTTTGTCTATAAATACAATTTCATTAGGTATTTGCGATAGAGCATCGCACATCGGTCGATATGATGCACAATAGCAGCAATTGTAAAACTATAATAAATATTCATCTTAATGCTTGATTTCATATGCAAACAGAGTCTATGGCACGCTGTCGTAAATACGACGGAAAACACCAGACCCAGCCGCACTGAATTCGTAGTGCATAATTTTAGACTCATTAGTAAAACAGAGCAAATAGTTCACTATCAAAATGAACACACACACACACAGATAAAGATACAGACAGAGACAAAATCACTGACACATACACACCAGAAAACACTCGAGAAATAAAAGTTGCATGACGGAATTCAACATAAAATTGCTGATTATAGAACACAGATGCCTATCCAAGAGGCCTTATAATGAATCCTGGACAGGCCTCACTACACAAAAAGGGGGTTGTAATATTAAAAACTTAAATTAAAAACTTTACAATGGAATCACTGGCCATTTTTTAGGGTGTCAGAGGAAATATGCTATCATGTTAATGGAAGGAAGAACGGACACTGCCAAGTCTCTGAATTAAAGAAATTAGCAATATAGTGCAGGGTTTCTATGTCCCCTAACAAGGGCTGAAATTTTCCTTTAAATTTTTACTTAGTTTTCATTAAATATTTTTCTTAATTGGGCTTTTTGAATTATCTTTCGTCACACCATTATTTCCACTTTTTCGTTTTTGTTTTGTTTGTAAAATTACTATTTTTTTTGCCGAGTGTAAACTGGGTACATATTCCATATTTAGCAGACAATCAAAATCCAAATCTAGTCAACACTATTCATATCACATACAAGCTACCTTCACTATAGTGTTTCCCTCTACTGGCGACTGCCTACCTGACCGGCCAGCCACCACTCGCTTAGCTCACTTCACTGTAATCTCCCATGCCTCATAATTCTCCTCGCTTCTCCTCCTCATCTTACAAACGAGTACAGGCATACGTCATGATTTTAGATTCACCATTTCAAATATAAACATTATGATTTTTAATGATTTGTTTAATTTGTAGGCATTCAGATTCAAAATTGAGTGTGCTCGAGATACATGCTAAGCGAGTACAGCAGCCACATACGATGGATGCTAATGGCTGGGCCGCAAAAAATTAATGCAAACAGCCATAATTTTTTTTTTTGCTTTAAAGAGGGGGCAAAAATAGAAATTCAGTTTTATTTTCGTAACTTGAATATAAACTATTTGCATTTTTAATTGTTGGTTGAGCTGGACACATGGCGAAGGGGCAGCCGAAAAAGCATTTAAATTTGTGGAAAAGCTTTAGCAAAAGTAGTATAAATTTTAAAACTTACATTAATCTTTGAAGGCCTAGGACTCTAGGTTTAGGTTGTCTATAAATAAAGATCCTCAAACTTACCTGGAAATAAATAAAACAGAAAGAAAAGATAATTAATAAATAGAAAAAACTTTAAATTGTCTGTAAAATTTTCAATTAAGCAAAACTATAGACACAGAGAAAAAAATCAGTTGGAACTACTAAGAAAACCTTTGAAAAAAAAATTCGGTTGCAATCACCTAATGTGTATAATCGTAATGGATATTGGGTACAACATACCAAAAGATGAAAAATATGACCATTAGGACGGGCCGATTTAAAAAATCAAAAGAAAAATATCATTTGGACTCGATGGAACACTCTAAATGGGTCAAGGAGGAGTTTTTCAAAATTTGACCCTACGTGTCAAAAGTCGGGACATCAGAATTAGTTTTAGAGGTATGGTTCCTCGGGCAAAGTTTCTTATTTTGATCCCTAGAATGCGACTTTCCTTATCACGTGAGCGATTTTTTTGCCTCCCTACAAATCAACCTGCCCTATTGATCATCGTATTTTAGACGCAAATAATTGATCGGTCATACCAACGAAACACATAAAATATATTTAGTTGCCATAACTGGTAGCTGTGGCAACCAATTGTTTAGCTAACATTTTCTTGTTGTAACCTGGTATACAAATTTCTGCTAAAGCCCACATAAAGATGTCGCTGTTTATTTATAAAGCCCAAAACTTGCCAAAAATTTGCCTAAAACTATGCCACATTTTCCCACAAAATTTAAACTAGATACAAAAACAAATTAGATTCTTTACTGCTGAGTTTAACTCTAGACCGAAAAGCTCTACACGATAAAGGCCCCAATATAAGGACATTTGCATACCAAACCAATCAGGCACATCTAAGCCAGCAATTTAAAATGAGGAAAATTATAATATTTTTTTTTCTTCACTTAGAATGTATGATTTGATCCGTCAAAAACAAATTAAATTCTTTACATTTGTGATTTGAACCAAGGGGCGCCAAACTTTACTCAAGAAAGGCTCCAATTAAAGGGCATTTACTTACAAAACCAATCAAACACACCCAAGTCAGCAATTTAAAATGAGAAAAATTATATTAAAAAATATTTTTTTTTTATTTAAAGTGTAATTGGTTTTTGATCTGATCTTGAAGTGCGTATACCCACATATAGGTGTCGTTGTTAACGTAGCCAACGTAATAACCTTAAACTACATCATATTTGTCGGTCAAAACCAAGAACTAATTAGTATATACACTTAAAAGCTGAGACTTGAACCCAGAAATGCCGACCTTTTTATTATGTGGGCTTTCAAAGAAAAGAAAATGTTCATAGGAATTTAGTAGAGTAAAAATACTGCAGAAGATAGTACTCAAAATAAATAAAAAATATTCTGTTGCAATTTAAATTAGTTTTTTATTGAATGACAGTAACTTTGTCTGAACCCAGTAGTGCAAGGGCTCCCTTGGAAAGGTCAAAGCAATTGTATATGCTCACATGTAGATGGCGCTATTTATGAAGGTGTATGTTTTTCTTTTATAAGAAAGAAAGACTAACTGTGTTCTATTGGCAACTCGCCTAGGAAGTCACTAATACGATAACTTCACACCATTGTACAAGAATATAAAAATGATTTTGTGCACAGTTAACAATTGACAGTTTTCAGTAAAATCGGTTTGTTTAAAATAATTACAACTTTTTAGTAGATAGTTATTCAGGAATTACTTTCAGCGAGCTCGGTTATTACTCGCTTATAAGATTCCATGTATAATTTTTTTTACAAATTTAATATTTTCAAATCAAACGGTTTATGCTGCATAAAGCCAATTAGTTCTTATATATAAGTATAAAGAAATTTAAAAAAATGCTCGAAAAGTTTTGAAGTTATCGCCTTAGCGACCACCTACTCGGTCAAAAACCAAGAACCAATCGAAACCCCTTATAATTGCGATTTTAGCCGGTCCCGAACGGGCTCCCTTTGACACATGACATAAGTTACATTATGCAAGTCCACAAATAGATGTCGCTGTTATGTGTAGATGCCTTGATGCCTAAAACTATGCCACATTTGTGGACAAAAACAAAACCAGTAAAAATAAATTTGCGTAGGATTCCGATCAAAAAAATATAGCTCTGCCAATTACTAAGAAAGTCAGTCGGAAAATATCTTTGTCTAGGCCTTGTCTCGAATCGGCTCCTTTGGACCGATCGTAAAAGAAAAGATATGTATGTCCACATATAGATGTCGTTGTTTATGTAAATATCTAATATATTTGAAGCTATGCCAAATTTGTCGACTAAACTAAAAGCACGAATAAAATTATAAATATAAACATGATAGTTAATTATACTCGTACAAACTGTTCAAAGGAGATGATTCGAGACCGGGGGTGGACACAGAAACTTTCCGACTAACTCTCTTAGTAGTTGGCAGGACTGATTTCTTTTTAATTAGATTCCGAAGTATTTTTTTTCAACTCGAATGCTCACACATTGTATATATTTCGGCGCTCCTGGAGCTCTTTTGAACATGGGATTACTCAATTGAAAAACATTTTCGACGGAGTCCTATTAAGCAGGATTATGTGGGCTTTCTTTTCTTTGAAAGCCCACATAATTATTAAAAGAGTACTCAAATTAAAAACTTCCAACAGAATACATTTTCTCTGTAATGAGAAATAAACTTATGATTCGATCCGGTCTTGAACCGTCTTCCTAGGCCACATGGGATGAGTAACTGTATCCATACCTACATAAAGATGTCGCTGCTAATGTACATATCTAATAAGCGTTAAACTAGGCTACATTTTTCGACAAACTAAAACAAAGCATACTTTTTTGTTGATCAAAGCTGCGATATGGAACCAGGAGCATAGAGCTCTAATCAATAGGCGTGTTCGACTGGAAATTGCCTTTTTAACGAGCCTTTTTAAGTGGTCGCGAAGGCAATAACTACTACAAAACTTTACGAGAACTTTTTAAATTTCTTTGAGGAAAAGAACGATCAAAAACCGTTTCATTTGAAATTTTTTAATTCGTAGAAAAAAAGTTGTTGTAGAAATACTAAAAGGGAGTCTAAGCGAGCTTGCTTAAACTCGCTAAGTATTATTCGTAAATAACTTTCCTTTCAAGAATTTTAATTATTTAAAACCAAAGGGTTTTAACGCAAATTGCCTTTCGATCTCTGTTAACAATCATTCATTTTTATTTTTGTGCACAATAGAGTAAAGTTATTGCGCTAGCGACCCCCTTAGCGAATTGTCAATCGAACACGGCCTATATGTAGTTACTCAGATTAGGAAACATTTTTGTAGAAGTGCAGTTGGACAGAAATCTAGGACTAAAAATCAATAGTTTTTTATTTATATTTTGCATTGATAAAAAACAAACTCGAACTAGATTTCAAATTAGCGCCAGTCGTTAGCCAAATTATATTAAATATACTTTTTTATAAACAAGTTTGCCTCAATAATAGCTCTAATCCTTGAGACTAGAAGTCCACAGATTTAAAAAGATTTTAAAGTTCCTAAAGTCCTTAGCCCACGCTTCAAATTAACAGATTTAAAAGTTCGCCTCCAAAATGCTACGGAATACCTCAACCAACGTTTGTTGCCCCTTTCCCATTTAAAAACGTTTGGCAATTCTTTCAAACAGAACGAAAAAGGAAATGTCCCCCAGCGTGAAGGTTACACTGACATGACTCTAACCTTCCACCCACCTTTTGCCATATCTACACATGGGGTAATTTTTTTATGCGTGTATTTGCTTTTTTCCCTTCTGCCCCTTAAACTGATTTGAGTGGAAACTAAGTGTGTTTTCACATATGGCAACATTGACTGAATGACAGAATCAAGCCAGAGTGAGTGAGTGGTGCTCTGCTCGTTAGTCGAGGTGCTCCTCCAACCAGCCAGCCAACCGTGCATGTTAACTTGCATTTGTATGGAGGTACGAATACTACGTATCCTTCACGGTCGGCAGTAATTTTTGTTTATTGTACACAAACTATTTGTTCAGCGTTGTTGTGTGTTGGTGCTTTTACTCCTAGCTAAAGTTGTAGTTATGAGGTAGGTTCACAATAAACGATTTATTGAAAGATTTTTGATTAGTTTTAATTAATGACAAATAAATTGCTTAGAAACTCACAATTAAACTCGAGAATTTTCAATAGCCTTCAACTTAAATATGTCAAATTGTGAGCAGTGTGAACCCTGCTATTTATACGTTGCAGCAAATTTGATAGACCTTTGTCTTAAATGTCTTGCCCGCTTATATTAACACACACCACAACGTTGCTTAGTTACCAAAATCTCAAACAGAAGTCGTCATCTGTAGATCAACGATAGAGTAGGTTAGAGTTCATCAAATCGGTTGTCTACACATAAACTCAATAGTGAGTTTGGCAGCGGGGGTTGTCCGTATTAAAATACAATTAAAAATTCGTAGATTAAAAGTGAGTAACATATTTTCCTCATACTACTGCGCCCTCTATATGTCAGATCCATTTAAGTGATAGATATATTGCAAACGCTGTCAACTGAAGTGTCGAGACGATATAGCCACCCACAAAGTGAATATAATTCAGCAAGCTTACTATTGTAAATGTTAACTATATCTCTATACGAGTACTTATTTTGATTTTCGGATCATCACAAAGTCCTGGCCACCTATATGTCGTTGATATAATAAAAAAATGTAAACTTTATTCGGTGAACACTTTCTGAGGGAAGAAAATCAGTCAGGATAAAAAACTAGAATTATTTCGGAAGCCAAGACTATCCAATTCGCATAAGATGTAATTTTCGAGAATTTTATGCCGTTGCCCGATGTTACCTTAACATCAGTGAGAGACACTTGACTCATGGGTCAACCTGTGAGCTAAGGAGCACTCGAAAGGCATTGAAACGTTGGCAATGATTTCAAGAATTGCATTGTGAAAAATTCTAAGATTTCGTTGCTGTCAAAGGAGTGGTTTAAAACGGCATTTCATGATTGTTTTTTATGATTATGATTTTTGGTTAAGCACCATGTCAGCGCCATCTGCATATCAATGATTTGATAACAAACGTATATGTGACAGTGCACAGAGAAAGGGAACTAAGGGTAAAAAAAATCAATTTTCACTTTTTTTCTTTTTTTTGATGTGGACAACATCTGAGCATCGAATGAGACCGATCCCATGCCCCAAAAGTGTTCCCTCCCAGAGATATGCGCGTTTTCTGAAAGTGAAGTCTACGATTCTAAGCGCAAATAGAAAGCGACATAATCTTTAAAATGGCTCTCCTGAACAAAACTTTTCATCAACTTTTTACCTTTTTTTTGATGTGGACAACATTTGAGCATCGAATGAGACCGATCCCATGCCCTAAAAGTGTTCCCTCCTAGAGATATGCGCGTTTTATGAAAGTGAAGTCGAAGATTCTAAGCGCAAATAGAAAGAGACCTAATCTTTAAAATGGCTCTCCTGAACAAAACTGGTTTTTAACCTTAGGTCCCTTTCTATTTTGCGCGTCACATATAGAATAAATTATTCGGGGGACATTTTCGTTCGGTTACATTCAAACTGTAAGTTTTTGAAAGTGTTTTTTTCGGTTCTTCTAAATGTTTGTCTATTCATGTGCGTTTAAATTCGTACTTCTATCCACCCGTTGGTCTCCTAATCCGGGAGGCTATCCAGCCGAACGTCTGACTATCCGTACGTATGTGCATTCTTATATCCATCCCCCTGTATGCCTATCTGTCCATCCGACTTCTCTCGATCTATAGGTCTCTTCATCTGTACGTTCATTCACGCGACATTTGTCCATCGGTATGCATCTCCTTCCGTTCGTCTGTCCATTTGACGTCTATATCTTCCTAATCTAGCCCATTCGCGAAATGTCTATTCATACGTCTGCCCATTCGTCCATTTGTCTATACATACGCCTATTCATTCGTGTGTCTGTCCATCCGAAGTCTGTCTATCCGTAGGCATGTCGACCGTACGTCTGTCCATCCGACGTCTATATATTTATAGTTTATACATCCGTATGTCTGTCCATCCGAAGTCTGTGTATTGGTACGTATGTCCATCCAAACATCTGTCCACCCAAACGGCTTTCCATCCGACACCTGTCTATTCACACGACTGCTTATTCGTACATCTGTCCATCCTTACATCTGTCCAACCATACGTCTATCCATCCGTATGGCTGTCCATCCGAAGTCTCGCATTCTGTACGTACGTCCGTAAATCCGTACGTCTGTCTATAAATACGTCTGCCCATACGTATGCCTATCCATCCAAACGTATATTGATCTGTACGTCTACATATCCGTATGTCTGTCCATCCGAAGTCTGTCTATTGGTACGTATGTCCATCGGTACGTCTGTCCCTTCGTAAAAGTGTCCATCAGCAGTATGTCTATTTTTTCATCGGCCCTTCCGTTCATCTGTCATTTGTACGTCTACTCATCCTCATGTCTTTCCAGCCGATATCTGACAATCCGATGTACGTCTATTCACGTCTGCGTCTGCCTATCCGTACAGCTGTACATTCATACGCCTGTCTTTCCGTACGTCGGTCCAGCCGAAGTCTGTATATTCATACGTCTGTCCATCCGCTGTATGTGTCTTCATACGTCTGTCCATCCATACATCTGTCCACCTATAACTCTTTCCATCCGACGCCTGTCTATTCACGTATGTGTCTGCTTATCCATACATATGTACATCCATGCTTCTATTGATCCATACGTCTGTCCTTCCGCACGTCTGTCCATCCGAAGTCTGTATGATCATAAGTCTGTCGATCCGCCCTATGTGTCTTCATACGTCTGTCCATCCATACATCTGTCCACCCAAACGTCTTTTCATCCAACGTCTATCTATTCATACATCAGTCCATGCTTACATTCGTCTGTCTATTCGCACTTCGGCCCATCCGTATGTTCGTCTGTCTATTCATACGTCCATCCGTACGTTCTTCTGTCTATTAGAACATCTGTCCATCTGTCTGTTCTTCTATCCAAACTATGTTTTCTCTCTTCCAGGCGATGAACTTCTGTCCAAAGACGACGGGTAAGTTTCTTCAACCATACACCTGTTCCTTGGCCAATCCTTCCGTCTGTTGAAAACGCCATAGAGGAGACAGTTTTAAAGCTAGAATTCTGAAATTTAGCTCAAGCATTTCTTATATAAGTACAATCGATCAAGTTTATAACGAATACCGCTTATAACGAACTATGCCTATAGCGAACGGTGCTGTGCGGTCACAATTATTTTAAACTAATATTTGTAATACACATTACTATGGCTATACCGAACTCATGGATATAGCGAATTAAATTATACGGTCCTTTCGAGTTCGTTATAACCATGTTCTACTGTAGTTGAAGGGATTTTGGTATTGCTTGGAATTGGTTTAGAGGAAGACACATTTTTTTGTACAACAAATGAGAAAATGTCGCGGAAAATCTCTGTTCTGTCGAGCATTCAAAGGTGTTTATGCCAGCAAAATATTAGTACAGTAGACGCTTACAAATTAGAACTACAAATTAGACGCTTACAAATTAGAAATATTAGTACAGTAGACGCTTACATATTAGAACTCTTAGAAGTGAGAACTTCCAGAAATTAGAACCAGCATTTTGATGCATTGACAATTCGGAAACTAGAACCAATAAAGACTAAAAAACAGACAACTATTACAGATTACATATTACGCAAAAACTTACTATGATAAGATACACTGCCACTGCATTCCAGCAGTTGGATAATAACATTTTCCTTTACTGCAATGCATTATTTTAAGTTTGAAACATTCATGTGCTATACGAGGGTGGTTCGGAAACTTCTTGGCCTAGCTCAAAAAGCGTGGTATAAACAGAAAAAAGAAAATTTTGTTTCGATCTGGCAACTCCTTCATATAGAAACAGGTGTTCACAAAAGACGCATCCGCGAATTTTTTACAATGGAAAAATTAGAAATGCGTGGTGTCATTAAATATTTACATAAAAAAGGTTTATCGGGACAAGAAATTCATAATGATATGGTGAATGTGTTAGGTGAAAGTGCTCCTTCATATGCAACAGTAAAAAATTGGGTTGCTGAATTTAAACGTGGTCGTACAACCATTGAAGATGAACCACGTAGTGGACGTCCAAAAACAGCAACAACAACAGAAATTGTAGCCAAAGTGCATGATATGGTATTAAATGATCGACGAATAAAAGTGCGTGAAATAGCTAATATCATGGGCATCTCAAATGATCGAGTCCATTTAATTTTGCATGAAGAACTACAGATGAAAAAGCTTTCTGCAAATTGGGTGCCGGACTTGTTAACAGTCGACCAAAAACGCATAAGAATGAACATTTCTCAAGCTTGTTTGGATCGTTTTCAGCGAAATAAAATGGATTTTAAGCGTCGTTTTATAACTGTTGATGAGACATGGATCCACCACTATACTCCAGAGACAAAAGAACGATCCAAACAATGGACTGAAGCTGGAGGAAGTGCCCCAAAGAAGGCAAGAACAATTCAATCGGCTGGTAAGGTTATGGCAACGGTTTTTTGGGATTTCAAAGGTATTTTATTGATTGACTATCTGCAAAAGGGTAAAACAATAAATTCAGACCACTATTGCAACCTGTTAGATCAATTAAATGTACAAATTCGAGAAAAACGTCCTGGCTTACAACACAAAAAAATAATTTTTCATCAAGACAACGCACCAGCGCACAAGAGTGTTTTAACAATGGCTAAAATCAACGAATTAAAGTACGAGTTGCTTGACCACCCACCCTATTCTCCTGATTTAGCTCCCAGTGACTTTTACCTGTTCCCAAATCTAAAAAAATTCCTTGCTGGCAAGCGTTTTACCTCAAATGAAGATGCAATTACAGTTGTAAACCACTATTTTGAAGACCTTGAGGAAAACTATTTTAATCAAGGGATAGAATTGCTAGATAAGCGTTGGACTAAGTGTATTGAAGTTTCAGGAGATTATATTGAAAAATAAAAATATTTTTGAAAAACTAGCTATTCTCTTTCATTGATAGGCTAAGAACTTTCCGAACCGCCCTCGTAATACGACTGAAATGTTATTTAAGTTTTCGTTTTTCTTTATAAAATTATCAAAATTGGATAAAAATAGTGTATTCGCCTTATTTTTAAAAAATAAAAAATCGTCCAGATATTAGAACTTTTCGGAAATTACACCACCCGAAAAACTAAGTGGTTCTAATTTGTGAGCGTCTACTGTATCAATACACATAAGCCATTATTGGTATAGATCGAATAGAAATCATTCAAAAAAATGGACATTTTTAGGAAAAATCAAAATTGTGAAATGGCTGTAGAAGACTAGACTTTACAGAGATTAAAATTTACGAGACTTGGTCGTACGTCAAATTCAAGAGAAAACCCAAACCAAACAACCTGATTTTTTTTGGAATCTCACCACCAAATATTCGGTGTCTATTAAAAAGGTGAGAGCCTAGGTAGGCATTCATTTTGTAACTAATAAACCGTGATATTTAGAGTTAAATGGCTTACTAATATTTCAGCAATAGAGACTTAGATTGTTTGTCCTTCAGAAAGAGACTTGGGATATGCATACCTCAGACATTGGGCAGCTGTGATTTCAAAGTATTTCAATTTATCTATAAAATCAGTAGCCCCTACATTCCGAGTTTTCAAAAAAGGTTTTGTATCTGTCATACAAAAATCATCCACTTGACTCACATATAAAAAATCTTTTTGCTGGCTACAGCCAACCATCAATAAATATTCAAAAACGTAATTGTCAATGCATTCTCGCTGTCGTGCACACTTTTTTTTACATTCTCAAAATGTATCATCATCGAATATTTATTAACTCTCGTATAATGCGATAATTTTTACTACACAAGTCGATATTGCCAACCACTCCATATGGCGGCGGCAGCAGCAGCAGCAAAAAAGATATGCAAGTCAACCGGAAGTACAATGACCTGTTAAAGTTGTTGATTTTAGAATGCAAAAATTCAACTCAAAAAGAACAACAACAACAACAACAAAACGCAGAAGTAACCGAACTGGCTGTTGCCATGTAAAGTTGTTTTCCTCTTTTCCTGTTTTTTCATTCTGTTGTTGTTTGTTTGAAGTTTTTTGTGCAGTGTAAAAAGCAAAGAGAAATCGTGCAAGAATTTTTTTTTCGAATATTACACGATTTGTAGTAAATATTAATATGAAGATTTTGTACTACCCATATACATATATTGAAATTGTATTGAAAAATATGCAGGAGTGGTTTAGAAAAGGGATGGGGTGGCTAGGTGGAAGGGGTATGCAGTTATGGGGGAGATACATATGTAGGAAGTGGCATGCAATTACAGCATATCATGTGCCAAGGGTGCGTATGAGTTATGTGGCGAACTTCAATAAATTTAATGGGATTAGATAGAGCTTCTTTTAAATAGCTTTAAAATAGTTTCCCTAGGGAATCTTAATGGTGGAGATGTTATACTATAACCGGGAGTAGTTTGGTTTCTATCCGGAGGATGTTTAAATGGTAAGAAAACTTAGAGCTTGGGTTAAATTAATGTAGCTGTAGCCGACAACTGTGAGCTTATGTCTGCCTGTTGTGGCCATTATACAAATCTTGAGCTGCAGGCTTTTCAGCGCTAGAAATGTTTTGTTTGTCCCCTACACACGTGGTGACTGTCGCCACAATCTATCTACTGTGAGATTGGTGCAGAATAGACACAAGTAGAGAAAACGTTTGCATTTTTCTTAGTTTTTTATTTTTCACCAACTATGGTCCATAACCCTCTCAAATTTTTTTTGTAAATAAAATTTAAATAATTTTTAGTACACTGAGAAGAAAACTAACCGTATATAAGGTTAACTTAACCGTAAATAAACATGATTTGGAGTCTTCGTTATATAAGGTTAATTGGAACATTTTGTTGTTGAATGGTGTTTAACAATAATAACAATTAATTTAACTATTCTATGGTTGAATTTTTTAACCATGAAAATTGTTAATTTTGAAATAATAATTGTTTTAACAAAGCATTGTTGAGTTGTTTAACCATTAAAATTGTTATTATTAAAATAAAAACATTAAAATAATATTATGTTGTTTTAACAATGCATTTTTTTTAACCATGAAAATGTTTGAAATTAAAATTTCATAGTTAATATATTGAAACAACACATGTTCAATTTAACAATGAAATAGTTAATATTATTCACTATAAAGATGGTTAAAAAAACCTTTTTTATTGTTTAGTTAACTTATTATTGGTTATCTCTTTTTACCAGAAATATACTTAGTAGGGACATAAAAACTGTTACACACGTTTTATGCTGTAAAATTAAAAGTACTAAATGTTTTTGGACCAAATATTTTTTAATATATTTATTGATGTATATTGTATCCAAAAATAATGTACTTATTCGAAATGTTCGCCTTTTGCCTTTACACACGCCTTTAGGCGCACTGGCCAATCGTCAATAGCTGCACGAACCTCGTCCATTGGAAAATTGGCCACAGCTCGAACCAAAGCAGTCTTAAGAGAGCCAATGTTGGGGAATCTTTTGTGACAAAGCCTGTCCTCTAAAACCGTCCACAATTTGTAATCCAATGGGTTGAAATCTGGACTGTCTGAGGGCCATTCTTCAGAGGAAATAAACGCTGGCAAATTGTTTCGAAGCCAGGCTTGGGACGTTTTAGCCTTAGGAGCCGGCGCAGAATCCTGCTGGTAAGTCCATGGCTGGTTTTGGAACAGGGAATTGTTAAGAGGCTTCACAACAGCTTTCAAAACGGTTTCTTGGTAAACTTTGGCCGATGTTTTGACTCCTTGTGCAGATCAGTGACTCCATCGTAAGAGACACCCCACCAAACCATGACTGAAGCTGGGTGATGACCCACTTCCACCCTTGGGATCAGTTCAGATGCTTCCTTAGATGAGCGCGCATACACTCATTCATTTTTTTTGTCAAATTTTTCCTGAACGGTAAAAATTTTTTTATCGATGAACAAAAGTTTTCTGTGATAACTTATCAGCGTGCTTCACCAAAAGACGTTTGCATTTTTCAATCCTATTTTTTTTAAAGCTGCAGTCAATAAATGTCCGATTTGAAAGCCCCAAGTCCCAAGTCTTTTTTAATGATTCGACTCATGGACTTTTAAGTGATATTCATCTCATGGGCCATGATTGTCTGTTTCCGAAGCGGATTTCTGTGAGTTCTTGATTTAACGGCTTTGATGACATTTGGTGTTCGAATAGAGCGTGAGCGGCCCGACCGGTGGCGGTCTTTTACATCTCCAGTCTCCTCAAACAGTTTTATGCATCGGGAGACGAACATGCGGCTAATCCCTAGTGGCCGGATCGTTTTGAAAATATCGCTTTTTTTCATTTCACACTTGAAAGGCGCTATTACAGCGATACGTTTCTCGTTATCTGACCACTCCATGATGAGAGTTGAAACAATTTTAAAATCCCGCTACAGACTAACGCTATTGAGGTTTGCTTTCAAAACTTATATGACATTAACGGGGTATGTTCAGTTCTACTATTGAAATGGGTGTGTTCAATGTTGTAACAGTATTAATGTCCCTATACTAAGTAGTTACTGTTAACATTTTTAATTTTAAATTAACCTACTAATATTTGAATAAAGCAAGAAAAATTTAATATTTCACGAGGTTATTTTTTATTTTATTTAATAGAAATAAATATACATATGTACATATTTTTGCAGATTTTTTAAATCGTTTTCCTCATTCCCTAACGTTTTTTTCCCGCCCACTTTCAATCATTCTCCAGTAGGACCGCGCCCCCAAGAATTGGGGACAAAGTAACCTTTGTACTCAAAATGTTTCACAATTTATGAGCATGACATCGACATAAAAAAAAATAATTTTTTTCTTCTTGCGTTCAGCTTTTATTAACAGTGAGTCGAGAGATATCCTTTTGGATAGCTGCTCCCCTCCCCCCCTATGTTCTATTTTTATATACTAACTATTGTTTACGTATGTATGAACGTACATAAGCATGTGTGTACATTTATGCATATACCTACATATGTGTATGTATATAACGATTTATGTATGTATTACATATTGGCTGTGTCAGTGTAGTGTGTGCCAGTGCCAAAGCCAGTGCCAGTGTGAACGGACGGGCATGTGAATGTATTTGTGATAATGGGATATCACCATGTTTTTGTAATGATGTCACAACATGTTGCTGTAATTACTTACTTTATGCCGATGTTGTTAGTGTTGTTGTGACTGTTATTGGTATTGCTGTAATTTTTTCTACTAGAATTTTTGTCGTTCGTCTTATTGTTGTTGCTGCTCAACACGTTCGTTTTTGGAAGTTGATAACAGGATTATAACATTAGTTAAAGTGTACATGTCTCTCTCTCCCTCTCTCTCTCTTAATACACACATACATGCATGAGAAATCGATGTAGCCACACACACACATGTATTAGTACCTAATCGTATGTGTGTATATCCTTTAATAAACACCGATAAATATTATGTGAGAAAAGGCAAAATAAAAACCGATAAAAAAACGAAGTAAAACGACAAAAATTAGCCTACAGTAACAAATAATGAGGCTGGCAGAAATCAATAGGCGTGTTTTATTATACAAGAGAAAAACTTCACTTAATAAGCCGCTAAGCCAATATTTTAAAATGTTTATACTAAAACCCTAAACTTTTTTATTTTCCAAACATATGTTGAATTTATCCATCGAAAATCAGTTGTTTCAACAATTTAACAAATTTGATTTACGGAAAAAATGTTATTGAGGAAAAGGCGTTTTGCGAAACTTAACAAAGTCAAGCTGTTTTTTTTCAATTTTTAAATTAAAACAAACTATTTTAACACAATTAAATAAAAAATAGTTTAAATAATTTTTAAAGCGGTTTTTTGCTTGCCAACTAAAACGCGTCTAATGTACTTAGTAGGGACATAAATACTGTTACAACATTGAACACACCCATTTCAATAGTAGAACTGAACATAACCCGTTAATGTCATATGGGTTTTGAAAGCTAACCTCAATAGCGATAGTCTGCAACGGGATTTTAAAATTGTTTCAACTTTCATCATGGAGTGGTCAGATAAAGAGAACCGTATCGCTGTAATAGCGCTTTTCAAGTGTGAAATGAAAAAAACGCTCCGGCCACTAGGGATTAGCCGCATGTTCGTCTACCGATGCATAAAACTGTTTGAGGAGACTGGAGATGTAACAGACCACCACCGGTCGGGCCGCCCACGCTCTGTTCGAACACCGCATGTCATCAAAGCCGTTAAATCAAGAATTCACAGAAATCCTCTCCGAAAACAAAAATCATGGCCCATGAGATGAATATCACTTAAAAGTCCATGAGTCGAATCATTAAAAAAGGGTAGGGACTTGGGGCTTTTAAACGACGTACCGGACATTTATTGACTGCAGCTTAAAAAGAAATAGGATTGAAAAATGCAAACGTCTTTTGGTGAATCACGCTGATAACTTGCACAGAAAAATTTTGTTCACCAATGAAAAAAATGTTTACCGTTCAGGAAAAATTTAGCAAGCAAAATGATAGAGTATGCGCGGTAATCTAAGGAAGCATCTGAGCTGATCCCAAGAGTGGAAAAGGGTCATCACCCAGCTTCAGTCATAGTTTGGTGGGGTGTCTCTTACGATGGGGTCACTGATCAGCATTTCTGCGAACAAAGTGTCAAAACATCGGCCAAAGTTTACCAAGAAACAGTTTTGGAAGCTGTTGCTGTTGTAAAGCCTCTTAACAATGCCCTGTTCCAAAACCAGCCATGGACCTTCCAGCAGGATTCTGCGCCGGCCCATAAGACTAAATATTCCCAGGCCTGGCTTCGAAACAATTTGCCAGCGTTCATTTCCTCTGAAGAATGGCCCTCAGGCAGTCCAGATTCGAACCCATTGGATTACAAATTGTAGACGGTTTTAGAAGATAAGGTTTGTCACAAAAGATTCCCCAACATTGGATCTCTTAAGACTGCTTTGGTTCGAGCTGTGGCCAATTTTCCAATGGACGAGGTTCGTGCAGCTATTGCCGATTGGCCAGTGCGACTTAAGGCGTGTGTAAAGGCAAAAGACGGACATTTCGAAGAAGTAGATTCGTTTTGGATACAATACTCGTATACATCAATAAATATATTAAAACATCTTTGGTCCAAAAACATTCAGTACTTTTTATTTTACAGCATAAAACGTGTGTAACAGTATTTATGTCCCTACTAAGTCAGTTTGAATAAACCTGTGACCTAAGCTGGTAACAAATTACTTTTTTTTTATTATCGCACTTATTCAACAGTAGGGTGGTATTCATTAAAAATAGTTCAGTTCTCAGTGAATACTAAAAACCGGGTTGCCTTAGATAACGGTAAAGGATGGTCCAACCATAATGCACGATGTTAATTGTGAGTCACACCTTCACCGTGAAGATTTTGGCCCAACTTAATATGACATTACATTGTTTTAGTATTTGACAAATTCAACGCTGGAGAGGTACACAATTGAGCAGCGCGTGAAGATTGTTATTGCCTTCTACCGAAATGGACGTTCAACACAAAATGCATTTTTTCAATTTTTTTGGGTCAGCATAAGCGATAAAATGTGTCCACAGTGGAATCGCTAACAAGCAGAATTGCCGCATTTGGGCAAATTAGAATTCACGAGTGATTGTTAAAAAGCCGATGCATCCACAAAGAGTGACTTTTTAGTGCGGTTTATGGGATGGCGAAGTCATTGGGCCAAACTTCTTGGAAAATTAGGTCGGTCAAGCAGTCACCGTTAAAGGCCCAATTAGTCTTGACGGTTGACGGTGGACGGTTGATTCTACAACCTGCAGATGTATACCGTCGTCAACCGTCAAACTGTAGTTATCTCCCTCTAACACTTGCAAAATGCAACCCCTAACTGAAATAGCTGATTGCCTACCGTCAAACGTCCACCGTCAGCCGTCAAGACTAATTGGGCCTTAATGGCGTTCGCTATCGCGAGCTGACAACGGACTTTTTGTGGTCAGAAATGGAGGATGCGGAGCTTGACGATATGTGGTTACATATGTGGTGCAACACAATGGCTCTTTTGCGAGAGAAGTTCAATGGCCTCTCGTCGACACGATCATATGGTTCGACACCGCTTCTTTCATTGGGGATATTTAAAAGAACAAGATGAACAATTTGTGATTTAATGAGAGATTTTTAGAATGAAATTAAAAAACTGAAGATACAAACCTCTATATCTTTTGAATAAAAACATAATAAACGCTTAAGATTTTTTGAAAGAAAAACAAAGCAAAATTCGTTTAAAGAATGTCTGAACACGCAGAGAAAAAGTATGGTTGTGGTGAAAATATTCGAAGAGGATAATACTATTGTTGGGTATATGGTTGTGGTACAACAATATTATGATCCTCACAACAATAGTATGATTCAAATACAACCATACTATGATCCTCACAACAATAGTATGATTCACACATAACCATACTATGATCCCCACAACCATAGTTTGATTCACACTCAACCATAGTATGATCTCCACAACCATAGTATGATCCTCACAACCTTAGTATGTTTCATATACAACCATAGTATGATCCTCACAACCATAGTATGATTCACACGCAACCATGTTATGATCCCTACAACCATAGTATGACCACACACACTTATACTATGATCCCCAATATAATTTATTAGAATTTGTTTAAGTCGTCGACAATAGATTTGAATTATGAAAATTATTCAAAAATACATTTAATTCAAAATAATACGAGCGATTTATTTCACAGTAGAAAAAATAAGTTGAAATAAACGTAAGCGTTTTTATTAAAAATATTTCAGTTAAAAAAAGCCAAAGCAGCTTGTTTAAAAAATTTTAATTTCGATAAAAAAGTACTATTATTGCATTAGATCCGTACCAATAACATTTGTTCTAAAAAGCATATTTAAATGAAGAAAAATTACAATCATACAGTATGATTGCCGTAATCATATTATTGTTAACATAAAACGCAAAACACAATACTTTTGTCGCACCAACCATATTTATATTGTTGTTATAACCATATTTTCATTTTTAAATTTGGCAATAATACTATTGTTACATTTCAACAATATTAATATTGCAGCAATTATACTACTGTCAAAACTAAATTCAGTTAACGGTTGCGACGAACATACTGTTATTGCGGAGAACGTATTATTATTGCCATGTTTTTTCTCTGCCTGAAAGAACTTGTTTTGGATTTTTATATGATTTTGAAGAGATTTAAAGAAAAACATTTTTAAAATTTAAAGAAATAAAAATAGCAACTTATTTAATTAATTTATTAATTGTTTGTGGCTTGATTTGTATTATCCTATTCTATTCAGTGTCGGCCATTTACATAGTCTTATTGGATCGTCTGAACGTTTAGTTATGTTTCTGAAATGCCAGTTAAGCGAAAATGTCGCAAACTATAGCAGGGACCAAGTGACAATTTTGGGTTAATCTAAAAAAATTTAAAATTAAAACATTTCCAACCAGCTAATGGCAGTTTAACCGACAGAAACACTTTCCCATTTTTTTATTCTTGTATTTATTTCTATTATTAAAACGGAAGGACATCAAAAATGTCATCCAACAACAGCAGCAAAAAAAAACAAGAAACCGAGAAACTCTAACAAATGTAAATTAATAATGAAATAAATCAAACAATTCAAGCATAGAGAGTAACAATTTCAACTAAAGTTATCTACAACATGACCTGCCGACAGAATTTCAGGACACCACACATACACACACACACACTAGGCCAAAGCCTTGAAGGTCCTTTAGTTTAATTTGTGTGTGATTGCGAGTGCGACTTTGTATAAGTATGTGTGTGTGTAATGTATTAAGTAGCTTCCCCTGACATAGCCTTCAAATAGACTTTGATCTCAAATTCAAAGTCTACACAAACTCTTCTACAGCGGGGAGGCTTGACGACTTTGATGTCTGCGAGTGTGTGCGTGTGTTTGTTAAAGAACAGGAATATGTTAGAGCCTGTTTCCTAGCTAAAGACGATAGTCGTATGGTGGTTCCATAAAAGCTTCATACTTCTATCATAGAGTGTGAGTCGGAGAGGAGCAACCTCAGCCGGCCTCTTTAGCCTTCTTCTTCCCAGAGTTGAAGATGATGGGAAATCGTGTTCCTTGTCTATCAAACAAACAACAGCAACAGCAGTTCTAAAAATCGATAAAAACTCATTTCGATGTTTTACATCCTCTGATGTGTTTGTAGGTATGCGTTCCCATCGATATATGTTTGTATTTGTGGTGTTCTATATGTGTGTAAGGAGTGTTAATGTATGGGTAATATTTATTGTACTCATACCCCTCATCAGAAAACTTCAGGGTTGACAACTGTTTGCCAAGGCATAGAAAACAGAGAGAGATAGAGGGAGAAGGAGAGGTAGTGAGAGAGTGCCACAACAATGGCGTTAAATGTAGTGGGAAAAGGTGGAATTTTCGAAAATCTCAGTTTTCAAAGATTTGAAATTGTGTGCCGACATTGATGAGATCGTTATGCTACAAAATTAGTTCAACATCCTCGAAATTTCTTCAAAAATAAGGCCTGCCGGAATAAAAGTGTGAAGAGCTGCCCTGATCGCGACGTGCTCACGATCTTGACGATCTTTGGAGTAGTTATCGGCAAAAGGGACGCCCATGGGCGGTTCCCTCACACGCACATAAGCTCACACACTGGACGAAAATAAACGAATGCAGGCAGTTTTGTTTGAGCATTCGTTCGATGATGTGGAAATGCTAGATCTAGATTTTAGCACAGAATTTAAAGCTCTTGTGTGGTTTCTTGATGAGATCATTTCAGACACATTTCAATCAGCGCATTAAGAGAGGATACTGCAGTTCACTCATACAAGCGCAAAGAAAGTCTGAATGAGTATGCCGTGCACTGATTTGGAGCCTTCTAAAAGGTGGTTAAATTTGAAGGGCCCATATTAAATGTGAACCACACCTAAACGTAAAGTTTTCTTCGGCACTTCATTTGATATTTCTCAATTTCAGACTTATTCAATTTGAACCATGCAAAGAAACACGAGCGGCACAAACGTGACCAATGGTCAGAATGGTGACAAAAAATGGCAACAGTGGATAATCAATTTTCGAAGAAAATCATCTTCAGTGATGGGGCACATTTTCACCTCAGTGAATTCGTCAATAAGCAGAATTGCCGCATTTGGGCGAATGATAATGCAAGAGTGAATGTCGGTGAAACAATAAACCCACAAAGAGTGACTTTTTGATGCGGTTTATGGGCTGGCGGCATCATTGGGCCGTATTTTTTCCAAAATGAAGCCGGCCAGGCTTACTGTGAATGGCGTTCGCTATCGTGAAATGATAACGAACTTTTTATGGCCTGAATTGGAAGATATGGATGTAGACCATATGTGGTTTCAACAGGACGGTGCCACTTGCCACACAACTAACTAAACAATGGCTCTTTTGCGCGACAAATTCAATGGCCGTGTTATCTCACATCGTGGCGATGTTAATTGACCGCCAAGATCATGTGATTTGACACCGTTGGACTTCTTTCTTTGGGGTTATTTGAATGAATACATCGATAAGCCAGCAACAATTCAAGAGCTAAAGGATGAGATAATTCGGCACATTAATGGCATAGAACCTCAATTTTGCCTCAGCGCCATCGAAAATTTGGACCATCGGATGCAGGTGTTCCGCCGAGGTCGCGGCGGTCATTGGGCCGATATTTTGTTCCATACATAATTGAACCATACCAATATTATCATAATAAAAGGAAATGACAATAATTTCTAAAATAATTTGTGTTTTATTCAAAATCAACATCGGCCCTTAAAATTAAACCAGATGCCTTAAAATTGTATGAACAATTGAATGAATCCTTCGAATACTTGATTTGGTTGACAAGAGTCGAACAGGTTCATAAGAGACTACGATAGAAAATTTGAATGAAGCTGGACATAGGTGTCAAAAATACTTCATTAAGACAATAAATAGGAAATTCTCATTAAATTGATTTTTTCATTTAAAAAAGAAGCCACAAAAAGTTCGAGTCTTAGAATTCATATTTTTTTAATTCGATTGTTGGGCTCCATGCGCACTATTCTCAAATTTACCCCAATCTTCATATGTGACAGCGCATAGAGAAAGGGACCTAAGGGTAAAAAATCATTTTTTTTGATGTGGACAACATCTGAGCATCGAATGAGACCGATCCCATGTCCCAAAAGTGTTCCCTCTCAGAGATATGCGCGTTTTATGAAAGTGATGGTACACCAAAGATACACGCATTTAAATCTTTAAAATGGCTCTCCTGAACAAAACTGGTTTTTACCCTTAGTTCCCTTTCTGTTTTGCGCGTCACATATGAATATAAAGGTTTCTTAAATTGTATGCAACTTTCGTTTTAATCGAAATACCCTAGTTGTGGGTAATTACAATGGGAACACTTTTGGACCTCTAAGGTCGTATGGGCACGATCTCCAATCTCATTTATTTATTGATCTCCATGCACACTACTCCCAATTTTGCCCCAATCGTCATATGGATATTAAGGTTTCATAAATTGTTTTCAACTTTCGTTTTAATCGAAACACCCTAGTTGTCGGTAATTACAATGGGAACATTTTTGGACCTCTAGGGTCGTATGGGCACGATCCTCAATCTCATTTATTTATTTACTTACTACTAGCCTCTCAACATCCCATTAAAGGATCAGTGAGCTTTGTACGATTCAATTCTTATACTCACAGACCGGGGCCTACGCCGAAACCGAACAGAGAAGATTTGACATGGCTTAGAGATAAATCTCTTACTCGTAAAGTCGCGGCATTTGCGAAATTTGCTAAAAATGTGTTAGATACGAGGACATATCAATAATTCCGTTACTTTTCCTACTTCCCTTGTAGTTATATGAAATGCAACACTGCTCCCATCAAGTATCATCTTTTAATAGACTACTGTCAAATTTTGAGAGAGTTCCGTCATTTAGTTTGTGTTTGACAGCTGTTCGAAACACACAACCTCGTGGATTTTGTTAAAAATGGAAAATTTCGAGTACTCATTAAACATAACTTTTTGCGGGAAAAAACCGCCCATTAACCCAAGGAAAAGCTTGATAAATACCATAGGGACTCAGCACTCAGCATTGTATGGTTATCGTTCGATATTTCAAGGTGTTACAAATAAAATTACAAATATAGCATACATTTTATTCTATGATGCAGAGTATGAAAAACGCTACATTGCCATCACTCTCCATTCAAAGCAAGTGTGACTTTGGCAACTTTTCTTTGTGTTGCAACTTTTCATTCTTTTTTGTTGTTGTATTTTGTGTTATTGTATGATAATATTAGATTTTACATTCCTTAATGAATTTGCCCATCAAATCGAATGGGAGTTTATTTATTTTATACCTCATGAAGTCTCCGCGCCGACACTTTCCCCCCGGTCTACCTACCATCTCCAGACGATGTTAGTCTATGTTCCATTTCAATATTAACGTTGTCAGTCAGTGTTTATTTAACCTTTTTCGGGGGGGGGGGGGGGGGGGGGAGGTGAAGCCACAAGCCAGGAAAATCTCAAAAGTGGTTGAGTGGGGAAAGCAAAACACAATACAAGCTGCCGGAGGCTGTTTCTGTCAACCGACAGCCGTAAAATACACTCAGCAAAAAAGGGTTAGTCACAAAAGCAAGTATAATTGATATTTTTACAATTCAATCGAAATGAAAAACAGTACACGTAGTAGTTGGCAAATATTGAAAGTTAGCAGAGGTAATAAAAGTAAATCGGCCGATGGTGAAAATATCTTTTTATCCCTTTTGCCGAGGGAACGTCAAAAATGGTTGTGACCTGCAATTTTGGGCTAAAAGTCAATTGTTTTTATTTGTGTCTTATTGGCCGTATTAAGTTGATATTATTTTATTGTGCCATTTTATTTACTTTCAATAGTGTTTATTATACTCTACGCCATAGAAGGGAGTGTATATGTATACTAAATTTGTTAAACCGTATGCAACACCTTCAAATATTGACCCAATTTACTAATTTAATTTTTTTTAGATTTACTAATTTAATTATTTAATTATTTAATTATCTAATTATCTAATTATTCAATTATTCAATTATTCAATTATTTAATTATTTAATTATTTAATTATTTAATTATTTAATTATTTAATTATTTAATTATTTAATTATTTAATTATTTAATTATTTAATTATTTAATTATTTAATTATTTAATTATTTAATTATTTAATTATTTAAGTATTTAATTATTTAATTATTTAATTATTTAATTATTTAATTATTTAATTATTTAATTATTTAATTATTTTATTATTTAATTACTTAATTACTTAATTATTCAATTATTCAATTATTTAATTATTTAATTATTTAATTATTTAATTATTTAATTATTTAATTATTTAATTATTTAATTATTTAATTATTTAATTATTTAATTATTTAATTATTTAATTATTTAATTATTTAATTATTTAATTATTTAATTATTTAATTATTTAATTATTTAATTATTTAATTATTTAATTATTTAATTATTTAATTATTTAATTATTTAATTATTTAATTATTTAATTATTTAATTATTTAATTATTTAATTATTTAATTATTTAATTATTTAATTATTTAATTATTTAATTATTTAATTATTTAATTATTTAATTATTTAATTATTTAATTATTTAATTATTTAATTATTTAATTATTTAATTATTTAATTATTTAATTATTTAATTATTTAATTATTTAATTATTTAATTATTTAATTATTTAATTATTTAATTATATAATTATTTAATTATTTAATTATTTAATTATTTAATTATTTAATTATTTAATTATTTAATTATTTAATTATTTAATTATTTAATTATTTAATTATTTAATTATTTAATTATTTAATTATTTAATTATTTAATTATTTAATTATTTAATTATTTAATTATTTAATTATTTAATTATTTAATTATTTAATTATTTAATTATTTAATTATTTAATTATTTAATTATTTAATTATTTAATTATTTAAAAAGTCTTTCTATTATTTTTCTTCTAGCTTTAGGTCAGTTATTTATTTTATTATTTTTATAAATTCGTTGCGATATTTCGCTATCCATCGGATTTAGGGTAGGAAGCTTTGTAGGATGATGGCTCAAAGTCATAAGCTGTTTGGAGTTAAAATTAGGCGAAATCGTTCCGTGAGAAAAAAAAAATCCTTTTAAAGGATACATTTCATTGCACATCTTAAAAATTTAGGCGACTAACCAAATCCGTCCATCCGCGATATCATACAAAAAAATTGAGCTAGGATCCTGAATTTTTTTACGATGGTGGCTTATAGTCTTAAGTTGTTTAGTATTAAAAATGGGCCTAATCGACTAAAGAGGAAAAAAGTTCCCCTTCAAGGGACTTAAGATACCTAGGAAGAAAACAAAGTACACTTTTTTGAGCATTTGTTCAATAGTGGAGTGCTTTTAAGATTCGGCCTGCATGGAGTTAATGATGATTATACTAGTTTTTTGATAAGTTATGACCATGAGCGGTTTGGTATGGAAGATGAAAGTTTCCCTTTAAGGGACTAAAGGTACTTTAAAAAAACCTATTTTTTTAGTATTTGCTTTACTATAGAGAGGGTATTTAAGATTCGACCTAGCCAAACAAAATTAAGTTTCCACTGTTTTTTTTCAATTGGTTGCTGCCATTTAAATTTGATTTTAGCACGTTTTTTGCAAGTTATTTTTCTTAATAATTTATTAATTTAATTTTGGTTATTTATCCAAGCGAACACAGACCAACGAACAAACGAGCGAGCGAACATAAGTCAAAATGGCCTAAAGCCATTTGTGGTGGGTTAGTGCAGGGAAATCGCATCAAAGTGATCAGACTCTGTATGGGTAAAGGGAAAATTTATATGTTTTACAGGGGGAGGAAGGGAAAAAAGACAGAGTGTCATTGCGGTGGCTTTTAGTTGTTGCTCGAAGCTTTAATGGAATTTAAATGTTGTCCTTTAACATAAACTTGAAAGTTTTATTAAAACGCATTTTAGGAATTCATTCTGAAATTACAATAAAGTATGAATTTTTTGTTGCTGTTTTATGAAAAAAATGGAATTTAAATGTTGTCCTATAAAACTTAACTTGAAAGTTTAATCGCATTTTGGGGATTTATTCCGAAATTTAAATAAGGTATGGATTTTTAAAAATTTTTAGTTCAACGAGAAAGGCGGGAGAGAGAGTCAATAAAGCTCAAGTAGGGGTCCACTGGTAGGCCCTAGAGGTCTAAAGGGTGGGCCAATTGGTCAATTGGAAGCTACCAACAAATTTCAGTGCAAACAATTTCCGGCGCAACTTCAGTTAGAAAAAGATAATTCAATGAAGAGCAATTACACTAGTTTCAGCCATTTTGCACCAGAGTTCTAAATATATTTTTCCTCTAGATTTTGGCCTCCTAAACATGAAAATGAATTTAAAAAAAATTTCCTCTGAATAAGTTTCACGATAGAATTTTTGGAATTTTTTTTTACGTTTATTTTATTTATTTTTTATGTCTCAGCTTTTTTGACCATAATTTCAACAATTTCAACAAACCACGGCTGGTTTTGCTCAAAAAAGTCCAAACTTTATGATTAATTTATTTATATATTTTTATGTTATGGTTAATAAATTTTTATTTAATTTTAAATTGTGATTTTTGCAAAAAAAAAATTTTAAATGCCTTAACGTCAAAACTATTGAACCTTGTACAGGGTAATGCGCGAAAATTTGGTTTTTTGCACTGCAGGCTGTGGCGGCACTGTTAGTCGAAGAGAGTGGAGAGTATGCGTTGCTTTTAGTATTTGAGAGGAGATTTGTATTCGCCTGCCTTTCAGTGGCCATCATGCATTGGACATGTGAGGAGAGATCGTTTTGCGTTGAAACGTATTTTTCAAATGCGCACTCAATCATTGCAGTGCAGCGTGCTTTTCGTTTACGATTCGCTGTTCCCCCACGCGGACGTGTTCCTAGACGGCAATCAATTGTAAATTGGGTAACATCATTGAGAACAGCAGGGAATGTGTCATGTGTACGAGGGGACCTGAGAGAAGGATTACCACACCACAAAACATCTAGAGAGTTAGAGCAGCAATACTGGAATCTCCGAAACACTCTGCTCGGAATCAATCACTTGCTCTTGGAATTTACAGACGTTCTCTCCACCGGGTACTTCGTGATTCATCAAAACAACGAGAGAGTTAGAGCAGCAGTACTGCAATCGCCCAAACGCTCTGCTCGGAACCAATCACTTGCTCTTAGCATTTCCGGACTTTTTTCAGTCGGCTCTTGAGGCAATGCAGGTAAAGGATGCATGGTTCCAACAGGACGTTGCCACTGCACACACAGCGAGGGTTACCATGAATTGTTTGAGGCAAATGTTTACTTATCTCTTTGAGGTGTGATGTGAACTGGCCGGCACGCTCACCAGACTTAGCCCAATGCGATTTTTTTCCTTTGACGTTACCTGAAGTCGAAGGTGTATTTGAACCCTCGCAACACCTTGACAGACCTAATTAACAATATTGAGGCTGAAATTGGCAGAATACTAGTCGACATGCTTGTTAGAGTTCCTGAAAACTTCAAAAAACGTATGCAGCAATGTGTGGATAGCGAAGGTCGGTATTTTCCAGATACACTATTTGAAACCATGTAATTTAAAAATTCCCTTACTGTTTAATATTATTAAAATATTAAATACATTTTTCTACGGTTCTTACTTATTTTCAGCCGGCTCTTGAGGCAATGCCATTAGAGAAAACATGGTTCCAACAGGATGGTGCCACGAGGGTTAGCATGAATTGTTTGAGGCAAATGTTTCCTGGACGGCTTATCTCTTTGAGGGGTGATGTGAACTGGCCGGCACGCCACCCAGACTGAGCCCCATGCGATTTTTTTCCTTTGGGGTTACCTGAAGTCGAAGGTGTATATGAACCCTCCCAACACCTTGGTAGACCTAATTAACAATATAGAGGCTGAAATTGGCTCGTTAGAGTTCAGTCGGTATGCTCGTTAGAGTTCATAAAAACTTCAGAAAACGTCTGCAGCAGTGTGTGGATAGCGAAGGTCGATATTTTCCAGATACACTATTTGAAACCATGTAATTTAAAAATGCCCTTACTGTTCAATATTATTAAAATATTAAATACATTTTTCTACGGTTCTTACTTTTTTTATTTCATTCACAAATAAGCAAAATACCGCGCTCCACCCAGTACGAAAAAGTTTTTGAAAAGTTAATTTTCTTTCTTTTGATACCACCCATGATCAAATCGGTAATAGCATTTGCGAGTTATGGTCCAAAAACCAGAGCCATCTCATTAAAAATCGTAAAAAAAAGCTCCAAAAATTCTAAAAGTATCTTCAAAAGTAATCAGAGGAAAATTTTTTAAAAATCATTTTCTTGTTTAGGAGGGCAAAATCTATAGGGAAAAAATATTTAGAACTCTGGACCTGGTAAAAAATCATAATTTGTAAACTAGTGATATACTAGACTAAAGGGTTCCTTGGTAAGGTATACGGCTTTAAAAACGTAGTACAATTTTAGTTTGATTTGATGATCCGGCATCAGTGACTTAATAAAGCACAATAGATTAAACAGACAAAAAGATACTTCATATATCTTTTTGTCTGTTTAAGTGCATTGGACAAGTTTCAAAAAGTCTGTCCCTATCATTCATAATTTCGAAAAACTTTCAACAATGAGTTAATAGTATTCAAAAAATAAATTGATTACCACTGATAATGAACGACGAAGTCAGTTCGAAATATAGGGATATTTAAAAAAATTACTAAAATATTAAAAACATCTGTTTTTTTGCTCATAACCTCAAACCAAACAATAACTGAAAAATAATTTCTAATTTTAATGAACTCAATATTATAATTCAGATTTCAAATTATACCAATTTATTAAAGATCCTTAAGATACGAGTCTAAATCAACAAAGCACTACTAGCCGAATTGAAATGAAAATTGGAAAAAATTTCTTAAACCGCAAAAAAAAGTAAACTTAAATTAAATTAACAAAACCAAAAAAAAAAACGCTGAAGAAGATTGAGTGATAAAAAAAACACACGCTGATAAGCACAACCGCATATTGTCGGTGCACAGAAGACAGATAGCGAAGCAGAAGAAAACACGCAAAAACAATCATTGAGAAAATTGCAGAGGAAAATGTGAAAATATTATGTTGCGTTATAAAGAAAGTCGCGTGTGGAACTCACACTCGCATGCAGTAGATTTTCCCCTCGGTTTAATAAACATTAAATTACGCTAATGTTGGCTTAGATGATAACTTGTGGTTGTTGTTTTTCTAGTTTCCCTACTACGCGGTGCGGGGAAAAAACAAATAAATATAAAAATGGAAATTTTTTTGTCTGTGGTTTATGGCGACGCCGTTGTTTGCTACTTAAGTGTAAACAATAACAACAACAGTTCAGATATATCAAAAAAGGTCGAACAAATTGCTGGTAAAAACAAAATTTCAACAAAATTTTAGATAAAAAGAGTTTCGACGAAATTTCTTATATAGACGATAAATGTCTATAAACAAAAATCGGCAGATTATTTAATTACAAACAATTTGGATGGTCTATTCGATAAAATTCGATAAATAAAAACAGCTGCGAAATATTTGATGATATATTTGATAAAAAATAATCGATAAAATATTCCATCAAAAAAATCTAATCGATAAACAATAAGAAATTGATGAAATATTCGATAAACCAAAGACGATACATTGTATATGATGAGCGATGATTCTTCTTCGCAGTAATCTAGAAAAACACACTTCAGTAACTCACAAATTCTCGGGGTGTATTCTTCCACTCTTGTTTCTACACAATTACAAAAAACTACACAATCACAAAAACTGTTTATCGATTGTTTGCTAATTTTACTGTTCATCGAAAATTTTGTTGATTTTTTGTTTTTCGAATATAGCGTAGGATTTTTGTTTTGTTTTATTTAACGAAATATTTAACGAACAAACAAGTTTTTTAAATATATAGGTAATCAAATATTTCGCCGATGCGTTTTTATTAAACGAATTTTTTGTCAACATGTATTTTTGTTTGTTTGCTTCATGTTTTTCATTAAAGATGAAAAATTTTACAAGATATGCGATTTGCTTCTTCTTAGACGAACTATTCTATAAACAAAAAATAATCGAAAAACAAAATAAAAAAATCGAGGACAATAAAAAAATTGCTTCGACATAATTCTCACTTAATCGACAAACAAAAAAAAATCGATAAACAAAAAATGAGTAAGAAGTCTCAAGAAATTTTTTATAGGCTGTTTCCACTACGGTCGCTTACACGTCCGCGTCCAATCCAATTAAAGCCTATACAAAAAAACTTAGGCAGTTAGGTATGGGAAAAAGTCGCGTTCATATTGGACGCGTTTTCCGATAAGTCGCGTTTACTATAAATTCGATAATTTTTGCAATCGAAACCCACCCATACCAACACCGCAAATTGCACATCCCTATTAAAACAGCTGTTTATCAGCATAAACATAAAGCACTGCTGCTACTGCACATTTCCATTAGGCGCAATTCCATTTGATCTTTATTTTCCACTGCGGTTAGCAAAATAATATCATGTTGTGACATTATCATGGAGTTAGATAATGTCAAAACACAAAAATATTAAACTTTTCGCACCGCAAAAAAAAAACAAATTAACACAAACAGCTGTTTGAACGCAAACGTGAACGTAAAACACAATGGAAACACCATTACAAATTTTCGATAAATCGTTGACGTGGACGCGACCGTAGGTGAAACAGCCTATTAGAAGTAAAAAAACTGAAAAATCACAAATTAAGAAAAAATCGATAAAAAAACATAGACAAAATTTTCGATATTTCATAGACAAAATTTCGATTTTCGTCTAAAATTATTTAGTAAACGATAGAATCAAAGAAATTTTCAATAAAAAAAAGATAAATCGCTAATTTATTCGATAAACAAAACCATCTATCAAAAATTCAAAACCAAAAATCATTGACGAAATATTAAAAAAATAAACTGTTTGATATTCGATAAACAAACATTTAAAAACATCCGATTATCAAAAAAAATAAAAATACGAAATATTCTATAAATAGAAAAGCATGTTCTGTTGACAAAATTTCTAATATAAAAGCCGACAAGATATGATTTCAAAAAATAAATTCAATAACTAAGAAATGCCAAGAAATGTATTTAGAAGTAAAAAAAAACTGAAAAATCACACATAAAGAAAAAATCGATAAAAAACATAGACATTGTTTTCGATTAATAAAATGTATCGGCTAAAATTATTCGGTTAACAAAAGAATCAAAGAAATTTTCAATTACAAAATGTATAAATCGATAAGATATTCGATAAACAAAAACATCTATCAAAAATCATTGGCCAAATATTAAAAAAATGTCTGATAGTCGATAAACAAATAATTAAAAACATCCGATTAACAAAAAACAAATACGAAATACGAAAAAACATAGACATTAATTTAGATAAATAAATTGTATCGACTAAATTATTCGGTTATCAAAAGAATCAAAGACATTTTTAATTGAAAAAGATATTCGAAAAAACTGTCTGATATTCGATAAACAAACAATTAAAATAATTAACAAACAAAAAACATTTCCTATTTGTTTTTAATATTTTGTTTAAAATACTAAATAGAGTTTTTCAGCATTCCAAACTATATCTATTTTATTAAATCTCAAATTGAGTCCAAATTTTTTTTAAACTTAAAGTGGTGCCTACTTTTTTTTTCTATCTTAAAGATTTAATGCTCTGTTGTAGGGTGCCAGCAAAAGGCTGCGGGTGGGGGGGGGGCACACTGTAAACATGCTATAATTTTTAAACACAGAGATCTGCTTAAACTCATTACTATGGTTTATAGTATGTAAGTAGGTATGTACCGAAGCATTAAGAAAACATTCGTTTTCTTTTCTTGTTTCTTTGTTGTTTTTTATGGAAGAGTTCGAAGAGCGACCGACATATAGAGAGAGGTGGAGAGATGTTTGTTTGGGTTTTCCATTTGCCAATTTTCACTTTATTGTGGTGGTGTCACACTTTTCGCTGTCTTTCATGTTTCCTTTGTCGCGTATTGTTTTATAGTGCGTTTTCTTTCCACTTTTTTTCTGCGCTATGGTTACATTTATTGATACCCTACGTTTAGCGCAAGGGGTGATAGGAAAAAGCACTAAAGAGCTACGGGCACACGAAATAAAGATAAAGGAAGGTTTAGGCAAAAAGTTGCACAAACAAATTACACTGGACAATAGAATTTGAAAAAAAATCTGAGGCAGAAGTTTTGATAGTTGGGCTGGCCTCATGTCAATATCTATAGTTAAGTAAAAGTGTGATGTATTCTAGATAGATACCATGTAGACTAGAACTAATTAAATCTAAGTTGTCTTAATAATAATTATAATCAAGTCCTTATGGAAAATAAATTCCCACTATTTATTTGTGAAGCGATTTTTAACCTGTCTGCATTTTTAAAAACATTGTGGTACAGAAGGGGAAAGTTGTTCTCATTTCTCTCCAAATCTTGAAAAAATCAGTCAATTTTTATCTGATTTTTATATAATGCTTTAAGAGAATATCTCCTTAACTAGAGCGAATCTGGTTAATCGGAGGCCAGATTCCTGATCAGCAGAGCCAAATCAACAAAAGTTGACTATCAAACCTCTTGTCGCAGATTTAGTGTTGACTAGTGTAATCGACCTCTGGCCAGCCACAATCTCGGAAGAGCGCACCTCGCCACGACGGGACTACGGTGCCCAAAGAACGTTTTGTATGGTTAAAGCAAACGACCACTAGTAAATACTGAAAAAGGGGTTCGAAAAATTGAATTTTCATTTAAAACATGTAAAACGTCATTAAGTTCGCCCAGGCCGAACCTTTTAAACCCTCTAATGCCCAAACGTTATTGAGGCGTAAAAAAAATTGGTCCGTTTTTGGACCCTTTTGGCCAATGCGTTTGTGTTAGCTAAAACTTCAAAATTACTCTATATGTGACGTGCATAATAAATAGGGACCTAAGGTTAAAAACCAGTTTTGTTCAGGAGAGTCATTGTAAAGATTAGGTCCCTTTCTATGTGCGCTTAAAATCGTCGACTTCACTTTCATAAAACGCGCATATCTCTGGGAGGGAGCACTTTTGGGGCACGGGATCGGTCTCACTCGAAGCTCAGATGTTGTCCACATCAAAAAAAGAAAACAAAAAAAAGTGAAAAGTTGATGAAAAGTTTTGTTTAGGAGAGCCATTTTAATGAATAGGTCCCTTTCTATTTGCGCTTAGAATCGTCGACTTCACTTTCATAAAACGCGCATATCTCTGGGAGGGAACACTTTTGGGGCATGGAATCGGTCTCACTCGATGCTCAGATGTTGTCCACATCAAAAAAAGAAAAAAAAATGAAAATTATTGGATTCGTAATAAAATTTGCTTTTATTTGAGTTTTCGTTGAAAACATGTAAAACGTCATTAAGTTCGCCCAGGCCGAACCTTATATATCCTCCAAAGTCCTTAGGCTACTGAGGTGTAAAAAATAATAATGGTCCGTTTTTTGGGAACTCTTGCCCTATGCGTCCGTCTCAGCCAAAATTACTCCATTTTTGGATTCTTAACAAAATTTGCTTTTATTTGAGTATCCTTATGTCCCTATTTTTGGGCCGCCGTGGTGTAATGAAAGTGTACACGACTATCATGCCAGTAAAAAAGTTTTAACCCCGGGCAAGAACATCAAACAGTTTTTCAGCGGCGGGTTTCCACCTTGTAAATTCCGGCGACTTTACGAGTAAGAGATTTATCTCTAAACCATACAAAAACTTCTTAATAAAATGCAATAGTCGTTCAGAGCTGGAGTTTAATAGTCGGTCCCAGACTGTCAGTATATGAATAGAATCGATCAGAGCTCACTGATTTGAGAGCAGTTTCCCCTTGTTGCGAGACCGAAGTAAGTCGTATATGTCCGTATTGACTATAGATCGCCCGTTTTGACCACGCCTTACGTTTTTTGGGCCACATGAAGCAAAAGGTCCAGCAACTCCAGCCCTTTTTGAGGTTTTTTCCTTGAGGATTTTAACCATTGTCCGACCACAAAAATTTTTTATTTGCTAAGCAAATAATCAAAAAAAAATTACTTTTTACCGAGGTACCTTTAGTACCATTAGGGGAAACTTTTTTACCCCTGGAACCATTAATAATCCCCTACAAGCTCATGACCATAAGCCATCATCATGTGAAATTTCAGGATCCTAGGTTGATAGGTTTGACGGCTAATGTGCCTTCAACAGACACATGATAGGATGGAGGGACAGACATGGCTGGATCGTCCTGGAATTTATATATAAGTAATATATATACTTTATAGGGTCCCCTATCAAAATTTAGCAGAGCTGCAAACAGAATGACAAACTGTTGTTGTTTCCTAAGCAAATACTCAACATTGTGTACTTTATGCCGAGGTACCTTTAGTCCTTTAAAGGGAAACTTTTTCAACCTGGACTTTTTCTGCGCTTTAACAATTAACAATCATCCAAAATTTAAGGATTCAAGGTGGATTCGTTTGACCGCTATCGTGCTTTCAACAGACACTCTGACAGAAGGACGGTCATGGCTAGATCGTCTTCGAATTTTACGACGATCAATAATGTATATACTAAATCAATACTTCGTGGTGTTGCAAACGGAATGACCAATTAAATATACCATATATTATTCTTCGGTGGAGGGTATAAAAATAGTGTTTTCCTATAGACAAAGAAAAAATCAGTTGACAAACGATCCGAACTACAAACATTCGATTGGATAAACATACTTTCTGTTGCAATCACCAACATTCCATGGCATTGATGGTTACATGGTTTGACACTCCATAAGAAGGTAACTGGACTAATAGTATGATTCTAACAGCCAATAAGTCGATTATACCAACCGAGTATAGTAAAACTGTTAGTTGCCACAACTGGTGGTTAGGACATCAGACCAATTATGAACTTCAAGATTTTGTTGGACCAAAAAGAAGATAACTGGACTTATATTACGATTCTTACGGCCATTAACTGTTGGTTGCCACAACTGGTGGTTATGACAACAAACCAATTACGAAGTACATGATACTTTGAAATCAATAATGGTTCGACTTACCATAAGAAGGTAACTAGACTAATATTACGTTTCTTACAGCTAAAAAGTCATAATAGCAACCGAATTCAGTAAAACTATTGGTTGCCACAACTGGTGGTTATGACAACAAACCAATAACGAAGTACATGATACTTTGAAATCAATAATGGTTCAACTTAACATGAGACTAATATTTTGATTCTAACAGCCAATGGATCGATTATACCAACTGAATTCAATAAAACGATTGGTTGCCACAACTGGTATTTATGACAACAGACCAATTATGAACTACATGATTCTTTGGTACCAATAATTGGTGGGAACAACAAAAAAATCTTTAACAACAACCAATATATGTGAGGCGCAAAATAGAAAGGGACCTAAGGTTAAAAACCAGTTTTGTTCAGGAGAGCCATTTTAAAGATTAGGTCCCTTTATATTTGCGCTTAGAATCGTCAACTTCACTTTCATAAAACGCGCATATCTCTGGGAGGGAACACTTTTGGGGCATGGGATCGGTCTTATTCGATGCTCAGATGTTGACCACATCAAAAAAAGAAAAAAAAAATGAAAATTGATTTTTTTTACCCTTAGGTCCCTTTCTCTATGCGCTGTCATATATATATAGAAATCCAGTTTCAAAAATCATCCTAATTAGTTCCAGTTACCGATACTTAGTCTCTTTAGACGATACTGTTAGTTTCCACTACTGAAAAGTGCCGTGTAAACAATCAACAATCGTTTGTGGCGATGGAATACGTGGACCACCAACATTCGGTTGGCAACAAATCTGTTCTCTGTGCATAGTTTTAAAAACTAGTCAGCTCCTAGGGCCGAAACAAATCGCCCCTTATGAAAGTCGGGGAATTAGCAAATCCTGTTCACCTCCTAAATCAGGCTAATTGTTCCGTTAGGACAAAGAGTATTCGAAATTCGTTGTATAACTGGGGAAACTTTTGTTATCCCCTCTATACTTGGTGATAGTTGAGCCGATTTAAGTTTGATGTGTTTTGCATGCCTCCTTCAGTCTGTCTGTCTTTTAGACTTTTCAAACGAAATGGCAAGTGAGTGAAGGGGCCTATGTATGAGCAGGCTACCCGAGACACTTGTACATGTCCGTCTGTCCAACCATCTGTCACTCACTCACTTATTTGCTCGTCTTACTCGTCATTCGAACACGCGTTTTGCGTTCGCGTTTACGCTTTCAGTTTTGAGCAGCTGTTGTTGGTGGTGTGGCGATGGCGTTTGTGGCGTTGTTGTTGTTGTTTTTTTCGCTATTTTGTTTTATTGCCGCGACAACATTTCCATTCCACCTTGGAGTGGTTGGCGTTTTTGTTTCTTTTTTTTTTGTTCGCTATTGTTATTATTTTAAATAAAACACTTATTTGCTATGGCTGTCGTTGTTTTTGTTGCTGTTGCTTGGTTAGAAATTACCATTCGAGTGTTGTTGTTTTTGTTATTGTAGCTGTTGCTGCCTCTTGATTTACTTGACTTATTGTGACTGGCATGTGACACAACCTGAGTTTTGGTCGAATTTCATCTTGATTCGATTTCGACAAAAAGGAAATCGGACGGGGTTTACTTTCGTTTTCCTTGGAAATGTAAAGGTCAAACCCTTTTTTTATTGGTAGCTGATGTTTTTGAAAACATATATGTGACGCGCAAAATAGAAAGGAACCTAAGGTTAAAAACCAGTTTTGTTCAGGAGAGCCATTTTAAAGATTAGGTCCCTTTCTATTTGCGCTTAGAATCGTCGACTTCACTTTCATAAAACGCGCATATCTCTGGGAGGGAACACTTTTGGGGCATGGGATCGGTCTCATTCGATGCCCAGTTGTTGTCCACATCAAAAAAAAAATGAAAATTGATTTTTTTTACCCTTAGACCCCTTTCTATTTTGCGCGTCACATATGGTGGCATATCCATAGAGGGGGCCGAGCAGTACATAAGACACCCTACGAGAATGGAGGCTAGCTACAACCATAAGGGGTCCTTTTCCTGTACACTTTACGATTTGAGGGCCAGTGATCTTTTAATTGCAAGCCAAAAATAAATAAAAAAAAAATTTACCCTACCCGAAGGGTGAATGGTTTGTCATTCCATTTGCAACACCACAAAATATTGATCGGAGACCCTATCAAGTATATATATTACGGATCGTCATAAGATTTTAATACGATCTTTTCGTGTCCGTCCTACCGTCCGTCCGTGTATCTGTTGAAAGCACGATAGCGGATAAACGGTCAAACGAATCAAAGGATTATTTTCCATGATCGTCATTAGCTGCACACAGAGAACAGATTCGTTGTCGCAACTGAATTTTTTTTTGCCAACTGAAAGGTTGAGGTTGCATGTACAGGGTGGGCTAAAAGTTGCCATGGGGTTGAAAAATTTAATAACTTTTTCGTTTTTATATTTTTTTATTTTATAAAATTATTTTTCGGCTTGAGGTCATTTATTTAAACTCGTTGTTCTGTGTTGTTTATATTTTTTTTCAGATTATATAAATAACACTTGGAGAATAACTAATGGAGATATTCGCAACTAAACAAAGAACCAGAATAATAGAATTTTATTATTTAAATCAGCGATCAATCATTTTAGCGCAAAGAGATGAGTGATAAAGCTCATTTTCATTTGAAAGGCTTTGTTAATAAGCAGAACTGTAGGTTCTGGCGTTCTAAAAATCCAAGAGCCATTCATCAACGCCAATTGCACCGCATTAGGTGTACAGTATGGCGTGGGATCAGATCTGTAAATATCATTGGGCCTTACTTCTTCGAGAATGAAGATGGAAGTGCTATAACCGTAAATGGAGAGCGGTATCGGTTTATGCGGGAACATTTTTTACGTCCTGCTCTTGAAAACAGACCTGAGATGTGGTTTCAGCAGAAAGAAGCCACTGACCACACTTCCCAAGATACAATGGCACTTTTAAGTCACATTTTTGGAGAGCGAATAATTTCCAGAAATTCGTATTTTATTTGGCTAGCGCGATCGCTTAATTTGTCAGCACCCGGGGGTTATTTGAAGGAGCGAGTATATCGAGCCATAAGCGCTAACCTATCGTAAGTCAAATTTTTGGAAAAAAAATTTTATTGCTGAAAAATAATCGTTAGGACAAGCCTCATCGTTTTGTATTTTTAAAATGACAAAATTGTTAGTAAAACATCAAAAAAAAGCTTTTGCATTTTATCGTAAATGATTGTTTAAATTTTATTGTGTAGCAATTTTATCGTAAGTCACACATCAAATTGCTGCAGCAATCGCAAATGTGTTCAGATTTTTTTTTTTTGTTTTTTGATACAGTTATATGAGTAGGTAGAAATCTTAAATTTTTGCATTAAAACATTTGCATTTTTAATAAAGTTGTTTGAAATAAATAGTAAAAACCGTCTCCTGTAAAATTTGCATTTTTTCACTTACGATAGGTTAGCGCTTATGGCTCGATATGTGAACCAGCCCGAGACAATCCTTTAACTCAAGGAAAACTTTCGGTCTGATATTCGAATGCTACAGCTCCAAATTTTGAAAGATGTTATGGAAAATTCTCTAAAACGAGCCCATCATTGCGAAGCTGAAATAGGGGGTCATTTAAGTGACATTATTGTTCATACTTAGTGTAAGAAAATATCCATTTTATCTGAGAAGAAAAATAAAATAAATTAATAAACGAAAAAGTTATTAAAGTTTTAAACGCCGTGGTAATTTTTGGCCCACCCTGTACTATCAGGTTTCTATTATTGCAACCGAATGTTGTTAGTTAAAACGCTCAAATTTTCAGTTAGTTTGACTAAATATATCTGTTGAAATATTTAATGACTGAGAACATTTAAGTGAAAAACGAAGAAAATTTAAGATTAACAACATTCAAGTACTATCAAGTGGTGAATATTTTGAAAATGTTAAACAATTTTTAAACGAAATAAATTTATATAAACTGATTTAAACCTTGATCCCGAAACTGTATAAATAACAACAATGTAATAATTTATATTATTACTACTTATATTCTATGGTCTATGTAACCTTATTGTAATTCTTTACATTATTTCTACTTATATTCTATGGTCCATATAACCTTATTGTGTTGGGACCTTAATATCTTAAATAAATAAATAAATATCTGTTGAAGTGACAACGTAGGTTTCCACTTTAATAATATTTTCGGGATTTGAAGTTTCATTTAACGACTCGAAAGTCCAATTAAAAAAAAATTAGCCAAAGCAAGATACAAATTATATTGTTCAATTTCGGGAAACATAGATTTACTTTATTGGGTCAGCTTGGCCATCGGAGGAAAATGTATGTTAATTGTCATTCAGACAATATGAGTTTCAGAGAAACCTTGTAAATTAGCCGTACCAACTAATTTATTAATTCAGATTTTTCAGATTTTTTAATGACCAATTTGTTGTTTATTTCTTCCGTTGTGTTTTATTAATTGTTTTAATATTTGATTACGACAATAAAATTGTTTTGATAAACCTATTTTTAGTTATAAGAGCGAAATAATTTGATGCCGTTACCAATTGTCGGTTGCATTGAACTGTTCTATAAATATCTATAAGTTTCAACAAGAGGCGGTTCTGGCAATCAATATTTCGAACTTCGGTTTATGTGACCGAATAGTAGGTTGTGTGTACCATAATATTGTTATATAAATCATTTTATGGTACTTCCAACCAAATTTTCATCACGATAAATTACATTTGGTGATTAGAACTGTATGTCTTTTTGTCCAACAGAAATTCTGTAGTTCGGACTGATTTTCAACAGACATATTTTCTGTGTGTGTTTGGGATTATCAAGGGACGAAATCAGTACAGGTGAAAAAAAGTTTCCCCTTAGGGGACTAAATATACCTCGGTAAATAGTACATTTTGAGCAAATGCTTAACAAATCATATTTTTTTCAGGAAGGACAATGGTTAAAATGGGTAATTTAATTGAAGGCAGGCAGATAGATACCTCGAATAAGAGCGTAGTTGTTTTTTGGACCAGGTGGCCCAAAAAACGTTCCCCATGGTCAAGGTCAAGAGGGCGATTAATACTCGCAGTCAATATGGACATGAGGGTACTCAAATTCAAGCAACATTTGCTACCAATCCAAATATAAACAATTTTGAAATTTTGTCTGAGAGTCGGTACAAACGTATTAGGGCAAAAGGGCCCAATAAAACGGTTCTTTATCTTTTCGGTCTTTAGATATATTTTTTGGCTGAGATTGTAGAAAGACGAATGGGCCGAAAGAATCCAGAAAATGGACTCTATTTTTTGCCCTCTATTATCTTAGAAACGATGGAGGGTACATTAGGTTCGGCGAGGGCGAGCTTAACGACATTTTCACTTGTTATAAAAAAGCTTTGTTTTTGGACCATCCTGTATAAGTATTTTCTTAGCATTTGTTGCTTTGTCGACAGTAAGACAGGGATCTCGTTTAAATGAATGTCCCCAAAAATATTTTAAATCTTTTTTCGAAGGGGCCCAACAAACGAACCTTATGTTTTGCACTTCAATATCTTAGGGACGCTGGAGGGGTTATTAGGCTTAGCCAGGCCGAGTTTAACGACCAGGATTATCCTGTTGGCTTTTATTGCATTGTAGACAATGACTCAGGGATCTCGTTTAAATGAATGTCTCCAAAAAAATATTTTAAATCTTTTTTCGAAAGGGCTCAACAAACGAACCTTATATATTGCACTTTAATATCTTAGGGACGCTGGAGGGTTTATTAGGCTTAGCCAGGCAGAGCTTTACGATTGGGACCACCCTGTATATGCTTTGCTTTAATTGCATTGTTGACAATGACATAGGGATCTCGTTTGAAGCAATGTTCTGAAAAAACTTTTGAAATATCTTTAAAAAATAACAAAAATTAATTTTAAACTCTCCGTAGATTTGGTTTAAAAGAGGATTTTAAATCACGTTGTTAGCTTGAAACTGTCCACAATTCTTCGAAAAAGAAACTTTGTACTAAAAATTTCTCTGTAACCCTATTTCGCATTCCTTTATGGATGCCTTTAACACGTCTCTATACTTTAAACTTTTGTGGCTGATAATAAAAAAAACAAAGTTTTCTCAATTTAGTTATATTGTATCCTTTACTCTTCCGTCTCCGGTTTTGTCTTGGTCTCGCTGTATTTTTACTGCCAAACGAGGGTTGGATAGAAGGTATGGTAAGGCATGAATTAAGAAGGATCTTGATTTAACGTAAGCTTATTTTGTTCTAATACATTTTTTTAAAGTCTGAATTGATAAAAAAATTGAACGAATTGATTAATTTATTAATCTATTTTCTTGTTAATTGATAAAAATTATTAAATTGTGTAAATTCAATTGATAAACTAGTGGATAAAACTGATTGAATCAATTAAATGTATTTAATTAATGAAATTGATCAAGTTAAATACTTGATTAACAAATTGATTAAATTTTTTTAATGATTAAATTAAAATTGATTAAAATAAGTGTGTTAATTTTAAATTAACTAAATTAGTAATTAATTAGATAAGTTTAGATTAAACTAATTTAACTGATCCAGTTCATTAATTTATATTAAAGTGGTTAAATTTATTTAAGAATAAAATAAGTATGTAAATTGTAAATTAACTAAATAAGTAAAGTTGGTTAGATAAGTATAGATCTATTTAATTAAACTGATCAAATGGATTAATTCTAACAATCATATCGAAGTGATTGCATTTATTTAATGATTAATTTGATAAAAGAGTTTTTTAATAAATAAAATAATTATGTAAATTTTAAACTAAATAAGTAAAATTAATTAGAATATTAGATATTTAATTCACTAAATTAATTACATCGATCAAGTTGATTAATTGCTCAACCATTTTATCAAAATGATTAAATTTATTTAAGGATTAAATTGATCAAGTCGATTAATTAATTAACCAGAGTTTTAAATTTATTTGAAGATTAAATTGATTGATAGAAATAGATTTTTTAAATAATTAAAATAATTATGTAAATTCTAAACTAATTAACTAAGTAAAATTAATTAGATTATTTGCGATTTAATTAACTAAATCAATTACATTGATCAAAATGATTAATTGATCCAACTATTTTATCAAAATGATTAATTTTATTTAAGGATTAAATTGATCAAGTCGATTAATTAATTAACCAGAGTTTACATTTATTTGATGATTAAATTGATTGATAAAAAATAGATTTTTAAATAATTAAAATAATTATGTAAATTCTAAACTAATTAAAAACTAATTAATTAATTAGATTATTTGAGATTAAACTAACTAAATCAGTTACATTGATCAAAATGATTAATTGATCAACCACTTTTTCAAAATGATTAAATTTATTTTTTTCTTACAGTGACTTGAAAAAATTAATTTGGCAAAAAAATGGAATTAACTCGTGAACATTTTCGTGCAAACATTTTTCACAACATTCGACGTGGATTATCAGGACAAGAGTGCATCGATGAACTCAAAACTTTGTATGGCGATGATGCGCTATAGGATGGTGCTTCATCGCACTGTGAAAAACTGGTTTCATGAATTCAATCGTGGCCGACGCTCGCTCAAAGACGAAGGTCGTGAATGTCGTCCAAAAATGGCCGTTGTGCCAGAGAACATTGATGCCGTGCGTCAACTGATAATGCAAGATCGTCATGTGACATACCGTGAGATAGAGGCATCCTTGATCATTTCTTCCACCAGCATATATTCGGTTTGTTCTCGTTGGATTCCGCACAATTTGACAATCGCTCAAAAAAAGGCTCGTGTCTGTCGATTGGCGCAAAGAAATTTTGAAAAAATACGATCGCGATGTTTCAAAAGACGTTTATAAGATCGTCACAGGTGACGAATCATGCATCTATGCGTATGAGCCCGAGACAAAACAGCAATCGACCGTGTGGGTCTTCAAAGACGAGCCAAATACAACGAAAAATGTTCGTGGAAGAAGCACTTCGAAGCAAATGGTCGCCTGTTTCTTCGGCAAAACTGGTCATGTGACGACTGTTGCGCTTGATCAGCGTAGGACGGTCAATTCTGAGTGGTACACCCAATTTGTTTGCCTGAAGTCTTCGGAGAAATTCGAAAAACGAACAAGAGAAGACGAATCATTGTGCACCCTGACAATGCGAGCTCTTACACAACGGCTCAAGCCAGCGTCTTTTTGACCGGCCATAATGTCGAATTGTTGGGCCATCCGCCGTACAGCCCTGACTTGGCACCCAATGAGTTCTTTTTATTTATTCCCTTACATCAAGAAAAAATACGTGGTCAACGATTTTCATCGCCAGAAGATGCTGTTGAAGCGTTGAAAAATCATGTTTTGGAGGTGTCTCATTCGGAGTGGAAAAAGTGCTTCGAAAATTGGTTTGAGCGCATGCAAAAGTAGAAAAGTAGAGAATGCTTTGAAAAGCAATAAAACAATTTATGATGATAAATATTTGCATTTTCATTATTAGGCCAGAAATATATATAGCAGCCCTCGTATTATCTAAAAACTATATAATTAAGCATTTACATAATTACGAGTATGCAAAGTAGATGATTAACTAATTTATATATTAAAATAATTAAATTAAGAAATTATTTAATGAATTAATATATAAATAATTAAAGAACACAGCTATTATCTAAAAAACTATATGTGACAGCGCATAGAGAAAGGCACCTAAGGGTAAAAAGATCAATATTCATTTTTTTCTTTTTTTGATGTGCACAACATCTGAGCATAGAATGAGACCGATCCCATGCCCCAAAAGTGACGATTCTAAGCGCAAGTAGAAAGGGACCTAATCTTTGAAATGGCTCTCCTGAACAAAACTTTTCATCAACTTTTCACTTTTTGTTTTTGATGTGGACAACATCTGAGCATCGAATGAGACCGATCCCATGCGCCAAAAGTGTTCCCTCCCAGAGATATGCGTGTTTTATGAAAGTGAAGTCGACGATTCTAAGCGCAAATAGAAAGGGACCTAATCTTTAAAATGGCTCTTCTGAACAAAACTGGTTTTTAACCTTAGATCCGCGTCACATATACTTAAACAATTGCATAATAATGTAGATGCCTAACTTATTTATAAATGAAAATTTTACTCCGATTAGTTTTCAAGATAGAATTTTTGAAATTTTTTATGAGATTTCTTAGCTTTTTGGACCTTAACACCCAGACAATTTGATCAAGAGTGGTTTTAAATGAAAATAAATTAGCGTTTTAATACAAGGTATTAAAATTAGTTCAATAATTTTGACCTTAGAGGCATTTAAAATTAAAAAAATTGCATTTTTTGTGGAAAAACACGATTTTAAATTAAAAAAAAATAAAACAAAAAATAATAAAAAAGAAATAAAAATAAACAATAATATGAAAACATATAAATAAATTGAGCATAAATTTTGGACTTCCTCGAGTTTTAAAAAAGCTATTTTCCTTTTCTATTTGAGACCACTTTTGATCAAATCGGTAATAGCGTTTGGGAGTTATGGTCCAAAATGCTAAGACATCTCATAAAAAAAGTCCAAAAATTCTATCTAAAAAACTAATCAGTCGAAAATTTGTTAAAATTCATTCTCGTGTTTAGAAAGCCATAATATATAGGAAAAAAATATTTAGAACTCTGGACCAGGAAAAAAATCATAACTTGTAAGATAGTGTGAAACAAAATGACTGTAAACTAGTGTAATTTAATATTTCAATAATCGAATAAGATAATAAATCGAATAATATAATAATAAAAAGTGAATTGATTATGATAATTTTAATCTTAAAATGATCCACTCTACTCAACTGCCGTTCCATGACTTCACTTGGGTGCCTCATACCCGCTCTATTCCCTGGGCCACCGGGTTGGTTGCCCGATGTTGGTGGCAAGCATACAATTTAACATAGATTCTCAATTTATTTTGCACACATAACTTGATATGCTACATGACAGATTATGTGGTATATATGTTTTTATATATCTTGTTTTTTTTTGGTGGCCTTTCGCCTCTTCTACTTCTTCATCATTTTAAATGTCAATTATTTAACATTTTTGCCATGGCAGTTTCAATACTCGTACAATCAAGTACGGCCAAGTAGTACATAAATAATGTAAAATTCATACATTGGAATACACAATTCCCAAAAATACTTTTTTTATATCATGATTTAAATGAGGAGAGAGAACAACAACCACGAGCAACAAGGGTCTGCACAGTGGGACGCAAGGAAGCCTCAAATGTTTGAAAGTCAATTAAGAAAGTTGGTCTAGATGATTTCCAGGTAAAATCTATTGGTGTTTAATAACAAATATTGAAAATATTCTGAATAAAAATAGTATTCCAAGGTCACTATTTTTATATTGTCAGCCTTGGCATCCCTAAGCTAACATTTGCAATTAAATTTTGCAAAGTATTTGGTAATGATTGAAATTCGCTGGAAATCACTGTCTTTCCATGAAGTCTTATCGATAGCTTACAGTCGTCTTGCCCCCCCTTTCCTCTGTATTTTTTTTTTATTGAAAATGTCATAGTTTATTTAATGTCTCCGACAGTTGTCATTTGCAAAATACAACAATATATTTCTATCATCATTATGTTTTTACAACAAACACAAAGTATTAATAAGTACGAGTTCATTTATGAAACCATTCAGGGAGACGACCTTATTTGCATACTCGTAAATTAATTTCTATGAAATACTCTGGGGGCTACGCATGTATTTCGCCTATCCTATAAAGTGGAAATGTATCCTTCTGACATTTTAAATATGATAATTTTTTAAGCATAGAGGAAATATAAGAAATTATTTAAGGAACTTTAAAAAGATTATTAGGTTAGGAATAAACACTCATAACAGAGTAGTTGTTGCTCTGTGGTATAATGTTTAACTCAAGTTTATCCATTGTATGGACCTGTTGATCTCTGTGGATGCTGTAGATACTTTTAATATTCAGTTCAGGAGGCAGTCAAAATATTTCCTTTTTATTGAATTTTACTATCCTTAATACAAAATAAAATAAGCTTATAGCTAACAAATTATCACACTAAGAGAAAAGCTGCGGGCTAAAATTAAGCTGTGTCGTGCTTGTTTTTAGAATTGTTTAATTTTAAAGAAATCAAGCCTGCATAGTACTTAAATGAAGATAAAATTAAGAACGGCAATCTTAAAACAAGATTAAAATCTTAAAACAAGTAGAATAATCTTGATTTGAGAATAAAATTCTCAATTTTAGATTACATCAAGAATGGAATTCTTAGTTTAAAACTAAAAATTCTTAAAACAAGCCTGACATGCCTAATTTAATCCGAAACGATTTTACAATAAAAAAAACACTCTCAGTATGCGGTGATTTCTTTAGTTTTGCTATTCTTTCAGAGTGTTCACGTGCTATAGTGAAAACTAATTAAATTAAAGAAGAGAAACAATAAACTGTGGTAATGGAAAATTGTCGAATAGTTAACATTGATGAAAGCACCGCAGGTAATTGGATGGCTTTGGCCTTTGAAGAAGTTATTCCGGCGGAAGAAAACCCGTCGTATGTTCCGGGGAAAGAAAGTATGGAAAAAAGTTCGCGTGAGTTTGTGCTATTGAATGTTGAAAACGAACAGTCTCAGCATTGTGGCGAAAACCAAGATGAGGAAAATTTGAGAAAACTATTGAAAGAATTCCATTTGGAACCTGTCTTTGAATATTTAAAGGGTAAGTATTTGTTTATTATATGCTCTATACATCTTTCATTTTTATGATATTTTCAAGCTGCTCAAGTGACTTTTAGAAGCTTACAGTTCATGCGAAAAGAGGACATAAAGGAAGCTATTCCTCCATTAGGGCTGCGCATGGAATTTCGCGAGAAATTATTTGTTTGGAAGAAAAAGCAGGTAGAAATTCTTGTGTTTTAGAAAATCTAATCATAAAAAAATATTTAATGATATTTATCATAGTTTGGACTAGATGAAGGTACTATGTCAATGCCATCAAAAGTAGAGGACTGGCTGGAAACTTTGCAATATCCAGCTCCTTAATCACTTCATCTGCAACTTTGTCTATCTATGGAAAATTGTTGACAAAAGATTTGAGCGTAATTCTAAATGAAACATCAAAGGGAAAGAATATTATCGAATTTTACAATCAAAAGCAAAATTTAACAAACGAATACAGGAATGAATTGATAAACATCATTGTGGAAGAAGTAATCAACAACAATATCACTCTCCATGCAAACGATTTTTTGGTATTACTAAATGAAATTGTTAGTATTTTTCCAAATGAAAAGTCTGTTGAGGTAAGCCACATGTTAATTTGATGTCTATTGATCTCTTTGAAATTAAAACTTTTTTACATCAAAATGAAAATATTTATGTTGTGTGTTATCGAATTAACGTAAAATGCTTTGATAATCATTTTCAGTCATATGAAATTGAACCTAGACTAAGTTCAAAAACAGAAAATGTAAACATTATAAATATATGTAACTTTACTAGCCGTCCTTTACATGTATATTATATTAACAATAGTAAAGCATTTATTAGACTTAAGTTTACATAAGTATATTTACGAACACAAATGTATTTGAGTTTTCTTTATTTTAAATGAATTTTTTAATAAAACTACAATAATTAAAAAAAAACTATTAATTATCTTTCATTTTGTTTGCTGGGTTTGTGAGATAAAATACATTCGAATTTCGAAGAGGGTGAAATTCAGAGGAAACATTCTTAAAATAAGACTAAACATTCTCGAAATAAGACTAAACATTCTTAAATTTAGCCTGAGTCATACTTGAAATAAGTTTATATAAAGCGTATTTCAAGAACGCAAAACTATTAAAATAAGATTTTTTTTCTTAAAAGAAGAATGAAGCGGCTTGAAATCAGGTTAAGAATTTTCGTTCTAAAATTAAGATTATCGGCTTGATTTTAGCTTTTTCGAGCTTAACAGACTTTTATGACGTTTTCGGCTTGTTTTAAGCCCGTTTTTCTTAAATTTAGCTTGTTCTTTCCCTCAGTGCAGTAATACTATCTTATAACCAGCATACATTAAGTATTTTTCTGGAACTACATATACATCGATTCAAAAAATGTTGTACGTATACATACATGTCACTCTTACAATAACTTTAATTAACTACAAATTCCCCAAAAAAGTTACAAAAGGGGATTGCTCAAACGTTCTTAAAATTAACACTTAAACATTACTTAACAATAACACTTAGACTAAATATATACAAGACCCGTTCCAGTCACTGTTATTGGTCAGTGATGTAGACTAAATTGTCCAAATCATATGTACCATATCTCTCTCCATATCTCTTTCTAAAGTAGGAAGAGCGGCTGGGGGCAACCAGTCATCCTCAAGTAGCTTCCTTAGGCTGAAATCCAGCCTTGAAGCTCTCCTAACTAGTCCGTTATCTAGAGAGGCTGCCCTCTCAAGATACTTTAATGTACCCTTCATGAGGAATACGTCAATCCAATCAAGCTCCGCGGAGTCATATATGGTCCATCAAGATGGTCTTCTTATAGTGCCGTCTTCAGCAACAGTTGTCCGCAGTCCCAGACAGGAAGCCAGGATGCGTCGCTCCCATCTCCTAAGCCTTTCCATTTGGCAGGAAGAGATTCCAAACCAAGCTGGAAAAGCATAGGATAAGACAGGCCTAATGATTTGTTTGCAAATCAACAGCCTGACTCTTTTGCTAAGGCCTCAAAATATTTTGTACTCTTACAACTTATGCACTTTTCGGTGGATTAACAACAAAAAAAAATAAATTTCTTTGGAAAAAGTCTTCCACACAATACTTTAAAAAATGTCCTGTGGGAAAATGTTCAAGCCTCATTAGAAATGCAATTACTACACATTTTTGTATTATCCTTCAAGGGGAACCGTTGTATATTTAACGGCATTAGCAGAAGTATGATTTAAAAGTAACTCTCAGCTGAAATTTCGAATTTCGAACCTTAAAGGCTTTATGAAGCCCTTGGCTACTGAACAACCTTTAAAGACTCTATTACCTCTCGAATTAATTAACTAAGAAAGAAATTAATTGAACCAATTTTTACATTAATCAATTCAAACAATCTATCACTTAATAAATAAAAAAGTAATAAATTCCTAAAGGTACTAATAAAAAATTAATAATATAATCGTATATAAAATTAATTTAACAATAAATAAAAAAAGTATTAGATTAAAAAATTCGATATTAAAGAAGTAAAAGACTACCAAAGCAGTATATTAATAAATTAAAAAATGAATTAGTAATACGAGGGCGACCGCAAAACTAACTGGCCTGGCACAATTCTGTTTTACTAGCAACTCCTTTTTTTGTTTTGTTTTTTAAAAGCAATCTTTTATAAGCCATCTGTCAAAATTTCCGAAATATTTAATGATTATTTTCTTTGTTACAGGTGATTGAAGTAAACAAGTTTTATACTTTTTGAAAAATGGAAAATAAAGAGTTTCGTGCGGTAATTAAACACTTTTATATGAAAGGCTATACGCCACAATTAATCAAAGATGAATTGGATTCTGTTCATGGTGATAATACACCATCATACTCCACCGTAAAATCCTGGGTTCAACAATTTAAAATGGGTCGTTCAAGTACGGAAGACGCTCTGGAAGACCGAAAACTGCTACTACTATTGAAAACATTAGAAAAATATTTAACGAAGTGACTAAAGATAGACGAATAAAGCTCAGAGAACTTGCTGATATTGTTAAAATACACGAAAAACAAGTTTGGAGTATTTTACATGATGAACTCCACATGAAAAAGCTATCCGCAAGATGGGTGCCGCGTTTGTTGACTTTGCCCCAAAAAATCGTCCGTTGGACCAATTCCGAGGAGCTTTTAGCGATTTATCAGCGTAATCCAATAGAGTTCTTGCGCCGATTCATAACTGTTGATGAAACATGGATCCATCACTACATCCCAGAATGCAAAGAACAGTCAAAACAATGGATAGAAGCTAGTAAAAGTGGTCCCAAGAAGGCGAAAACTGTTAAGTCAGCAGGAAAAGTAATGCCCACAGTATTTTGGGATGCAAGGGGTATAATATTTATTGATTATCTTGAGAAAGGAAAAACTATAAATAGTGAATATTATTGTGCATTATTGGATCGGTTGAGTGAGGAAATCAAGATAAAACGACCGCATTTAGAACAAAAAAAAAGTTCTTTTTCATCAAGCACACACTGCATTTTTAACTCAACAAAAACTGGCCGAATTACAATTTGAAATTGCTCCGCATCCACCATATAGGCCAGATTTAGCGCCTGATTATTTCTTGTTTTCAAATTTAAAAAAAATTCTCGGTGGCAAAAAATTTTCGTCCAATAGCGAGGTTATTGCTGAAACTGAGGCATATTTTTTGAAGGTCTTGAAAAATCTTATTTTTCGGATGGAATTAAAAAACTTGAAAAACGTTTGATAAAGTGTATTGAGTTGGAAGGAGATTATGTTGAAAAATAAATAATAATAATTCCAAAAAAAACGGTTCTTTTTATGTTAGGCCAGTTACTTTTGCGGTCGCCCTCGTACATGAAAACGTGTTAAATAATTCTCAATAAAACAGTGATAAATTCAAAACGTGTTGAATAATTATTCAATAAAATAGTTAATTAAATCTTATAATCATATAATCAAATAAAAAAATAATCAATTAATAAATTTATCAATTAATAAATTAATCAATTTAAAAACTCCATAAGTTTTTGAACTACGAGTACTCCGAGGATTTGACTTAGCATTAAAAGGGTAAATTGTGGGCCGCTAATGGTATAATGGTTAGTGTGCAAGACTGTGAGACAAGTAAACATAGGTTCAAATCCGGGTAGGAACAAATAAAAAAGGTAACTCCGGTGGGTTGTACACCCCATTTATCAGGAGTTAATGAGTATTCTCAAAGTCAAGTAAAAACATCGCTGTAAAATGCATAAGTCGTTCGAAACCGGCATTTAATCCCAGTCTTTGACTAGAAAAATTATTTGGTTCTCATTGATTTAGAAGAAATTATCCGATTTATCGGTAATGGCATGTTGAGACAAAAAAGCCAGTACTGGTTTGACTATAGAGAGTCCCAAAAACGGCAATGGCATGTTGAGACAAATAAGTAAGTACTGGTTTGACTATAGGGAGCCCAAAAAACTGGGGGTTTTAGAAAACCTACATTTTGGGTTTTTTTTCAAAACCTTTTTTTTTTTTTTAAACCGACTGCCGATTTTGTACACTCTATTTGAATATTTTAAGATGTGCAAACGAAGTATTAAACTTACGTTTCTCTCCCTTTAAGGGTATTGGCTATAGAAAGCTGCAACAATTTGTTGTGAAACTCCATCTCTCAATATTTTGAAAAATGTGTGGAATTTTTGGGTGGAATACATAAAGATTGTTGCTTTCCATTGTACAGGGTGCGGCTAAAGTTACTATATGATGTAAAACAATTGTAACTTCTTTGCTTGCGAGTATTTAACTTTTTCTTTTTTCCTATTTCAGAAATTAAACTTGGGAGAATATTTAAAAATGGAACGCTATACAATTGCGCAAAGAACTAAGATTGTTTTTCTATTCATTGAAAATCATCGTTCGATAATTAATACTCAACGTGCATACAGAAGATTTTATGGTGTAAGAACTGCTCCAACGGGTCCAACCATTCGTTCGTTGGTGAATAATTTTGCTGAATATGGGACTGTCAGAGATTCAAGACGTACGGGCAGACCTCGAACTGGCAGATCGGCCGATAATATTGATGCTGTGCGACAGAGCGTCGAAGAAAATCCGGAGACATCAACGAGAAGACGATCTTCCCAGTTGAAGCTTTCTGACCGCACTCTTCGGCGAATTTTAAAACACGATTTGCTCCTCTTCCCTTACAAAATCCAACTAGTCCAAAAACTAAATCCTGAGGACTTCGTATTGCGCTTGGAGTATGCTAGAGCAGTTTTAAATCTCGTTGATCAAAATGAAATTTTTTTGTCAAATTTAATGATGACCGACGAAGCGCAACGGTGGGGCTTGTGGGGCTATCTCAAAGACAAAGTTTATGTGAATAAGCCCCAAACCTTGCAGCAACTAAAGAACAACATTCAAGAAGAAATTGATCTGGTATACGAAAGAAGCACAAGAAACACTCAACAAAGTTATGGAAAATGCCATAAAAGAGCACATTTTTGCGTTAGAGAAAACGGTTCTCATTTAACTGATATTATTTTTCATAATTAATGTAAAAAAATAACATAAAATAAACTTTCTTTTTATCATATTTTTTTGTGTTTTTTTCATTCCATTCAATAGTTATTTAAAAAACAAATCATATAGTTACTTTAGCCGCACCCTGTAGTAGGTCTATGTGTGGTATTAGAGTCGCTAGTACCGAAAGTCATTAGGAGTAGAGCAAGCCCAGTGCAGCAAGCTTGCTGGCAGTCATTCCAACAAAATGCCAGCGAAATAACAGCCAATGCCAAGATGGGCTAGACAGACTTTAAAAAGGTTGCTCCAATGTCGAAATATAATTGTCCACATCTTCTCTATGCTCCTCCAACAGAGATGAACATCGTCAGAGTCGACATCATCGTCGTCATTTTCGACGTTATTTCTACACCCTATTCGGTTATTTTCTTCTTTCTCCTTTGTTTTATAATGTGTGTGTGTGTGTGTGTGTTTTTTCCTGTTATTTCCATTTCTCATTATGTTTCTGGTTGCAGTCATCAGATGCGAAAAACCGTAAAATGAAAAACTAAAATTTTCCATTGTTTTCATGATGAAGGGGAGAAAGGAAAACAAAAATCCGAAGAGTTCGAAAGCAAGTGTCTAGTGCCTAGTGTGTAAGTCTGGAAGGGCGGCGGACGGCTGTGAGTGGCTCCAATGTGTGGTTTGGCCCATCATCCATGCCAAACGCATTCCTCTCCAACGCGCGCGCTGCATGTACGAGTATTGCATGCACTTACACCGCACATCCATTCCAGCCAGCTCGGTGTGCTGTGCTGCTGCTGCTCCCTATCTTTCGCTGGTGGCCTGTCTATCCTATTGCATCGAGCGAGCAGCAGCACATCAAATCGACTGCACAGAGACCCCGCTCGCTGGCACTTGTTCACCCTGCTCGCTCATTTCTTCATGGCATAAGCATTTATTTAATTTCACTTTAATTTCACTAATGATGCGTCCGTCGTCGTCGACTTCTCTTCGCCAGCTCAAGCACCAAGCATTTGGCTATTCAGTCGATCATGTTTTGTAGTTGTTGTTGCAGCGATATCAACGAAAAGTGTGGCTATTGCAAGGCAAATGGAAAAACACCAACAGACAGACGGCGGCAACGATGAGCTCAAATCTTTTTAGTGAAATTGAAATGAAAATTAAAATAATCGTAATTGTAATTGTTTATTTAATAATGCGTGCCTTGGCAATGCCTTTGCAGACACTTTGCACACACATAAAGCCACGTGAGTTCACTGACAAAGGGTGTTACATTTTGGCCTAATGGGGTTTACGAAAAACAATTGCAAATTTGCAAGAGTTTAATATTTTTCAAATGAACCCAAACAGGTGGATTTTTGTTATCAGCTCTGAGATCAGTAGGTTAGTCAAGCGGAACAAATGGCTAGATCACCTAAACCAGTGAACTTAATTTCCAAAATTGCTAAATTGTATAATCTACCCATTCTCTGGATGTTCAGGTAGCTGAGAAGAAGTTCCGGTCTAACACAGGAGCCGCACGCCATATTCCTGCTAGTCAAATACCCAAGATACGATCAAATTTCCCGGAGGAACCGCGGAACTCACAGATGAGTGTGATGACATTCGTCGCTCCAACCTACAACTAGGGATCTCAACTCTGATATCAGTAGGTTGCTCAACGAATATTAGCAAAATAAATAGCTAGATCACCTAAAGCAGCGCCACTTAAGCTTCGGAATTGAAAAACTTTGTAATCTTGTTACCCGAGAAGAATTAATGCCCAAAATACGACGATAAATTTCCCAGCAGAGGCAGCGGAACTCGCAGATGAGCGTGATGACATTCGTCGCTAGCAATCTTTGAAAAGCTTTTGAGCAGAAACAAGGTTCTCAAGTCACTAGCCGGCAGTTCTTGCCGAGCCGAAAAAGAAACCTTGAAAGCGATAGATCGCTACATACCGACCTATCATGTAAGAGCTGTGCGGCGGTGTTGTCGGCGAACGTGAGTGGAAGAAAGTTTAGACTTGCCGCCCTGAGAACATCACTAGGGCGTCTCCTTAGGTCTAGAGGAGACGAAGGTCCTTACCGTGCGCAGACACAATTTTTTGTTGTCTAAGCAATACTTGCTTGGGTGTCTTTGCATCTCATGGACAGGAAGCCTCCACCAGGAAGCCTCCACCAGTACGATCTTTCTGATCTAGAGAGAAAGAGGTCCAGTGGTACCAGAGAGAGCCTTAAGATCATTGAAACTATCAGACTGGTCTGAAAGACATTCACGCTGGTGAAGTCGTAGCAGCAGTATCCAACTATAACGTGAATGTACTGCTAGGGGAACATCCCCTGGAGATTTCACCAGAGGAGAAAACTTGGGTGGTTTTGGTTCAGCTAAGATCTGGATGGTTTAACCCCGCCTCATTTTGAATTAGGCGCGAATTAATGCTAACGTTGTGGACGTTTGGCCCGCCTGACATCAGAGACCACACGACGTGCTGCACCTCTTCAATTATTCAGCCATGACCACTCAGCTGGCCCACAGTTATCTTTGGAAGCATCCAGTTAAAATAGCCCCGGGGTCCCGGGAAATGAGTGTGTCCGAGAAAACCCATACAAGACTAATGTTAATATAGGACGATCCATCTGGAGGTATTTTTTCAGAACACAAAAAAAAATTCAAATCAAGTGTGGAATATAAAGGACATATAAAGAACATTTTTGGAATATAAAGGACATTTTACGGCATTTATTTTTCGAAAATAATTACCTTCAAATGTTGGCAACTGTATTATGGAAATGAGCGTTCAGTAAGAAACGGGAAGAACCGCTGTTTTCGACCAAAATTTTGTTCAGTGATGAGGCCCAACCAAGTCTGATTCAACGGCAAAGTCAATAAACATTTTGGCTGAAGCGCCAGAGAAAACCACGGTTTGGTGCGGTTTATAAGCTGGCGGAACATCGGTGCATATTTTTTCAAAAATGATGATGGCCGGAACGTCACCGTGAATGGTGCTCGCTATGGCGCCATGAAATTGCAGCCCGTAATCTTGACGACACTTGGTTTCAACAGAACGTTGCCACTTGCCATACATCTGCTCAAACAATGGATCTATTGAGAGGTCATTTCGAAAAACAGCTAATTTCATGTTTTGGACAGGGCCGCCAAGATCGGGCCTTTAGACATTTTTCTTTGGGGTTACGTAAAGTCCAAAGTCTATGCTGACAAAACAGCTAATATTCAGGCTTTGGAAGCCAGCATTACGCGTGTCATTAAAGTCATACCGGTCGAAATGCTCGAACGAGTCATCCATTCGACCCTCAGAATGGAAACCCTGAGGCGTAGTTGCGGCCAACATTTGAAGGATGTTATATTCAAAAAATAAATGCCATAAAATGTCCTTTCAAATTACCAATAAAGATTCCACACTTGATTTGTATTTTTTTGTTCTGAAAAATATCTCTAGATGAATCACCCTATATAATATTAACTTTATTCTATTATCCCATTTAGGTAAATGTTTTAAAATTGTTTCATTTATATTACGTAGTAAAAAAAATTGGTTTTACGTAATTGTACTTCGATCCATTTTAAAAGTAACAGACCAAATTGGGATTGCCGGTAGGCTAGTGTTGCCTAACGCTTACAAATAGTTATGGACACAAGGTAAATAAAGTGTTGGTCACTTGGTTCAGATACAAACAACCAGCGCCAACATCTGCGACGATATTACATGGCGACCAATTGAACTGAAACAGTTTCAGAAATTATAATAAATCACCAAACGATTGAAAATGAATCAGTGAAAGAATGAATGAATGAATGCATGCATGCGTCGTCGTCGTCGTTCGAAGCGATTGCAAACAAATCTTACACATGATGATCGTACAACAACAAATTGCGCATTTACGTTCGAACAAAAACAAAACAACGACCACATCACAACAACAATAATAAACTGTATGAAATCAGATGTACTCTCGTATGTAGTGGACGATGCACAGTGGGGCGAAATTCCGCATAATGGAGATTAATTGAAGTTTCGATTTTTGAAAAGTATTTATTATTCGATTAAAGAATATAAAATTCTTTATCACTTTTTATAATATCAAAGTCATATGCATGGTACAATAATGAAGGCTAGCCCAACAACAAATAAATACTAGCTTGCTTTACGGTCAAAGTCACTTGAAAAGTGATCCATCTAGAGGTATTTTTTCAAAACAAAAAAAAATATAAAAATTCAAATCAAGTGTGGAATCTTTATTGGGAATTTGAAAGAACATTTTATGGCATTTATTTTTTGAAAATAATTTCCTTTAAATGTTGGCAACTGTATTATTTTCTTTATTTTATAAGAAAATTTTAATACTTCTATTATGGAACTTTTAACATCAGATATTCTGGATATGTTCTAGAAATTTTTTTTAACTTTTCTTTTTAAAAGTGTCTAAAATTGTGCTGTTTTTAAAATATAAGTATGTGTGTATTTCTTAATGGGAATAAAGTAAAATTGAGTAAGATTAAAATTTGTCTTTTAAACTTTAGTATGTTTGATTGTAAATTTCGAAAAACGTGTTGCACGTTTTTTAAATTGTCAACTAGCAACCCATGCAAACCAGAGGTTCTTTTCTTTAGTTTGTTTTGTCTTCGTTTTCGTGGTTATAATTTTCAGTGCTACGTTCAAATTGAATTTAGAAACAAAAACGAACTAATTAAGACCAACCAAAGCCCGGTTTCGGTAATTACAATGATGGCAACATAGCCAAAAGATTTTTCAAAAAAGCTAAAATATCAACAAAAGTATATTTAGAACTGATTACAAACATGCACACAGTAAAAAAGGTTGTATCCACTGGTCATGGTCATTATCAATGATGAAAAATGCAGAGAATTTTCTTATAACACATCTCGAGTAATAGCAATGGCCTCCTACGTTGCACATCTTTTTGATACATGGACCAGTAAACATTTCACTAGCTCCGTTGCCGATCGGGCAACTGTCAGGGGAAGCTTAGAGGCTCGAAATAAGGATTTGCAAAATTAAAGAAAGCATTTTTTGAGCAAATGTAGAAGAGAAAAAATCCGATCAAGCTCTCTTTTATAGGTTCAGACCCAATTATGTTGAACCTTACTAATGTACCGTACTCCTGCGTTGCATATCTTTTTGATACATGGCCCACACATCATTGAACATGCTCCATTCTCGATCGAGCTACTGTCAGGGGAAGCTAAGAGTCTCGAAAAAAGGATTTCCAAAATTATAGAAAACATTTTTTGAGCAAATGCAGAAGAGAGATATTCAAACAAGTTCTACTTTATAGGTTCAGACCCAATTATGTTGAACCGTACTAATTTACCGTACTCCTACGTTGCAAATCTTTTTGATACATGGCCCATACATCATTTAACATGCTCCATTTTTGATCGGGCAACTGTCAGGGGCAAATGTAGAAGAAAAATCCAAGAAAGTTCTACTTTATAGGTTCAGACCCAATTATGTTGGGTACAACAAAATTTTTAAAAAATACACTTTCTTTCAAGATATGCACTAGAGCTACTTATTTCACTTTCGGATTTGATAAACGTATCACAAAAGGGAAAACTCATGGTATAGATATACATAGCAGAAGATGCTAATAAAGTATAAGTGGTAGCGATAACTAGTTTGTGCATACTTTCTGATGTAGGGTGTTGAAAACTTTTATATTATAAATAAAGGGTTTCTTCAATAGGGGCATAACAATTTCGTATGTTTATGTCAACGCACCCTTAAACATTTTTAATGATCTTTCACTGTCAAAACGTAAGTCGAAGTGAACATTTTCATCACTGTGAAGAGCAGCGTTTATAAATCACTTAAAATTACTACCGAAATTCTGAGTCGGTGTTGAAACTTTTACAGCGCTTACTTCAATTTTTAACATCTTCAGCGATGAAGCTCTGTCTAAGTGCTTTGGTCAATAAATATGCTTATGGGCCAGAAACAAGCCCACATGTGCTTCAAGAGACATTTGCATTCGCAAAAAAATACTGTGTGGTGTGGTTTTCATACCGGAAGTGTTATTGGGCCGTATTTTTCCGTCGATGAAAACAATCGTCATGTTACCGTCAATGGAGCGCGCTATCGTGCCATGTAAGAACAATATTTTTGGCCAGAATTGCATAAGCTTGACATCGCCGATATGTGCTTTCATCAAGACTGTGACACTAGCCACACAGCACGCGTTACTATCGATTTACTGAAAGGCAAATTCGGTGAACATGTTATCTCGAGAAATGTTCCGGTCGAACGGTCACCTCGTTCATGCAATTTAAATCCATTGGTTTTCTTTTTATGGGGTCACATCTTTAGACGAGCCCAACTTTAGACGAGCCCAGTGACAACATCCAACGCAAAATTGCCAAGTTTCCGGCCGAAATGTCTGCAAGAGTGGTGGAAAATTGGGTACAAAGAATAGATCGGGCTCGTAGTGGTCATATGACCAAATTGGATTTCATTCTCAAAATTTAACAGTTGCACTAAACCTGGAAAAAATTTTAACTCTATATCTTAAATTTACTGCGTAAATTTAATTTCACGTCCAAAAAGAAATCATTTTAGTCAAATACGAGTAATCATAACATTGGAACGGTAGGATCTCTGGGTAATTTTGGAGGTAATTTTGGAAAGGTAAGAGGTAGGGCTATCTTTTAAGAGAAAGAAAAGAACCGACCAATAGTTCAAAACTTAGCAATTTTACCCTAGTACCTATCGACCACCAATCCGAAAATTTTCAAACCACTGCCATTTCGCCCGCATGCATTTTCGGGCATGGTCGTAGATGGACATATTTTCAGGAATTGAGCCAAGGAAAACGCAGGTGAAATTTGCCCATTCGTTAATGATCACCCTGTATATATTGTTGGATGTAACAAAAGTGGGTTTAGCAAATGCGAATATTGAAATAAATTTGTTGCGGAAGCGAATGCAAATAACTTTTGAATAACTTTTTGGTTTCTCTTTAAACAAATGTTCAAAAGAAACATGGTCTCACTAGGAGCACGTTGCTCGTTGAAACTAAAACGACCTAAAATAATCTAGATTTTCCTTGATTTTGCCCCACTGTGCAACGATGGGACGGGTGAGGGTCTGTCTGTCTGCTCGAGTACTCGTGCATATGGACAGATATCTTGTGCAAACATCTGGACATACATACATGCATAGGTACATTTGTATTATAGATCTGTGTATGTAAATATCTGAAACGCTTTGTTTACAGTGTTTTTGTTTTTCTCAGTTTTCGAATTAAGAAAAAAAACACAAATTATATGAGTCTGACTCTTGGTAAAATTCGACAAACACAGACTACACACTTCGCACATACAGTTGTGATCAAAATAATAGCAGTGTACCAAAGATAAAGACTACGCATACAATTTGTTTTTAGAAGTATTTTTATAATTTATACTGAACTAATTGTTATGAAATGTGAGTAAGAGTGAAAATGGCTAAAACAGTATGTCAGAAGTAAATTAGATAGAAATGCTTAAAAATTCAATAAACAAAAATGATTCTTTTTTGTCGTAATTATTTACAATCTGTCAGTGCTATTTTTTTGGCCGCAGCTGTACATGACTCAGTACGACTCAGTATGTATGGTTAAAGTCAAGCCAGCCAACCAACACCACACCAACAAGAGCATCAGCCAGAAATCCAGAGTACTACAATAACACAAAACCCAACAACAAAACAAAACAAAAATAAGAACAACAACATTAAGTAGAAGTCTAAGTACAGCTACATCAGAAATGCACACTCTTGCACATTCACATACACACTCGCTACGACAGCAACAAGAACAACAATACCAACGACAGCAACGAAACTGTAAAGAAAACGCGGGCATTATGGAGCCTCACCTACAAACAATCATGCACAATGTACACGACGACAACGAACCCGAGTCCGATACGACAAATACACGATGGCGAGTACAAAACACACACGCATACACAAACAAGTACACTCACGGTCGTCGTCCAATGCATAAGAAATAGAAAATCTACTAAAGCTGGAGTACGAATTGAATTCTGTGCTGTACTCGTTTCCGTCCAAAACACATACACACAGCACACATCCAAAGAGACTAAGAATAACAAGGCGTTCCGTTCATCTCATTAGTTGAAATCAGAGATGCAAACCATTTTAGTATTAATGTAGAATTGGTTAGTGGCTCAGAGCAAGTCTAATTGTTCGGTTTTAAAAATGGTTTGTAGGTTCTCTTGAACAGTGGTTCTGGTTCGGTTTAACTGTCCAAAATTGGTTCAAACGTCTTAGGAAAAAACTATTTTATTATTGATTATATTGTTTAAAAACTAAAAATGGAATAAATATAAGTTAAGTACTTTAGAACCCCAAAAAAATTAGGCACATTTATGAAATAAAACGTAACATGCAAAAATAGGCGTGTTCACGTAGGAAAATGCTTTCACGTATCGATTTTTTTGTTGTTGTGAGGGAAACCACTTTTTTATAATTTCTTGTAGTTTGCGGTTTGCTTTACTGTTCGGATCATAGACAAAAGAAAAGTCAATCATATGGTTGACTTTAAACCTGGTTCGGTTTGCATTCTTGCTTCAAATAATGTAATTTTTTCCACATGACGGCACAACGAAGACTTAAATCGAAAATACTACAAAATTTTCATACGAATCAAATGTAAGACAGTGGGCGATATGCAACGAAAGTGTAAAAATATTAGAAAAGTAATAATTGTTTGTAGGGTTGTAACGAATATTCCTTTTCGCATATTCCAATTATTCGCATATGCGAATTATTCGCATAATATTGAAAGAGAATGTCGCATTCGCAAAAAAACAATTTTGTAATATTCGCTTTCAAAACGCAAATAACTCAATTTGGAATATTCGCAAATAAGTACAGAGTGGTATACGACTCGTGCTAATAAAACAAAACGTAATAACTTTTTTTCTGTGTTAGCAATCGAATTATTCTTCATTTTATTTGGAAGGTTAGTATTTAGATTTATGAAACTGAATGCTTGAAATACCAAAAAGAGGATTTTGATAGTGCAGCGGTACCGTGCTTTGCAGTCCTGCATTTTCATACAATGGGAATTTAAGAGTTTGGCGAAACTCCCCCGAGTAGATGGACCATTTTGAGGCTGAAAATGAACAATTTAAGTAAATACTTTTGTATAGCTCCTATGCAAAAGTCCTTCCAGATTATTAAAATTCAGTTCTTAAAGCCCCATGATACTTCCCATTCCGAACAAATTTTGGTTGTAGCGTTACGAGCGACCAGCACATATCTCTGGTGAAATTTGGACACATCTGTCAATGATTTCGAGAAGCCGCGAAAAAAAGGTAATCATAGTGGCATAGGAAATTTTACAGGCGGACCGGCCCGTCTTTACCATTTTTTACATGTTTTGCCTTTTATTCCATGATTTCATTTACATAAAACATAATTGAATGCAATTTTAAAATAAACAAAATATCATGCAAGGAAATTGTTTACAATCCGACGTAACGCACCTTTGAAATTTTATATAAAATTAACGATTTGTTTAGGAACCAATTTGTTTATTATTATACACTAATATTTGTTAGATCATTTGCATTGAGTTTTATAGTTTTTCAAACTCTGCAACAATTCTTTGTTGCAGAGTTTGAAAAATTCAACCAAGAAAGGGTACAAAATTACCCAGCGCTTTAAGATTGTTAAAGCCTTTAACGAAAATAAGCACTCAAATCAAAATGCATTTCGTGCACTTCATTTTTATTTTTGGTCAGGATAATCGACCAAATGTGTATTCAATCAGGAGAACTGTGCGCAAATTTCAGCAAACCGGGTCGTAAGGAAATGTGAAAACACCTGTTTATGCTCGCCCAGTTCGTTCTGCGGAAAACATTGATGTTGTTCGGGATACTGTGGCAGAAGAGCCGTCCACATCGACTTGTCGCCGAGCCCAACAATTGAACATCTCACGAACCTCACTGATAGGAGTTTTGAATTAAGTTATTTGAATTAACATGCTTACAAGGTTCAATTTCAATTGACTCAAGAGCATAAGTCTATTGACCATTTTAAGCGTCGTCAATACGCCCAATAGTTTGTTGTGGCTTTGTAAAGCCACCATTTACAAAAAAGATCATCTTCATCATCGAGGCACACTTTCACCTCAGTGGATTCGATAACGAGAAAAATTGCTGCATTTGGGCAAATGAAAATGCAGGAGAGATTGCTGAAAAGCCGATGCATACACTAAGAATGACTGTTTGGGGCGGTTTGTGGACTGGCAGCTTTATCGAACTGTACCCTTTCGAAAATGACGTCGGGCAAGAAGTTACCGTGAATGGTGTTCTCTATAGCGAGATGATAACAAACTTCAAGTGGCTAGAAATTAAGGATATGGACCTGTGAGATATGTGATTCCGAGTTGCCACACAGCCAACAAAACTTTAGCTCTTTTGCGCCAAAAAAAAATTCAATGGCCGTGGTTTCTTACGTCGTGGCGATGTAAATTGGCCGCCACAATCATGTTATTTGACACCGTTGGACTGCTTTCTTTGGGGATATTTAAATGAAAAAGTTTTAAAGTCTATAGGTCAAGAATAATTCAAGAGCCAAAGGTTAAGATAATTGGGCACATTAACGACATTGAATGGAGGTCTAATGACATAATATAAGTAGAGGTACTTATATTATGTCATTAGACCTCCATTCTCCAGTCTTTGAGTCATTGAAAATATCGACTATCGGTTAGAGGTATGCCACCGAAGCCGAGGCAAGCATTTGGCCGATAGTTTTCTTCACACATAATTGTTATAGAGTCTTCTATCATAACTAAAAATATTAATATAATTCTCTGAAAACTTTTTTGTTTCATTTACAATTAACATCGTGCGTTTAAGTTGGCCCACCCTTTTGTATCGGATTTAACGAATCTTAACATAAAGAGTGATGGTACCTCTTGAAATTCTTAGTCTCTTCTGTACTTAACTAAGGAAAATCATTTTTTTTAAACTTTCGAAGAATATATCTTGTAAACCGCGAGTCGGAGGAATGTCAAACTTGGGTAGTTTTAGGGAAAGTTGTGTTTTTCTATTCAAAATAAAAAATTATGAATAAAATATTGACCTCGTTCATTGTAAACCCCAAAACAAATAGTTGGGGGTTACAAACGAAATTGAATTAATACGAGTAATAGTTAATTAATAATTGTTGTTTTTAACATAATAAGGGAGTTAATTACTTTATAAAAAATAGCTTTAGAGATTTGTCATAACGACGAAATATGTTACAGATTGAGTAAACCATTTTTTAATGGTGTGATTAAAAGTTTGAAACCCCTTTTGTTGTCATATAAAGGTTTTCCTATTTTTTCTTTAAATATTCTTAATAAATTAAAATCCTTCAATATGTGTAATTAGAAATCTCATTCGCTGTAATATCTTTAGATAAAATCTCGATAATGTGTGTATATAAGTAAATAAGACTGTTAATAAAGATGTTTTTAAAAATGAAATGAATGATGACTTAAAAAGAAAACAATTTAAAGGGAAACACATAAATTTATTTTCCTTGACTAAAATTTTAGTGTATTAAAGATGGATCAAGTTTGGTAAAATTGTTCTTTCTTGCTCCATTGCAAAGGCAAATCATAGCTATGATGGACATCTACATTTTTTTATGTAATGTAAATAGCTCATTAATATAATATAATTTATTTATGTAGATATATTTTATAAATAAATTTATAAAATAGATATTTTCAGAGGCGCGGGGTTACAAAGACCATATGCGCCCGCCCTATAAATCTAACCTAAATCTTTTAAAATCAATTATAGCCACCCAATCCTCAGAATTGCTCCAGGTTTTCCATGCATTTCAGATTGTAGGCCTAATTAAATTCCTAAATAATCTAGAATATTTCGTCCCCCGTTAAATTAATATCAAAATCCACCGTAACTAAAGAACAACTAACAGAGTACACCAATTTTCAATTTTCTTAAAACACTAGAGCTCTTTACAATGTTGCAAGTAGCTGCTTGGCTGGCTGCCTACCTGATAGATGTTGCTCATTGCCACTAGCTGGCCGTGATGTTCGTTTCTTATACAGTTGCATCATCTTTTATAGCACGTAATCTTTAACACCGACTTTTTGTAAATTGGTTTTCGTTTTTATACTCTCCTCTACAAGAGGATTGGAGTATTTTAAACGTGACCTAACATTTGTAACTTATACAAATGTTTACTTCTATCAAGATTGAACATATGTGTGGGAGCTATATCGAAATGTAAACCAATTTTTTTAATTTAAAAGCGCCTGTCCTTGGTCCAAAAAACTTATGTGTGCCAATTTTCATCAAAAGCGAAAAATATGAATCTAAACCGATTTTCCTCAATTTCAATAGCATTCATTCTTGCACTAAAATACCTACTTCTACTTTATTTCATGAAGATCGAGCCACAATTGCAACTTGAAGTTTAATTACAAGCTTTATATAGGCAGCAGACAGACGGAGGAACGGACAGCCATACTCGAATGTATGCTCGTATCTTTAAATCGCATTAACTGGTGATTCTGAGTGAATCAGGTGAGTGGGTCTAGCTTAAATACTAGTTACGTATTCCGAAGATGGAAGTACGAATTTTCTTTGATTTAACTTTGAACAACAAAAAACCGAAATCCGAAAAACCCGGCAGCAAAAACCGGGTAAACCAACATGTTGGGTTATAACTACAATTTGTAAAAATTCGACATCAAAACTAGAATGTCGGTTTCGGTTTTAGACATTCTTGCTGGCATTCTGGTGGTCTTAAATGCCTTTACACGATATCCAAAGTTTGTCAAAATAGTCAAGCCTTTCCAAAACAAACAATTTTGAATCATTGGAAAGGGCAGCAAACCGGGAAATTTCAAGGCAAACTTACTAGCTATACATGGATCTAACATCCTCAGAGAAGTTTTACCTGATTCTTGAATTCTTGCTATACCGAATAAAGGAAATCAGATGGATTAAGATGGTGGGCTTACGAGTATAATAAAAGGAGGTAGGCGCATGAAGAAATGTAATGTTAAATGAACTAAGCTTACGAGCCAGAATAAAAGACCTGCTTATAAAACGGCTTATACAGGAACTTTAAAAAAACCTCCTACGCCACAGGCTGGCCAAATTAGGCCAAACTATACGAGAAGAAGGTCCGCAAAATCTATATGTGACGCGCAAAATATAAAGGGAGGGACCTAAGGGTAAAAAACCAGTTTTGTTCAGGAGAGCCATTTTAGAGATTTAAATACGTGTATCTTTGGTGTACCATCACTTTCATAAAACGCGCATATCTCTGGGAAGGAACACTTTTAGGGCATGGGATCGGTCTCATTCGATGCTCAGATGTTGTACACATCAAAAAAAATGAGGAAAATTGATTTTTTTACCCTTAGGTCCCTTTCTCTATGCGCTGTCACATATAAAGGGTGGTTAAATTTTAAGGGCCGATGTTGAATGTGAACCACACCTAAACGTCAAGTGTTTTTCTGCATTTCATTTGTTATATCTCAATTTCAGACTAACTCAATTTGAACCAGAGAAACCTACACAAGCGACTAACGCGTTAAAGTTAGGCTTGGATAATCAATTTTCGAAGAAAATCAAATTAGGCCTTCAGTGATGAGGCACATTTTCACCTTAGTGGATTCGCCAATAAGCAGAATTGCCGCATTTGGGCGAATGATAATCCAAAAGTGATTGTCGAAAAAACAATGTACCCACAACGAGTGACTGTTTGGTGCGGTTTATGGGCTGGCGGCATCATCGAGCCGTATTTTTTCCAAAATGAGTCCGGTCAGGCAGTTACTGTAAATGGTGTTCGGTGTTGGTATGGCCAAGGAAACCTACACAAGCGACTAACGCATTAAAGTTGTTTAGGCTTATTATGAAAATGAGCGTTCAAATCAAAATGCACTTCGTTAGTTTTTCGATCAATTTCAATCATTCAATCGTCCTCATGTGCGTACAATTGGAAAAATCGTGCAAAAATTTGAGCAAACCGGATCTGTAGGAGATGTGAAAACATCAGTGCACGCTCGTACAGCTCGTACTGCAGAAAATATTGCTGCTGTTCGCGATAGTGTGGCTGAAGAGCCGCCCACCTCAACTCGTCGTCGTGTCCAACAATTTCACCTCTCACGCTCGTCGTTGATGAACATTATGCATAAAGATTAGCAGGGTATATTTGTACCAATCCAACCAAGCTTTCTAAGCTCCGCACTATATATATTTGTAGGACGGACGAGATGATGGCCAGAACCTAACTGGCATCTTAACTACTTCAGGACGGACGAGATGATGGCCAGAACTTTACTGGCATCTTAAACTACTTCAGATAGTAAAGTATATCTGTATCGACCCTACTTAGGTTTACAAGCTCTGTACTATTTATGGGAATGCTCAGAACTTCACTGGCAGCAAAAGCTACTTCAGTAAGTAGGGTGTATCTGCATCGAGCCTAACTAGCTTAACATGCTCGGAACTATTTGTGGGACGGAGGAGAGAATGGCCAGAACTTCACTGGCTTCTAAAGCTACTTCAGTAAGTAGGGTGTATCTGCATCAAGGCTACTTAACTTAACATGCTCGGTACTATTTGTGGGCCGGAGGAGAGGATGGCCAGAACTTCACTAGCAGCTAGAAACTACTTCAGTTAATAGGGTATATCTGTATCGACTGTAACAAGCTTAACATGCTCGATACTTTATTGTTTACAAGCCATTCGTTACAGCAACTTTTTGTGGTCGTTGACGATGGTTTTGGTACGTCTGAAACGTACGTAGCCGAATGTATCTTTCAGATATCACCTCGCCATCAACTTTGTTTGAGACTAGTAAATGAATGTGATTTTATTTGTTCCAAAGATATGGATGTGGATAGTATCTCAGAGAGCTGCGCCGTCTGCTCTTGTTATTGGTGGGGGGAAGGGGGGCTAACTCGATTTGAGCTGTTCTGCGTTTTTTTTTTTGTTCGATGTGTGTTCTTGGTTGCATCCGCTGTTGTTGGTGTCGGTTTTGCGCGTTGCACGTTCCGCTGCTGCCGACTTTAGTTTTAGTTCAGTTCGTTTCAGTTTGGCTTGGTTTGGTTTGATTTCCTTTACGTTAATTTATTTATAAATGATTTTTAAAGTGCGGTTTCGAGTTGTGCAAAACACACCGTAAAACGTGATTTATTTTAGATTTTATTTCCGCTTTTTAATCAAATTCAAATTTTAAACACCGCGCTTGTGTGTGTGTTTGTGCTTTTGACGCTTTCAATCTACTCTGTTTAGTTTGGTAAGGTACGATACGTTTTAGCTGGGTTTGTTCTGCTTTGTTTTACTATTATGGATCGGATGTATTGCAATACAAATACGTCAAGAAATCTCAGAGTTTATTTTTTCTCCATCAAACTCATGTTAGATTCTTTACTTTGATGGCATTAGCATGAAATTGTTTGACCTTCACTCAGTCGAGTGTGGGTAAGTAACTCTACTAATACGGGCCAAGAAACCAAAATAAATAAAAAAAAACTGCTAAAATAATTAAAAACAAACTTAAACAAGATATGACACAAATGTGAGTTTAACTTGAGAAGCCGAAAAACAATAAATCTTAAACCTTTTTTTTTGTAGAAATTTGATTTAATGAAAAAATAAAATTAAAAATTTGAAATTTCAGTTGAAAGCTGTGATTTTAGTACAAGCGGTACAGTCAATCACTTCCTGCAAGCTGCTTGGAAAGCCACAAGGTCCCATCTAGTGAAGCCAAGTTAAAAAAATAATAACTAAGCAGGTTCTGCTCTACTGGAATTTAACTGAGGCCCCGCCCAAAGTAATCAAAGTGTTCTAGGAAAAAGTACAGAGCTATACTGTTTCCAAGAACACTTTGAATTATATAAATACAAGAAAATTATAAAAATAAAAAAAATAATGCCAAATAATTCCTCATTAATTTTTTGTCTGAATTTTTTAACAGAGTCGAAGAATTTTTTTCTGTGTAGACATTGTTAAGACCTTTTAAAGACAGTATGTATGGAACATGCCCCTGATATGACAAAATGCGACTCCATTTAATATCCCAGCAAACCAAACCTTCAGAATTCGGTCAGAATTCTGTACGACAATCGGCAAAATGTCCCGATTTCGGATCAGAATTCTTATCGAGTTCGTAACGAAAAGCATATGAGAGGATTGACACGAACTCTGAACTAGTTCTCTGAGGGAATTCTGATGTTTTTGCCGACATTTCGAACAGATTTCTGACCGAATTCTGAATTGTAGTCTTGGGAAATTCGAAAGGAAATTTCGATTTGTCGTATCGAATTCTGAACTAAATCTGAACGACTTCGGTCAGAATTCTGGCATTGTCTTATTAAATTCTGATGTTTTTTACCGACATTTCGAACCGAATTCTGAGCTTATGTCATGGTAAATTCTGAATGTAAACAATCAAAAAGAAGAAAATATTTTTGTTCTACAAAAAAAAAGTTGTAAAACATTTTCAAAAAGCGTTCGGAAAGACTTTTTTTACAAGCAGGGGTGTCTGCCGTTTCGCAAGCAATAACTGTGCTGTAACTATGTTTAGTGGCTATACACTTAAGGGCAAGTAGTTTCGCATTCAACAAGAATTGCCGGCAGTAGAGTTTTTTAAAGTGTCTATGATGATTTTTTTCGAAAAACTTCCAATTTCTGATTCCAAAAAGCAAAAAACATCAAAAAATTTCGATGAAATGTTTTTGCAACATATATTAAATTGGACTTTCGTCTATTAGAAAAACAACAAAACAATATCTTCACCGATTTTGTCCAATTCTTTTTGATTTTAATTTTTTAGAAAGTGAATGATTGAAATGATGAATTTTTATTCGAATAATTCTCAATTTTTGATTTCATAAAGCGAAAAACATTAAAAAAAATCTTTGATATTTTTATGCACAATAAATTAGTTTGGACTTTTGCTATTGGAAAAAAACCAAATCTTTTTTCATTTTAATTTTTAAGTAGAGCCTAAGATTATTTTTATTCAGTAAAAACCAATGAAAAAATTGCATTTTACAAGAAAACCGCGAATGTTACATAAAAACCGAAACAATTGTAAAATCAACGTATTAAAATCCATTTAGAAATGAAGTTTCATTGTATTCTGAAAACTTCATCTATTTTTTTTCCAATGCTAGTATGGGTTGGACTACTGTGGGTCGGACTAGTTCCGAACTACTCGAACCAGTTTATAAATCGTAATGGATAGCAAAATAAAATTGGATAACTGCCACAGATCTTACTTAAAAATATAGACTCTTTCTCTCCACTCTTGCTCTCTCCCCCTTCGTTCTCTCTCTTTCATTAGAGTTCCACAATGGACCTTTCAGGCCTCCGAGTGAAGTCGGTATTTCTTTCTGGCAAGCTTCCCTTTTACCCTTACCTAACCTAGACCAAAGCATTCAGAGAATTTTATTTGAAACCCCCCATTTTTTAGTTTCTCGTTCTCTCTTTTAAAAAGATATCTTTTAAACCTATCTCTTTATCTCGGTTTTTTACACATTCACTATTTATTTATATATTGGTTATCACTCTCAAATGTGAAAACATATTTTCTGGTATAACTAGGGACAGGTTCAAAATTCTACCCAGAAAATACTACACGGAAAAAATATTTTTATTTTTCCCAAAGAATTTTTTCATTAAATTTGTGAAACCCTACATAATATTTATGAAACTTTTCATGCATATTATGATACTTACATAATATTTATGAAACTGTTCAGGCATATTTATGAAACTTACATAATATTTATGAAGCATTTCATGCCTATTGCGTGTTTTCATGTTTTCATCATTTCGTAGATAGTACGCAGATTTTTTGTTTTAAATTAAAGCAATGCTTGGCGACTTTTTTGGTTTCATAGCCAAAGCTGTTTTTGAAATTTTCCAATGGCATAGGATTTTTCACAAATATCGCTGGATTAATCTTAAAATAGAAGCTGTTTCAAAATATGTCAAAACTCAGCTTTTTAAACCCAAATTTCTGAATTTTTTCAAATTTTATAATTTTTATATTCTACTTGTATTTGCATTTTAGAATTTAGGAACTATTTTCTATTTTCTTACTCAATGCATTGTCGATAACTGATGTAGTCTAAAGCCTCAAACACTTCCCATCGCAAACTAACCAAAAAATTTACTTTTCTTAAACTGATTAAAAAATTAATTGTTCCAATAAACATTTTAATTAAATCGGCAACAAAAAAATGCAAAAACCACTTACCACATGTACACTGCTTTGTAAATTGCTGGACAGCATCGTGGTCGCCGTTTCGGCGGGCTTCTTCTCCGTCTTCTTGGCCGTCCGCTTATTTTTGCTCTCGAGGAAGCGCTTCTGCAAAGCGCTCGTCTCGTGATTCTGCTGTTCGCACACCGTACTAAAGGTCTGTTCGTAGCGTGGCACACAGTCCGTTTGACGCCGTCGATAGTTTTCCATGCGCCGCCGCAGACGTTCGAACATTTGCTGGCGTTTTGGTGGCACCATATCGCCGCCGAGTAATCCTTGCGGTGAAGGCACTGCATTGAGGCCGACTTGTTGCGATAGCTGTTGTTGTTGCTGCTGCTGTTGTTGTTGTTGTGGGGTGAGGCCCGTTGCCGTTGGATTTGTGTTTGGTGTGCCAGAGCCGCCAGTTCCGTTGCCGCCAGGGCCAAGGCCGCCGCCAATTGGGCCTCCGGGGTTTGTGTTTGCTGCAGCATTTGCTTGATGATAGGGTGAGCGCTGTTGCGTTTGCTGCTGTTGCACCTGTATCTGCTGTTGCTGCTGGACATTGTGGACGTGTTGCTGCTGTGATGCCTGCAACTGTTGCTGCTGCTGCTGTTGCAAGTGCAAATTAAGGCTCTGCTGCTGTTGCAATTGTTGGTGCTGATGGTGTTGCAAGTGCTGTTGCTGCTGCAATTGTATATTCAATTGATGTTGCTGGTGCTGATTGTGGCGTTGTTGTTGCTGCTGTTGTTGGGCGGCTGCCTGATTGGCGCTCTGGTACACTGGAAGACCTCCTGCATCCATAAATACAAATTTTACTCTACGTTTTGGTTGCTGCTGCTGCTGTTTCTCTTGTGCTGTTCTTAACGCAGTGCGGCTTAAATTCTGCGTCTCGTTTGCTCTAGCGGAAGAAAGGACGAGAAATTATGGCCGTTGTCTTTAAGGAACAAGCACACAACACAAATGGGATGCTGCTGTTGGCGACAGGCAACTTTAAGATTCTGTTGCTCTGATATCAAACTAAAGATTAAGGCACAGCATGGACATGTACTCTGGGGGCGGGGCGGGGGCTAGTTTTTTGTTAGCATGCAATGCCTTGCAATGGTTTTGTGTAGTTTTTGGTTATCTTTTGATTGCGAGCGGGCGTATTTGTCTTTTAGTGTATTTTTCTTTCTAGGCCGTCTTTTAGTTGTGCAGACGTTGTCTTTTGTTCATTCAAGTTTTGGTTTTTTGTTTTGTTAGTTTTAATTCATCACTGCTATGCTCTGGTTAAGAGGGCGTCTTGTCTTCTCGCTCAATTTATTTCATGTCTTTATGACAGACCGCAAGTCGCGGGTCAACGTTAAAGGTTTTAACGCACATTCGGGCGCCATTTTTTGCAAGATCTGTAATTAAAAGAAGGGTGGTTAGTTCAACAGTATTTTTTAAAATAATATGTCAAATATAATAGACAGGGAGATTTAAAGTAATTTTTCTGAATAATAAAATAATTTCTGAATAATAAAAACCAGAATGGCAAAACATGGCAGAGCCTTTGAGTCAGCCCTAGGAGGTCTATCATGAACAGAAAAAAAATTTCATTTCAAATAAATAAATTAAAATATTCAAACAAAAAATTTACTAGTAACCCTGTGATAAAAAATTTCATATATTAACTAAAATATTCGTACGTTGTTTATCGAAAATATTTCCAATTTGAAGCGATAAACAAATTTACATATTTACAAAAAAAATGTATGCCGTTTAACGAAAATATTTTCGTTATGAGGTGACGAAAAACTTCACATACATATTTACAAAATGGTAATTTCGTTTTAGGTGATGTAAAACTTCACATTTTTTCAAAAAAAAAACTGTATATTTTTTTCAACAAGCAGTCGAAAATGTGTGTTCATTTTCTGTGAGCTCCACTTTACTATCATAAGTTCCCAAGCAACGAATGTGCTGTAACTATGTTTAGCGGCTATACACATAAGGGCTCGCGGTTACGCATTTAACGAAAACTGCCGGCTTAAAAGTTTTCCACTGAACACAATCAAAATCCGTCGCACTGCATACATACTGAAACACATATACACGATACAGTGCATGAATTTTATGAATTTTTGTTGTTGTTTTTATTCATTAAATATCATGGCAATATTTGATAAATAGTTTAGCCTATTTACAAAATTTGTAATTGATAAAAATCACATATCAATTTTTTGCTTGAAATTTATTGGTAGTGTTTTTCTGTGTAGGCCAAAGGGGTCATCCACAAATTATGTAGAAATGAAACAAGAAAATAAAAAAGAGGTAGTTAAATCTATCATATGTACAGCATTGACCAATAAAGGGTGTTGCAAGTACAAGTATCTTTTAAAAAAATGTATAAAAAAAATATATAAAAAAATATATAAAAAAAAAATATAAAAAAAATATATAAAAAATACATAAAAAAAATATATAAAAATTCTTTTCTTTATTATGACTTTTTATTCTGGTTCGAGACCTTTTTGTAGTTTCTTTTTCAGAATCAACTAAAAAAATTGGTGCAATGTAATGGCTACGGTTGCCAGGCAGACTGTACAGCTGTTTCTAAAACCGCCAACGTTTTTCTTCAGCAGTCTTCGGCTTTTTTTTACTTCTTAATTGCTTAACAAACAAAAGTCTAGCGGTATCAAAACGAGCCATTCTGCTGAAACCATGTCCATGTTCTCAATCTCCGGCCACAAAAATGGTTACACTCGCCATTAACTGAAAAAGGGGGTTTCCCATCCAACACCATTTTCAGAGAAAAATATCCACCAAACTGTCATTCTCTGGGAATGCATTGGCCTCTTTAAAATTACGTGCGGGTTCTCCGATTCCCAGATACGAGAATTTAGCCTGTTAACATAGCCGCCGACATAAAAATGCGCTAAGTCAGAAAAGTACGCCTCGTGCTATGATAAGAACAAGTTATTAAACGGCTTAGGTGGGTGTTATACCACCGAATACATGTTTTCAATCACTGGCCACAAAAAATTGTTTATCATACCTATGTTGAGCGCACCATTAACCAAAATGGTGATTCCCAAGACCTTTTGCAAAGCAAAATGGGCCAATGATGCCGCTGCTTCAAAACCCCACCAAACTGTCGCTTGCATCGGGTTGTTGCATGAAATGATCTGTTTTTTAAATCGCTGTTTCAGGACTGAAACGCACACTCTCGGCAACGGCAGCCCGATTTTGATGGACACCTGGGCAGGTTGTCCACTAAGATGCCTCTCTTACAATCTTTTTACACAAACTTGCGTACAACTTAACGTAAGAGTTACCGAATTTTTGCCACGATTTCGGGCGGAAAAAAGCTGTCACTTTCAAAATAATTTACGATTTACAAATAATCCATGCTGGTCCCACCGGTACTTCTAGGACATTCCCAACAACCAAATTAACACCCATAACAAAACGGCTATTGTGTTCCATAAAAAAGGGAACACTGGTGGATATGGTTACTTAAAACAAAACAAATTTCGTATCGAAAAAAAAATATGGTATGTATTTTTTCCAAGACTGATGTAATAGACTGATATAATAGACCGATTTATAAACCCTAGGGTCTAGCAAACACAAATTAGGAATTTAATACGTGGTAGAGTTTTAACAGAAGCCTCATCGCCTATGAGCAAGATCGCATTTAAAGGGTGGTCCAACCATAATGCACGATATTAATTCGGAATCACACCCTAACGTCAAGTTTCACGCCCAACTTAATTTGATATTTCTTTGTTTCAGTATTTGACAAACTCAACCATGGAGAGATACACAATTGAGAAGCGCGTTTAAGATTATTGAAGCCTTTTACGAAAATGGGCGTTCAAAACCAAATGCATGTTTTTGGTCAGCATAATCGACCAAATGTGTCTAGAATCGGGAGAATTGTGAGCCAATTTCAGCAAACCGGACCTGTAGGGAATGTGAATACACCTGTGCATCCTCGCCTAGTTCGTTCCTCGATAATTTGGCAGAAGAGCCGTCAACCTCTACTCGTCATCGTGCCCATATAATTGAACATCTCACGAACATAACTAATGAGAATTTTGAACAAAGATTTAAATTTCTTGGCTTTCAAGCTTTAATTGACTCGAGAGCTAAAGTCTACTGATCAAAACGCCGAATGGTTAGGTGGACAGACAGAAGTGAATGCGAGGAGGCACACTTTCACCTCAGTGAATTCGTAACAAGCAGAATTGCCGCATTTGGCCAAATGAGAATCCACGAGTGATTATTGAAAAGCCGATGCATCCATAAAGAATGGCAGTTTGGTACAGTTTATGGGCTGGCGGCTTCATCGGCCCGTACTTCTTCAAAAATGAGGTCGGCCAAGTGTTCGCAAACGCGAGTTTATAATGGACTTCTTTCTTGTGGCCAGAGGATATGGACCTGGACGATAAGTGGTTCCAACAGGATGGTGCCACTTGCCACACAGCCAACGAAACAATGGCTATTTTGCGCGAGAAATTCAATTATGTCTCAGTCATTGAAAAGTATGGCCATTGGTATGCCACTGAAGCCGTAGCGAGTAGGGTTACATAGCCGAGGCAAAAAGATTTTCGACTTTTTTTTCGATTAATCGACTTTTTTGTGTTGACTTTTTCTTAACGAAATTGTAGTACTCGTATTATCCAACGATGGTATACTAAAGTTGTCATTCGGTTTGCAACACTACGAAATATTGACAGAATAATTTATTCGATTCTATACTCGTAATATAATTATGATCGTCGTAACTCTCAGACGATTTAGCCCTGTCCACCGTCTTTGAAAGCAGGAAGGCGGTCATTGGAATTAAACCAGGATCCTAAAAATTTGCATGATAGCGGCTGAACGTCATAAGCTGTTTGTGCTTTTAAATACATAGACCTTTTGACCGCTATCGTGCTTTCAACAGACAAACGTACATGGCTAGATTGGAATTTAACGACGATCAGGTAAATATATATCTCAAAGGGTCCCCGATCAATATTTCGTAGTGTTGCAAACAAATGACAAATTTAATATACATACCATCGGTGGAGTATTTAAAGAAAAACTGATACAAAAAGCTAAATTTGGGCGTAGCGACTAAATGTGCAGAAAAGCCAAAGGACACAGGCGTATGGACCCTTTGGGCGGATTCTAAATTTACCCAGATTTGGAAAACAATGTTACAGTTGGATTTGTGAGAAATGTTCATTATTATTTTGTAAGTTTTTTTCTTTGCTCATTTGGCCATATTTATTAAATGGGTCGAATAATCCGTCACCAAATTCGGCCAAATTTCAAAAAAAAAATAAGTTTATTTTTGACATTGTGCGAAAGTTTCATTCTCATTTGATACCCACCCTCTCTTATGCCGTATTTCGGGCGCCAAAATCATTTGTTTGGTTTGGGACCCTAACTGCCTAAAAAGGGGTCATATGGTCCAGTTTCAAACTGGTCCAATAAAAATCGTGTTCTAGAGCGGTTGTATGTAAAATCACAAGGACCTTTGTACTAGGGCTATATTTAAACGTGGATCGTTATATCAAAATTGTATCTGACATGGTAATTAAGCAATCGTTACGAACTGAATTTCTTTAAATTCCAAAGCGTCCGTTCTTTGTACAAAAAAGACTACCTCTGCCAAAATTAATGAACAACAATTGAGACCTGAATTTTGAATACAAGCTTTAGATCTGCAGCAAACGGACGGACAATCGAACAGACAACTAAATCAAATCAGCAAGTGATTCTGAGACCTGTGATTGAATACAGGCTTTAGATGGACAGCAGACGAACGGACGGACAGATAGACGAATCGGCTCGTGATTCTAAGTCGATCATTCTAGCTCAAATATTTGCCATGAAACGAACTTATAATACCCTGTTGCACTGAATGTTGCAGGGTCGTCAAAATATTTGTTTAGCCGGCAGCAAAAAGTCGAACGAAAAAGTCGATTATTCGATTGAAATCAGACGCAAAAGTCGATCACGACTTTTTCAATTTTTGAAGCAGCCCTAGCTAGAACCAATTTAAATAACGACTCATGTGACGATGCACCATTTCACATATATATGGCCGGGTTATCTCACGTCGTAACCATGTTATTTGGCCGCCACAATTATGTGATTTGACAAGGTTGGACTTCCTCGTTGGGAATATTTAAACGAAAAAGTTTACGTCAATAAGCCAAGAACAATTCGAGGGCAAAAGGATAACATAAATCGGCAAGTTAACGTGATTGAACCTCCATTATGTTTCAGAGTCATTGAAAATATGGAGCTTTTGGCCTTCTATCACCCTTCTATCATAATAAACAAATTTTAAGATGATTCTCTGAAAACTTTATGTTTTGTTTACAATTAACATCATGAGTTTTAGGTGGAACACCCTTTATAAGAATTAAGTATATCGGACACAGCTCCGTGATTCAATAGCAGTTCGCTGTTAATGGGATGTTAGCGGCCAAACAAAGAAATTCAAAATCCAAAGTAGATACAAAATTTCGAAAACCCGAAAACAGCCAGTGTTGAGTCTATATATCATTTAAACTTAGCTACGTTCTGCACTGGTTTTGCGCAATTTCATATAAATTGGGAAATTCGTTTAAAGTTTTTCACTTTTTTTTCAAATCATTCCACTGTTCTCAACAGTTTGGGATTGAGATAAGGAATCTCTTTCTCTTAATTGTACAACAATTGAATGGAAGGGGTCTTTTATTTTCAATTTTAAAGTGATGCCAACACATTTATTTAAACACCGCTTGTCTTCAAACACTTTTCATTTAATTAAAGCACTTTTGTTTGGTATTGGCTAGTGTGGTAACAATAAATAAGATTGAATAATTATATTTATTAAGCGCACTACGTGACGGGTAGTGAATTTTCCAAATATTTCCGCTTTTATAGTATTAATTTTTTTTTGTTTTTGTGTTTAAAAGGTATAAAATTCCAAGATTCAAACAAACTGATAAGAGACGTTGGACATGACACAGGGAACACGATCGAATCTTGAAAATATTGAAATACACACAACCACACTCACACACAAAACACACTCAAGAATACAAAACAAAAATAACTTTGCATTTAGAAGATACACGCTGATAAAGATGGTGATGACGACAAACGTTAATGCTGATGATAAAGACGATGATGAGGTTGATGCGGATGGCGATAATGAAGATCACAATCATAAAATATTTACTTTATAAATAATTGAGGTAAACACAAAAACACAACACAGAAATTTCCGCCACAATTTAAAAAACTTGTAAAATATTATTTTTTTTATGTTGTTAAGAGTGCGACTGTTTGACTGAGTGACTGCTTTTTTTCTACGTGACATATGGCACGAGTGACTATTGCAACATTTGCACGCAAACGCGCACGGCTTTTAACATTTTTTTGGTTTGTTTGTTTTGGCAGCAGCCATTGCACAATTGACATTTATTTAATGTTTTACTACACACACCTTTTAAAGTTAGCAACAATTCATGATAGTTTTTTCTTTTTGAACATATTTCACAGTGCAATAATAAAAAATATTAAACATTTTCTGATCATTTTTGTAATTTTGTTTTAAGAATCTTCTTTTCTTTTGGTAAAACGAAAAAAACACACAGGAATCCATCGATATCCGATATTCAGGGAGAGTATCACCGGCAGAGAACGTACTATGGAGAGGAAGAGCGAAGAGAGATGCCACCACCGGTTGTTGTTTTAACAGCATAAACATAAGACCAACAACAAACACACCGGGTAACAATAATGCACAGAACTATAATAACAACAACTACACAACGAAACAAACATTTTTGTTTTAGTTTATTTTGCTGTTCATATTCTCAATTCTTAATTCTTCTTTTCTTTCTTCAGTTGTTTTTCCGTTTTCTTTAATTTTCTGTTGTTCCACATGTATCTCAAACCAAACTATAAATCCAACAACAACTACTACACACAAACAAATCTATGAAATTGAATTGTAAACGGGAACGTAAGTAAAACAAGGCACACACAAACATGCTTACATAGCAGGCAAAGCATAAAACCAAAACAGTAGAATAAAGAAAAGGTGTACGTACGTCGTACTGACAAAACGGCCCAATGTGCCATACACCACTCTTGCTCGCGTTTCGTTAATATTTCGTATTTTCTTTTCGACAAAAACACACAAAACTCAAAACTCACGACTGTCGGACAAACGACAAAAAAGTGGATTAGTTCGCTTTAATGACGATATATGACTGTTCGACTGGACGTGTGGATGAATGGCTGTTGGTGTTGCTGTCTCTATGACGGCCAGACAGTCGCGACCGGCTGGCTGCTTGTCTGCCTGCTTGGGTTGTTCGGTTAGGTTCGTTTTGTGTCGGTTCGTTCATTCGGTTGGTTGGCTGGGGTTTGGTGGTGCGATGTTGCTCGTGTGCCCAAAGAGTAAGAGTGTAAATGTTGCTGTGTGTGTGCGTGTGTCCTCATCATTGTTGCTTTACTTTGTTCGTTGGTCTGTTGTTCGTGTGTTGCAAGCAGCAGCAGCCGTAATAAACACAACATAACAAACATGTTCAATCAAACCGATTGAGCCAAGAGCTACACACACTCATTCATTTACAGTCTCAACAACA